>OX596279.1:31846413-32589747 GCA_951394225.1 Harpalus rufipes | reverse complement strand
TGAGACTTTCCTCATAGTTTAAATCTATTTAAAAAAACACACACGCGCCATGAATCTTATCACAAGTGCGTAACCATGACTCCCGTCAGTTATTGGCTTACTACGCGCAGATCTCTTTAAATTGAAAAGGTCTATTTCAAATATCTAAACACGATTATTAAGGAAATACATGTGCAATAGAAATTAAATCAAGACATTCATTTACAATACACGAATTCTCCATGCCACAACGTCATAAAAAATAATCGTACACATAAAACCAAGTCTACCAAAAACATGGTTTAAATCTAACAATCTGACTTAACAAAACTATCTTATGACGTAGAAAGAAGCTAAAACATATGTAAAGGAACAGCCTAGATATCAATTAATTTCCAAATTCTTCTAATTTTTGAAGCCGAATTGAGGAAAAAAAGGATTATTATATGAAGATTTATCTGACATATACATATAAATACATATTTTTTTGGGTTATTATATTAATATTATATTATGTCAACAATACATATTTCATTTCAATCAAATTTGCAGTAGGGGACTATTTTTCATCGTATATCCTTACGCTTAGCAGTAACCATGGTAACATCGTTGCGCAGTTTTATTTTTGTAAATAAAATCCACCAAACTTTTTGATGTTTCGAACTGCTGCTTTTTTGTGTGATATACATATACTGAGGTAATAATTATTATTATAAACAAAATTAGTTCATAATATTATTTGTAATTTGTAAGTAATGCAATAAAAAAATAATTAATTTATAACTATGTATCTGAATTTTGCTTCAATTTAGAAATATTAATGAGTGGTCGTAGAAAAAGTATAGTACATAATTCGAGATGTAAAGCAATTACTCACTCGTAAAATTACAAACTCGACGCTACGCGTCTCGTGTGTCAATCATTTTACTCGTACGTAATCTGCTTCTTACATCTCTCATTACGTAATATACTATTACGATGATGTCTGTATGTATGTGTGTGTGTGATGATCGTTTCGTCCGCGATAACTCCAATACTACAATTTCAAAAATTACAATTTTTTTATTCCCATTCTTACATCCAATTGATTAGATTTTGGTTACAATTGATCTACCTGAAGTACCTTAATTTGAAGCTCTTAATTATTTTTCTTAAAAAAAGCTGATGTTGCCAGCACATTACCTTCCATAAATTCCGTGTATTATGTACAAATTCCATATATAATTTTTCTTGCAAAATATTCTATATTTCCAGTTAAATTACTTCATAAACAAACTAAGCAAATTGCCCTTGACACTGACATCTTCTTCTTTAGCTTTTCCTATGTCGCTATGTTTTATTTTCTTTTTTCACTCATTTCTGTTTTGTGTGTCGTCCTCATTCCGTTCCTTTTTTCTCAAGTGTTCCGCAATACAGTTCTTCCATCTTATCTTTGGTCGTCCTCTGTTTCTTCCACCTTCTACAATTAAGCTATTCATTCTTCCAATATATTCTTCATCTATTCTCATGACATGTTCATACTAATGTAATCGTTTCTCTTGTATCTTTCTACAAACTTCTATTACTCGAGCCATTTCCCTTATTCTTTCATTCATTATCCTATCTTTCCGTCTCTTCCCCAACATCTATCTCAACATCAATATTTAGAAGATTTTTTTTTTCAAGAATCTTCTACTTCCATTTGTCCAATTGTTACCTAAAACCTTTTCAGATCTTCCCATGAATGTCCGATTGGGAAATACGTAAACAAATATAAAGTCTTATAGTTTTTGAGTAATCGTCCTTACAACATCCCACATACACACACACAGATATCATCGTAAAATGTTAAAATCGGATTATAGGGACCTTAAAACGTGCTTATTCAATAAAATCTGGATATGCGATTTTTAGCATGAATCCAATAGCTCTCTTAGCGAGAGGTAAAAATTATTAAAATAAAAATTATATATGAAAACTACATTGCAAAAAGGGTCACATTTTTTAATGAAATATACATCATGTACATCAAATACGGTAGAATTTTATGTATAAACTTCCAATGCAATAAGAATCATAGTCTCAAAGTTAACCTGTGAAATATATAGCCATACAACACAAATATAATATAAATTTGTTTTTTTTATTTCCCGAAAACTACATAACAATGACATTCCTCTTTTTTGCAGCGTGATCTTCATATAATAATCCTTTTTTTCCTCAATTCGGCTTCAAAAATTAGAAGAATTTGGAAATTAATTGATATCTAGGCTGTTCCTTTACATATGTTTTAGCTTCTTTCTACGTCATAAGATAGTTTTGTTAAGTCAGATTGTTAGATTTAAACCATGTTTTTGGTAGACTTGGTTTTATGTGTACGATTATTTTTTATGACGTTGTGGCATGGAGAATTCGTGTATTGTAAATGAATGTCTTGATTTAATTTCTATTGCACATGTATTTCCTTAATAATCGTGTTTAGATATTTGAAATAGACCTTTTCAATTTAAAGAGATCTGCGCGTAGTAAGCCAACAACTGACGGGAGTCATGGTTACGCACTTGTGATAAGATTCATGGCGCGTGTGTGTTTTTTTAATAGATTTAAACTATGAGGAAAGTCTCAGACAACTTTAAGAAACTTGTCGAAAGTCGTTACAAAGCGAGATTTTGTTTCACAGCCCAGCTGACTGTTGCAGACGCCATTTTACTTACTATTGGCAGAGATACAAGAGACAGCTGAAAAGGATTATTGTTTTCTATCAGTAGCATTTTACACTTAAACCGTTATGTCTATGTATAAATATTGTCATTGTACAATGTAAAATAAGATTAATTATAAGTTATGCAAAGATGAATGTGTTTTATTTGCCTCCTGCCTTAAATACAATAAAAAATAAAAACAATACATCCTTCTCAAACACTATTCCCATTGATATCAGCTTCTTGCAACAAATATATGTGTTTATAAACTTTATTGTATATACAGATTAGTAGGTTTATATTATTTACTGCTACACCATTCCCATGTATTTATAATATAAATAATTGCTATTTACAGATTGTTATACATGTGCAAATAAAAGATTATAAGTGATTCAAATACTTGATTTATTTTTTAATGCTGTAATACAAAAAAACTAATAAATGTTTGTTAACTTTCACAATTTATTTCGTTGCGACATCTATCAGTGCTCACTATAACTATTAACCTATTCCAATTTAATAATTTTATTTTGTTACAATTTGTAGGACGGAGTGTACTTTTTAAATATGTAAGCGCGCGAAGTTGATACGCGCCAACTTCATGGGCTAGATTTGTACGTTATGACACAGTGCTGGGCAGGAAATGTACAGGGCGATCTATGTACATTATGACGATGCATAAGGCAAGAAATGTACACTTTGACGCGCGCCAACTTCATGGGCTAGATTTGTACGTTATGACACAGTGCTTGGCAGGAAATGTACAGGGCGATTTGTGTACATTATGTCGGAGCGTGTGTTCCCATTTCGGCGTATATATCTTCATTATTTGTATGTACAATAGATGGCGCTACCTTAAATCGGATAGTAATGAAGGCGGCAGAAAAACTGTTACTTTTTGGCCGCTTTTGAGTACTAAAAATTAATTTTTTGTTAAGGACGCCTAAAAATATTTTCGTCGTGTGGTTCTAGCATCCTATGTCTTAACTCCTCTGTTAAACTCATATAAAAGGATATGTGGTAAATGCCAGTTTTTTCGTCCCTTGGCAAGGGCGATATAGGGATCGTGCTAAAAATAGCATATCGAGATTTTGGTAAATAAGCACGTTTTATGGTCCCTAGAATCCAATTTTAACAATTTCACGATGATGCCTATGGGGCTGAGTATGTATGTATGTGTGTGTGTGTGTAGATTCTCATTACGCTCTATCTCAAATACCATCATTCATAAAAAAATTAAACTATGTATTCTTGCTTTATTCTAATATGGAAGTGGCACTTTCCTCGAAGCTCAAAATAGTTTTTCTTTGAAAAATTCCTTTAAATGTCATTTTTTCGCGATTTATGTTACTACAAAAAATATTTTTATAAATAAATTTATAAAATTATCTAGTTTCATAAATCCCGCAGCATATATGATTTATGTATAACTACCAAAAAATTAATCTTTTCAAATTACAAGAAATAAACGTCAATGTCACAATATAAATTTGAATTAATATACCGGTAAGATTTTCGAGTAGAAAATATGAACAATAGCTATATTATTATACAAAGAAATTTAATATATTTGTATTATTGGTATTATGTAAGGATTTACTAAAATAAATAAAAGTTGCATGGCGGGAGATAACGTGCTGGCCACATCAGATTTTTTCTACTTTGCACTCCATTTTTTTTACTATAATTCACACAATTTTTGCATACATTTGCAAATTCAAAGATTTTACAATTAAACAATAGTATCTATAATATTAAAACAATGTTGACATAATGTCTACCATATTGTTTTCTAAGACACTCTTCCCTAGAAACCAAAAATCCTACGAACTTTTGCATCAACCCAATACTTTAGTTGTACCAAAAAAAAAAAATCTGTTGTGGCCAGCACAATACCTCTCGCCATTTTCATTTTATGTTGCATAGGGCGCGAGCAGTTATGTGACTTTGTTGGCCTTGGCAAGCAGATGTGGGGGCCCGTGTCAGAATGAGAGCTAGTAATATATATATATATATATATATATATATATATATATATATATATATATATATATATATATAGGTGTCAAATATTATAAGTTTTCATTCGACACATTATGATTTTCCAAATCCATGTGGATTATTTTCCTCGACAAGTATATTCATACTAATGGATGAGATATAAACATCAGAATATTTTGAAATTTTGAATGACAATTGTGACATCTATGTAAATAAATACTAGCCGTCATTCTGACACGGATCCTCATATCTGCTTGCCAAGGCCAACAAAGCCACATGACTGCTCGCGCCGTATACACACAAATAATTGTTTCTCTTCTTACGTTGTATGAAAATTTTTGTCCTATTATTCTAATATGTTCAAAATTCTTCAAATTCATTGACGGTATTTCTTAAGGATATATGTAATATTAACATACCTGTAATTTAAATACATAATTAATAATACAATAATATATATTAAATGTACTCATACCTCCCAGAAAAATCTGACACTGACATTTTGCATTTATTTGTCAATTACAAAAATTTAAATATCGCAACTGTTTTTCGGGCAACGAGATTTATTACAACATATTATTCTATATTATTATATACTATATCTCCAAACCTATACGAGATATAATAAAAAATTTAAATGTTTCAGATTGGGAATTTAATTATCTTTAATATTTGTAGTAACAAATTTTTAAAAAATAATATTTAGAATTTTTTTTTTTTAGAAACTACCACTTCCGGTTGTCCAATTGTTACCAGAACCTATTCAACTCTTCCCATTACTGTTAGATTGAGGAATCCGTAGTCAAACAGGTCTTTAGTCTTATAGAATTTGAGAAATCGTGTCTCCAACAACCTCACACACACACACACACACATCCACACACACACACACACACACACACACACACACACACACACACACACACAGACATCATTGTAAAAATGTTAAAATCGGATTCTATGGACCTTAAATCATGCTTATTCAGTAAAATCTGGATATGCGATTTTTAGCATGAATCCAATACCTACCTCTCTTAGCGAGAGGTAAAAAAACCTGAAGTACTTTATTTACAAATACTGCATCCAAAATACTTCTTGTTTTTGTAACAAATTACTTGCATCTGGTTAAGCACAAATAACCCGATTAAATGAATTAAATTTAGTATGAATGTCAAAATTGTCCAACAGCAAAAAGGTAGCTGTACATGCAAGTAACCGTACTGTATATCACGGTTAGATATTTGAGGTAACCAAAATTAACCGGGTTATCCTATAACGTTAAAAACATCAAACTTTGGTTGCTAATAAATTTAAAATCCTCTAGATCTAAAAGATTACGGTAATATAAATTTTTATGTTTTTGTAGAACATTAAAGTAAAATATTGGCAAGAATAAATAACACCCATTTAGAGATAGGAGGTAGCAAATACACATATTTGTTTCCAACATAAAAGAGTTTATTTTTATTGCGTTGTTTTCAAATTCCTGGTTCGAAAAATTAAATTTCCCATATCGCCAGAAGCAGAAACGATTTGTGTAAACACCGGAAAATGTAAATTATAATACACATTTTTTTATTATTATTTTACTCTGTACATATATGTAGTTATACTGAGTTCTATGTTTCTTTTTAATTAAATTAAAAACGTTAGTTGGTATAAATTTCTTACATTACCTGTTTGTAAATATCAAACTTAGCTCCTCATAATATTATATTCAGTCTAATTGTACTACATGGACAGAATCCTGTTTTCTAGCATTTTATAAATAAGAATAAGGATGATCCATAAACTTTAAGAATAAATTTATTATTCCTAGTGGTTCGCATAAATATAAAATGCGTTGAATAATTCACTTCAGGATAATACAAAAGAATAATGAAAGCTTTGAAAGGGAAAGTAATCAATGTATTTATTAATGAAATTATAAGTTTTGAAATTTATGCATAATTTAATAAAGATCTTAGCACCGAACTTAAAATTGTATATTATATTTAAAAGTTATTGTCATCGCTATTTTCATTAAAATTTAATACAAGAGAACACTTCACTGGGAGTTAAACACAGGACCTTCTTATGCCTAGAAATCATCCTACTAGACATATGAAGGGCCTGGATTCAAATCTTTTTTTTTTCAAATTTGGAGTCTTTGTTAAGAGAAAGAATCTCGATTACAGTTAAAATATTATTTCGCGCAACTTGCAATGTTACTATGCATTTCATCTAGTTACTAAACATCATGTAAATGGTCCGTAACATTTGATTACCGGTTTCAGAATATTAAGCCTTTTTTACATATACAAAAGTAGACTGGTAACTAAGTAATAACTGTATTTGTACGGTAATATTATTTATTCACAATCATTATAGTAATATGTCGATTCCTAACCTTTTAGAGATTGGGAAATACGCCATTCCTAACTCTTGGGTGAGAAGCAACAGAATTCATTTTAATAGAGCTGTCAAAAATATTAATAAAATTAAAGCTTATAACACATTGATTTATTTTGAAAATTATTGATTTAAATAGAGGATGATTGTGAATAAAATAGTATACATACCTCGGTGGAAGTTTCACTACAGTCTCGCGCAGTATCTCACCTCGAGGTATCGCCTCTCGGTAATATACATAAGCCCTCGGCTGTAATGAAACATATCCCACCTCGAATGAAATATACTAATACATACCTCGGTGTGTCTGGTCGCGAATCTGGAGAACCAGGTTCGATCCCAACCGGCGCAAAATATTTCAAATTTTAAATGGCACAGAATTGATTCGTCTGGTGCACTCTCCACGCCCGCACGATACAAATATGTCATCATCATTACGGAAATCTGTGTACAAAGCAGATTGGCGCACCTAGCAATAGGTAATATGCCGTGAAGATATATATTTTTATTTTATTTATATTTTTGACAGGAAGCTAATAAATAAATAATAATAAATTCGATGTAGTAACCCATCATCAATATGAACTTTTCTTTAAACTATGTACAGATCAGGCACAACATTAAAGATAAATGTATTGTTTGGTTATATTTTTATTTCTCTGTTTTAGTTATTCATGTCATTAGGCTGATATAAAGCACACTATTTCTTCGTTTGTGTTCGATAAAGAACTTTCAACACACTATCTCTTCTACCCCTGCAATATAAAAAAAAAATAGCAAAGAGCTTTTAAGTATAAAGTATCACTTCCGGTTGATCGTTTGTAAAGAAAATCTAATTTGTTGTTCCAATAAATAGAATAGTGTGTAATACGAAATTTTGTATTATATTTTATAATGGTTTTCCTCGAAAATCTGTTGAGAGCTTCAAATGAATTACCACTGCTTATCATATGTAGTCCAAATCTAATATACCAGTATTGTTTCAAATTATTGTAACGTAACCCCCGCGGCCGCCGCCGCCGCCGCGCTACCAGGCGCCTCGGTGTCTGCGCGCAACGCGCTTGTTAGGACTGGTCGCAGTAATCTATTGTGTGATGTTGTTTACCTCTAGAAGTTCTCTAGTAGGTCCTAGTAGGTTCTAGAGATAATCTAGCCAGGTATATATAATCCACCGCCAAAGCCAGCGAACACATTCTGTAATGTAATAGCAACGAGTAAAGAAGTCTGATATAAATAAGTGTCGTGAATAGTTGGTGATATAAACAACAGTCGACAAGTGAACATAAATAAATGTAATTAGTGATATAAAGAGTAGTGTTAATTGTTTAAATAAATAATCTTAGTGTTTAATTGTCTTATAATATTCTTAGTCTGTAAATTAGTGTTAATCTTTGTTTATCATAGTGTTACTTACTTTTATAAACCTTTAATCATTTTTTTAATATTTATATATCGTTTAATAAACGTATTCTTTTAGTTAATAATATTTGTCTATATTTTACACTTCACCCATATAAATAAAAACGTTACATTATATACGAGTTTGAAATACCAAATTTGAGAAGTTTTGGATCATATTTTAACATATTTTTTCAAGAAAATCTGTTTAGAACTTCCAGTAAAGTACCACTTCCGGTTTATCAATGTCAGAAATTAGTCTATATTGTATATATCGTTCTCATTAACACAAAAGTGTTGAATACCAAATTTTAAAAGTTTTGGATTATATCATAATATATTTTGCACGAAAATCTGTTCAGAGCTTCAAGTAAAGTAACGTAGCAATTTTAGTCAAAATCTAATATGTTGTCCTCCTTGATATAAAAGTTTTAAATATTGAAATTGAAGAGTTTTGGGTTATATTTTAATACAGTTCTTCATTAAAAACTGTTATGTGCTTCAAGTAAAGTACCTCTTTCGACTGTCCAATATTACCCAAAATTTAATCAACTCTATATATATGAATTCAGGTAGCTTAGATACGGAAAATAGAATTTTTTGGAAGTTTGATATGAGTTATCGTGGAAGAAAAAATCGTCACACACACGCATGCCCGCACATACGCACACACACACACCCACAGACATCATCGTCAAAATAGTAAAAACGTGTTATGGGGACCTTAATTCGTTCTCATACACTGAAAACTCACTATCGAATTTTTGGACCGCAAACATTACCTTCCTTACCTACGGTATGGCGGGAGGTAAAAAGGATACAAAGAATTTTTTTTTTAATAATTTGACATTTATTATCAATTTTTGTATTTGTGATGCGTATCTATGCCAACAACAAATATTGTGTAAAACATTCATAAGTAAAATCATTTATTGTTAGGATACCGACGCATGCTAGAAAGTTTTACATTACTAGTCTGTAAAGAGTCGCTTTCTGCATGGGAAACAAACCAGAAAATTGTATTTTCAGAGCAGGAGTAGAAAAATACTTTTTCAGTAATATAGCAACAAACATAGGTAAACTTAGATTGAAAGAAAATAACATCTGAATAATTCTTGTCAGATGTCAAACAAGTCGTATTTTATAAATATTTACGCTTAATTCGTCAGTAGCGCGAAAAATAAAATAAGCACAACGGAATGTACCCACATCTTAATATCCTTAAAAGTTACTTGGCTTCGGGTTACTATAAGTTCCTCGAATGTTAAAGCTTACATTCCTTGTTGCTTAAATAACTATTAGGTAAAAGTTTTATAGTTATTTAAATAAAGATAAACTTCAAATTTCATAAAAAAAAAATCGTGTCTGCGAGCCATCCTGCAGTAACTTTTGTCATCGTTGAAAAAACATTAAAACACCATAATCAAGTAATATTTACAATCTCTAGTCCCGTATAAAACACAAGGCAGCTATTTGGTAAATACAGAGCACAGTTTAGTTTGTTTATAACGACCGCAAATAAATTGCAGATGTACTTCAATTTGCAATTCAATTAAAAATTCAACAACCAGGGTTGGCCATTACAAGTTAGTGGTTCAGCCTATTTAATTATTGAGGTACACTACATTCAAACAAACAGTGTGTGTTATTCAAATATCGTTTTCAGTACACACTTACCAAAACTATAATAGGATATTGCAATATATGATTTCACTCTAAACCTGTGTTTTCATAATAAGCACTACCTGATCTTATAGTATTGAGATCCCTAGCCCGATTCTTCGATCGGAATTTCTAAACTATGTTATAACCCTCGAGACCACGGATGTATTTGAGATCAAATATGCGAAAAACATGACTATACAAATATACAACTGGGTATTGCGAATTGGAAATACGAAATATTCTGAAATTCGTTTTGCAATGTACGTTGCTCTGACAAACGAGGGTCTTACGGAAACAAAAATTATGACTGACACTTTTCACGCCGTAAAAAGACGTAAAAATATGGCGTGCTGTCATAATGTGCTAAGCCGACATATTATTTGAAATAAAAAAAATTATCTGTTGTCGCTTGAATTTTTTCATTTTTGTATAAATATTCAATTTCTCTATGTAGATCAGGTGTTAACAATTACTCGAAATTTTAGACATATAGCAGTTATTATTACAAAACCGACAATTACCTTCATCAGGGTCAAGAAACATTCAAAAATAATTTCATACTTATTTAAGGATGATTTTGTGGGAATATGTAAACACAAATAAAGTAAAAATATAAAATATTACAAAACATTTATTTATGAAAAACTAATTGACAAGCGAGAAAACAAAACAACATAAAACATAATATATTTTTTTCTCCTCGCCGACTCTCGCCAAATCATTTTTCTCCCTGGCCGACTATTGCCGCTACATTACCCCCCTGACAGTGATTAACGATATATTGTTGGAGTTGCCTTAAATTGTACTCTGCGATTTGGCCTTTTCTTGGGTGGGGTAGTAGACATGCCTAAGTCATTTTCGGAAAGAGAATATGTTGGTTTAAGTCGGTTAATGGAAACTGAGTTGGTTATCTCCGATTTGTACAGTGTAATACTTTTCATTTCGAGATATTACTATGTACGGTCCATTGTAGCAAGGATGTAGTGGACCTTTCGCTGCATCATTCCTCACGAAAACATGGCTACATTTATCTAAATTTTGAGAGACAAATACATGTTTGGAACCATGTTGGCTGACAGGTACCGGACATAAATTTTGAAGATAGTTGCGAAGTTGATTTACAAATGTAGGTTTTGGTAGAGGGTTATCTTGTTTTTGGTTTACAAGAAACTCACCTGGAAGTCGGATATTTTCTCCATAAACAAGTTCGGCTGATGTTGAATAAAGATCTCTCCAGGCGACGCGAATACCAAGAAGAACGAGAGGAATGATGCGGGTCCAGTCTTGTGTGGCGTGACAACGTTTGGTTGACTTTAGCTGTCTGTGAAAACGTGCAAACATACCGTTGGCTTGGGGGTTGTAACTGGTTGTTGGGCAATGTTTATATCCAAAATGCTACCCATTGATCTAAACAGATTAGACATAAATTGTCGACCTTAATCTGAAGTTATTCTTGCCGGAACGCCGAAACGCGCTACCCAGTTTAAGACAAGTGCTGCTGCTACACTTGATGCCTCTATATTTTCTAATGGTACAGCTTCAGGCCATCTTGTGAAACGGTCGACTATCGTTAGATAGTACCTGTAGCCTGTAGAAATGGGAAGCGGACCAGCTAAATCTATAAGAATATGTTCAAATATTGCACTTGCAATGGCGAGAATTTTTTTTATGACAATGAATACAGCTGCGTGCCCATTTCCTACAGTCAGATTTTAATGATGGCCACACGAAACGTTTTGCTACCATTTTTACAGTTGAATTAATTTCAGGATGCGCCAAATCATGTACGGAATGGAAACCTTGCTTCCTGAAATTCTTTGTTATGAATAGACGTACCTTTGAAGTTGAAATGTCAGAGAAAAGATCTTCTGTTGCGCCAGGTATGCAGGTTTGTCGAAGTTGCAAACCTGACGTGTTTGTTTGTAGCCAACTTTTTAGTTCGAAGTCATTTTTTTTGTTCTCTTGCGAGGCCTTCGTAGTCGATTTTAGTTTTTATTTCTTCAATTCGAAAAAGAGCGTCTGCAACGATGTTATCTTGGTCAGAAATATGTCTGATGTCCGTGGTAATTGTCCTATGAAGTCGAGATATCGAAATTGTCTAGGTGAACATTTATCAGGATTTTCAACCATGTACTTGAAATATTTTATTGCTCGAAATATAGCGAGGAGTTCACGATCAAAGGCACTGTATTTCTGTTGCGCTGGACTTAACTTTTTGGAGAAAAAGAGCTAAAGGTTGCCAACCATCAGGTGCTTGTTGTTGTAGTGCTGCGCCTAGGTAAAAATTCGATGCATCTGTAAAAATAACAAGTGGCAGAGAAGAGTCTAGATATGCTAGTAATGTAGCATCCGCTAGGCTTTGTTTACTAGCCGTGAATGCTTGAAGTGTATCTGGAGTCCATGCTATGTTTTCTTTGCTTTTTAATTCTCGGCCTTCTAGAAGTGTATTGAGTGGTGCTAAAATTTCTGCGGCGTTTCGTATAAATCGGCGGTAAAAATTTAGCATATGAAGATATCGACGAAGCTGTTGAATGGTGTTTGGTTTTGGAATGTCTTCTATGGCTTTGACCTTGTCTTCTTTTGGTTTGATTCCTTCGGCTGACACAGTATATCCGAAGAAGGATATTTCTTCAGCACCAAGAACACACTTTTCTGGGCTAATGATTAGTCCGTAGTCACTCAATTTCTGAAACAATGTAATAAGATGTTTCTCATGTTCTTTTTCTGAAGATGATGCCACCAAAATGCCATCTATATAAGCGTATGCAAAATCCAAATTTCGTAGTACTTCATCGATGAATCTTTGAAATGTCTGCGCCGCGTTGGGGGGGATTTGATGATAGGCACGTACAAGATCTATGGAGGAGAAAATAGTCTTCTGTGCTAACCCGTGTACAAAATCTTCAATATGTGGCACAGGATAGCGGTCACGAACAGTGCGCTGATTGAGTGCTCTGTAGTCACAACAAGGGCGCCATTCACCTTTTTCTTTCTTGGGAATCATGTGTAGCGGTGAAAACCATGGACTGTCAGAAGGTCGTGCAATACCAAGTTTTACCATGGCATCGAATTTACGATGAGCAACTTGTAACCGATCTGGGGCAAGCCGTCGTAGTTTAGCTGCGACTCGTTGTCCTGATGTTGTATTGATATGGTGAATTGTTGAATGTTTTAGTAACATTTGACAGAAACCAGAAGGTCTAACCAATTCTGGAAAGGAGAGTAAAAGTTGTCCATGCTTACCAGCGACCGTGACTGTCTTGATTTCACCGCATTTCTTGATGTTAACGAGCAAACCGTAGAAAGACAGGAAATATATGCTCCTATAATAGCCCTGGGAACATTGGCAATAATAAATCTCCATGTGAAGTCGAAGCCCGAGATTCAAATGTAGCGTCAAGAAACCATAGGTCGAAATTGGAGAACCGTTTGCTGCTATAAGCTTGTAAGAAGTCTTTTGAATGTTTTTGAAAAAATGTCTAGGAAAAACACATACATCTGCGCCAGTGTCTATTAAAAACTGTCGTTTTGAATCACGATCAGTAATTATTAGGCGGCATGAGCTTGCTGGGCTGCTGTTTTCTGCTGCATTTAACAACTGCCCTCCACGTTTCCCTCCAAGTGTTCACATGGCTGCTCGCATTTATACGCTTTGTCACCAAATTTTCGGTGATACCAACAAAAGTGTGACGTGGACGAACTCTAAGACCTGGAATGTGGACGAGGAGACCCATACATACGACTCCGCATAGGACGTTGTAGCACTGCAATCTGCTTTTGCAACGCATCTATTTTTCGAAGCAACTCATCTGTCATGTCTACTGTCGTGGCTGTAACAGCAACTTGTGGTGTTTGAGATGTAATTTCCATTACCTTATCTGCCAGACGTGCGACGCTGTCTATATAAGCTTCCGCTTGAGTAGCTAGAGAATAGTTTGGACTTGATTCAGAATTCGGCTGGACCACAGCGTATGCAGCAGTGATTCGGAAATTGTATCACTACCAAGATCTCGAAGGCGTCGAAGAAACTGTGAAGACTTCCTGTCTCTAAGCTCTTCACATTCAATTAATTGACGAGTTTTCTGCTTCTGAGTAGCCGATAATCTCGCGATCAATTCTTTTATAATTGTATCATATTTTTCTTTTACAGGAGGAGCAAATATAATTTCTTTCATTTCACTCGCGTATTTAGCGTCTAAATTGCCTATTATATAGCCGAAATTTGTATCGTCCCGGGTTATATTGTTTATTAAAAATTGCCTTTCTAATTGTACGAACCACAACGCAGGATCTGTAGGCCAAAATGGCGGCACACGTATCGTTATACGATTCACTTATCCCTGAACCTGCCGTTGACACTTGTCCTTCTGAACCTCATATTGTCACATCACAAAAAAAATGTTTATGAATTACAACAATTTGCACGTCGGTTCGTACGTCGGGGTCACCAAATTTGTGGGAATATGTAAACACAAATAAAGTAAAAATATAAAATATGACAAAACATTTATTTATGAAAAACTAATTAACAAGCAAAAAAACAAAAATAACATGAAACATAATACCATTTTTTTCTCATCACCGACGAATCATTTTTCTCCCTGGTCCACTATCGCCATTACAATATTAATAGGAGCATTAACACCAAACCGCAACATAACTTATAAACCTAGTCAATATTTTTAATTTTATGTAAAGATTATTTTGACGATATACCTCATGTCTTAGGCCGACCGACACATTAGAGATTAACATGTGAAATCAGTTAGTTATTATACCAGTGCGAAATATTAAGTTAAAATTTTGTATATTTATAGGAGGATACTATTTCTATGAAGTACAGTCCAAATTAGTCAATTTATATGTGTAATATTATAAAAAAAAATCTGATGTGGCCAGCACATAAAGCAAAGAATATTTTTATAAATACAAATAATATATTCATATAAATCTATGACGTATAAACTTCTTTATTATTCAATAATAGCATGTCTCAACATGAAGATATTTTACCATAAATTATGTTACAATAAATTACAAAGTAGAGTTTACCATATATAAATATTAGGCTGGTAACTGCAATTTTCAATTCGAACAACGTTGTTTACTTTCTCTTCATATTCTTCTAGTAAAAACATTAATTTTGGGCGGTCTAAAATGTATATATGGATTGTGTATCTATTCTTACATATCTTCTTTTACATTTTATTTTTTCATACATGTTATATCTAAATAACACTAATTCCCTTTAATAAAGTGACGGATAGATTGCACTCCGATTATTCTTATATCGATGTGTAATTTTGTCAATATTTACAACTTACTTGAGAAGAATTTGATAGCTTTTTCGCAATTCAAAGTTACTCTAGTCTATAGTACTGGTGTACATTGTCCCATAATGTTTGAAACAAATTTAAGTCCTTCAACCTAGACTTGTCATCTCCATAGTAGTCACAGATCAAGAACTAAGGGATTCTCCAAGTACATTTTTCCTTCATTACTCATTATTTCTGACACTGACATTTATCTGTCAGTTACAAATAATTTAAATTATCAACTATTTTTCATGGCATTCTTTCGGCTGTCAAATTTATTACAACAGATTATTTTATATATTATACTTCTTTTATCTCTAAATCTATGGAATATATAATAAAATATTTAAATGTATCAGATAGAGAATTTAATTTTCTTTAATATTACCACGAAAAATTTTCAAAAAATAATATTTAGAAGATTTTTTTTCAAGAATCTTCTACTTCCGGTTGTCCAATTGTTACCAAAACCTTTTCAGATCTTCCCATGAATGTCCGATTGGGAAATACGTTGTTAAACAAATTTTAAGTCTTATAGTTTTTGAGTAACCGTCCTTCCAACATCCCACACACACACATACACACACACACACATCCACACACACACACACACAGACATCATCGTAAAAATGTTAAAATCGGATTGTAGAGACCTTAAAACGTGCTTATTCAATAAAATCTGGATATGCGATTTTTAGCATGAATGCAATACCTCTCTTAGCGAGAGGTAAAAATAAGAAAATTTGTAGAATTTCCAGGATTGTTGTTCATATCCCGGAAAAATGATTAACAAATAACAGTTCAAATAGCATAGTGGAAGCGCGTGTGCTTGGTATATAATCAAAACTCGGACTTGGGTTTGGAACCACCAGCAGCAAAATTTATTTTGTCATACTGGTTTCTAAAGCAAAGTTTTTTGAACGATTTATAAAACAAAAACTGAAACATTAAAATGATATTTTAAAGTTCTAGGACTTTAAAATTTTATCTTCATACTGAATACTTTATTTATGCGGCATTAAATTGTTCTTCACCTTCGCAGCTTCATCCAAAATAGTTCGAGGAATGTATTTTTCATGAATTATAGAGAATAAGAATGTTAACGAATGCAGAAAAAGTCAATTTCAATCTGTCAAAATTTTTCTAGAATTTTCGAACAATTGCGACTTACCCTACTTAGGTATACTCATAATGCTACGAATTGCTGCATATTTTCTTTAATAATTTAACAACTAGAAACCAGTATGACAAAATTTTGTATGAACCTCAGACGAAAAGTGTCTCGGCTACCCGCCTTGGCACACATAGCAAGGGGTAATATGCCGTGATGATCTATTTATTTATTTATTTATAATGTTTATATTATATTAAGTCAATAAAAGATTTAAAATATTAATAATAAAAAATATTTTGAGAAGTCAACATCAAAAAATCTGTTGTGGTATTGTGCTGACCTTCCGTCAATCTTGTGTATTATGTATAAATTCCATACATAAATTTTCTTGCAAAGGTTCTAAATTTCTAGTAAAATTATTTCATAAACAAACTATGCAAATTGCACTTGACACTGGCATCTTTTTCTTCAGCTTTCCCATTCGTTAGGGGTCGCTATTTTTTATTTTCTTTGTTTCTTCATCATTCTTCATCCAATATATTCTTCATTTCTCCTCATGACATTTTCAAACCAATGTAATCATCTCTCTTGTATCTTTCTAGAAACTTGTAACACTAGAGTTATTTCCCTACCGTATCTTTCCGTGTCTTCCCCAACATCTACTTCCACATCCTCATCTCTGCCACTTTTTATTGATACTGACATCTGTCAATTTGAATTATCTGAATATATTAACAATTTTCATGGTTAGCATAGTTGGCTGATTTATAAAATTTAATTTCTTTATAATTCTTTAACTCTATATCTATTGAATATGAAGTATAAAATGCAATCAAATCGTATAGAGAATAATATAGTCTTTAAGTTATAATAACGTTAAATGTCAATAAATCATATTTAACTGTTAAATCTTCAAATGAGGCTACTTCCGGTTCACCAATTATAACCAAAACCTAATCACTTGTTCTGGATGTAAACTTGAGGAATACGAAAAAAATATAATTTTTGGAATAGTGGTATTGAAGTTATACGATCCGAAACTTTCGTCACACACACACAGACACACACACACACACACACACACACACACACACACACACACACACACACACATACATACATACATACATGCTTACTTACATACATACATACATACATACATACATACATACATACATACATACATACATACATACATACATACATACATACATACATACACACATACATACAGACATCATCGTAAAAATGGTAAAATCGTATTATAACATGCTTATTCACTAAAAACTCATTGAATTTTTTGACCAAAGACAATACCTTCCTTACCTAAAGGTGACGGAAGGTAAAAAATGAATTATACTGCTGACTGGTTCCTAACCCAAGCTTCCTCGAGTTTTGTTTATTACTAAGCGCACATGACCACTATGCTATTTACACTGTTGCTTGATAACCATTTTTGCGGGACGTGAATAACAATCCTGCAAATTCTACAAATTTTCTTATTTTTTTGTAATATTACATATTTAAATTGAATAATTCGAACTGTAATCCATAGAATTAGTATTCTTCAATAATTATCCAAAATTTCAACTTAATATCTTGCAATAGGAAGATATTATTCACATTTAACTGATTTCACATGTTAATCTCCTATATGTCGGTCGGCCTAAAACACCCTGTATGTATGTGTATGTTGACATTTACGAAATATTGTAAATGAAAATTGAAAATGCAAAGAGCAAACTTTTGGTGGATCAGGCCCCTGGTCATATAATGCATTTAGCCCCAATAAAGTTCATTTCAAATTCTAGGCATAAACTGCAGAAAAAGCTCAGAAACTTTTTTCTTTGTTTTAAACACGAGCACGCGTTGTTTGCTAATTTTCGATTACCTGGAGCCACAGGTACTACATGAAAGCATATTGAATGTTTACCTACTAAAATAACATGGAATTTAGTTCCATGAACAACAAACACCGACACTTCAAACTTAATTGAAATTTAAAGACGATCGTTGCTCAGATATTTACCTATTTAAGCTTTGTTATAAATACATAGTTTAATTAAAATTTCATCAAAGACTATACTCATTAAATTAATATACCTACAGCCGGTAATTAAAAGAAACCTACAGATTTTTTTTTAAAGACCATCTACGAATTTTATGAATTATGACTTTAGCTCCGCTCATTCTGTCAAATTCAGTAGTGTCGTTTATATAGTTTTTATGAGGGTACATAAGATACTATTGTTATTTTATTATTATAAAAATACATGTTACAGTAAAAGCATTCAAAATTCAAAAAAAGTCACCTGTTATGTTTATTAGCAAATGTAAAACTAAATATGTGAAAAGAAGATTGTCAGTGGCAGAAAATAACGTTATTCAGACGGCTATGAATCAAGGTAATATACATGAAAATTAATAAATAAACTTACGTTACAGCGAAAGTATTGTTAACAACGAGCATCGTTTTAAAATGGAATATCCTAACTTAGTCGAAATAATATGAATTTTTGAAAGACAAGCGTGTTATATTCATCCTTATCGCACACTATTGTAGTCTTTTCAAATGACAGAGATAAATGTGTGCCAATTTGTTAATTAGTTCATGATACAAATGACTTTGATCGGACATCTTTAAAAAAAATTACTGTACCTTGCAACACATAATGGGACTCTAAGAATATTGTGCAGGGTTTTTGGATTTAATGCCTAATAAAAATTAGAGCTATTATTACTAATAAAGGTGATGTACCCATTATTAAATGGCGAAATACTTGAATAACATATTCAGTTTTTGTAAGATTAAAACATATTTTAAACTAGTAGAAATTTCTCACCATTTGCGTAGGTTTTGTAATTTGTTTGTTGAAAATGAAAACCGGCCGAACTATTATGACTCTGGGTTTGTACATGAAAAATATTTCTATGAATTGTGGACGGAAAATATTCAAAAAATCGAACTGATGAAATATCTAGAAGAAGTCACCAAGTCAATTGTTTATATATCTACTCAAATCTAAAGTGTGATAAACTTAAAAAATTAAAAAAATATATTGAATTATACCACGAATGAATTAACTAAATTTAATAATTCGAGTTTTGCGATCTACGCGAGCAAGTATGCGCAAATTTCCTCGTTTTAACATTACCTAAATACGACAGGTTTGTGGAAATGCTTTTATCTCTTACATTTCACATTGCCCAGCCCGCATTACTTGAATGTAAAAATAAAGACGTAGGTACTAGAGTATATGAGCTTTCAAAGAACTTGTATGTATTGTGCAAATAATTAGCATACACTACCTTAAATACGAGATTTTTTGGAATATTTTTACTCATTTCAGTTGATAACCATCATCACGGGATACTCATTGCATATATTTTATATCTGAAGTGAACTGAGTAGAACAAAAAAATACTACTATTGTCATGCTCCTTTTGAATACCTGCATTTCATAGAAAATGTTTTTTTTTTTTCGTATTAAATGTCTATGTCAGAGTTCTATACATGCATTCATTCACACACAGCCTTTAAAAAGAATAGTACATTATTCAATGAGCATGTAATGTATGTTATTATTTATGAGAATGAAGTTTGCATCACGAGCCGGAAGGCGAGTGATGTAAATCATTCGAGTGAGTAAAAGCTATTACATGCGAATAGAATACTTTAGTTTATCTACAACTGTCAAATAACAACATACTGTACTATTATAAAATCAGAAATAACCCAATAAATTTTAGAAAATTGTTAGTTTACAAACATAAACATAGTTAGCATTGATTATTGGGTATTTGTTTTAACAAAATTATGAAGTGATTTGATAATTAGCAAAAAAAAAACCGACTAATCAGCTACATTTTAAGCTTAAGAAGAAAATGAAACTATAAAAAATGAGAAAACTAGTATAATTTTGGCTTTTTATGTGGAAAAAAATATTTATTAAAAGTAATTTGTTTGTACTTTTTGTAAGGTAAGATTTGAATTTTACATAAAGATTAAATAATATTATTCCATCGAACTGTCAATATTATTCAATTAGCAACAGTAACGAAGGTCATTAATTCATAAAAAACGGTTGAATTATGGGTATATCAATTGACAGTCGTGGATAAAATAAATTTATTCAATGAGGTCCCCCATCGTAGTAACAAATTAGAATATGGGTCATTCATATTAAAACTACACTTTAAAACTGTATGTTAAGGACTATCAAAGTTTTAAAAAAGTTATTAGATTTTAAAATAATCGAGCTTTTAATATCATTTCCTCGTCTCTATATCTACGTTACACTCACAAATTTTCTCTATTCCAAATTATTACTACTTTCAAGTCCTTTGCTATCGCTTTTTTTAAATATGGAATCCATGTTCAAGTACATAAATGCAGAAAATAACAATAGAAAAATAACGGAAGTAAAGCAGAAAACACTTGTTTAAATTTATGATGACATGCCAGATGCTATGCGTTGCTATGAAAGTAAAAGATAAGTTATTGGCATAAAAGTTATTTTAACATATTTATATATTTTTATGAGTGTTGAAAAAGTCCACGGTTAGAGAACAAAATCATCTCTACATCTACGTTACAAAATATTTTTAAAAATATTACGACTTAATGAATAACAATAAAGATTTTCTAAACTACAAATCGCTTTCAATTTAGATGAAGTTTCATAAAAAAAAAAAATAGTGAAAGACCCAATTACTTCAGCTTTGTGCATCTTTTTGACCACTTTGTGAATCCAATTTATCTCATCTTTAGATGTTGCTTGTTATATGCATGACATACTGAAAGTGTCCTTTCCTTTGCAGATCGTGTGTGGCATTGCAGCGCTGGTGATGGGCACAGTGGCCATCATTGAGGAAAAAGGAAAATTAAATTTAGGCCTGGGCATTCCGGCCGGAGGGGCGACCATTATTGCTGCCGGTATGTACGCTTCCAGAGATCAATATCCTCAATATCTGACAAGGAAATCCTTCTCTTCTGGAAGATTTATTACTGACAAATTGAGAATAATTTTATTAGAATCGTTTCTTATTTTAATGGAAGCAAATCAACTAATTTCCTGCAAAACTAATTATAAAAATTGGGATATCTTGGAGGATTTATCTTGTATTTGTTGGAGAGGTGAGCCCCACAAAGCTGTTGTGGAGAATTTTTGTGCTATTTGAAAATTAGAAATAATTTTCAAGTTCAAATTTGACGTCAGTTTTAATGAAATCAAACCAGTCTGAATCTCAAAATATTGATATTTTATTAATAAAAAGATTTATTTTATTATGATTTATTTTTCCTCTTACAAATGATATTTTTTTACAAAAACCGTAAATATCAAATAAATTTCAGGAAACAAAATATACTCAGTTCAAAACCATTCATTGTTAAACATAAAACGGAGGCGTGCAGTTTGATATTATATTTTGACACCATCGGTTTTTTTTTCTTTCTAATATTTACTGATAGAGTTTCCAAGGCAGTACGTTTTATTTATGAATTACGATTTAAAATTATTTTTCTACTCTATATACTTCGAATTAAAACGACAACAAAAGCAGAAATGATTGTTAACCCTTGAGCTATAGTGAACACGAATTAAACACCCATATTTAATAAAACTACAAACCGAGCAATATGTAACACCTCTATAAATGAATATCGATCTTTAGGTGGCTGTATTTAGGTAGGTGTTATATGGTTATTTGTTATTTGTTGTAGATGTAGAATTACCAACACAAATATGAAAGACAGAGAGGGTTCATATTTTTTTTTAAATACATAGAGAAGCTCATAACCATTTACTAAATTTTACAACTAAGAGTTACTTACTAAAATAGATTGGTATAATACTAGTGATAATAGTTCTCATAAATTCACTATTAGCTTATTTTAACTAATAGTAGAGTAGGTATGGGGCAACCCTGTACTATTAATGAAAACGTTGAACGAGAGGGATAGATATATGAGAAATAAATATGTTAGCATGAAATGAAAGATCTGTTAATACAGGTTCGAGTGCTAGTAGACTAGAGTAGACATAACCTGTAAAATAACCACAGATTTAACAGTTTTGAGAGCGGTGAAATAGTGTAGAAGTACTGTACTCATTGAATATGAAAAATAAGATTATTTAAAAAAAAAATACAAATAAACGGGAGCGTGGGGAAAATTAAACACAATAAATAATAAATTTAATTGAAGAAAATTTAGAAATAATAGTGATCAAAAGTCAAGGTGGTAAGATTTTAAAAGAACCTTTATTTTTTTTTTAAATTGTAACAAATAAATGCTTGATTACAATAATGAAAATGTGATTCCAACAAATAAAATTACCAATCACACATAAAATAGATTATAATAATCATTCTCATATGTATTTATTCTAATTACAACAGAAATTTTTGATTACAATAAAAAAAATTGATTGCAATAAAAATATCAGTAATTACACAAAAATATATATCGTTGTTGGATTTAGGCGGAAAACTAATATCAGACTACAGGCGGAAAAATCGTTAATCTGCCACTGAAAATGGCAAGTAGAAGAAGAGGGTATTACTCAAAAGTAGCGAATTAAGCAGCAGTGGCTACGTAGAGTAATATAAACTTGTAGTTCTGCATATACATATACAGTGGAGTCCGGATATAGTGAACTTGAAAATGCATTAAGACTGGTTCACTATATCCGAGGTTCACTAAAAAGGAAAATAAAATTTCTCGTGTTAATTGTACGTTTAACATATGTATGTATTTATTTATTTTATACGGTTACATCATGTGTATGTATTATTAAAAAAAACATATTTATATGTATTATAAACTACTTAAGATAGTCGGAATTTTTAGTTTGTACATGAATGCTAGAAAAACGAATGTTATTTATATAGTTTTCAAGGGCACAAAACCATCCCAAACTTGAGCTGGAACTTCGCGTGATTGTAAAAAAAATGTGAGTTACGGTAATTTTATGGGGATGGACGCATGGGGATTATGGGGAAAATTTCAGGGAAGCGTACTGCGCAAGCGACGCCTATGAGATTCGACATACTCTCTAGTCTATCGTTCTGGTTTTACTACCTCTCGTACGTCGATTCTTTCGATCTCTTGTGTTTCCATCTGTTGTGTGTTTGTTGTCATTATAAAAGTTTACTATAAACGGAAATTTTATACCTTAAGTTATTAAAATTCGGTTCACTTTATCCGGAAGTTCATTATAAACGGGTTCATTATAAGCGGATAAAATTTGTATTAGTCTTATGGGAAAAAATTAGGATACCTAAAGTAGCGTTCACTTTAGCCGGAAGTTCACTAAAAGCGGGTTCATTATATCCGGACTCCACTGTATTACCATCGTTTCTAGATATTGGTTTTATATCATTTCTGATAAAATCAATTATTTTTCTTCCAGTCTCTTTTGAAAACCTGTATATTTTTATACTCCACCCATCTTGACATATTTTTAAATAATTTTAATTATTACGACAGTCTTCTGATTGACAGGTAATAGTACTTAAAATTATCTTTTGTTGGTACCAATTATCGTTGCTAAATTTCTGTTTTATTTTATTTTTTTGGTGTTCCACTAATTTTGCCGGTGTGTGTATGATACAATTTTAAAAACATCTGTATGTTCATTGCAAAGTGCTCGTAATATATTTATTCATCGAAATAAATTTATAATGGACATTATTTGATAAAATGTATTGCATATAACATTAACATTGCTGCAGGCTACATAATTATATTATTTTAAACAGCTTACTATATATTAAATAAACAATTTTATTTGTTTTAAATTATGATTGTATTTCAATTTCAAATACTTTTCACAAATAAATAATTAAGCGCGTACATAATAATTATACAACAAAACATATTGTTATACAGAAATAATAACGACTATATTTTTAATTAAAATTGGAAAATGAGGAAACTAATACTAATTTTTAAAATTGTAAATAATTATATTATCCCAGACTGTGGAAAACATCAAAGGCAATCTTTAATTTAAACATGTCAAACCGAAGCTATACAACTGAGCTGTGACGTGTAATCTCATTTAACTGTAGGGTAAACGATGGGGTAATCGTAGCTGTTTCTGTTTGGTAAAATAAACCCTGATGATATCTGCGAAATTATAAATCTGACACATATCAAATACATGCTCATTTGGAAAATCAGCAGTGTTGTTAATTTTTGGCCGCAATTAATGAATGCTGATAAGCAGAAAATGAGATACCACTATATGGTGATAATAATTTATAACTTTAAATAAATTAAATATAGTTTTCAATGATTTTGATACATATGGTGTTTGTAAATAAATAATGTATCTACTAAAATTGATTCCTTCATATAATTCTTAATGAAATTTACAAAACACAATAAAAGAGTTTATTTGTAACTCGTAAACTTCATTTATTGATACCGCCTATTATTTTTGAAAATTAATCTTTACTTTTACTAATTACTAACTTGTAAAATTAGTTGCTAACGTGTTAAAATTTTACAAGTTAGTTACCTCGTTAGTAACTTTGTTGACATGTGTTTTGTTACTGTCATGCGTATTAAAAATAGGTGTCAATTGCAACTGACAGGGTTAGCTTATAAATTTAAATTTGATTTTCAAGTAAATAACAAATAAAATATTGTACAATACTCGCCAGGTAACTGTTTTACTGCCGCCTGCCTACTCAGCTAGCCAGTCATTTGCTCCTTTCCGTTTTACCTGGCTTGTAATGCAAAATACTATTAAATATTAAAAAAATATTTACTAGATGCTAAGAAATAGAAAAATAATCATTGTTTAATATTTAATAACTTGTGACTAAGATACCAATGCCCGTATTCATAAAAATCAATATAACGCTTAGTAACAAAACGAACTATATAGTTAATAACGTCATTAGGCCGATATAAAGCAAATAACGGACGCGGCTGAATTTTGTAAACCGAGGCGATAGCCGAGTTTTATAATCAGCCGAGTCCGTTATTTGCATATCGGCCGTGTGGCGTTCAAAATTTTTCGTAATACCATAAAGCTCTTTACGTTGCTAATTTTTTTTAAATACTTTATCCCTAATTGCAGGGGCATGTTATAACACCTTTTCATTTTGTTTTTCGTTCGTGCGTCCGTTATAATCCTTAACTGTCGGCGTCTGTTGTAGATCCCTTTCAACCAACTTACGTGTTTAGTTCTATTAAATTATAGTAACGGTATGGTATTACGAAAATAATTTTACGAGTACATGCACTGAATTTCAAGAAATGAAAATATTCTTATTTAACGGACCGTTATACGTATTACGGCCGAAATTCAAGTCGTTAAGTATTACGTTAAGTACTACGCGCCTTTTAGGGGCCCCGCGCCCCGCAACATTAGATTAAAATAACATTGATTTAAATTTGAGATATTTTTTTTATTACAAACAAAGAAATTCTTAAATAAAGAAATTTTGATTACAACAAAGAAATGCTTATTTACAATAATGGAATCTTGATTACAATAATAAAAAATGTCAATCAATATTACAAGACCCTACTGTTACAACTCGATTATTATAATACCATATACCAGTGTTTACCATTTTATGTTGATTTTCGTAATAATTCTTTTGCATAACGATTAACGATGTAATAATTTTTTTATATTTACAATAAATGAAGGGGTTTATTGTAAGAATGTGTTATGCACAAAACGAAAAATACGTAGTAATAGAATTTAAAGTTTTTCAACTTAAAATCATTTTTAAAAAGTGTTATAGGTAGATTACTAACACGTATACTTCAGTAGAGACAGAAAAACAACGAAAACCCTTTAAAAAAATACGTATTTTAAAATAAATTTATTTAAAAAAAATCTGTTGTGGCCAGCACAATACCTTCCGTCATTCTCGTGTATAATGTATAAATTCCATAATTTTTCTTACAAAAGATTCTAAATTTCCAGTAAAATTATTTCATAAACAAACTATTCAAATTGCACTTGACACTGGCATCTTCTTCTTCTTTAGCTTTTCCCATTCGTTAGGGGTCGCTATTTTTGCATGTCGTTCTCATTCAGCTCCTTTTCTCTCAAATCTTCCGCAATACAGTCCTTCCATCTTATCTTTGGTCTTCCTCTGTTTCTTTAACGTCCTATTACTAAACTATTCATTATTGTTCCAATATAATTCTTCATTTCATGACATGTTCAAACCAATGTAATCGTCTTTCTTGTGTCTTTCTAAAAACTTGTAACACTAGAGTTATTTTCTTACCATATCTTTTCGTGTATTCCCCAATATCTACTTCAACATCCTCATATCTGCCACATTAATTTACTTTTTATTGATACTGACATCTGTCAATTTGAATTATATAATTATATTACTAGTTCCCAAATTTGGCATAGCTGGCTTAATTATAAAATTTAATTTCTTTAAAATTCTTTAACTCTGTATCTATTGAATATGAAGTATAAATTGTAATCAAATCGTATAGAGAATAATATATTCTTTAAGTTATAATAACGTTAAATGTCAATAAATCAAATTTAACTGTTAAATCTTCAAATGAGACCGGTTGACCAATTATAACCAAAATCTAATCAGTTGTTCTTCTGGATGTAAACTTGAGGAATACGAAAAAATTATAATTTTTGGAATCGTGGTATTGAAGTTATGGAATCCGGAAGTTTTGTTACACACACACAGACACGCAGACACACGGACACACAGACACACAGACACACAGACACACATACATACAGACATCATCGTAAAAATGGTAAAATCGTATTATATGGACCCTAAAACGTGCTTATTCAGTAAAAACTCATCATTGAATTTTTTGACCAAAGACAATACCTTCCTTACCTAAAGGTGACGGAAGGTAAAAAACCATCAAATATTTCACTATGTACTTTAAAATTGAGAAAAATGTTTATATATATATATTGTATATATATATATATATATATATATATATATTCGTTTATTTATATTTTATATTAATTTGTTTAAAAATATGTTAATTTTTATATTAAAATTATTTTTTCTTCAAGTGTACAATAATATTCATCACTATAACTTTGAATTTATAAGATAATGTCTCGTTATTAAATAAAATTGACTTTTGGACTTCCATTATCTTTATTAACAAAAACACAAATTGTCACAACGTTTCGGTAGCTGATATCTGCTGCCGTCATCAGGTGAACTGATACTAACTAATTCCTAATATTCCGAGCCTTATATCTAGTGTTATGAGGGTGGTCAAGCGTGGTTGGGAGTTTAAATGTATCTGGTGATCCATGATTGGTTGTTGTCTCCTGTGCAATGGACTGTGGCGGTTCTTCAATTGGTGGTTCCCTGGTTACACCCGATTTACGAGCCCAACCCCAAATGTATTCGTACCGTCTGAAATAAATATATTAACAGCAATAAAAAATAAATTTATAGATTACAATAGTTAACACTATATTTGGGCATTTTTACCTTCCGTCATCTCTAGGTAAGGAAGGTACTGTCTGGTCAAAAAAATCGGTGGTGAGTTTTCATTGAATAAGCACGTTTTAGGGACTTTACAATACGATTTTACTATTTTTACGATGATGTATATATATATATGTGTGTGTGTGTGTGTGTGTGTGTGTGTGTGTGTGTGTGTGTGCGTGCGTGTGTGCGTGCTTGTGTGCGTGCGTGTGTGTGTGTGTGTGACCGCGGTTTCGGCCGCGATATCTCCAATACTAGAATTCCAAAAATTCCAATTCTTACGTATTCCTCTTCCGTACAACCATATGCAAGACTTGATTAGATTTTGGTTAAAATTGATCAACCGGAAGTATTTGAAGATTTTAACAGTTTTTCTTGAAAAACCTCGTGAAAAACTCAGTTAAATATTATTATAACTTAAAGAATATATTCTCTATACGATTTGGTTGAATTTTATATTTCATATTCCACAGATATAGAGTTAAAGAATTACAAAGATATTAAATTTCATAAATCAGCCAGCAATGCTAACTTAACCATGGAAACTGCTAATACATTCAGGTAATTCAAATTGACAGATGTCAGTACCAATCAAAAGTAAATGAATGAAAGAATAAGGGAAATAACTCTAGTGTTCGAAGTTTCTAGAAGGTATATGAGAGACGATTACATTGATTTGAACATGTCATGTGGAAATATGAATATATTGGAAGAAGAATGAATAGCTTAGTAATAGAAGGTGGAAGAAACAGAGGAAGACCAAATATAAGATGAAAGGACTGTATTGCGGAAGACTTAAGAGAAAAGGAACTGAATGAGAACAACACGCAAAACAAAAATGAGTGGAAGAAGAAAATAAAATATAGCGACCCCTAACGAATGGAAAAAGAAATACGAAAAGTGTTAAGTGCAATTTGCATAGTTTGTTTATGAAATAGTTTTACTGGAAATATAGGATCTTTTGCAAGAAAATGTATGTATAGGGCGCGTGCAGTGATGTGACTTTGTTGACTTTGGCAAGCATATATGGGGACCCGTGTCAAAATGACAACTATTAATTACGTCCATTACTGACAAATAATTTTTCATTTAAAATTTCATGATTTTTTTTATTTCATGTGGTTTATTTATTATCAAGAGCGTGAAATTCAGTTTCCGAGAAAAGGAATCATAAAATAACAAAAAATAAAATTTTGAATTAAAAATTATGAAATTTGTCAGTTATGGATATAATTAATAGCTGTCATTCTGATACGGGCCCCCATATCTGCTTGCCAAGGTCAGAAAGTCACGTGATTGCTCGTGCCCTATACATAAATTTTCTTGCAAATGATCCAGTAAAATTATTTTATAAATAAACTATGAAATATTATTTACACATTTAATTTTATTATAAATATTAAAGAATATTCTATTATCTATACGAATTGATTGCATTTTATATTTCATATTCAATGGAGAGTTAAAGAATTATAAAGAAATTAAATTTTATAAATCAGCCAGCTATGTTATAATCATGGACACAGCTACTATATTAAGAAAATACCAACTGAAAAGAAAATGAATATGGTAGAGATGAGGATGTTGATATAGATGTTAGGGAAGACACGGAAAAATACGGTAAGGAATGAATGAATAAGGGAAATAACACGAGTATTAGAAGTTTCTAGAAAGATACAAGAGAGATGATTACATTGGTTTAAACATGTTATGAGGAGAGATAAAAAATATATTGGAAGAAGAATGAATAGCTTAGTAATATAAAGTGCAAGAAACAGAGGGAAACCAAAGATAAGATAGAAGGACTGTATTGCGGAAGACTTGAGAGAAAAGCAACCAAATGAGGATGACCCACAAAACAGAAATGTATGGAAGAAGAAAATAAAAAATAGCGACCCCTAACGAATGGGAAAAGCTAAGGAAGAAGATGTCAGAGTTAAGTGTCATTTGCATGAAATCATTTTACTGGAAATTTAGTATCTTTTGCAAGAAAATTTATGTATGGAATTTGTACATAATACATAGGATTGACGGAAGATATTGTGCTGACCACATCAGATTTTTTTATTTTACGTATTAATAAAGTGTACTGGATTTAAATACATTGTTATTAACTTAATTTCTCATTTGAACAATAATATACGGGCAAATATACGACAAAAGACAAGTCCCAAAATTTTTCGTTCGAACAGTAAATAAAATTATACAATATTTATGTTAGTATTATTTATAAAACTGAAGGTAAAGGTAACTGACAGTGACAATATAATCAATTAATTGCCATCTTATAATTTATTACTTTAATAAAAATTATTTGCGAATTATTAAAGACGAAAACATTTGTCACAATGGTTTATTTGCAAATAAATTATTATTAAACCGAAGAAATTTTATTATAAGCAATGTATTCAAGTTCTATACACTCTATTAACACACCATATCAAAATTTGTTGAATTGGAGTAATAATCATAACATCCAAAAGTTAATTTATTCTTGTTTTTAGTATAAATATAGGTGGTACTTTAATAAATAAATATCACTTGCAAATAATTTTACTAAAAAAATATAATTTGAAATAGTAATTAATTGAATATATTGTCAGTTTCCTTTACCTTCAGTTTTATAAATAATACAAACATAAATATTGTATTTGTTGGAACTAAAAAAATTAGCACGTGTCTCTTGTCATATATTTGCCCGTAGATTTTTGTAAAAATGATATATTTAGGTAATAACGTTGTATTTAAATCCAGTACACTTAATTAATGCACAAAATAAAAAATTGCCCAAATATAGTCTTAACTATTGTAATCTAAAAATTTATTTCTTCTTGCTGTTAATTTATTTTACGAATACATTTGGGGTTGGGCTCGTATATAATTTAATAAACCCATTAGTAAAAGGATCAAAGGCAAAGTTATTTAAAGACTTTGCATATAAAATCATTAATTAATAAGGGCGATCTTCGTAAATGTTAAATATGCAAATAATGCAAATATATACTAAGTCTAAGTGGTACTTCTAAAGTTCAGTTGCTACTAACTGTGTCATTTCCCTTTCAACCATCTGCAAATCTAATTTCCCCGCAAACAAATGAACAACTTAGCGTGCCACCTACAAATATATCATTTGGGGAAAAGGAAGAAACAAGAAGAGATAAATGAAATTAATTCCCCAAGTAGCACTAAAGAGAATTGTGTTGTTTTCACAGTTGCACCATCACGAAAATCAAAGTTGGCGACTAGAGAATTACCGCGTAATTTGTTGTTGTAATATAAATTAAACTGTTTTTAAAAAATACAATGTGAACACAATAGGTACGTACTAAGACCCAAAAGCCGATGATCGAACCGCCATGTATGGGTATGCTATAGTAATATTTCTTGCAGAGGGTCACAGTCGGCAAACGCTGAGTTATTAAACAAAAACCACATGTTAACTTTGAGAACGATTGTGGTACATATGTATAATCCATATTCCATGTAATTCAGTTCAAAAGTTTGTATGATTTTTCCAAACAAATTATAAATACAAAGAAGGCCACTTACCTTAAACGGTGATCCAGACATTGCATTTTTCAGGCCCTTCAACTTTAACAGTATCTAATTCACTTGTAAAGTATTTCCACACATTTTCCACATAATATTAACCAGGGCATTGAACCCGAACCTGAACCGAATCAAAACCGGAGCCAAACCGTAACATTTTAGCAAATCCAGAACCTAACCTCCGATATATTTTTCAATTGAACCCGAGTCGGAATCGAACCGGTTATTACAATTTGGATTCAGGGCTAGCTCCGGTTCAGGTTCATTTTCAGTTTGAAACGTAAACGTGATACTTACGGCCGATCATCGACGCCTTCTATGCCTATGTTGCTGCTTGAGTTTACTGTTCATGAAAATTGTATTCGTAATCTTGTCTTGCGTTACATTATAAATTCCAGAACACATTTTAAATTATTTCTATATAAATATTGTTATTCAAAATTTTATTAATGCTTGAACCAGAACCGCACACGAACTCATCTCTCAAAAAATCTGAGAAATGAGAAATTTAGTTAATAACAATGTATTTAAATCCAGTACACTTTATTAAAACAAAAAATAAAAAAATTTGATGTGGCCAGCACAATACCTTCCGTCAATCCTGTGTATTATGTACAAATTCCATACATAAATTTTCTTGCAAAAGATTCTAAATTTTTGGTATTTTATGATTCTCTTTCTCGGCAACTGAATTCCATACTCCTGATAACAAACAAACCACATGAAAAAAAGAAAATCATGAAATTTTGAATGAAAAATTATGACACTTGTCAGTTATGGACATAATTAATTGCTGTCATTTTGAAACGGGTCCCCATATCTGCTTGCCAAAGGCAGCAGTCATGTCACTGCACGCGCCTTGTACATAATTTTTTTTTGCAAAAGATCTTATATTTTCAGTAAAGTTATTTCATAAACAAACTATGCAAATTGCACTTGACACTGACATCTTCTTCTTCTTTAGTTTTCCCATTCGTTAGGGGGTCGCTATTTTTTATTTTCTTCTTCCACTCATTTTTGTTTTGCGTGTCGTCCTCATTCAGTTCCTTTTCGCTCAAGTCTTCTGCAATACAGTCTTTTCATCTTATATTTGGTCTTCCTATGTTTCTTCCACCTTCTATTAATATATTCATCTGTCCTCATCAACGACCACGACACCTCATGACATGTTCAAACCAATGTAATCGTCTCTCTTATATCTAAAAACTTCTAACACTAGACTTACTTCCTTTATTCTTTCATTCATTTACTTTTTATTGATACTGACATCTGTCAATTTGAATTACGTGAATATATTAGCAGTTTTCATGGTTAAGTTAGCATAGCCTGAATTATAAAATTTATATGAAATTTATTATCTTTATTATTCTTTAACTCTATATCTGTTGAATATGAAATATAAAACGCAATCAAATCGTATAGAGAATAAGAATAATATATTCTTTAAGTTATAATAAAATTTAATTGAGTTTTTCAAGAAAAACTGTTAAAATCTTCAAATGTGGATACTTCCGGTTGACCAATTATAACCAAAATCTAATCAAGTCTGCATATGGTTGTAAGGAAAAGGAATACGCAAGAATTTTATTTTTTGGAATTCTAGTATTGGAGATATCGCGGCCGTAACCGCGGTCACATACACACACACACACATACACATACACGCACACACGTCCATACACACACACATACAGACATCATAGTAAAAATAGTAAAATCGTATTGTAAAGACCCTAAAACGTGCTTATTCAATGAAAACTCACCACCGATTTATTTGACCGAAGACAATACCTTCCTTACCTAGAGGTGACGGAAGGTAAATGCAAAATATACTTGAATTTGAATCAAACCCAGTTTTTGGCAGATTCGATGCCCTCATTTTAACAGTTTATTTACACATTTAGTAATTTATTAACACTGTTTTACTATAAATCTAACTCAAAATTATAAACAAAATAGCAAACCGTCGCTTCGCTCACGCTCACGCTCACACTGTCAACTGGTCTGTTAATTAATTGTTTGAACTTGTATCGCCAAAAGCTAATATACATTTTTAATGATGTTGATTAACGTATAAAAAACATTATTTTATGATTTAACAATAAAATACGTGTAATATTATATATTTTAAATTTAGTATTAACGATATTCTCTTTTATATTTGAAGAATAGTGATACATATTTTAATATGTACCTACGTAATAAATTTAATTTGAAAAAAATATTGATATTTTGAAAAATTATTTGTATTACATTGATATGGTATCATCGCGCATTTGACCATGATATCAAGGGTCGTAAATAAATATATCATCTCACTTAAAACCCATTTCTTAGCAAGACTGAATTAACCATTTTCGAGGCCTCAAGCTGAAGTAAGTCCAAATTTCAAATAATACGGGATTTTGGTTTGCACCTCTTTAGGACACTTTTTGCAGATTGCGATGCTCAAATTGTTATATCGCTGTTGGATTTCGAGTTATGATGCCAAAGTTTTAATTTTTAAACGGACGCCATTTTGGAAGTTTACAATATTGAAAAGAGATTTTTTTAGTTTTCCAACGATGTAACTTATTTATGTTCGTTTGTTTCAAATAGTGAAAATACAAAAAATATTAAATTCTAATATGTAAAACCAATGGTTTCTTTTATGAAACTAAATAAATCACAAGTCAGGTCTTATTTAATTTTGAGTTTATTTTCTTCATTTTCATTAATATTTTTGATATATTTAACACTGAATTATTTTTAAAATTCCGTTTGAAATATGCCATTACCTCCTATAACTTCCATATAAAAATATTAAAATTAATTCAAATACTCAACAATACAATTTTGAAAATTAAATAAGGAAATTAGCAATGAAAATAACCAAATTATTATCTTTAATTATGTTTTTCAATTATTTTATTGCCACAACCATTGTATTTAACCTATAAATTTAATAATTCTCGAATTTTTGTTGTTTAAAACAAATGAACAATGGTAAAACTTTGGCATCATAGCTCTAATCCCAAAAATGATAAAAGAAATTTGAACATCGCCATTCAAAAGAACACACACACACACACACAGACGCACACACAAATACATACAGACATCATCGTAAAAATAGTAAATTCGTATTCACGGGACCCCAAAACGTGCTTATTCATTAGAAACTTACTATCGATTTTTTTGACCACACAAAACCTTCCGTACCTAAAGGTGAGGAAAGGTAAAAAAGGTAAATTTCACATTTTGCCTACATCTAGTGATCTATGTATTTTTTTTCTCAAATACTGATACTCCACTAAAATGGTCCCCTAATGGGGTAACTTTTTTATTTTGTAAAATTTAACCGACAAACAGCCTGATTCTAGTGACACTTGTTTAGAAAACGATATTGTAATGAATACCATTATTGTTTCGTATAAAATAAATTGTAATTTTGAAATTCACGTGAACATTGATTCTGAAACAATATTGTATACAAAACAACAAATTGAAATGTCAAAAATCTATCGTAAACTACACAATTTTTGGTATTCAGATGATCAAAATTGTATTGTATGAAAGACAATAATTGTTTCAAAATATTGTATTCTGAACAAGAAGAGCTACTTGTTACGGAAACAATAATTTTTAAAATACTATCTTAATTGTGAATAATGATAAATACAATTTTTATTACATAAATTAATATTATTATTGACTTCGAAAGGGGAAATATGATACGTTAGCGTTAGAGTACTATATAACCACTTAAAAAATAATAATTAAGAGTATGAATTGTAACGCGACATACCTGGCCTCGTCCATCTCAAGGTTGTACTTACCCTACGTTGTGTTTATTTTTAATAAGTAACCCTTACTTCGTTCGTAATACAGAGTAGCTGTCAAAAGTGGGGGAATCGGGATAGGTAATTGATATAATTAAAGAATAATGTTCTCTCCAAAAAGCAGACAGAATATGTCTATCTTTGTGCATTTATTGAAAATGAATAATGAAAGCAAATAATAAATAATATGAGAAATATGATTGGGTGTAATGATTTGAACATGGCACCCTGCTGTGGAATGGTCCGCTCTCTGGCACATGCCTTACGTACGAGGGAAACCACAGCTAAAACCTCGCACAGAGAGTCATCTAGACACAATTTAAACAAATGATTTTATAACAAATTAATCCAAAAACACAAAACAGATTGTCCCAACAATTTGATATTAGCAACATTGAAAATGATATATTAATTAGACCTTGTATATTGATAGACAATTACAAACGCATTTGTGTGCGTGCATGTTTGTGCATGTGTAAGTTTGGTAAGTTCGGTTTCCCGAACTGCCATGGCGCTCGGCTGAGCCGATGGGCCGTTCTTTGTATGGTCAGGTTCGCAGCTGAGCTGCCTCACCTTTAATTAAACAGGACGCTCGGCGACGCCGACGGGCCATTCTTTGTATGGTTAGCGTGCGCTTAGCAACACTATTTAGGTTCGCAGCTGAGCTGCCTCACCTTTTGACCAGGACGCTCGGCGCCACCGAGACGGCTGTAGAGTGTGCGACTGAGTCGCCACACTGTCTGATCCGACGAGTACCTGTGTCGCACTCGTCGGGGGTGTTTTGTTAAGTGATACCCAAGTGAACGTGGACAGGCCAGCGCTCGGTGCTGATACGGCACACATCTTGAGTTTGAGTAGTTGCAAAGCAACGACCCGCAAAATTACGTTTGATTGTCAACCAATATCAGATCAAATAGATAAAAATTCATTATATCATTGTGACAACAATAAATCATAATATATTCGTGTGAAAGAGTTTATTACTTGTCTAAGATAAGTTCTTCGTAGCAAGTGAATGGGGGGAAAGCAAGTAGGATCCCCAAACGTGCCTGGCATAGCCATAGCAGCTGGATGGGGGGGAAAGTAGGATCCCCAAACGTGCCTGGCATAGCCATAGCAGCTGGATGGGGGGAAAGTAGGATCCCCAAACGTGCCTGGCATAGCCATAGCAGCTGGATGGGGGGAAAGTGTGTAGGATCCCCAAACGTGCCTGGCATAGCCATAGCAGCTGGATGGGGGGAAAGTGTGTAGGATCCCCAAACGTGCCTGGCATAGCCATAGCAGCTGGATGGGGGGAAAGTAGGATCCCCAAACGTGCCTGGCATAGCCATAGCAGCTGGATGGGGGGAAAGTAGGATCCCCAAACGTGCCTGGCATAGCCATAGCAGCTGGATGGGGGGAAAGTAGGATCCCCAAACGTGCCTGGCATAGCCATAGCAGCTGGATGGGGGGAAAGTAGGATCCCCAAACGTGCCTGGCATAGCCATAGCAGCTGGATGGGGGGAAAGTAGGATCCCCAAACGTGCCTGGCATAGCCATAGCAGCTGGATGGGGGGAAAGTGTGTAGGATCCCCAAACGTGCCTGGCATAGCCATAGCAGCTGGATGGGGGGAAAGTAGGATCCCAAACGTGCCTGGCATAGCCATAGCAGCTGGATGGGCGGAAAGTAGGGTCAGAGTTAGACTTGATGAACTTACCTCGGACAAGCCAAGTGTAAATTTTTGTTGAGTCCGAACTTTAAATTACTCAACGTGTGAACCACGCCAGAGGTAAAAAGTCGGTGATGTCAGAATCCCAGGTTACTCAACGTGTCAACCACGCCAGAGGTCCGGTATCTGTGAGTCCTGCCGAAGCAAGACTGAAGAATACGATTTCTGGCCCAGTATTTAAACCAAAATATCCCTCTTGCCTCCTTCCGATCTAGGGTGTTTCGGGGGTAAGATTTGCCCTCTCTGTCACCGGTGTGGGTGGGTGGTTGGGTGGACGATGGAAATTTCTAGAACATCATAAGTTTGTCATCGCCTCTTATCATAAATGAAATGCCAGATGCCCCAGCGAAACCTATGTCCCAGCCTCAAGTGGCTGCAGACTCGCCCGACTGCATGGCGCCATCCCTTTACCTGATTAGGGATGTAAACAAATACACACACAAAAATAGTCGAAATAAAAAAATATAATTGTAAATACGTGCCCACAAATAAATATTAATAAACAACTACATTTAATAATAAATAAGGCGTGCTTGCAGTACTGCCTCAAACTCCCCCAGATATTTAATTGTGTTAGTCAACAATCATGTGAGCTATTACATTAAATATCTCATGCGTAATTAGTTCGTTTGTTAGTTTTTATCATTCTGATTAGGTATATCGAGCAGGTTTTCCTTGTGCTTCACTATTTATATGATAACTTAACTTTGTAACTACATAGCTACGTATTACTAGTGCACTATCATAGTACTTACGCTATTATAAAACGCTACTTTACATTATATCTTAATCAAAGGTGGTCCTAAAGCGAGCTCGCAATCGTGGCCATAAATTATATTGGGACGCTTGCAAATGAAATCATTTAACAATTTGTACTCCGTATATTTTATTTATACAAAAATAATAACAATACTTCTAGCGATAGTTGTAAGAAAGAAAGGGTAGTTTTTGTTACCTGTTGTTTTCGTTTCAAAAATGAACTGGAGCAATACATCAGTCCGTTAAAAGCTATTCCAGTGGTGCGCTAGTAATTGTTTACTAAGGAATAGTTGACAGTGCTGAATTCGATAGAGATTGACTGGTTCAGTTTTCAGTTATTTTGTCAAGATCAGGTGACGTCATCTTCCCCAGTGAGTAGGAATTAATATACTCTATGTTTTCGTACATAAATAATACATACAGAATATCTAAGCCGATCCCTCTGAAAACTCCTGTGTACGCCTATGTACCTCTTCAAAAAGGGATGAACGAACCTTATCTTGAGGTCTAAGTTTTGTTCCAGGTATAAAGGAGGCGGCTTTTTCTGAGTACCCCTGTATAGTCATCCCTAATTTTTCTTGTTGGTTTATGTGCCGCATCCCTGGCAAAACTGCAATACTATTCTCGCAAATTTTTCATTCATTATTCACGTTCTCTTCGAAACGAATTTGATTTTTTTTTTCCACTTTAGATGACCTAGTATTTGTTTCAATTTGACACCTGACTCCAATATTCGAGGTTCTGCAATAATTATTCCATTGTTGTGTAGAGGTTGTATTCTAATTCGATATTATTTTATGGTGAAAATAATTTCGTGATCTGCTTTACGGGCTCCCCCCATTGTCTTGAGTATTTTTCCTCCATATTTTATCCGGTGATTTTTTTTTAATACGTTTTATTTTCCTTAATTGGTCGGAATGAAAATTTAAGAATTTTCATTCTTCATTGTAGAAAACTGCATTTGTCCTACTCTGAACTTTATAACCTGCCCTTAAATTCCTTGATAGTGCCACTACACGGCACTGACACTGTAATATATGACACAATCCCGCACTGAACTGTATTTTATGGCATTACACAGCACTGACACTGTAATATATGACACACTCTCGCACTGATACTATTTTACGGCATTACATAGCACTGAGATCATATTACATTGATTTGACACTATAGCACCCAGCATTAAATTTATATCGCCCTGCACTGAATTTATATGACTGTATTGAATTTGCTCATGTGTGTCTATTCTTTGGTCCATGTGAATTTGGCGTTCCTCTATCGGTCGCAAGTAATTCGTACGCTATTGTTTTTCCATATTGTTTTTAATATCTTCTAATTTATCCATCACCATAAAAAAATACATTGTTAAAGTGGTTTCTTACCCAATTTGAACAGGTGTGACTCTCCATTCATGGGAGTTGATTCTCCCCCGAACGATGGTTTATGAGTGGGTATTTACGGTAATTTGTTGTTCCTTGAATGCCCCAAAATTCCCTGACATTATGTCGGCTAGTCCTGCTTCTACTAATTTTCTTTTCCCATTCTTTCGGTGTCCACTTCACCAATATTTTGCGGATTGTGAACTCGAAGCTTTCACTACAGAACTTGAATGTTTTTATTCTGTAATATCTCAACAGATGTATAAACATTATTCTCAATAATACCAAATTTCCGTCCTCTCCCCCATTTAACAGCTTTTAAGACTCTGTATCCTGGTCACGGCACCAATTTTATGTAACGCGACATACCTGGCCTCGTCCATCTCAAGGTTGTACTTACCCTACGTTGTGTTTATTTTTAATAAGTAACCCTTACTTCGTTCGTAATACAGAGTAGCTGTCAAAAGTGGGGGAATCGGGATAGGTAATTGATATAATTAAAGAATAATGTTCTCTCCAAAAAGCAGACAGAATATGTCTATCTTTGTGCATTTATTGAAAATGAATAATGAAAGCAAATAATAAATAATATGAGAAATATGATTGGGTGTAATGATTTGAACATGGCACCCTGCTGTGGAATGGTCCGCTCTCTGGCACATGCCTTACGTACGAGGGAAACCACAGCTAAAACCTCGCACAGAGAGTCATCTAGACACAATTTAAACAAATGATTTTATAACAAATTAATCCAAAAACACAAAACAGATTGTCCCAACAATTTGATATTAGCAACATTGAAAATGATATATTAATTAGACCTTGTATATTGATAGACAATTACAAACGCATTTGTGTGCGTGCATGTTTGTGCATGTGTAAGTTTGGTAAGTTCGGTTTCCCGAACTGCCATGGCGCTCGGCTGAGCCGATGGGCCGTTCTTTGTATGGTCAGGTTCGCAGCTGAGCTGCCTCACCTTTAATTAAACAGGACGCTCGGCGACGCCGACGGGCCATTCTTTGTATGGTTAGCGTGCGCTTAGCAACACTATTTAGGTTCGCAGCTGAGCTGCCTCACCTTTTGACCAGGACGCTCGGCGCCACCGAGACGGCTGTAGAGTGTGCGACTGAGTCGCCACACTGTCTGATCCGACGAGTACCTGTGTCGCACTCGTCGGGGGTGTTTTGTTAAGTGATACCCAAGTGAACGTGGACAGGCCAGCGCTCGGTGCTGATACGGCACACATCTTGAGTTTGAGTAGTTGCAAAGCAACGACCCGCAAAATTACGTTTGATTGTCAACCAATATCAGATCAAATAGATAAAAATTCATTATATCATTGTGACAACAATAAATCATAATATATTCGTGTGAAAGAGTTTATTACTTGTCTAAGATAAGTTCTTCGTAGCAAGTGAATGGGGGGAAAGCAAGTAGGATCCCCAAACGTGCCTGGCATAGCCATAGCAGCTGGATGGGGGGGAAAGTAGGATCCCCAAACGTGCCTGGCATAGCCATAGCAGCTGGATGGGGGGAAAGTAGGATCCCCAAACGTGCCTGGCATAGCCATAGCAGCTGGATGGGGGGAAAGTGTGTAGGATCCCCAAACGTGCCTGGCATAGCCATAGCAGCTGGATGGGGGGAAAGTGTGTAGGATCCCCAAACGTGCCTGGCATAGCCATAGCAGCTGGATGGGGGGAAAGTAGGATCCCCAAACGTGCCTGGCATAGCCATAGCAGCTGGATGGGGGGAAAGTAGGATCCCCAAACGTGCCTGGCATAGCCATAGCAGCTGGATGGGGGGAAAGTAGGATCCCCAAACGTGCCTGGCATAGCCATAGCAGCTGGATGGGGGGAAAGTAGGATCCCCAAACGTGCCTGGCATAGCCATAGCAGCTGGATGGGGGGAAAGTAGGATCCCCAAACGTGCCTGGCATAGCCATAGCAGCTGGATGGGGGGAAAGTGTGTAGGATCCCCAAACGTGCCTGGCATAGCCATAGCAGCTGGATGGGGGGAAAGTAGGATCCCAAACGTGCCTGGCATAGCCATAGCAGCTGGATGGGCGGAAAGTAGGGTCAGAGTTAGACTTGATGAACTTACCTCGGACAAGCCAAGTGTAAATTTTTGTTGAGTCCGAACTTTAAATTACTCAACGTGTGAACCACGCCAGAGGTAAAAAGTCGGTGATGTCAGAATCCCAGGTTACTCAACGTGTCAACCACGCCAGAGGTCCGGTATCTGTGAGTCCTGCCGAAGCAAGACTGAAGAATACGATTTCTGGCCCAGTATTTAAACCAAAATATCCCTCTTGCCTCCTTCCGATCTAGGGTGTTTCGGGGGTAAGATTTGCCCTCTCTGTCACCGGTGTGGGTGGGTGGTTGGGTGGACGATGGAAATTTCTAGAACATCATAAGTTTGTCATCGCCTCTTATCATAAATGAAATGCCAGATGCCCCAGCGAAACCTATGTCCCAGCCTCAAGTGGCTGCAGACTCGCCCGACTGCATGGCGCCATCCCTTTACCTGATTAGGGATGTAAACAAATACACACACAAAAATAGTCGAAATAAAAAAATATAATTGTAAATACGTGCCCACAAATAAATATTAATAAACAACTACATTTAATAATAAATAAGGCGTGCTTGCAGTACTGCCTCAGAATGGCCCTTTATCCTTACAAAAAACAATCAACTTACAGATTATCAATTGAGAATGCTATTGAATAAATTTAAGTATCATGTCTGCTAAATTTTCCAAATTTAATAATAAATTATTTCATTGGAAATGAAAGTTTTTAGAAATATTCTATTCCATCACAAATTTCATTATAAATTACGACCGATTTGCAGCCCCTCTAAACTTGAGGCCCCAAGCTGTAGCTTATTTAACTTAATGGTAAATCCGGCTATGTTTCTGAGTATTCCAAACTACTAGATATGGATAATAATACTTACCCCGTGCCAGGCAAATAAGTCACAACTGCTGGGCGTAATGACTGGATCTGAGTGTTCACCACTACACTAAACTAGCGATAAGGTTTATTTTAATGAATACCAACACCGGGCTAATTTAAATGTTTATTAAAAAAACTAGGTTGGTTAAATATACATATTTACACTAAAGATATACTAAATGCGTGCGTTATAATTGGTAAACGCGTGGGCGATTATTACAACGACCAGCGTGAGTTTTCGAGGAAACGGTTCCCGGCTAATAAGATTTAGCCCCCGGTACCCTCCGATTTCGTTCATTCGCATCACACCATGTCAAACTATGAAAAGCCGAACAATTATTTTGACAAATCAGTATGTCAAATATTTAAGTTATGTGCTTTATTCCTCATGTTTATTATTTTAGATTAAACCGTGTTCCGATACACGTGATGCTATTTGAATGAACATATTAATAAATAGCCTTATATTTTCATTTCGTTGACATGTCAGTATGGTAATATTGCCGCACTTAGTTACCAGCCTACTTTTGTATTGTAATGAATGGCTTAATATCCTGAAACCGATAAAGATATTCACCAGAGACTTAGTGTGCTACGAAGTGTGCACAATACTTATTAATCATTTATAAATTTCCAATTACCTGATAATATCTCTGAATTCCAGCGGCCAGCATCCACACCTCCAGGGGATTCGAAGGTTACCGCCCTTCCACGTGCATGCCAGGTTCCCCCCTCCGCTTCCTGGGACCATCAGTCCGCATAGCCGTTCCCCTAACCATTCTCTGGGGCATTGCATGCTCTTTCCAAGCTGCCCTTATCGTCAACGTGACTCTTACCTTAGCCCAACCGCCCCAGGAGTTCGACGTGGACTTCCCAGAGGGCGACATCGCGGCCCTAGGAGGAGACATGTACGTCCTAGCTGGGATAGAGTTAGGATTGGCGGCCTTGACCATCCTGGCTGTCGGGTTGGTGCTGAGGATCGACTGTAAATATGATCCCGACTGACCGATCCTCAACGCCGATAGAGGCAAGATGGGGGTTAGTGTTATAGGGGGGGTTAGTGGGTTTACGGTGCCAGCGGCGACAGAGAGGGTTAGCAGGGTTGCGTGGGTGGTGTAACTTTTTTATCCTTCAACGGAAGTTATAATGTAACGCAAGACGTAACGCCAAAATGTAACGCACGAGTGAAACAGACATTTTGTTTAACTATCTTGAATAAGAAAGCGAAAATATACGTAAATTAACTAGTATAGTTTATTTTTCTTGTAGTGTTCTTTATGTCATTATCTTTCGAAGTAATAATCGACCTACTATTATGTCTCTTGCTCTCTACATGCGTAATAAATAGGAAGAGATACAATAATTTGTCGATTATTACTTCAGAAGAAAATGACGTAATAAAACACTACAAGAAAAATAAACTATATTAGTGAAAGAATTTTGTTTAAATATTAATTAATTCGCAAACTACATGCGATTGAAGTCGATTAATAATTAGGATGACGGATCATCTAACAAATATGATTGGTTTGCCTGATTTTAAAAGCGAGAGTCGCGCGTTTTATTCCCGCCCACCGTGAAACCATCAATGAAAAAACACTAGCGCCACTCGCCGTGTTTGTGTCATAATATTGTTAAACAATTACCAAACTTTTTAAATGTTCTATAATTTATTAAGGAAAAAATGCATTTTATTTATGCTTAATAATAATTTCTTCTATAATATAATGTATAACTTTATATATAAAAATGTTTAAGCTATGCGAAAATTAAAAATTTGTACCCTCTAGAACTAATAATGTGTCGAGCACGTGAGGACATATGTCACTCGCCAAATTCTGAACTTTAAAAATTCATACCTCGCTTATTCCCTAAATTTTTTAAGTCGCATTTGTACTAAAAGTCTTAGAAGACCTTGATCTCCCAGAAAAAATATATTTTTTATATTGGTATAATATCCCATTTTATTGTATTCGAGTAATAGTTCGACCGGCTTACATTTTCATCAAATTCTAAAACCTACACAAATGGTGAGATATTTCTACAAAATTCGTTCGCTTACTTTAAACATAGACTTAAAATGTACAAAAACCGTGCACCAAATAACGTCAACCGGCATTTAAAGGGTCATCTAGTCCAGATTTGTCTGCTACCGAGATCCTTTACTCTTGACACAATATGAAAAACTTCGTAAATATGCAGTGCGGACAGCAAAACCTACCTTGCAAAACATTAGACAGTGCTGTAACAGAAGAATGTGCACCCTGCACATTCATGAATACAATACCTAATAGACCATCTTACTTATTATAAAGTAGTCGACAGAAATTTTGTAGAAATTTCTCACCATTTGCGTAGGTTATACAATTTGTTTGTAACCCGCCGAAGTTAATCTAAAAGTTATTTTTAAAAACTTCTATTTAATTTGTAACTCAATTTTTTTTAAATAAAATAATCCAATGTACCTATTCTACACAATTTTGTATACTATCTTTGTCTGATAAACACGAATAATAATTATATTGCATCTTTAAAATAAAAATTTGTAAATCATGTACCACACTTCTCTTTTTGCGTATTGTACTACATATTTCTTGCATTGCGTTTTTCCAGCGTTACTTCTTGCGATGCATTGGTGTAAATGGACCTTTACTGACTATAGTGTCTAAGCTAACATTGTGATAATAGATTGATAGACTTAAAGAACCAGTGTAGACGTAATTTTTTTCACTAAATACTAAATGTGTTTCTGTTTATCTAGATGTAGATCTGTCCTATAATTGTATATTTCTATCTAAATAAATGATGATTTATGTTTAATAACATTTTAATCCAATTAAGAACAACATATATAAATTTCTGTACATAGTTATTATCTATTTTGTGTACTTATGTATATACAAAAGAAGAAAACAAAACAATACATACATACTCTTTGGCCAAATTATTTACAATTGAAAATAACAACAAAAACAAATGAGAATTTTCTCCACAGGACGAAACAAACGAATACGTAACACACAAGCCATTGACAATGACAACTCGACAAAAGTCAATATGAGTGCATGAAGATCACATACAAATATTACAAAACCACATATATAAAAATTTACAAATATTTATATAGCATCCTCACTTAGCGATAAAAATTAGTGGTCATTATTTATTAAGTCTACAGAAACTACATAGTGCAACAGTCGGATTCACTTGACGAGTATTTCAATTGACATTTTGGGTTGACTAACATTTGTATACCACAGGATCATGTGCCGGCGATGTGTATGTGCAGAAAATATCATTATTCATCAATTTCGGGGGCTACAACAACAGGGTGTTACTGCTTACAGTGACGTAATTGAACAGTAATCTGAAAGTAACTGCGCCCGAGTTAATACTAATAAATAATACAAAATCACTTTTATATCATAAATATATGGGCCTCTACTGTTTCTCAATTACGGAAATACAATATATTTTAGATTATTCTACAAAAAAAAAAAACAGAAAAGTAATACTTTTTTTTTGCTAAATTAAAGTTCTGTAAATACTGAACCAAATCGAAATTTTATATTACTCAACAAAAATAAATGTTTTTTTTTTACAAATTTACAGTTTTGAACAAAATACAACTAAAACTCAAGCATGGGACGTAGATTTTCCTATTGACATTTATAAAAAAACCATTATAGGCGTGATAAACTTGTGTCAATAAAATACTACAGACATTTATTTCAAATTAATTATTTGATATTTGTCAAATATTTATCTTGTTCTGGGCATATTTTTAGTTCAAAATTTAGCCACCAGATAGAGTTTGCTTAAATTTGAATCGCGATGATGCCATTTTTACTTTTACTAAAAATTGTTTCAATAGGGTGCGAGCATACATGTTACACTTAGACAAGAACGATGTCACTTTGACAAGTACAATATTTAGATTTATTTTGATTCTGAACTATTAAAAAGGTATTTACAATTTTCAGTCAATAAAACACATGAAGTACAAAATAATATATTTTTAGCAGTTCAAAATCAAAATGTCGTAACATTGTTCTTGTCAAAGTGATCAGTTTTTTCCAAGCACTCCAAGGTCGGTCGAGTCACGTGTCTACTCGCCCTTTATATTAAAATTGTCAAAACATCAGAAACGGATAGTTAAAGGAACCAAGCATGTAACAGCCCTACGTACCGTGGTTTCATTCGACGTAATCGGGATGTTCAATAAAATGTGGTTAGCATGTGAGCGTGGGTAACCGTTCTGAATAAAAAACTTCTTATGAGTGTACTGTAAAATACTGCATGCTAAAATTAACCATGCGCGTTTAACTGACCTCTAGCGCGGTAAATCAACTTTACTGTCCGTATCTAAGGTTTGTTTATATTCAATTCAATGTGCTGCTATCGTTATCGAATAAGTTACTTTCCATTACTGTCGACTATTTTATAACGTAATGCTAATTTACCACAGTGGTAGCAAGAAAAGTTGTATAAATAATGAACAAAATCGCAATTTTATATATAAAATATTTTTTTATACATTTACAGGTCAGGTCTATAAGACTTCATTTTAAACAAAATACGACAAAGTTTGCCGTGTGAGATAGCTTTCCTGGTGGCACTTCTCAAAATTTTTCAAGACAAGTGTACTGTAAAGTAGAAATTGCATGTACGCCAATAATGAGCAGTCTCCTGATGCTTGTGTTCGATTGTGGTAACTTTATCACGATAGTTGTATGTTTACCGTTTGCATACTCGTAAAATAAAGCAATAAACAATGTAGATTTAATATGAACGTTAATAAAATAAAAAATCACAAGCGTTAATGTTTCTACATTTCAGCAGTAGGCAGCGATGTTATCACTTCTGTCATCGAGAAAATCTACGTCATCAGAAAAATAACTATCAATATTTTATGCATGGAATGAGCTACATTATTGTTCAAATATCTTTGAAAATCACAGAAAAATTGTTTATACATTATTTTTGAATAAAATAAAATCCCGCCCTAATATTTTGAATTTAGTTCCTATTTATGTAACTCATTTAGTATACAGCGCAACCAATAGGGAGCTTGCTCTTTTATGTTGTAGGTAAGTAAAACTACAGCTTGGTCATAATATATAGAGATAATATTCTACGGAAGGGGGTATTCAATCATTGTAAAGAAATAGTAAACTTCAATAATTATAAGGTAGCATACTTTGAACTAAGAATTTAATAAAATGAAAATGATGAAATATTACAATAATAAAAATGCTTAATTATTGTAAACGCAAAGTCACAGGGCCGAATCGATTATTATCGTAAAATTTCGGATGAATTCGAGCAAACTAGACCTACTATTCATAGTTTTTGTTTGAAATCCAATTAAGAACTTTAGCAACACTACTGTCATCTTAATGACATTCTAAAAATCTTACATGGTTTCATAAAAAAATATTGAAATAATATTTATTTTAAATATTTTAAACATTTTTCTTTATGTCTGTATTCATTACTAATTAATTGAACAAGGGAAAGAAGATTTAATAAAAATTAATGAAAATATATGCCTAATGCAGATACCCCTAGAATTAACTATTTCAGAAGTATAACCAACTCGGGCCTATGACGTCACAAATAATTTCAAACAATCAAAAATTCATACCTCGCTTATTAATTCGAATTTTAACATCGGTAGAATACCCCATTTTTCAAAAACTTTCATTACCTCTTAAAAACAAAAACTAATTGAAATTTTCAATAAATGGATAATTAGATATAGCCAATTTCAAATTTTAACAAAGTATTTCCTATATTTCAAAAAAAAGTAGGTACCCAAAAGTCCATAGTGCACTTAAGACTGCATGAATCAAGATATAAATATTTTGAGAAACAATTACTCAAAAAAGTTTTCTTCTTTTATAAATTAATTCTGAATACATAAATTATATATAAATACACTTATATTATAAGATACTATGACTATTTTGTCACACTCGTAAACATATTCGAATTTTATTCGTATATCCTGTTCAGAAAATATTTTATATAATCTTTTAAATACTTTCGAACAAACTCTCGAAATAATTATATCTTCTTTCAAACTATGTATTACAAAAACACAAGTATTCGCGCAGTTACTTTTCGACCACTTTTAAATATACCATACACGGAAACTCAAGACACAAGATACGAACATCACATATTGAGGTTGAGGTTTTCAGATGACTGACGACGGTAGCTTTTCGAACGGCGGCATGGAGTCCTTCCTCCCCACGCTACCCCTACGTCGGGGTAACGTCCCGCTGGAGGTAACACAAACATCGGGACAGCCGTTGGAGATGAGGAGTTCCACAAGGCCTCGAGTACTCGCGGCTGTAAGCTCGGCAGAGACGCTATTTGCGGTCTGAAGTTTAGCGGCCGCGAGGCTGGCGGCGGCTTTAGCGTACGCTAAACATGTGCGGCCGTCGTGGTCGACGAGTTTTACGTTAGCGTTGTTCTATAAGGGAAGCATTGTTTTGAGATAGGTTTCTTAAAAATGTTATTTGTTAGAGAGAAACAATAGAAAAGAATGTTATTCTTAATTTAAATTTTAATGAAGGCAGCTTCAAATACTTATTGCAATAATAACCAATGTAGACATATCTCTAAAATCTCGAAGAACATTAATATAGAACATTTGAATCATAAATTAGTGATATTTGTGATCAACATTAATACTGCAATTGTCAAAAGGTACTCAATACTGTAATAGTCCGGCCTAGCGGCTATTACGTATTTGCTGAAATATTTGTAAGACAGTGAGTAAAGTTATGATTTAGACAGACGGATGTTACAAGAAAGTCATGGTTAGGGCTTTTGTGCAGAACTGTGTTCTAAAACGAGTTTGTCAATTACTAGGTGCCCAGTGAATACTATAAGTTTTTGTAAGAACATAGGAATTGTCTCGAGTTTTCTGTTTGAGATGAGCCGGAAAGTAAGGGTTTGAGATTTACTGGTTTCTTCCCTTTAGTGAGTAAATAATCAGAATTTTTGTTTGATTATTGTATTCTTATTGCGAGCTTGGTATATACAGGTTGTAACAGAAATAAGTACATTAAATTTAAACAGTGATAGAACTCGTCGAGTGCAACAATATTTGTTAATAACTTTTTCTTGTAAACCTTCCAGATATTGAGTTAAAATTCTTCAAAGTTTTGTTACATATTTCATTACCCGCCTATGGCTGAATTCAAAATGGACGCATGCGCAGAATACTGCGCATCCGTCTACGAGCAATTACTGTCGTTGTGACTGCGACAGAATACAATGAAAGGTTGATGAATTTGTCAAGACAAAAGAAACGTTAGAAACTGGTGAATAGATTGACCGATACACCAGATGGTAAAACTACACACAAATCGGGAAAGATAAGAGGTAGAATAGAATACATCAACTAAAGTGACAAAAAAATTATACATCATATTTTTATGTTACAACAAGTTGACCAATCCAAAAACTATAGGATATTTATAGAATGCAGTCAACAAGAACAACTCTACAATTCACGGAACGAGAAAACGCATAAAGATTAAAAGTTATATAGGCCTAAATATTCAAAATGGCCACCGTCATTGTAAATACACTCTGAAGGCGTCAACGAAATTATGTAACTATTGTTCTTTCAATATCCTACAAATTGTCAGATGTGACATTTGTTGTTGTAGTGATATTTTTCCAGTACTTACTAGAACCTAGCTGAGGATCAAAACTTATTTTATTTACATACATGTAAAAAGGTGCTGGGCTTTGGCAGTGTTTCTCTGAGCTTTACCATAGGGAAGCACAAAGTTTGTATATTCACTATCCGTAAAGGCAAGCATATTTACTGATTATAACTTTTATAATAATAATTATTAATTGATTTATTGGTCAAAATTTATTTGAAAAAGTTGACAACTAACATTTGTCAAAAACAATTGTTTCGTTGTTATTGCCACTACATCAAATTATTATGAAAATACCTAAACGACTCGTTAATTTAGGGAGGGGGGTAAAATGTTTTAAAAAATAAGATTTCGAAAAAAAGTTATTAAGAACTATTGTTGCTCTCGACGAGTTCTATCATTGGTTAAATTTAATGTAATTATTTCTGTTACAGCCTGTATATATCTGTGAAATAATTGTACGCTCTCTCATCGTGGTGTGCTTTTGTATAACTGTGTGTTATACTCATGTAAATTTATTTTGTATTTTTCTTGGTGTATCGGTAAATTGAAAGATTGCAGATCGATGCAGAAACTGCTTGAGATTGATTTTGTAAATTAGAGATTAAGAACTTAGAGTGGTAGCATAAATAGTGATAGGAGATGAGTAGCAGTGTTTAACTCTCTAAAATAAACCATAAACGATTGACAGAATTAAGACAATGCTAATCATCTCCTTCCTAGTCATCTAATTACCATTTATGCTACCACCCTTAGAGTTTATATAGATTCATTAGGCAGTTACGTACAACGTAATGTGGCGTTCACCTCAACACAGTAATTGCAGCTTCAACGCAAAAATAACGTGCACGTTAAAGTCACGTGACAGCCCGAATTCGCATACCTATGAGGATCACGTTAAATGAATAAGGAGACATGTTGAGTACGATGGAACAGCAAACGTTTAACATCACACGTTCTGCATGTGTTGAGGTCATGTTTCGGGGAAAAGAAACAGATGTAACTTCGTTTGTATTCCTTAATACATTAACTAAATGTGGTAAACATTGAAATTGAAAGTCTCTTATTGTTAAAATAAGGTGTTTCCTAGATAAGTTAACATATACGTTCTTTCATCTTAAGTTGCAGTAACTCCCTAATGACGTTTATATAATCTACATTTCAAAAGTACAGTATTACCAGTTATTTAAGTCACGATTTGAAACAAAATAAGCCAAATTATTTCTAACGTAACGTCATCCAACTGTACATCATGTTACGTTATACATAACTAATGTTCGCTAATTGTCTGTTTGATGGCACTGTAATTTATTTGGATTATATAATTTTATTTGCTCCCAGAGTATCATTTAAGTTTATATAATTTTGTTATTGTTGGAAATACGTGTTTGTTTCTGCCTCATACCCATTTCCAGCGTATGTTTTAGAGACCCGTAGTACAACGCATGAGTACCAATTGAATTACTTAGTGATACTATTAAATTTTCACAGATTAACAAACTGCAATTCCTTTTATCCGAGGACTTTTAAAATAAGGATAGCGATGGCATCGGTGGGATTACCCTTAACCTTAATAGTTTTGCATTAATAAAATTAGTGTTTTAATTTTCAAATTGTACAGGTATACTAATCTTAAATCCTATTCCACCTCAGTAATATTTTTTTGTTGTATAACGAAAAGAGTGAAAATCACTACCGTACTTGATACAGTATTATTAACATTAAAAGTTAATTGTTGACTTTAAATCATTCATTTCAAAAATTACAAAATGTTGACATTGGTTGTTCTTGTATTAAGTCCCAGATATATGCTGTTTTATATAAATTTAAATATCATACATAACATTATTTAAAAAGTTTTTGAAGATACTGAAAATTTTTCTTTATTCGAATTTTAAATATTTCAACCACTCCGAACGACGTGCATTTATACTATCTCGTAATTGAATATATGCATGAGAAATAATACATATTCTGACAAATAGATGACCCCCGTCATTTTCAAAACATTTAAAACAATCTTTTAAACAACTATTTATTCCACTACTACCCTCCACCAAAGAAATATTTAAATCCCACAGATATCCCAAAAATAATAAATATTTCTCTTACCCATATGAGCAACTGGGCAACGGCGAGATTCCCCATAGCACAGGCCAAATGCAGCGGAGTCCTCAAATCTCTACTACTGACCGTACTATTAACATTTTCAGGTTCCGAGTGGGCCAGGACAACAATAATGGTTTTCATATCTGACCGACATATCGAGTCCACTAATTGTTGTCCTAAGGGTAAAGTTGGATTAACGGGCGGTAGGAATTCTTTGGTTTCGTATTTCGCCCTAATCCACCTTTCTTTTTCTTCTCTATTTGAATTTGGGTTTGGCTTCGTTCGGGAATAAGTTCGGGCTTCCCAAACGGAGTTTGCGAGGGTGTTACCTATTGCGAGCATCACGCTCAGGTGGCCTGGCCTACAAAGAAGAACTCACTTTAATAAAATGTGCGACCATTGATTGCGAGTATAATTTGTTATTATTGTTGTGTTTATTGTTACAAATTGTATTTGTTAAGAGTTTTAATGTTATATAAATGAAAAAAACTTACGGCCATTCGTCTAAGTCTAACGATCGTACTCTAGATATATGAGATCCCAAATTTCTATGAATCCCTGAACATTCTATACACATAAGAACACCAAGGTTAAGGCTTGCCCAATCTGGATCTAAAACAAAATAAAACATAACGAAATCTTTAATTTTTTTAAAGAAACTATTCATACTTGGTGCATCGCAGTCTACACAAGTTGCATTGCCGGTAACTCTACCCCTGATTGATTGAATTGAAGCGGCTTCTAAAGGATTGTTAATCCTTTTGGCTTTCGACGATTCGTTTCCCTGTAAAGAGTTTAGAATTTGTTGCTCAATCGCTGAGACCCAATCATCGCGCTCTTCAGAATTCGAGGCTTCGAAATGCCATTGTTTGTTGTCCAACGAAACAATGTAGAATTCGTAACCGTCAGAATCTAGAAAGAACAATGGTTTTCAAAAAACAATAATTAGAAAACAATGTATTATTTGTACAAAACTTGTAGATATTTTTGCCAAAATAAAAACTTATCTCGAAATGATCGGGGAGCTAACTAGACTAGAATTAAAAAAATGGCATTATTACCGTCATATTCGGAATTTTTCAGTCCACTGCTTTTCATCCTTCGATGTCGTTTCTTAACGTTAGGAGTTTCCAGTTTGGAATCACCATTTAAAAAAGAATTACTATTGGATAACACCATTCCCTCGTCTCCACTGGCAGTCTGGCTATACTTAAGGCCTGGTTCTTTTAAGACGTCGAACGCTGTGAGAAGAACTTTGTCAGTTAAACGCTTGTCTTTATAGCCTATAATATATTTTACGCATATTCAATTTGTACAGAAAAGCTTTAGTTGAAGACCTACCTGACAAGGATAAACCCCCTAATCCTTCATTAATACTGGTACTTCCATTGCTCCCTGCAACTGTAATGATTGATTTGGAACCTCGGGGTTTTTGTCCTGGTACTTTCACGGTTACGTATTGGAGAGAGATTTCTTTCCCATGGATGTCTTCCATATAGTCCTGGAAAGAATTAAACAGTCGTATAATTACAGAACTATGGGTAACAAGCTACGAAGGCAGTAAATAAAACAAAATAGGTATGTATTTTAGACAGAAAGAATTTCAAATTTTGCGGTACTATTTAATATCTATTGGCGATGACGATTGTGTAATACAGTTATAGTCTCAGACCATATATACCAGCGTTCATTTTTTATCTCGCACCTCTTGGTGGAGAACGCTCCAAGAACCTTCAAGCGCTCTAACAAATATGTAGGATTAGTGTACAAAATATGCGGGTATCTTAGAAATCAGAAGTGGGATTTAAACTCTGCAATATTATAATTGCAACAGTAATTATATTGTGAACAAAAATTTAATATTTATAATACATTATAATATCAAACATTTTTTTTATAATTATGTTTATTTAATACGTTTCACTCTATTTCTTGCAGTAGATTCATCTATAATTTCTTTCAAAATGATTTCCTCATGGAAATCATAAAATAGTTTATTTGCAATTAAAAGTACTACGAGTATTTCCTTACACTTAATTGTAATAGATATGATAATTTGGTAGTAACCCTTGATATCGTAAAATAAATATTATAATATTAAAATTTCCACTATAAAACGATCTTATCCGTTTTTATATAACACAAATACGCTGAACAATCGACACCATTTGATGACGCAATCAGACAAATCTCTTGGAGAGATAATAAATGAAAATACCTAATATTAAACAAAATTTTGAAATTGCGTTATTCTATTTTTAACCGTGTGATATTAATGAAGGAAAAAATGAATAATGAACCGATTTGGAAATATTTCTATAACTCACAAACAATTACCGGACCTTAATATAATTGAAAATCTGTTAAAACCATTTATAAAAATATTATAAGGAATAATGTTCATAATTCCAAATTATTATTTAAAATTATAACGGATGCATGGAAATCTATAAACCAAAAATCATCAATAATTTACTTAATTCGATGCCATAACAAATGCAAGTTAAAAATATTTATTAAAGTATTAAATAAATAACATTGTTTATATTTTATGAAAATTTAATACGCTACTTTTGGATTTCTCATTTAACGCCCATAATGTTTTATGAAATTTTACATGATATAAGAAGTTTGCAAATATATATGGGTAATAAGCCGTGATGATATTTTTATATTTAATATTATACTTATATAGTATGAAATGTCTTTCTTACGTGTAAACTGGGATGATAGGTGAGTCTCCCATCGTCACAAAGCGTCACATACTTCTTCTTCCAATCTTTATTTAAAGCCTTACTACTTCTTTTATAAAGGTAACCTTGTTTCAGCGGTATAGCTCTCCCACTACCCAATTCTCCATTCTTTAGTTTATCGTCCCCTTTTTTCGAGGGCGTAAACAAATTCGACCGTCTCCGACTCTTTCTGGACGTTGTAGGCGTTGAACTAGGCGTAGGTAAATCTTTACCATCTTTAGATGCCGTTTGCTGTGGAAGTTGCAAATTATCTAACGCCTGTGGCGCTGTGAATTTGGCTACGTTGTTGTTTTCCGTTTGCATGAGAACACCCTGGGAGGTTCCGTGGCTGAGGGTAGTCGATCCTGAGCCCCATTTGTCGTCGGCGTTCCGCAAGGTGACTTCGTGTTTGTCGTGGCGGTGTAAGTGGTGGCTGGAGGCGGAGAGTGTATGGACTTGTCTGCTTCCTAATGTGGAAAGGTTCATTGATTCCTACGAAAAATCCACAAATGACTATGCATAGTAAATTGTTGAAAAGCAAAGTTAACGTTTGGGAAGAAAAATTTACCCCGGAAGTGGTATTTTCACCCATTTTTGAGTAATAGTTCCTAAAAGTCATTAACAACCGATTTTGAACTTTTTACCCAAAATTGAGTGATTGACTCATGGGTTGTTACTCAAAAATGAGTGGAAATGCGAACGTAACAATACCATTAATCGATTTTATTGTGACAAGACGAGGGCAAGTGCAATAAGAAGTAAATAACCTTTTTATATACTTTTCTAAATTATAGTTTCAGAAACAATATTTCAACTTTGTTATCTTTGTTAGCCAAAATTCTGTTTAGAAATAATTATCTTTTTTCTAATAACTGTCTGTTTAGTCTAGATATCAGTGGTCTTGACATTTATTTGTTAACAATTAAGACTAGAAGATATTGCATGTCTACGTGTACGGTCGATATTTGGTTATGGTTACTATATAACACCCTGCATCCCCCGAGATATCCTCTCACGAAGAAGATAACGTTCTGTTTTTCAGTTAGTCGGTATTAGATACTCAAGTGGAAGACATGTAGTCTCGTGTTTTATTTGAGGGCATTCTAGACGCTAGTAGGCAGTATTACAATGTCATAATTTAGTTTAGTTTGATTATGTTTAGTCGTTAATAATAAGTTAGTGTACATGTAACATAACACTTGTAAAAAATAATATAAATATCAAGTATGTCAGTGTCCATATAAGTGTTTATCATAAATATCCAAGTGTGCGAAAGTGTGTTCCTCCTCAATAAAGAAGTGGCCGTCCAATCATCGACTACCAGATAGTTAAAGTTGTCATCGTTTGTTAAAAGCAGTAAGTATACAAGCATTAGCATCGGCCGTCCCTTCCGCTCTCGTCTTACAGTACGAAAGAAATTACATAAATGTATTTTTAGACTAGTTAAGTAGTAAGTTTTAGAAAGAAATTATAAAATATATTCGGTTGAAAAATGTATTTTTCAGCACTTTTCAATACAAATATGATATGTACAAGTATGTGCCTTACCTTATGCGAGAGCGAGTGTACATTATGACTAGGCGACGCGTTGCTAAGAGTATTAGATGCTAGCGAACCAGCCGAAGTATGGGGAGAAGAGGAACTAAAACCATTATTCGTGGGCGACGGTGCAGCAGCATGGTGATGTCTTGGTGCTGGTACTGGTGCCGGGTGGTTGCTACTCGGTGTTGAAGGCCTTGAATTCGTCGGCGTCAAACAACTCGCTGAAGTTGATAACCGTTGTTGGACTATCTTCTGACAAGCTGACGAGAAAGAAATTTTTATTTTTTCATCACCTCTGATATCAAATTCTTGAGAGAAATTCAGTAAAATATGGTGAAGAGTGACTTGAGTGTGGGTTACAATTACAAGGTCGCAGTCAGTGACTCACCGTCTTGGAAGACCCGTTCGACGTTTAGGCCGTAGGTAGCACAGGTCTCGTAGTACGAGCAGCGCTTCAAGTCGTTCGCCAGTTTGCGAGCACGGGAATCGTCGATCACGCGTGGGTTGTTCTCGCTGATCGCATCTGGAAACAACATTTCTTGTCGAGAACATGATCTTATACATGAGAATAATAAGGATTTACATATGTATGAAATATAATAATAATTGAACACCTCAACAAAATATAATCGCGCCAATATGAATTAAATAGATAAAAAACTGTTCGTTTAATTATAAATTTAAAAAAAGTATTATTTGATTTACTGGTTTTAGGATATTAACACCCGGTTACATAATCATATTGAAGTCTCCTTTAAAACGAAAAGGAGCCTTTTTGTGATAAAACCTGTTTCATAATCATTTTTTAAAGAGCACTTTGCAAAAAGACTCCTTCATTGTGAAGTCCCGAATTTTGTTCTTTATGCAGACGCTTTACAAACTATTACGGAAAAGAAGCAATTAAAGTCAACTTTTCGAAAAAATAACCTTTAAAAAAGACTTTTATGTGATATTATGGAACAGGATGTAAGCCTTTGTTTACATAGGCATACAAAAGTACGCTGGTAACTAAGTAAAATAACTGTATATATACGGTAATATTAATACTGACATGTCAACAACAGTCAACAAAATGATAAGAAAATAAAATGAAAATATAAGGCTATTTATTAAAACAAACAGACGGAACATTACAAGTATCGTAACACGGTTTATTTTATTAGAAAATAATAAACATGAGGATGAGGAATAAAGTACATAACTAGATTCTTTGACATAGTGACACATGTCAAACTAATTGTTTTGTCTATCATAGCATTCTTGAAGTAGCATCAAAAATAAAGACAATAAGAAAATTTCAAAAATAATATAAATATTAATAACGTCTTAATTTTCTGTAAACGATAAACTTTTGAACAAATCACGGATGTTACAAATCATACCAGGCCTTAGATGTTTTAATATTCTTGCTCTGTTTATGATACTCATAGTCATAGCAATCCTGATAATAGCTATTACTTTTGTTGTTTCGTTATTTTCTTGCATTTATTTATTTGAAAATGGATTTCAAAACAGTAATAGCAAATTACACATAATATTTTGTACCATATTAAATCAAAATTAAGAAATAAAGGATTATTATTATTATTAGTTACACATACACAAATAAATATAAATACATAATAAAAATATTGAAATAAATAAAGATTATAGATCCAAGTCAAGTTTGTGCAGCCATTCTATAGCTTCTGGAGTTACTTGAAAGAAGTCTTCCTTTGTTTCCTGGAATGCTCGAAGTGGACATTCATTTATAGTGTGTTTCAAGATATTTGCAAATCTACCTGCCTTGATAATGACTCGTTACACCGCAAAACAGCATGGTATAAATGTTCGTATGCGTCAGGGGAGGATTAGCAAAATTTGTAACGGCACTTTCTTAAAATCCCGTTATATAATATACCTACTTCTATTTATAATTTGTGAAAATTTGGTGTAATGCCATTCGATTGTTGACTTGTTCAGTTGCGGTTGTGCAAATTCAGACGAAATTACAGAAAAAAATGTGGCGACCATGGGACAAACAAACTTCAGTTTTGTGCAAATTCTATTTATGTGTTGATAACTTTTTATTTTATATTCTTTGTTCTGCATTTCTTAAAATTCAAGTGGAACATTAAATTCTACACAATTATTTCGTATGCCGGATTTCAAATAATTTGTTACAACCCTGTCATTTTACCCATCAAGCCCATTTAAGAAGCCACCCGCTGCGTAAGTCGAAAGCAGGTACGTTTGCAAATATCTTGAAACAAACTATACAATGTGGTTGATTGTTGTTCAGCGCCGCAATCACATTTTGGATCTGACCGCAAACCCCATTTATAAAATGAAGATCCACACCTACCATACCCAGTTCTAACCCTGTTTAATGACACCTAATTTTTTCGTGTTAGATTAAAACCATCTGGACGTTTCTGTGTATTTAATATTGAATACCAGGTAGAATCAACCTGATTCTGCCATTTAATATGCCACGCATCTGACCCGTTGAAGTTCTCATTAACCAAATGTTCAGCAGTTTTTATTGGAAGATTTCTGGATTTCATTTTAAATTCAATTACATACCGATGAACTGGGAAGTCTAAATTTTGGCATGCCTTTTTATATTCTCAAACTAGAATTTTGCATATCCGGATCTTAGCGGTTCGATGTGACTAAGGACAGGAAGCCACTTGAGTGTATCCGTTTAATACAGCCAGAGATTATACGCATTGTCTGATTGAGAACAGTATCAACTTTATTTACATGGACACTGTTTAACCAAACAGAGGCTGCGTACTCAACTGTTGAGTATAACTAAATTCATTGCAGTTGTCCGCAGTGTATTGGCATCGGCTCCCCATGTTGTTCCTATCAATTTCTGCAAAATATTACGAGTTCTTAACTTTGCTGCTAGAGTGCGTAAAGGGTACAATCTAAACATCCAAGTATTTTGGAAAGAAGTTATGCGGGAAGATTACACCATTAAAAGAAATATTCATTGTCGATCTTGCCAATCTGTTGTTCAAATGGAAACAGCATACTTCAGTTTTGGCGGTGCTTGAAGATAATCGCCATTTTCTAAAATAATCACATAATCAAGGATGCCGAATGCACTCATATAGAGCTTTAGCCAGGCGCCCAACGTCGGGCGCGAACTTTATGACATGAGTGAGATTATTTTATAGAAAACAGTATGCAGGAGATAAATAACAGATCAATCAATCAATTGGTTAATAGTACGTCATTAGTCTGATATAAAGCAAATAACGGACGGGCCTGAAATTTATAATCAGCCAAGTTTATTATCTGCATATCGGCTGTGCGGCGTTCAAGATTTTTTGTAATGACATAAAATTTAGACATTTAGGAATATCTTCTGAAAATTCTTTCCCCTTTTATATTATATTGATAATTTTTTTTTTATATATAAATTTTCCGTGATAACAGCTCTCATAATGCTGTGATACGTCCGCTATAAATCTTAACCAACCTTTTTAAACTTATATGGCGAGCGCCAGGCATTTGCCAGTGGTATCCAATTCCGGGCAACAGATGTCGCTAATGTCGTGTTACTATTGGTCCACTTCTTTTTCTGAGGTGGAAAATAAGTATGCATGGGAAACACTTGAATTTGACGTGAATTTGTGAATTTGACATTTGAAAATATTTGTGTTTTAGATTGTACCTTCTGTTGTTCTACTGAGCGAGTTTTTAATGTAATATTGCTTAATTTTATATGTTCTGTGTTCATATAAGATATCCGTGTTTTATTTTCAACCCGGTTATAATTATTTCAATGAAATAAGTTGTCGAATGTATTTTTAAATTAAAATTTTATTATGCATATTATTGAAAAAATATAATTTAACATTTTATTTATGCACATAAATTTTAATATGAAAATACATTTATATTAACTAACAAAATTAAAATATTTTGAATAAAATTAAAAGCGGATTGCCTAATTTACATCTTAGTTCTATTCCAATCACCAGGTGTAATGTTCAGTTAAGTATACATGAGTTTCAGGTATTACGTAAAAATGTTTTCGTTATTTACTTTATATCGGCCTAGTGACGTTAATAACTATATTGTAATAAATAATTGCTACAAAGGTTATATTATGAATCAATTATTTAAATGTTTGACCTTTATGTAAAAAATAAAATATTTGAAATGGATTTGTTTTTATTTATGTACATATATTTATCAATTAATTAAAAAAGTAATACTTATTTGACATAAAAATAATAATTCATGGATTATAGAAAATATAAACAAAGCATTATATTCGTATTTCTGCTAACAAAAATATATTTAATCATTTCATATTTCTGAATAAACAACCCAGTAGGCACATATTACATTCACATCCATCATGATATGCGGTGTTTCTTTTTATATTATATTTCTGACGATGAAATCCATTGGATATTCAGCGGCGAAATAAAATTTAATACTCTGTCTAGTTTTATTTCATTGGAATTGAGAAGCTGTGGATGTTTGCCGATCGGATTGAATTATAAATGTTCAGAATCGGAACAAAGTGTCAGAAATTCAATATCAACGACCTAGTTTTCATGCAACAGGGGCTTTGTTCTCTTAATGCCCAAAGCTACGGACATTTAAACTTATTTTTCCTACCTTTCGATATACGAGACCATTGTTTTATTTTTTCTGCGTGATTGTGTTTGAATAGTTTATTGTTGGTTTAATGTAAAAAATAATTAAAATTGTATTCAATGACAACCAATCTTGTGGAACATTTACCTTTACCTAAATAGAGAATAAAAAGTACGTGACTTACGGACCATAAAGATTAAAAATATAATTAAAAACTTGCTATAAAATTAATTACAAAGAAAATTTTATTCGAAGTTCTTCCATGCAGTAATACATAATTAGAAATTTAATTTTACATGGCTTACGACGGATTTATATAAAAGACTAAATTTATAAAAAGGATATACAAAAAATATTGAGTACATTTTTTAAAAGAAAAATTAAAATAAAACGAATGAAAACTCGTTTTATTTTCAAATTTCGACTTGTGTTTGAAAATGTATTTTATTTTCTTTCGCATTTTTTCCGGAACAATGAATTTAACGAGAGTATACAGGAATACTGTTTCAGTAAACAAATTTTTATTTCGCCTGCGTAAATTTCACTTTCAAGTAAAGTTATATCTAATTTGATGGGTTTATTTGCCTCATCCCTGACCAAAATACAATATTATTCTTGTAAATTTTGATTTATAACTCCAGCTCGTTTGGAAACGAAGTATAAAAGAAAAAGAATTCTCCTACCTTGGGTGCCGACAAGAATTAAGGGAATCTCTGCCGAGTTCCTATAATGCGCCATCTTCGTATAGTAGTTGTAGATAGCGTTGAAGCTTGCCTCGTTCTCTAGGCTGAAGACGAAGATGACTGCATCAACCCAAGCAGTGAACTGGAACAAGAATAACCATCACTGAATGTCCACACCAACAGCAACACAAAACAACAAAACTTATCGACTAATACGCACGCCGCAAAATAGAGCAAAATGTGGAAGGATGTTTATTTGCGTTATTACGTTTAGAAATACTTTAGAAGGCTGGAATTATTCTAGGGAGGGTTATTAACATTACTTACTAAATGCTGTTTGATGCGTTCATGCATTTTTGTATAAGGGTTTTTTGTTAAAATGTTGTTTGTTTGAAACAAATTATACACACGACAATTTTTACAAAGAGTAAAAAACTAGCTTCGCGTGTGTGTTGGACATTCTTTCTTACATAGTTACCCTTTTTTAATTTGAAGCATATTCCAATGAATTATAAATTATAACTCAAAGAAGTTGTTATTCTCTACACAAAAACTTTAAGAGTCTATGAGGTGACAGAGAATTCCTGATGCCTGATAAGCATTCTCTACAATTTGAGTGATCGTATAGTTTAAAGTCATACCAGGACTAGAAAAAAATCCCAGGCTCATAATAGTTCGGCCTGTTTACATTTTCAATAAACAAAATATAACACCTACGCCAATGGGCATATAATAAATTTCTATAAAATTATTTCGACTAGTATGTTATTCAAGTATTACGCCATTTAATATTTAGTTACCATCACCTTTATCCACAACTGTCAAATAATATACCTTTAATTCAACCGATTGTTATCAATTAATGACCTTCGTTACTGTTGCTAATTGAATAATATTGACAGTTCGATGGAATAATATTATTCAATCATTATGTCAAATTCAAATCTTACCTTCCAAAGAGTACAAACAAATTACCTTTAATAAGTAATTATTTCCACATAAAAAGCCAAAATTATACTAGTTTTCTCATTTTTTAATAGTTTTATTTTCTTCTTAAGCTTAAAATGTAGCTGATAGTCGGTTTAAAATTTTCTGCTAAATGTCAAATCACTTCATAATTTTATTGTAACGAATACCTAGCGATCAACGCTAACTATATTTATGTTTGTAAACAATTTTTTTTCTAAAATTTGTTAGGTTATTTCTGATTTTATAATACTACAGTATGTTATTATTTGACAGTTCTGGATAAAGTATAGTATTCTCTTCGCATTTAATGGCTATTACTCACTCGAATGATTTATATCACTCGCCTTCCGGCTGGTGATGCAAACTTCATTCTCATGGGTAATAGCATACATTACATGCTCATTGAATAATATATTATTAATTCTATTAGGCATTGTATTTGCAAAGCTCGGCAGTGTATTGTCCCATATTATTTCTTCCAAGGCAGATTTTACTGTATAAATATATTGTCTTAGTAGATGATAAATCTGGACTAGAAGATGACTCTTCAAATGCCGGTCGAACTATTATTACCCGTCATTTTGTCCACAGGTTTTACACTATATGTATTTTAAATAGTTGAAACAATTTCGCACAAATATCTCACCATTTGTGTAGGTTTTATAATTTGTTGAAAATGTAAGCCAACCGAAGTATTCTGAGCCTGGGTTCGTATTACTATCAGCAAAAAGAAAGCAACACTCAATCTTTTTTACTAAATTAAATATTTTTCTATAGTTTCATGGTCCAGGAGTTTTAAAAAGACACTATACGCAATTACATCAAATATACATATTGTGAAATCTTTGTCATGTACAACTTTGTTCAAAATAGAGGGAACTATTTCCACTGGCCTTGCAGTCTATACAATGGATTATCAAATCAATCAAAATGAATTTCCGATTGCAAATGACTTTCGCACGTGATCATCGATGCAAAATTAATTATCTATTGAAATGTAGAATCATCAGAATCCAATTATCCATTGACTAATTTTAGTGCATATATTTTTTACTCCATAGTGACAGATTGTTTGAGGCAAAAACGATAGTAACCAGCAATTGCAACTGACACGCAATTTATCAAGGTAGATGAACTTGGTTTTTGTGGTTACTGTGTCAAACAAAAACTCGATCATTAGGAAGCATTTCTTATACAGCACATCTGCAGCACCGAGTCAGTTTTTCAGTTTTTACAGTGATACAAAATGTGCCCAATTAGATATTGCATTATTAGCTTAATGTTCTATAATACCACCTATGATGCTGAAGGGAAACAATAAAATGCAAAGTAGTATTTTATTTAGTTTAACCTTTTTTGTTTTCCTTCGTTCTTACTTCTACAGGTCTTACGAAATTTGATTAATACTCATTCTATTTCCGGCTCTATCGAAATTGAGTACACCACAATTTCGCCGTAAAATATTACCGAGCATCTTACCAATATATGTCAAACATTTTTTTATGAATAATTATTGGTCCATTGCCAAGAACTTTTCGAGAATAATTTTGTTCTGAAATCTTTTAATTTGAAACAAATGTGATACGAAATTGAAAAGACAAGTCCGGACATATATATGAACCAGGGATTAACTGTAAACAAATAAATTTCAAAATCGCACCCAAAAAAAAGTTACTCGTACCTATCTCAGCTTTTTGTTGGAAACAAAACTTGTGCACTTTCACTGAAAAAGTTTTTGTTTCCTGCGCTGTTCATAAATTACTTGTAAACACCATGTCGAGATTGAAGAAGGGTGCATCACATAATTCGGCAAATGACCCGCGATGGAGATATCTCGTCTTGGTTGTGTTTTGTTGACAGTTCGCGGGCTTGTTGCTTAATAGCTGGGCTTATCGTTAGGGCGGAAACTGTTTATTTCCCGCAGTTATTCTCCGTTGAATTACAGATTTTTTTGATGGTATCAAGTTTTTTTGTGAGCTAGACACTATTGTTAAAGATGATGTGATATGCCAAGGATTTTATTAAAGTATGTGGCCTTCATTACTTAGTACGAATCGAATTTAGTTATTTGCTAAGTGAATACATACATTTATAATTTTTAATGTCATTAGTAATTTATATTTGCATAGATGAGTTTTACGAATTTATTGTGGGCCTCAAAATAGCGCGTTGGGCCCACAAATATAAAAAACCAACACAGCAGTATTCAAATATAAACTTTTATGGAGTCACCTCAAAAGTTTCCGCAGGAGCTAAACGATCCCAAGTAACCAACCACAGCGTTAGAGTTTTATTTTAAACTGCATTAAGTTTTACTACAGTTTTTTCTTCTTTGGAAAAAGCAGTAAATGTGAACTTATGTGACGAATTTATAGTTGATGCTGTTGTTTGTTTGCAGAACTATCTCGCAACACAAATACGAATATATCCGAGATGTTTTGTGCAATATATTACTCAATGTGGACTGTAATTGAGAATTTACTAACTTTTAAACTGAATTAATTGCATGAGAACACAATAACATTACAAACTTCGTACCATCTGACGTTTGTAATAACTTTGTTCTTCGTTTTCCAATTACGTTGGTCTTTGTTATATTTATAAAAAGATGAATGGGATAATTTAGATGTTATGACTTTATAAACATACAATCTCGCTTTGTAATTAACTATGGACAAGTAATTCATTTGTCTTGATTTTTTATTTGTACTCCAGTTACTTGGTCTGTTTGTTTCCTTAGGAAAAAAAAAATATTGCATAAAATCACACATTTAATTTCTATGAAATGAGTGCCCGTGAGGTGACGCCTGGTAAGCGCCCGCACGGTACAAATAGTTCTTCATTGCCGATGTCTGTGTACACAGCAGATTGGCATACCCAGCAATGGGTAATATGCCGTGTTGATACATTTATTTAATTTGTAGTAAAATTCACGATAAGTTTTAGTTTTTGTAATAATCTGTACATACGGTACAGCGCGGCAATCTTTCAAAAGTGTCTGACACTTTACACACGTAACACACACAGTATTTTTTATAATTGTTCAAAAATGACAAAAACACTATACTTCATATTTTACTTTTAATGATTTCGTTTTCCAGTCAGCAGTTCTAGATAGTTTCCAAGATATTTTTATATTGTGCTCTTTCAAAAAAATATACATTCCGATTTTAACAAGAAAAGCTGTAAAACGTTGTCAACAGTAAATGTCAATTTTCTATTCAAAACTGACAGTTTGAAGCCTACTTTCAAAATTTATTATTTTTCAGATATAGAATATTTATTGTAACAAATTGTTGAATACTTACAATGTTCAAAGGATGACAAATACAATATCTATTCTAGTTTCCAATGAAACGATAAATAGGTATTCACATATATTATACAATTTTATAATACGTATATTTATTTCTGTATGAGCAAAGTACAAAAAAATGTCAAATAAAAAATTGTAAATCTAATATCTCAGCCATCTAACATACTTGTTTTCGAATATATACTTTTATTTAAAATCGTCACAAGTGCACAAAAATCGTTATTAAAAATTTAGAAATCGGCACTAAAGTAATACGATTTCACATAAATGCAGTGTTGCCAACCTTATGCTAATTACTAAGTACATATAAGATAATTTGGGTTGGTGTACGTTGTACAATAGAAAATTTGTACATAAAATGCCAAAAAATATGTGCAAGAAAAACGAACTAAATAATTCCGTTGAAAAAGTTTGAGTAACACATAATTTTGAGTATTCATGACGATAACTTCAATGTCCGTAGGTTCGCAACACAGAACATAAGTTCGTTTCTTTGACTGACAACAACTAACAGATTTGTCAACATAACCTTTAAATATTTCTTTCATTTACACAAAATTTCGATTTGAAATAAAATTTAATATGCACCTCGGCACTGAAATTCCTTTCTATCACTCATATGGTTCATTTTCGTTGGTCCTGCGGCCTAGGCAACTAAATCCCATATTCGTGATAAAAACTAGAACTTCAGTACCTTGATAAATAAATAACTATTATATTTTAAGATTTTATACATCAACATTTATCCAAAAGCAGTCACTGAATAGCTAATAACATATCTAGGATTGTTATGAGTATCATAACTGCCGCAGATGTCGGTTTGAAATCCCAGGCCGTAGAGCGAGGATTTTAAGACATCTAAGGCTTGTTATAATTCATAACAGCCGTTGATGGTTCAATAGTTTATCGGTTTCAGAAAATGAAGACATTATTAATAAGTATTATTTTTTGAAATTTCTCATTAAAGCTACTTTCAGAATGCTATAATAAACAGAACAATTATTTTGACATGACAATATGACACATTCAAATTATGAGCTTTATTCCTCAAGTTTATTATTTTAGAAGTAAACTATGAATAACGATATACTAACGTTATCCGCACGTATTAATGACGAGCATTATACTTTCATTTTATTTTATTTTCATTTTTTAGACTGTTGTTGACATTTCAGTATGGTAATGGTAATAATACAGTGTGTTTAAAAAAAATCCTAACTCGGAGTATGAATAAGGGAACGTATATCAAATTTAAAAGTATTTATCCACGACTGTTAAATAATATACCCATAATTCAACCGCTTTATATCAATTAATAACATTCGTTACTGTTGCTAATTGAATAATATTCGATAGGATAATATTATTCAATCGTTATGTGAAATTCAAAACTTACGTTTCAAAGAGTACAAACAAATTACTTATAAACAATTTCGTAAAATTTATTAGGTTCTTTCTGATTTTACAGTATGTTACCCAGTAAACACGCTTGTAAAAGATATTAATCAGATATATATCACTTATGGATCGGATGTTACGTATCAGTGATATATACCAGGTATGTATCATTCTTATCAATAAGATACGTAACATCTGTAAAGTATTTGATACATACCATCTCTGATATTTTTTTTTAAATATTTTTACCTATGCGTAATAGGACTTCGAAATGAGTAAAAAACCATATAAATAAACAGTCAAATATTAACGGGAGTAGTACCAACAAAAATAATGATGCTAGACGCCAGTGTAATGTTATGTACCCGATACATAGAAAATATATTAATCAGATATATATCATATAAGGATCAGAGGTTACGTATCAGTGATATATACCAGAAATGTATCATTCTTATCAACAATATACATAATATCTGTAAAGTATTTGATACATATCAGCTCTGATACTATTTTTGCAATATGTTTACCTGTGCGTAATTGAACTTCAAAAGGAATAAACAATCAAATAAATAAATAGTAAAATATTAACGAGAGTGGTACATACAAAAATAATGATACTGAACGCTAGTGTTATATTATATACCTGATACATACATTTTAAGGTTCTTTGATTTATCTGGTATTTATATTATACGTAGAATTTTTGAAAAAAATTGATTGTAAGTATGAAATGTTTGCATTATATTACCATTAATTCATTCAAACCTTTGAATTTTGAATTTAAAATATTTGCCGCCACATGACTAGTTCAAAACGCTAGCGCTAGGAGAGAATCATGGAGAAAACCTGCGTCACCGTTATTACTGTATTAATGTTATCGTTTAAAACATCAAATTAATATTTATAGAATTATATTATAATTATAATTATAGACATAAGAAAAGCATAACTTCTCTTGTTGAAGTCAAATTTGTATAAACTTTGACACTGGAGTGAACACGGCGCAACGTGGAAGCAACCAATCAGAATAAAGCATCGAATGATTCACCAAGATTTAAGATTTCACATGTAAAAAACATAACTAACACCTGTAGATATTTGTTTGCTGTGCTGTAAATGCAAGTGCAAAGTTAATATCTCTCCAAATATTTCGCAATTTAGGAATCTTTATTTTGCAAGACAAAGCATGTGAGTATTGCTGTTTGTTTATTTTTCGTACATTTGTTGATGAGATTTTTGAGTTTCACAATGTACAGTATATTTAGGTTATGTGTGTAACATTATTTAGTTTATTAACAATTTATAAACAAATTACGGGGTAATATCTGTAGGAATAACATTATTTAAATAGTTTATTAACAATTTATAAACAAATTACGGGGTAATATCTGTAGAAATATGGATTTTAGCTTTTTAAAGGAAGGAACTTGCTCAGAAATCCCAGTGTCGTGGTTGTGTGACGAAAATACAAAGTGCTGGTGGCCACAGAACTCGAAAACTGCAGCAGCTAAAATAATTAGAGGTGTGGAACCTGACCCAAATACTTGGGTAAAATATGAAGTGAACACAGAAGATTTTTGTTGTAAGTTTCATAAAAATATTTACTATTCTTCAAACTTGTGACGTTAATAAATATTATTACTTCAGCATCTTTGGCAAAAGCAAGAAAAAAGGCCGATACATTAAATTATACGACTACCGAGGATGAAAATTTGGGACGTGGAAAAAGAATTAATAAGCATACATTATACACTAGGTCCAGTGGTTCCAATAATGATGATGCATCAGACTGTACGTATACAATGTATTTTATTACAGAACAATAGAAATTATATTTTACTCTAATTATTTTAGCTTCATTAACATTGCCTTCTGCACCTCTGTCAACTCCATTTATTCTTAATAAAGAAATTCAGACAAAAACTATTGCAGAAGAACAAAATAGAGAAATAAATCAGAAAGGCAGCGCAGTAGGTAACGTAAATATTTACATATAGTTTTTTCATGTATCAATCATTTTAGTTTTTGCAGGTCCATCTGGAACTGCTTCTAATTGTGAAGGGCACAATGAGACAAGTAAATATTTGTATCAGTTCTTATAGTTAGATTTTAATTTTTATAAATTTTCAGCCTCTGCACCTGAGTATATCAAATTAAATACGAAAAAAATGGAGCAGTTAGCAGACGCTGGTATAATTATGACATGTATTTATTTTTTACAGTCATTTAATTGACATAATGTTTTCAGTTAATAAAATACAAAGGGAATTAAGAGAAATTAAATTTTATATAACAAGTATCGACGAAAGGCTAAAAGATGGTGGAAATCCCACGACAGAAATAAGCAATAAAGAAAAACAAAAAATTGAAGAAATGCTACCTATAAACGACAACCTAGAATTGACCGATTTTGAAAAAAAAACTTGAAGATGATTCCTTCAAATTGTTATTTGTAAGTGAAGTATTATTATATATTAAAATATGTGTAGTTTAATAAATTTTTAATTTCAGATATCACTAGTGTCTTCCATTGGCGGAAAACATTTTAAAGATTTTTTACACAGAGCATTAAGAACTGTGTTCAGTGAAAAACTTGCGACGAACTGTAGCTGGCTAGGCCAGAGAAATAATATAAAATTAAGAGATTTAAAAGCTATTTCTTGCATAAAAGGTAATTAACGTGATGTATTGTTTTATGTGTATTGGATTATCTTTTTTTTTTGCTTTTGTTAGAGGCCACATTACGAACTTCTCCGGATGTAAAGCTCCATGAATTTGAAAAAGCCACTAGCGAGTGGTTCCGATTAGCAGCACTGCGTTTGAAGAGGCAACAGGAAAAACAAAAGTAATATTTTAAGCAATTTGTTTATTTTCAATGATTTTGAAATCCCGTTCCATCATTATGTTAACATTATGTTTATTATCATGGTACAATGCATTTAATTTACATTACTTAGAAATAAAGTGTATTCAATATATCATATAGTATGTTATTTAACCAATCTTCATATGCACTATAAAGGTATTTATTTTTTTTTTGTAAAAAATGAAGAGTATATACAATTTCTTGTACTGGTTGTGAAACAAAAAGTATTTTTCAAAATTCGAAAAAGTAATTGCATAGTCCTAAGAGCTGACATTTTTGTTTAATTAAACTTTCATATTTATTAACTTGTATTTGTATTCGTAACCTATCAGTTCAGTGGCCCAAGGAACGTGCAATTACTTTTGCGAATTTGGAAAAATTCTTTTTACATTACAGTCAGTATATCAAATTGTATATAGCCTTAATTTTTTTTTAATATTTTTGAACAATTATATATATATATATGAGACATATACGGTATACAAAATAACTACATATAAATAAATAATATATATCTGTATATGATCTATATGTGATCTTATTTAGATATATATATATGTTCTTCGATTGATACATATAAATTTCGTACATTTGGTACATAAAATATACGTAGCTGAGCAAAGATCAGTTGCGGACATAGAGCCACATTTGTTACGTTTTATGAGTTATAACTGCCGTATATCATATATGTATTAAGTACATTTTTGTGTTTACTGGGTATTATTTGACAGTTGTGGATAAAGTATAGTATTCAATTCGCATGTAATGGCTATTACTCACTCGAATGATTTACATTACTCGCCTGCCGGCTCGTGATGCAAACTTCATTCTTATGAGTAATAGCATACATTACATGCTCATTGAATAATATACTATTAATTAAATGTCAATTTGACACAAAATATTATCAAAAATGTTATCAAAAGAAATCAAAGCTATTCTTTTTGAATCTTATTTTAGAAATGGAAATAAATTAGAAAACGGCGAATGGCAATATACTGTATCCTTCTTTATTTTCTTTTCTCCTTAAAATTACATTTCAAGATCAATTTTGACAATTTGACTTTTGAACTGAATCATGATCAGACATTCGTTGCTCTGTTCATAGCCTACTTCGAGTTAGGTTTTTTTGTTTTGAACACTGTATTTCCGTACAGATACAGTTATTACTTAGTTACCAGCCTACTTTTGTATGTGTAAACAAAGGCTTAATATCCTGAAACCGGTAAAATAAATCATTTTCAACATTTTGGCTTACATGTATAGTAAAGACAACTACGTATATTGATTTTTATAAATTAGTATGTGTACCTTTATTTTTGCACAGTAGTGTCATCCTATTTTAATAATTAGATTTGCAGGAAAATGGCTAGCATTCACTTTCAACTCTAAACAAAATAACTCTTAAGTAGTTCAAATTTGTTCAACTTTTAGCAACATTTTTTTATAATATATAACCAATATTAATTATTGCAAACACTGAATAAAACATGAATATATTTGTTTCTATTGGTTACAATTTTAAGTAATGTTGCTGAAACTTAGTAACTATACTAATTATTGGGGTGATTGTTACTGTTAATCTATATTTCTTTGTTAACATCTGACCATCATAATAAAACAAATACCAAAAAAGACGCTACTATATTTTTGGACTATTTAGTTACATTCAATTACATTATTCTTCATTAATTTTCTGCCCACCACCATTGTCAACATCCAGAACTCTTTGTTCCTCTAACAAAAAAATCCTGTATCACCAACCTCTCTTCTAAGCGTCCCAGCAACCTGCAACCTGGGATCTTTATACACCACACCGACGTCGACGGCAGCGATCAGTGAACTGGCGGTCGGCGCTCGCCGTTTAGCGGCGGCATCGCCGACGATCGATATCCTCGCGCGCGTCCCGACGCTGCAGTTGCACCATGCAACCAGCGGTGCATACTGCACGTGCAGCCTGCGGGCCCGGCACCTTCGCACCCATAATCATAATAGCGAGTAGGGGATGGTTGAGAGAAAATTGGTGGAGGTGCTTTTTAAAAATTGATTCAAAAACGAATGTTATGTAGTTATTGTCAATAAATGTAACACTTGATGACTTGATAGTCATCCAAAATATGTTAATATACTCACAGATACCTGAGACGCTAAAGAAATGGATTCGCAATTCTGGGTCCAGGATTAAAGTTCTAGAGTAGGATAGTATTTTTAGTTAATTTTGAGTTTTACTATAGTAGCGTAGATGATTGAACCCTAATGTACCAAGTCCGATCAAAAAGTATGTATATTGACTAGAGACTAAAAGAACGGTTAGTACATTTTTAGATCCTTAGAAGTACTTTAGTGTGTGTCGCCGAAAGACTTTAGGTTCCTTACAACATATAAAGATTCTTCTGCTAAAAGTAGAATTTTTCACATATTTTCTTATCTCATTCAAAGGAAGATTCGAATTGGCAACAAAATACAAGTTTACTGATGACCTGAGCATGTTATGATTTAAATTAGTTCTAAGGACTATTTAGTGGTCTCCAATAGCATATATAACATTATATTTCATAATGAGGCAGTAATACAGTTAAAACTAAATGAAGAGCCAGGGAGAAAAAAGATGAATATCACAAAAACTTTTTTTAATACCCAAATTTTAAAGGGAAAAAGGGTTGTTTCTTGGCTGGAAGGTGATGAAATGAGAAAAAATTCTGGATTACAGCCACTTTATTTATTCAGTCTCAACGTTTCGACCCCCCATACATCTTTTTCAGGAGCTACACAATAATTTAACAATTATAAATAGAAACAAAGTGTACGGTTTAGTTACATAAAGATACTTACATTGAATGTTGATTTAAGATGAAAATGCATAACTTTTGTAATATAATAAATATATAAATACAACATGGAAAAGTCGTGTAAATAAAATGAAAATGTTAAACATACTATTTAACACAGTCGTCAAAGGTAATAAAAAATATTAAAAAAATATATATTTTCATATTTTTGTATATTTTTTATATATGTAATATATTCTTTAATATTTTATATTACCTTTGACGACTGTGTTAAATATTATGTTTAACATTTTCATTTTATTTACACGACTTTTCCATGTTGTATTTGAATATTTATTATATTATAAAAGTTATGCATCTTAAATCAACATTCATGTAAGTCTCTTTTTATGTAACTTAAACCGTACTTTGTTTTTGTTTGTAATTGTTAAATTATTGTGTAGCTCCTTAAGAAGGTCCATGCGGGGTCGAAACGTTGAGACTAAATAAACAAAGTGGCTGAAATCCAGATATTTTTCTCATTTAATTCCAAATTTTAAAGTTTGAAAGTTTTTGAAGTGAGATAGTGTATTCCAAAACTCAGATTGGTCATTTCTTAACATTATTATACCCGCAGATGGGTCGAGTTTCAACTTATGCGGGACCTAAAAGAATTTTATCAGTCTACTACATAATCTACTAGGCAAAATTGCTTGGACCGTCATCCATTTTAACTCTTGTATTGCAAATTCTAAGGCCTGTATCTTAAGACTATTACCGGTTTTTTCTTCTTTAAATCTATCATTTGAAAGCTCCATCTTCAATCTGTTAGTCCCCATTTTGCTAGAAAATAGACATTCATCCCTTTTCCCCTGGCTCTTTAAATGGTATGTATTATTTACTATGTTTTTTCAAAGTGTGAAATAATACGTTGTATCTGTTGCACAAATAAATCAATACTGCGGAATATAATATGAGCCTTCATCATTATTATTCAACAGGTTTTTGTCTGGAGAGTCTAGCTGCAATTGAATAAACGGTATATCAAAAACAAAGCTGCAAAATATACTATAATTAGTATTTATTTTATTTAGTTGATATACGAATTTGTACAACTGAAGTTTAGTAAATTTGGCATAAATTCATACAGATAAGGTAAACATAGACCATAAATTTTTCACCCTCTGTGTTACATAATCAAATTTCGAAACTCCTACCTCCAATTCTAAGTTGGCTTTGTTTTCGCAACTAGGTCACTCTAACGAACTAAAACTATAATTACTTGCTTACCTATAACATTTAGCTTCACAATTCCATTACATTTGGTCTATCACTTGCCAGCATCAGCACCTGAGTGACGTCAAGAGCTCGAAACAAAGCAAAGCGCGAAGTGGTGGGTGTAGGGTTTGAGTTGCCAAGGGCCAGGTGCGTGACAGATTGCGTGCGTGTGTGGCGACGTCGACGCCGAGGCGTCTAGACGCCCTTGGCGCCATCCCGGCCCTTTAACCCTGCACTGAGGGAGGGTTACCGAAGTAAAACAAAGAAACTGATGCAAATTATAAGGCCAATTTGTAATAATTTTCTGGGGAGACTACATTATTAAATTGAGAAGTTTTCTTTGGGGTTAACTCCTATTCAAGGAATGGAAATTCTGAAGAAAATTATAGAGTACCTTAATTGGAATAAAAGATGCTATTCATAATATTTCCTTTTTATCAAGTTTCTGAGATATTTGTCTTCTTATTTGATATGTTTGGTTCAAAATAATGAGTTTTTTAGTGTTTACAGACATTTGAACGCAATAAAATCAAAATGAGTAATTTTGGTGCTAGCTATACGGCTTATTATTATAAATACAGTAAAATTATTGTTTCATTAAACTTTACATTTGGTACAATGTATGATTAAAATGCATATTATAAAATAATAATTATAGTTCCCATAGTATTAATGAATACTTACAAGTAGTTAATAATGCAGTAAACAGAATATACTGCAGTCTCGTGAGAATTCCTAAGTTAAGTAAATTATACATCTTGTTTAAGTTATAATAGAGGGTGCCTCTATTGTATGCATAATAAAGCTGTCTTTAAGAAAAATAATTAAATGATATCTTAAGTTAACTACGAGTATAAATAATAACGATATAAGTACATCATATTTTGCAAGCATTTCATTTTTGTGTTTACAATATATTTTATGAATTATAATATAAATATATCATCACGGCATATTACCCATTGCTGAGTGTGCCAATCTGCTTTGTACACAGATATCGGTAATGATGAAATATTTGTACCGTGCGGGCGCTTACCAGGCGTCACCTCACGGGCATTCAATGCCGGCGTGGAGAGTGCACCACAGGGGTCAATTTTGTGCCATTAAAATTCGAAGTAATTTTTTTGCGTCCGTCGGGATCGAACCCGGGTCCCCAGATTCGCGACAAGACACTCAGACACACGGCCACGAGACCCCATGAATATAATTATCAGAAATTAAAAAATTAGTGACCAGCAAACACCTACGTATTTTCACCATATAGTAGTAACATGTCACAACTAATGTTTGTTGTAAAATACTCGGTAAAATAGTATATTAAAATATAAGTTACAAAGGTTACCTAATCAACCAAAAGTTTGAATTACGAACTCGAGCGAGTAGCAGCGAGTGCGCGAACGAACTAGTATTTGAATAAGCGTTTACAATGGGTGTGTTTCTGTTTTCATTTACATTATTCCATTAAGGGAAATTTTTGACAGAATAATTAGATAGGTAACAGTGATTTCATCTTCTATTCTGTCCGTTGTCACGGTATTTTACCAAGTCCTAATTAACAAAGTATCTATTATATGCTATTATGTTATTTCAAATATGATTTTGCGGTCAATAATATAACTTTATAATACATTATCCTTTATGTAAAATAATTCAGAAACCACTCGCTACAATTTTGCCGCTTAATGGAGTATAGTGCGATATTTTATTATATCCATAAAGATTCCATCTATTCTTTATTACACTTGCGGTATTCCAATAATTCCAATAAACAAACCACATCCTCCGACCATGAAATCGATATCAGACCCCGACATCAGTTCGCGAACTTTTTATTTATTTTCTATAGGCTTTGTGCACGCAACCTAGTCTTCTTTAATCCTTCCATAAAGATGACAAATAATTCAAGAAGCTGTAAGTCTCCTCCGGGACTGCTTGGGTGGAGTCCCTCTGGTTCTGGGTCCGGGAAATGGGAACAAATGCCACCTGCTCAACTGGGTCAGCCCGCGAACGAGTTGGGACGAGTTCGGATGGTCCCGGACGCTCTAGATACAGTGGCAGGACATGCGAAAAGGGAATCATTGGAGGTTTTATCTCAGGACGTTATCTCCAATAAATGTATTGCGGAGGGAATTTTGTTAGTATTATTGCGGTTAGAGAGAGAATTTTTGGGATACTGCGAGGATAATGTGGAAGACGGCACAGTATTCGTTGCAATAGGGTAAATATTACTTGCTATATCTGAGAACAGCATCGTTATATTAGCTGTATTCTTTCACACAATACCTCTCGCCATTTTCATTTTATGTTGCATAAGGCGCGAGCAGTCCTGTGAATTGTTGGCCTTGGCAAGCAGATATGGGAGCCCGTGTCAGAATAACAGCTAATAATAATGTACATAGGTGTCAAGTATCATAATTTTTCATTTAAAACATCATGATTTTCGAAATCCATGTGGATCTAAATAACTACTAGCTGTCATTCTGACACGGATCCTCATATCTACTTGCCAAGGCCAAAAGGTCACATGACTGCTTGCGCTCTATAAGTAACGAATTTAACATTTCTTCTCCACACAAATAATTGAAATTGTATCTCTTCTTTCGTTCTATGAGGAATTTTGTCCTACTCTTCTAATAGTTCAAAATTCTTCGGTTAAGAAACGCTGCATTTACATTATATTATATTTCATAAAATATATCGTAAATAATATAAAAACGAAATGCTTGCAAAATATGATACGCGTTTAAATCAAATGGAATTTAAACAATTTGTTAAACTAAATATGAAACTCGGTTATGTACCATGCAAAACAAAAGCGTAATATAATACATACAAATTGCTTGACTTCCGACAAATTGAGATTGCACGAAACTTTACACGCTCGACTCACATGAATTTTTATTAATGATATAAATTTTAGTGACGAATACAATATTTGATCAAGTTACAATAAATACACATATATGTAATCAATTTAAAAATTTGTTTAGTTATATATTTCAATGATCCGCGAATTTTGATAAGGCTATTAGATTTATTTCCGTTTACAATAATGTTTTTGTCTTTATGTTTACGATATCAAAAGATTTATTCATACTTATACCTAAAAGAATTAAAAACATAATAGATAAAGCTATATTTTCAGAATTGTTTTCCTTCAAAACTTATATTAAATATACACATATTAAAAATTAAAGTTTCGTACTGATTACTACAACTTATTACTCATATTTGGGTGTGTCAATCTGCTTTTATTCCTAGATTTCGATAATGACAATACGAATAAATCATTTTCTCACATCACCTCTTCGCTAATCAATACCAACCTGCAGCTCGGGAGGCCCGCCCTCATCTCGTATGAGCAACAGGTAGCTTTGGTTGTCCACCAGGATCTCTTTCTTGAAGCGACCCCCCTCGGGTGACTCCTCTTGCATGTAGGACCCCGTGAGGTACCGGTGCACGAGGGCTGACTTCCCCGAGGACAAGGAGCCCACAATACCCAACCGAAGGTCGGGGACTCCTCGGGATAGAGTCCATTCTTGACTGTTTACGAATGAATCTAGAAAGAAGAAGAAAAAAACCTTTAATTAGAAATACAACGATTGTTCAATAGCCGCCACTTCGTCAACATGACAACGGATTCAATTGTTTATATTCATTGTTGAAGTACTAGTGAGGTGTCTGTTAAAAATATTTGCAGTTTGTTCCTATCTAAGTGTTGTGATCAAGTTGAAAAATGGCATTTGTGGTAAAAAAATCTGTCCAAATATAATCTGCGCGAAGGTATTCAATTTTAGGCCGCTGAAGGGCGTCAAGCAATAGTAAATTATACTACAATGAAAGCTTTACGAGTCCAGACTCATAATATTTTGGCCGGCTTACATTTTCAACAAATTATAAAACTTGGACTTAACACTGTAGGCCAAATGACGGGTGATAATAGTTCGACAGGCATTTAAAGGGACATCTTCTAGTAGAGATTTATTTTTTACTGAGACCCTTTACTTTTGGCGCAATATGAAAAACTTCGTAAAAATCCAATGTGTACAGTAAAACCCACCATACAAAACATATGTGATAATAATCTAACTCAGAAGAATGTGCAGGGCTTGTGTGCTGAAAATTTCTTTTAAATTCATTGAATAAAAAATGCTTTACAGCCTCTAAACGTCTGTCCGTTGAAAAATTCTCATTTTTGCAATGGTCAATTTACATAATTTCTTGGATATATCTACATATCTACATGGGGCCGGTAAATACTTCCGTCTGTAAACCATCCACTCTGTTAGAGTATAAGTCCACGAAAAAACATCTACAAACTTCGAAGAGTTTAGTATCAGCGTTAAAAGGGTGTTCAGACTCCCATTCAATAACGTAAACATTAAAAACCCAGTGGAGTTTCCAGACTAGCTAGATTCTAAGAGGTCAAACATGCGGAAGTAACACCCTAAAAGAAAAAAAGGGTTGTTCCATTGAGCAGAAATAGGATGAAAAAGAACGGACGACAAAAAATAAGCCAAATTGCCAAAGAAAAGTCCTATAAAATGCTCCATGTTCTCCAGGTAATGCAAAATGCAATATATAAAAATCATTATTACAGATGAAATTTCTATAAAGAATTTTGTGTTACAGGCAAAATCAGTTAATTAGAAAATGTACGGTGTTTCTTCAAAATGTTGTTTCTGTAATATTATACACTCGTTTCTGGGTGTGACAATTTTTAGGCGCAAGCTTAAGTAATAGCAATATATCTGCTATAACCGAGGTTGTAACGTTGCGGGGGGTTATTAGGCGTCATCTTATACGGAGAAAAATACCTTGTTTCATCAACTAAAATAATTTACTTGCATTACTTTTTGCTACGGCTACAAATTTAATTGGTTCTACACATCAATTTTAAAATGTATGTACTACGTACAACATGATTCAATTGGCAGAAGTCACAATAAAATACAGCTGAATCTTTTTTGTTACGATCGCTTATTAATTTTGTTCACAGAACAAATCTTTTACTGGATAGCAATGAATTTAGTTATTACAAGAATTTATTATTTTCAGTGGCAAAATATCGGTGTTTGAAATAAAAAAAAAAAAATGCATTGTAACTACTTATTTTTGTCAACACAACAATTTCTTTTTGTTGTGAATAGAGTTTATTTATGTGCACTGCGTTTTGCGCATATTCTTATCTGATTCAGCGTATGGCATTGCGCATTGAACAAGAACGTGCGTGTTTGCGCTTCTCATGCTAACTTGTGAGGCTTTGGGTCTGGACCATGTCATATTTGTTAATTGTTATCTTGTTTGGTGCATAGTGTTTGCTACACCATATAAACATAATAATTGTTGTAATTTACGAAATAAACAATACTGTTGTTGTTGTTAATGGCAACGGAGTATCAATATGAAAAAAGTCTAAAGGACTGGGGACTATCCAAATATATGGGCGTGTTCAAAGGTAAGTAAATTATTTGTAGTGTAAAAATGAATTTAGTGGGCTCCATTTAAAAGCTGTATTATTTAACTATGTTAAATTGTTGATAAACCAAATTTGCTTAGTATCTGGTAGCAATAGATTGCAGTGAAGATTTGAAAAAGATGTTTACTATTTCCACTAAGTATTAAAAAAACGACTGTGCGTGATACGTGGTTAGAACAAACTATATATTAACATTTAAAAAAAGTTTTTTGGAGTACGGTATTCTCTACAATCACAATGTACTGACAAAATAACATTTACATAGTTAATAGAATCTACTAAATACAACAACAATGTGATAATTATAGCTTTTATTGAATTTTTTAACTTGTATTTATATTTTTTACTAGAAAACGAAATGGATGATGATATTTTCATTGCCCTCACTCCAGAGATACTGAAAGAATTAATTCCAACCATTGGACCTAGAATAAAACTCATAAATAATTTGAAAGTATTCAAAAATGTTCCAAATGCAGAAATTAATTTAACAAAGTATGTAATTAAATGTAACTAAAACTGTAATTTTTTACAAATATACTGTTTTTTTGTGAAATAATGAATATATATTTTATTATTCGTACATGTAGCTAAAAAATATTTGGTTGACACAGCAATTGAATTAAATAAATGCAGCAAAACTATTTTGCTAAGGTTACTAATGCTAATGACTTATTTATAAGTGATTTGAATAGTGGGTGGTGCAAGTAAAAATTGTTTCCTTTTACTCACTTACTTTTGCAATGACAACTAATAAATTAGTATTACTAAAAAAAATTGTTGTTACGACAAAAAATTTTGCTCTCCAAATTTTCACTAAAAATATTTGCTGTAGCTACTAAAATTTTACTGTAAGCAACAAAACCTTTTTTACCGTGTAGGAATAATCATTGCGCGGTCAGTAAGTGCTCTTCCACCGGTATCGGATATATTGGAGATCTCGATTTCGTCTTGATCTCCAAAATCATCCTCAACCGGTAGGAAGCACTTACTGCCCTTAATTCTTAAATAACTATTTGTAATGATCAGGTTCGGTATGTGATTATTTGAATGGTTATGTTGATGACAAGAGATGACTCTGGTCGTCTCTTATGTTCTTTCGAATCGAATTAGCGATCTATCAGAATCAAAACCGTTCTCGCCACATGAAGTAGCTAAATATAAAATTATATTTAGGTGATTATAATATTCTTGAAATGGATCTATTCTATTTATTGCTACACATGATTTGAAAGCCAATAAAACCATTCCAGTCATGTACAATCATTGGGCTATCGACCTTACAATTGCTTACACTCATACGCTATCCATAAATCACTTTATTTCCTGCCTTTATCGATCTACGCAGCGATCTATTTCTGCTGGTCCACAACATGTAATTTTATAATCAATCTATGGCGGTACGGGAGCACCTGAGCCTATAATGAAACTTCCGGTAGTAGTATAGCGGTTCCAGCTCGATGTTCTCCTGTTTCACGCCGTGCCGAAGACATCCGCTCGATTACAGCGCCTCTGGCCACTGCCACCAGAACCAATCTAGTTGTTTCACACTTGGATGGGCGCTAGTTGATGTATAAGTAAAGGAATTATGTATATTTGATGCTAAAAAACTTGTAGCAGTTTTTATTGATTCTTGATAAAATGTTTGGAAGAATGAATGGAGTATTTAATTGGAAATATATTTAATTTTTTTAAACAAAATATTTTATTCCAATAGAGGAATTTTAAACCAGCCCTGTACAAAACTGAACTTTATGAAATGGTATGATGAGTAATTCCAATTTCACCGGTCAACAGTATCGAATCGAAATAAATGTCGAATGCCTTCCTCATGATTGCTGTCGAAATTGCGAGTATATTTTTTTTATCAATAAATGTAACAAGTTCACTATCGAACTGATTTGAGTGTACTCCTCCTGTGAACTGTTGTTGTGTTTCGGGAAGTACTTGGAATTGTTGATTGATTTCACAAGCAGTACTCGTACTATGTATATGGCTTTGTGAGTTAAATACAATGATGATGACCTGGAGGCACTACAGTGGTTTTCAGTCTATTTGAAGCACTGAAGCAAGAATAGAACGGCTACTTTAATGGCCGTCTAAATATGTATATAACACAATTTGATTTATTTGGGAAAAAATATTTATTGCACTATAAAACTATTTTTCTTCATTTTATAAGATCCCTTGTGTAGTAAATGAGATTTAATTATATAAATTTTGCAGAATATTACAACGTGAATTTGTACCCTTTGAAAAGATAATCTCCAAACAAATAGCTCAGTTTCCACTATAATCCCTGAGTGTTGTAATGTGCTCATTATAGACCGCAGATACGATGTGTACCTCCACTTATGAACCAAGTAATTACATACGAATTCGTTACGACTATAGTGGCCGCAGTTCACCAGGAAAAACCGCAAAGTTCACTAGTGGTCGTCGGTAACGAACGTGTAAATTTCTTTATTTGTTGCTGACTTGTAAATTTCATTTATTGATACCGCCTGTTAAATTTTACATAATTTATTCTATCAAAATAATCCTTTTTTCAGGCACTTCATTTTATTCTTTATTTTGATAATATGTATTTAATTACAAGTAATTTTTGATTTTTTGTATAAAATTAATCTTATTTATAAAAATTTACAAGATTACTGATTACTGCGTTTGAAAATTAATATTTACTTGTTACTAGTAAAATTGGTTGCTAACGTGTTAACATTTTACAAGTTGTTACCACGTTAGTAACGTTATTGACATGTGAAAATTGTGTTTTGTTATTGTCATACGTATTAAAAATAAGTGTCAATTGCAACTGATAAGTTTAGGTTATAAATTTAAATTTGATTTGCAAGTGAGTAACAAAAAAATTTTTGTACAATACTCGCCAGATAACTATTTTACTGCCTCAAGGAGGTGACAGGTTCGTCTGCTCGGCTCGCCAGTCATTTCCTCATTTCAGCAGTAAAAACAGTTTTACCTGGCTCCTCTGGCTTATAATGTAAAATACTGTAGAAACTTCACGAAACCGCCAATAGAATTTTTATAGCAATTTTACATAATATAAAACTAAATAAAAGCAGTTATGTCCAACGCTGGTTATTTTTGGGTATTTGTATTATAAACAAAGTGCGAATTGAAGTTTTAGACAGTGATAATGTAGAACATAAATAATTAACAACAATATTATATACATTTCTAATTTGTATATTTTAGGATTAAGCCTTCAATTTAAGAAGTTGAAAGGAATTATGCTTACGTACACTTTACGTATAAACCTTGAAATAATGTTTAACGCAGAAATAATTCTGAAGAAAATATATGTTTCTAAGGGCCGGTATTTTCACTTCCGAATAAAGCTAAAGATAAATTTAACCTTCGGATAAATATTTTTGTTGTCTTTTCACTTGCAAATAAATTTATTCGAAAGAATAACATCTGTTATTCGCGGAATAAGTTATTCGCTAGTTGGGTAGCGAATAAAGGGTTTATTCGTAAGTACATTACATTTCTACATAGTGCAGATTATTAAACAAAGTGGATATATTAAATATTTTTAATGATTCTGATGATTGTTTGAACTATGAATGAATAAATAATGCGAGAAATCGAAAACGCACGATCAGATAGCGACCTAACCACACACACACATCAAGGATTTTTTTGACAGATTCCGATTATGAAAACAAACTGTTCTTATTTTATTATTATAAATTGCGGTTCGTATTTAATCTCAAACAGTGCATACATAGGTAAATCCCTCCTTGGGTAAATCATTATAAAGATCCTAACATTTGATGCTGGTAAAATATTTTCGGATTTTGAATACTTTTATACAATATTCATTTACCTCGAACTGAAAGGAGTATACAAAAATTATAAGGACAATTTTACAATATACATATAATTTCGTTTACCGCGTATGATTACTGCAATATATTAGTTAAACTACACTCTCCCGGGGCTAAAAATGCAGAAGGATATAGTTGACATTAAGGATGTCAAACAAAATTTTGACAAGTACAGATTCAAATTTTTTTAACACATTTCATCCTTGTCTGCTTAACGTGGTTATGCAAAACTCCATCCTTCTCTACTGACACAAATTCACTCTGCAAGGTTACCAATTCACGAATGTTAAAATTATTCGACAGATAGCTATTTGTTTTTGTGAAATGTGTGAAAAGACTCAATGGAGTTATTCGTTGGATAAATATATAGAATAAATTTATTCAACGAATACTTATTCGAAACTTTATTCGGAAGTGAAAATACCGGGCCTAAGTAAATATATTTTATTCTTTCTTTTGGCAGTACCTATATACATTCGTAGAAGCCAATTGAAGTCAGTACTGTTATATTTACAATCTATTTCATCTTAAATACAGTTTTATGTTTAACACTACGATTTAGTATCGTAGACAGCAATACATTTCGAAAATATCCTACTTGTATTCAGTTTTCTTCACCGTATGAGAACCTCTGTTCAAAAACCTTCCATACCTTCTGATGATTGTTTATTTCCATATTGTTTTAACCCCTGTAGACTCTGCGTGAATAATTCATAGGACGGGGTATTTGAAATTATGATATGTGCACCGCGTATGCAACATGATTTATTCCTACCGTGGGATTTTTAAGCACTGCTAAAGGTGCTTGGTATTCTACAGTAGGATTCTTTATTCTAATGCCTTTTTACTCGAGAAATAATGGCCACATTTCAATGATTTCTACCACCATTATCATGAATTCTTTGAATTGCAGGAATTTTTTTTTTTCATCAAACTTCTAAATTGAAACCTATCTTTAGTACTATAATAACTTAATAATTCTTACTGTTATTCGTTACACCGTAATAATTATTTTATTTAGTTTTCAAACTGTGGAGTTCCTTTCCATTTAACTATTATTCTATTTATTATTTTCTTTTTAAAACGTTACTATTATTAATTTGAAATGATTGGTTTTTTGACAGTGACATTTAACTGTCAAGTTACATACATTTGAGATCTATGTAACCAAGGAGTTAGGTTTAAAGCGTAGGTTCCGGCGCGCCTTTCAGAATTACGAGATTGGGCGCGCGGCGCATTTATGGGTGTATTCTGAACATATTTAATTAATTAATTAATTAATAGCTATTTACGACATTAGGCCGGTAGCTAAGCATTTACGGACGAGCTAGTACATCAAGGGTCGAGCCCGGTAGAGCCAGTCACGTGAACTAGCGAGACAGTAAATGCAGCTACCGCCCGTGTGTCGTATAAATTTTTCTGTATGCTCAACAACTATTTAGAATAATTATTCAATCAAAAATGTCGTATTTGTTTTAAACAAGTTTGCCGTGTTGCGTTGTTAAGGTAAAATTTATTAAACGCATTTTTTATCTAATTTCCAAATTATAATAGTCAATTTTGAAATACCTACCGGACGTTGTTATGGATTCTAGGGACCTTAAAACGTGGTCATTTACCAAAATCTCGATATGTGATTTTTAGCACGATCCCTATACCTCCCTTATCAAGGGTAGCGGGAGGTAAAAGCTACATCTAGTCTAAATTTTGATTACCACTGTCAAGCTTTGCATTCATTTCTTTTAATTTCATTCAAACGCGTTGTTTTATTTAACAAGGCGTCATAAGTTGAAAGAATTACTATTTAGTTTACTTTTATTGTTTCGATATTTTCTATTCGTTAACTTGAAAATTTATTCCGGATTTGAAAAAGGAAATAGCAGAAGGCTTCAAAGTAGTATAAATTTGGAATAAACTAGAGCAAAAGGACAATAACATAATTATTTAAAACAAAATATTGTTAAATTCAATAAAATTTAAAAACTTAATATTGTCCAATAAAACCCACTGGACTTTTGGCAGTCTTGTTTTGTATAAGAAAAAGTTGAGAATCACTGCTGTAGACATTTGCCATCCATCATGGTTAACTTAACTACCGTTTGTTTCGGTAGTATATGTTTTAATTTTCATGACACGAAGTATGGTGTAACAAGGTAACTTGATGAATTATTATGTAATTTTGACGTGAAAGAATTTTAAGTGAAGTTTTCTTCAAAATATTATTGTGAGAATAATTTTAATTATAACTAGCTCATTTAATTCACAATAGAATTTTGCTTAGTTTTGTAACATTGAAGATTTCCCTAACAAATAATATTTTGTCATAAATGAGTTCATCATTTGATAACGTCTATAAGATATTCTCTGCACCTGAAGGTTTTTCAACAAAGTAAATATTTGTGCACTAATTTCAGCGCAGATAAGATAACATGATGAGTTCAATCAACAACAAAGATGAATGTAAGTATACATACCTTGTTCTATTTTGCTCTAACGACTTGAGGTGCCTAATGTGAATTGTGAACACATGCATGAAAGTAGGGACGGGTAGTTTCATGGTTGATGGACACTTCCCACGCGAATTACATCAGATATGCTTCGATGACATGAAGAAAGTGTTTTTGTCCAAGACTTTTTATTTCAATTAACCCAGCAGTAGAACTATGTTCACAAGCAGTCACTATGACTGAGAAACTTGTACATCGTACAATAATTAAAATTGCATTACGCTTGGAGAACATTATTAGTCTGTCTACCACTATTCAACAGGAAAATACTATTGTCGAAGCGGTACACGATCAAAAAAACTTTTTTGCCGTTGCTAAAATTTGGTACCAACAGAATTTTTTGTCAATTGAGCTCCAAGTTATTAAGATTTTAATTTCTTGCATTTAAAAGGCAATACGTCTGCGTGAATTAAAGCGGAATTGTATGCTGTTTACGGGGACTCTGTTCCATAATTTACCACCGTGAAAAGATAGCAGTTGAATTTAAATATGGTCGTACCAGCTTGGTTAATGACGAGCGTTCAATATGGGCAACAACTGCGTCCACCACCGATAGCATCGAAAACGTTCACCAAATGATAATGGATAACCGTCGAATCAAAGTTGGAAAGATAGCAGAGGCTGAGAGCATATCGAAGGAACGCGTTTATCATATATTGCAAAGGATAGAACATGAGAAAAGTGACTGAGCGTTGGGTGCTGCTACTGTTTACCTTGGAAAAAAAATGCAGTCGAATGAACATTTGCATCGATTTTTAACTCTTGATGATAATAGGATCCACTACTATATTGCTGGAAGGAAGGAACAATTAAAACATTGAACTGTGAAGGGCGAACCTACTTCGAAGAAGTTAATTTTGCAGAGCAAGAACCAACTACTTCTTGGATGGGTTAAAGATGTTGGACTATCTTAGGAATATGTGTATTGACTATGTTGAAAAATAAAACTGACTTTGACCGAAAAATACTTGCATCCATGACTACGTTTAATCTGACGTTTGAAGCCGCTTGAATTTAGTAAAGGGAAGTAATTAAATGATTCACCGTTTAAATATTTGGTCAGCAAGAATTATGGAGAAAAAAGAATGGTTCAATATTTGATTAAGTTAGGTTAGTTTTGGTTATGGTTTGGTTATGTTATATTTGCCGGCAGAAAACATTTAGGAGCTGACCAAAACCTGAATATTATGTTGACCGTTTTAATGACTTTAGTAAATACCTTTTCAATATTCGAAATAAACGATCGAGATTAATATTTCAAGCCAATTGAAAATGTCAAACCAAGCCTATAAAATAACTTTTGAAGAAGCTTGACTTCTGTCGAAATAAACAGTGAAGTGAATATGACAACTATGTACACCAACAGGCAACATTGTTATTCAAATGTCATATATGGTTTTTAATTGTAAATGGTGCCTCGATCACACAACATTTTGCAAATACTTAGCGCAAATTATGTATAAACTTATTAACTACAGCTAACAATGTTTATAAAAATAAAAGTTTCAACTTAATTTTTTTTATAACCTTCAAACATAACACTTAACAAAATGTCAACAATCAGCATTCAATATTCAAAATGGCTGCAGAAGAAGGAAATTTTAAAAAATATAGATAAAAATACTCGGTATATGTTTCAAATTACTTTATTATTTCTATACGTATTTCGGCTTGTTAGGCCATCATCAGGAAAATACAGATTAAAGAACACATTAGTGCCACTTTAAATAATAAATTGACTTCTAATGTGGCGAAACATTATTTAGAATCAAACCATAATATAAATAAAAGTAAAATTGTTGTTAAACATTTATGTAAAAAGGGATTAAAGATGGATTTCCTAGAATCTTTGGAAATCCAAAAAGCTATCAATGAAGAACAAATTCTTATGAACGACCAACTAGACTTGTACAGATCACCATTGATTAGCCCGCTTTAATCCCTTTATGACATTTTCTTGTAAAAATTACCGTTAAATAACTATATATACTCACTAAATAGATTTAAAATTCATTCTGTATTTTCCTGATGATGGCCTAACAAGCCGAAATACGTATAGAAATAATAAAGTAATTTGAAACATATACCGAGTATTTTTATCTATATTTTTTACAAAATGTTTCAACGAGAAGTGACAGTGGAATCCATCAAATTTATAAGGAAATTTTAGTTCCACATTGGCGGTGTTTCGTTAATTAACTTTACGAATATTGGACTAAAACTTATCAACACCCCCTCGTATGTTCCCAGTAGTAATTCCTGACAGCTTGAGTTTGAATTCGACCGATGCCAAAATTAAGTTTTCTGTCTAATTTTCAAAAGCACAAGAATGACCTCTGAGGTGCTCTCTCCATGACAGAAACATTAAACTCTCCAATATATTTAACCGACTCCATTTCTTCACCTATTAAAGTACCTACTCGTATCTCTCTCGAACTATTCTTTACTGTGATCTTCTTACAATTCTCGTCAGCTTCGAATTCTCTGTTGCAAGCATGGAAACGTGATCCCCGGTATATCCTACGTTATCTTGATGTCGCGTCATCGCCACGGCTTCATAGAGCTCAATACCACACGCCAAATACACAGCTACAACGCTATTGTGTTCCTATTTATCAGCTTAGCTTTCAACCTAATGCTTTCGGCTATGTGATATCCGAGATATGGACAAGAAATGAGAAATCGAGAAGGCTGGGACTTTCGCAAAAATAACATGTAGAAAATGGAAAGTTATTTATTTATAGTACTTGATTGATTAAGAATTGCTGAACAATTACTAATTTAATGATTTTATATGCACTTTCTTTAATTCTTAAGAGGAATAATATTTGCTTTTCTGATTAAAGCTTTCACAATCGTTCTGTAAATATTATTTTTGCGCACATTTATTTATCTCTAAAAAGGATATAATATGAAAATTCATTGTGCATCCTACATTCAGGATATTTAAAAATTTCTAAGTAAGTAAAAGGCGCTACAAAGTGTCACCAGTTAAAAATAGATCAGGAATGCAAAGAACGCCACAGATATCCAAGAAATAATTGTAGATTATCTTTTCTCCGAAATGATTGAAATTCCTTGCGACATTCTAACAAGATCGATGTAGTATTTGTGAAAGACTTCTCTTCGTTTGAGGCCTCAGGGCGGCAGATGTACCAGACAAGTGAACTATACCGCCAACAACGTATTGTTAACGTCCTCTTCGGTTTATAATTTGACGTGTTCTTCTCTCCCGAATAGCATCTGCTCTATATCTTCCACGGAACAATACAGACATTGATTTTTACAAAGAGAAGTGCAGCCTCTATACGATTTTCAATTCACTGATCTGGATTTATCTTATAAATATTCATAGGGTTTCAAGATGCACAGGATTGGGTATGACTGAACCGCAGAAATAATATTTGCAGTGGTACAGTTCTCGCAAATTTGAATCTTATTTTCTGAAGTCAGTATATAGAAGAATAAATTCAGAAAAAAACTTTTGATACTTATGGCATATTTATTTCATATGCTCACCAGGATATATATCCCAATTGCACAACAAGAAATTGGTATATTTAAATACATTTAGTGTAGAGATTAAATATTACAATAAAGAAATAATTACCAAAGAAAACAAACAATATATAAATGTATATATAAATAAACATCTATAAGTAATATAAATTACATGAAAATCTTACATTAAGTATCGATTTTATTCAATAGTTCACTCAGTTCGCTTTTAAATATTGATAATCTACTAGATAAATCGAGTTCACCTTCCATCGAAGATTTAGATTTTTTTTTCTCAATATGGGTGTGTTAAAACTAATATAAAAGTCAGTCTTCCAAGAAAAAACAGTGCTAGAATTGACAAACCATTCGTCGCCTGTCACTAAGTGATCCTACTTCATCATCAAGTGAACTTTGTTCAAAAATTCGGAAACAATTTGATGTAGATTTGAATGATCGCACTATGAGACGACGGCTATGTGATGTAGAATGACTGGGTAGAGTAGCCGTGAAGAAATCTCTACTATCAAAGAAAAACAGGAGGGCCCGAATTGCATTTGCCGAGGAACACTCATCGTGGACGAGTGAAAAATGGAATACTGTTCATTAGAGCGATGAAAGCAAGTATAAAATATTTGGTTTCGACGGGAGAAAATATGCTAGACATCCAGTGTGTAAGAGGTATGCTTATAAATACTAAAAACCGGCTGTTAAACAAGGAGGTAATGTCATGTGGAGGGGATGTTTTTCTCGCTCCGGTATGGAATCAATTGTAAGAATAGTATAGAAAATGTACCGTTTTTTACGAGGATTTTTATATAGGGATATATTGGAGAACGTAATGCTTTTGCGTTGGCGTTTTCAGCAGGACAACGAGCCGAAGTATTCATCAAAGTATACTCAAGAATGGTTTTTAGAAAAAAAGTGATTTTTAAAATGGCCTTCTTAATTTCCGGACTTAAATCGACAATTTAAAAAATATATATGAAAAATGACAATGAGTCACTAAACGATAAATGACAAATGCATATACGAGTATATAGGAAATTTGTGTATATAATGCTTCGAAGGTGTCAACCTGTACGAACTGCAAACGGTTATGCTACAAAATACTAATTATTTTTTTATTTTATTTATTTCTAAAGGGTATTGTTATTAAATATTTATTAAATGTTAAATATATTTTTATAAATATGTAGTATATGATACACTATTATTATTTTTGTTATTATTACGTATCCAGAGAAATATTAACTAAAATTACATCATGATAATAAAAAAGTTTCTATAATATTGTTCGCCACGGTATGTATAATGCAAATCGTGTGCAATAAGCATGTTACTTACAAAGAAGTTTTATAGTCCGATAGTAATAATTTAGGTTGCCTTTTTTACTGAAATTATCAAAATTCGATAAGAAATTTATAATTTTCCATAAAAAAACAAGCCACTGTTCGTAAAACTTATCAGCAAAAAACACCTTTCTTGTAAAGATAAAAATTCACCACATTTCTATAACGTTATCTTCCTCATGTGCCTATATTTTACAGAGCAGATGCTACCCAACAGAAGCCAGTATCATAACACCCTTGTTCAGCCTACAGGTCTAACGTAATGAATGAGCTCTTCTGTAAGGTTTCACAGACCTAATTTATCGACGACATAAATATTACACTCTACTCTGATGTGTATTGTTTACCGGAAATAATGTTTTTGTATAGCAGACACCTCTTAGTAATGATAGAGTCGAATTATATTGTATGGGTGATAATTTGGTGATAACTCTATTAATGTGAACAGGAGAAATAAAAATTGTACGGAGGGTGATTAGTCACTGTCAAGTTTAAAAAAAGAATGGACACTTTATGTTCGAAATTAAATTGGATCAGATATTTTGTGATAGAGTATTTTTGATGCACCGAGAGTAGGGGAAAGGTGTCTAAAACGATCCCTTTAACGTGGAATTCATATAAAAAGTACTCCTGCATTTATTTCGATAAATTTAAACTAGTTTTCGTGAACTAGTTCGTCTACCTACAGATTAGCTCGAATTAAATTTAGCTACCTCATTAACTATACTTTTAATTTATATTTTTTTATAGACATAGTAAAGGATCATTATGTACACCTATATGTATAAAATGATCCCAAGGGTATGTACAAAATGATCCCCATAAAAAATATTTAATACCACGTTAATGTATAAATTTTTATTCATTTATTTATTTATTGAAGCTTGACTCGTGATATTTTACTTTTATACAAACGTGGCATTGTAGTGTTGTTCCTAAAAATAAAAAAAATAAAAAATGTGTGGGTAAAATGATCACTGGGATCATTTTGTCCCGTTAAAGAGGGATCGTTTCACCCCAAACACCCATCATACGCTGGCTTGCAAAAAAATCGCGTACACCTGTTTTTTACTGTATTGAGTCGGTCTCGATTATTAACTTGTCAGTGCCATTAGTGTCAATTAGGATGCCAAATTAACAAAAAACAAGAAAGTTGTAATACTTCCTAAGTTACAAGAGGGGTGTACAATCAGATCAATAGCAGAACATTTTAGTATTATTAAGACTACTGTTGTGAGGGTGAAGAGTCGGTGGAAAAATGTAGGAAGCATAAGAAACAAATAAGGTCCCGGAGGTCTCAAAATTTCTATCAATGATCAAGATGAAATGTTTTTAAATCATTTATGGAAAAGTCCTTTTGAAATAGTAAGAGACGATGCATTTGCAACAAATTTTCCAGGGTCATGGTCAACAGCATGTCGGAGGGTCAAAAATGCTGAATTGAAAAACTCCGCAGGTGCCATAGAAAAGTTATAGTGATGCAAGAAAAAATATTTTGGAAAACGTCATGGTGCCTTCAGTAAAACAAATGTATTCGTATAACTGCTATATCTTTCAACAAGATAACTGTCCTGTTCATACATCTAGGTTAATAAGACAGTGGTTTATGTTTATACATAAAATATAGAAATTTTACCACGGCCTGCATGCAGTCCTGATTTAAACGCGATTAAAAATGTTTGGAGCTTATTAATAGAACGGATTAATGAACAAAATTTTAGTCCTTAGAACGAAGATGAATTGTGGGGGGTTATTGAAAACACCAGGGAAACCTTGAGTCAGGATAAAAATTATTTTAGAAATCTTATTTCCTCCATTCCCCTCAAAGATTAAATTTCAGAGGTTTTAGACATAATTTTTACTTATTTATAATGTCTCAAATAAATACTTGGTAGTTCTTATTCTCCTAAAATATGTTTGTAATTTAGTAGTAAATTAACCACAATGAAGAACTTGTTCCACGATGTATAAAATAGTGACATGACAGTGACAACTCCATTGACATTTGATATATAACCTATTTTTAAGAAATCCTATTTACATAGCTAAAAAGAAATGAAAACTAGGTTACTTGATATTTAAGGTGTACGCGATTTTTTTGCAAGCCAGTGTACATTGGAACGTTGAAAATAATCTCTTATTTCACATGCAAAAGCGAAACCTTAAGTACCTTAATTTTGAATTGTCATTAAACTCGCGAATAAAACTACATTTACATAAAAGCTTTTAAGACAAAAGTTAGTCAGTATTGAAAAATATCGTATTTGTCATCAAACACAGTAATTTTTTATTTTACTTTTCCAAAATAACCATAGTACTGATATTCGCTTGACACTTAAACTAGCTACTAAATACATGGTGGGGAGAATGATTCTAAGTAGCATTTGAAGATCGAGAGTTGTCGCCAGCAGAAACAGCACAGGATCATTTTACCGCGAAGAATCATTTTGGACACTTTTCCCCTAAATTCACGTGCGCAATTTTTAATAAGAAACACGTAAACATAATCAAATTAAAGTATATAATCCACCCTACCGTTTGCAACAGTACACTAAGCACTCTACTTCTTGCATATAGAATGTCAGAGGGTGCAATATAATACAATTAATAATGACAACATAACATACCACACCCTTAATTACAGGAAACGTATTATATATCACTTAATGGTGTTTATGACATGAAACCGTTACCAATACCGCGATTATTAAATAAACCCGTCTAGTCGTCTTCTTCCGGTTGGTTATTCAGTTGTTCATGTCCGTTACAAAAAACTAATACCACTTCGATCAAAAATTCAACAGAGATTGAGATAGGAACCAAAGACAAAGCTGCCCTTCCGCGTCAATATTTGACAGGTGCGTGACCGAACTACTGATCGACCGGAAGCAATGATGAGGCTACGTGACTTCCGGAAGTCAGAGACTTAACCTGAAGGAGATACCACAGGTAATTGAACTTAATTGGGAATGATTTTAAACACAGTTTTAAACTTAAATTGGGGTCTCATTAGAGCGTAAATGCTTCAGAATTTTACTGCCCTAAAAGGTGTATCATTAATTTTAAAAACCTGAACATCGTTTGTTAAATCATTTGAAAAGGAATATGTAAAGGAGAATGCGTAATAAACTGCAATCAATACAGACCACTTTGTTTTTTTGTTTAACAGCTTCTTAATCTTGCTGAAAGTTCTTCCCATGTTAAGATTCCACCCTCGTCCTAACTGTCACTTTCACTGAACATTACCTATCAAGAATCAAAGCAATCACTGAATTACAATCAGGGGTAAATCATCCCCAGAAGTTCTTGGATCGTTGCTATCCCCTTGAGGGGTTAATCAGAGAAGCTTTGTCTTCCAACTTCGCTAATTTGATTTGTCGTCACTGATCGAACGACGGTGTCGCTATCTAAGGCTTCTGTTCTTCCCCAGTAACTACAAATTAGATTATGTTCTTAATAACTTATGTTCTGGAAAGGACAGGCGGTCAAGAGTGAGTGATTTGTGCCTCGAAGTGACAGAAAGTTGTTTTAAGTTTGGAGATATTTATAACTTTTTGATGTTGCCTAAAATGGTAGAGGACATTGATTATTAGCAGTGAGCTCAATATGAATATACTGGAGTGGAAACTGCCACAAAATCTTGTCGTTAGACCCTGTGTCTACCGTTTTCTCTCCAATCAAAAACCATCAGAGCAGAGGCAAATTCCCGCTCCTATCTAGAAGTCACTGATTATTAGTGACGGAACGAAGATCTGATTTCGACTGTGTCAACAATTTTGTTGAAGAATATGACAATATTGACTTAGATGTTGTAGGCTCAGAATAAAAAACATTAACACTATTAAATGAATAAAATACAATACTTGGCACCAGAAAAATGATTAGTTATATACATAGTTCTCAAAGATTTATACAAAAGTGAAGGAATAAAGACCGGGCATTCTAGGAATGAAGAATGAACAAGATTAAGTTATTTATGCCTCAATCCTTCTTTAATGACTTTTCTAATTTTGTAGAATTCCAGAAATTGCACTACCTAATGAAACTTTTCTTTTATGACTTATAAGACCAGATTTTGCTATTTTTCGCACTATTTGTGAAACTACTGACCTATACAATTCGTAACTTGCAAGAGTAAAATGTAGACAAACCCAGATTTAACCTGAAATTTACCGATTTTACAAAATAACCTACGATCCGGAAAATTTAAAGCCAAAATTCTGGGATTCGATAATCTGGTCTTTCAATAATTTGTTTTATTACTATTTAAGAAGAAGTATGCAACACGAAGATTAATTATGATTTACACTATGCTAATGTTCTTCTAAGTATGAGTCATTGTGTTGCAATTCTAAAAAAAATTACCTTTCAAATACATACCGCGAAATATTCGGAACTAAGCATTCTAAGCAGTCATTAGAAGCAAATTTTCACTCTTCAAGGTCCCAAAATTTCAAGAGATTTGTAAGATTACTAATTTTATTTTAATTATCATCAAATTCCACCGAAATTTTATGAAGATATTTAATTTGTACATGGTATTAGCTATGGCTGGTTGCCAGTACAAATTACCGATTGTATTATAACAATTTAACTTACAATGGTGGCAATCCCGTCTCTATGGGCATTGAGCCATAACCATGAATACAGGGGGGGGGAGGCTTTTTTACGTAACTACACACTCCCACAACAAATGTATGGGTATTAACATCTGGCCGACAGACGATATTTTGCACTGGCTTCATAAGCGCATCAGCCATTTATTATTGTTAAGAGTTTTATAATGGGTTGCTAAACCAAAACGATTAACAGAAGCATGTGTGAAGTGTAAATAAGTCTTTTCATATTTTTTTTTCTGGAATTATATGCAGTTTATTTTCAGCAATGGCTTTTGTAAATATGAAATACTTGAGCTAGTGGTGGGCAAAGAGTCGTAACAGATCGATCTAGATAAAAAAAACGGTCCCAGTGAAAATCGTCCCCGAAATATCGATGTTTAAAAAAATTAATTATAAATTAACAAGTTGTTAAAGTTAATTTGTGCTGTTTGTACTTTATTATGATTTGTTTAGCCGGAAACACTAGGAATAAATAAGATAACAATATTTTAAGGAATATTCATATTTTTATTAATTAATATTTTAAAATGATATTATAATGTCAACGTTAATTAACAATAACAATTAATGTAAAGAAATTTATTATGATTTTGTAGGAAAATATTTTTATTTGGTAATAAAATTCGATTAAATATTTCACAAAATAGAACGATATATCAATACATTCAGCACATTTCAAATCAATACAAAATCGGAGATCAAACTACAAAAATATCAATTCTTTAAAAAATCGAATCGAAATGCCCATCCTAACATGAAAGTACTACTTTATAGATATTTTATGAGACATTATAAATCACTTATGTACCGGAAAGTTTTACAATATTGTAACATAAATTTTGCGGTCTGTTATCTATCTTAAAACAAATCTTGTACATATTTTTTAGTTTAAATTATATTTGTATTTTAGTACGTCATAAGTTTTATGTTTTGGTAATAACAAATGGTAGGTACTCGAACTTGTTGGGTTATTAAGTTATTACTCTCAATTATGTACACATAGATTATTATTATGCATCATTACTGTATTGCTGTACTGTTATCTATAAGCATAATTTATCATAACATAATTCTGAAATGATTTTCCGATGATAACCAACCTAAGTAATTAGTTTTAAGTATTTGATTGCAATCAACACCTTTTAAAGTTGTCAGTAATACTTAATAATTTGTCTATTAATCAATATATCATAACATTTACACGTGGTTCCTGTTATTTTGTTACATATTGTGCCCATCGTCTAAAAATACAAAAATTCGTAACTCTTTTCTCTATTTTTTTGCGTTACCATTTCAAACTCATATACGGTTTTAATTCCTCCCGCATAGTACGTACATCGTGCTTTTCAAACATTGCACAGCTGTTAAGGTACGGAAGCAAACACCACACAAAAGAAAGTAATCCAAAAAATACGAGCCAAACTGACAAATACTCCAGGCAGATGACAGTGTGAAACTAATACTTCCTAAATCAACAGCAATATTTTTTACTAACAATCCGATTTATTTCATTGTACGTTGGATTACAAGTGAATCTTTCGACTTCCTACGGCTGTAAGCCATACGTTGAAGGTCTATGTTAATAAGTGAAGATTAAATAAGCAAATAAATATAGGATTATGAACAACTAATGAGCAGACATATAAAGTTGACTCGTTGATTGTGATTGAGATGAAAAAAACGATGTGCAGTTAAATTGTTTTTTTACAATGACAGATGTTTGATGCGGTTAAATGTTTCAAAACATATCTTCAAGCATGAATGTAAATTTTGATCATATGATAACAGTATTTATGTCGAGAGAATTACGCGGTTACCATTGTAGGTTAATGATGAAGTTTACATTTCTTGAGCACCTGAATGATAATTTTATCTATTTCTGTTGAATAATACATACATACATTATACATTTGTTTCATGATATATTAAGGTAATCATACTTCATTAAGCCCAAATTGTTGAAGTGTTATAATTCACAAGACAATGGAGTCTCGTGGTCGTGTGTCTGATCGTGAATCTGGTAACTTGGGATCGATCCCGACCGACGCCAAAATTATATACTTCGAATTTTAAGTGACCACTCTCCACGCCAGCACTGAGTACATTTGTGGTGACGCCTGGTAAACGCCCACACGGTACGGATATATCATTATTACCGATATCTGCATACAAAACAGATTTGTACACCCAGCAATGGATAATATATCGTAAAGATATATTTATTTATTCATTTATTTAAGATACATTGTACATATTTTTTAAAATTTTATTTTACACATGTTCAAAGTAGTTCTCTATAATAATAATACACTTCACCATTTTTTTTTCTTCCATTTCTTTAACGTTCTCCACCAACTTTATTTTGGAATATTTTCAAAATTATCGTGAATTGCACCATTCCATTATCAATTTCTTCTTCAGAGGAAAACCTACCTTGTCTTAAATCTAAAAAATAGTAAAAAGTCTCCCATTGTCATATAAGGTTTAGATAATTTCACTTTAATAGAATTTTGTAAAGTAACATTTAATGATTAGGGTGCATAGTTATTTACTAACTAAACAAGTAAAAGAAAATATACAAAATTATTACGCCTGTCCAAATTATCTTACATGTACAATAAATATCATGAGGTTGGCAATAATGCATTTGTATAATGGATTACTTTAGTTCCGGTGTTCTATTACTTTTTTTGCCAAAAAAGTGAAAAAAATGCTCTCTCGTTAATTCCATATTTTCCCCAACAACAATACTTTATAAACTTGTAATTTCTACATTTCTACACAAGGGAGGTATAGGGATCGTGCTAATTTGTTATTATAAAAATTAAAGTTTATTCCATTTTCTACTTATTTGCTTTTTCTATATATTTTATGGATAAATTTATAAAGTAATATAAAAATTATATCTCGGAGATTATGCTTCAAACACATCTCCGTGGTTACATAATTCAGCTCAAATGTATGTAACTGACTGATACACGTCACTGTCAAAAATAATAATAATAGTAACGTTTTAAAAGGAAAATTGTATATAGAACAATAGTTTTATGGAAAAGAACTCAAAATACATAATTTCTAGCCTTAGTAAATATGCAGGTATGTATTTAAATAAAGAAACAAATAAATATATTATCACGGCATATTACCCATTGCTGGGTGTGCTAATCTGATTTATACACACATTTCGGTAATGATAATGACATATTTGTATTGTGCGGGCGTTTACCACAAGGGTTAATTTTATGCCATTTAAAATTCGAATTATTTGGCGTTGATCACGATCGAATTGGATTCCCCAGATTCGCGACCAGACATTAGGCACGCGGTAACGAGACCCCACAGGTAAATGGCGGGAGGTATTGTGTTGGTCACATCAGATTTTTTAGTTTCTTTTATTTCTATTTCTTAATTATCCGGTGAACCTATATTTTTGTTAGGTACTATATATATCACAATTATTTTTAATTTTTCAAAGCAAAAACCGTAGGTAGGTATATTCTTTTAGGCAAACTACACCACTCGTAGTTATTTACGTATCAAGGTACTCAAAGTTCTACTTTTTATCACGAATATGGAATTTAGTTGCCGAAGACGTAGGGCCGAGGAAAATAAATCATGTGAGTGATAAAAAGGAACTGCAGTGCCGAGGTACATATTAAATTTTATTTGAAATCGAAATTTTGTGAAAATGAATGAAATATTTATAGGTTATGTACATTATATCTGTCAGTCTGACACTCAATGTTGCCAACTTTCAGATATTGAGGTTATCGTAAAGAACACTGAAAATTATGTGTTTCATCGCAAATTTATTCATCGTAATTATTTAGTTCGTTCTTTTTGCACAATTGTTTTGTCATTTTACGTACAAATTTACGTCGTACAGCAACCCAAATTATCTTACATGCACAATAATTATCATAAGGTTGAACAATGCATTTGTATGAAATCGTATAATGAATTAATTTAATGCCGATTTTTGAATTTTTAATGACGATTTATGTGCTCTTTAGTGACTATTTCAAATAAAGTAATTTTTTGTAGAATCAAATTTACGATTCATACTTTTCCCATTTTGATAAACAGGTTTTGATAACTTTTATCTCAAGTTTCAAGTATTCTGTATCAAAGTTTTATTTACACATATCTCATTTTAAAAATACAGTCCATTGTTTTCTGTGATAAGAAAAAAGTTAATTTAGTATCATTACTGTAACAATTCCTTTTGAATGTGATTATACGTAATTCAATGTGAACAAAAATGAAATTACATTTTTGAAACAAAAACGAAAGTTACAGTTTCCGGAATCCATGAGAGGAAATTACTTACTAAAAAATCTTACTACGCTTCAAATGATGAAAAACTGGTAGATGTTTTATTCAACATTTCTTGTTGACCATTTGCATTTATTCTATTTCTAAAGTAATGATACTTAAGATATATATCTATACCTATCCATGTAATTGAGCACTTAATAGCGTAAGTAATAACGCCAGTGTGTAAGTAACGTTACTTAGAAAGAAAGCTTATAGCATAAGTAAATTATAAATGAAGATAAGAACACAAATCAATCTTTCTGATATTTTTATCAGTATTTTATGAGTTCTTTTATATATTGTTCGATACAATATCGCATTGTAAAAGATTGTTCATAATAAAGGAAAATAATGAAACGGAAGTCATTAAGTTTCGAATATAAAGAGGAAATTAAAATATTTTAATCAAATTTAGATTAGGTTTAATATTAATGGTTTTATAAATCTTTTATTTCGTATTTGTTTTCTAAATCTGAATTTGACGCTTTCTATTTTTTTCTCTAATAATTTGAAGCGATTTTTAATTAATTTTTTAATGTTGAAAACAAAATATTTTTGTTTACGAAAACATATACGCATAAAGGTATATGTAACTTTCCACATATGATCTTAATACGAGTATAATGTATGTAACTACACTGGAACATGTACAACCTTCAAAAAGTTTGGCAAGTCTAGAATACCCACCCCCCCAAGAATTTTATTTTGACGGTTACAAAACCATTCAGAACAATAAATTCCCCAAATATTAGGGCCCGAAAAGAAATATTTATGGAGATTTTTGGCATTTTTACCTCCCGCCATACCTTGCGTAAGGGAGGTAATGTTTTCGCTCCAAAAATTCGATAGGTATTTAAGACTTTTGTATTAAAGAGAACAACATGTTAGATTTTTTTTCTAAAATTGATACACCGGAAGTGGTACTTTACTGGAATCTCCAAAGAGATTTTCTTGAAAAAATATATTAAAATATGATTCAAAACTTCTCAAATTTGGTATTTTAAACTCGTATATAATTTGAAACAACATATTAGATTTGGACTATATATGATAAACCGGAAATAGTACTTAATTTGGAGCTCTCAACAGATTTTCGAGGAAAAACATAATAAAATATAATCCAAAATTTCATATTACAGACTTTTCTATTTATTGAAATAACAAATTAGATTTTGTTTACAAACGATCAACCGGAAGTGATACTTTATTTAAAGCTTATTACTATTTTAAACATGGAATTGGCGGGAGGTCATGTGCTGGCCACATAAAATTTGTTGAAAAAACTAAGCTTAAATTAATGTAACCATTCGAGTTTCATCAAACTGACTTCTGTGCGTTAGGTCACTGTTACGTAAGTATTTTATGAACATTTGTAAGCGAAAAAGTCACAATTTGCACAACTAGAGCCTTTACCATAGGTAAAATCTGACTTAATTTTTACAACAAACATATAAATTCCGCGCTCTAATTTTGTGTTTCTTTGTAATATTTTAGCAAAAAGAAGAGATTTCAACAAATATTAGAATTTCAAGGGGGAGGGGTATTGTATAAGCCAGCCAAAAGTTTTAAAAATTGTCAATGTTCTATCACAAATAGATACAAAAGTTATTGTAAATATTTAATTTATCATACTATTTGTCATTACATATAAATTTCCTAAATTTTTGGCGAACAGATGTATTTGAGTCTTTTTTTTTCATTTTCTGCTAATTTTAAGTACAAATATTTTTTCGTAAACAACTGGCCAAATTAGCGAAAAAATACTTGATGATTTTGTTCTACAACTTGTATTAATTATGAAAATTGGTACATTCATGTATTATTTCTGGATTGTTACCCAAAATTAGGTATTGTAATGGCGCAATTTTGAAGGCAAATATTTAAATCGTTGGTTTATACTTAATAATATACTATTAAAAAATGTGAATAGGTCTTACCGGATTTTCTTTTTTCTGGTATAACAAGTGATTTAGTCCTTTTAACCCTAAGCGAACGTCTCCGGAAACTCCGGAGCAACTGTTCCGGCATTCGCATCTTGGGGTTGTCCGGAGCTTTGCGCTCCGGCATCAACCAATTTCTTACAGCCAACATTTCACTTAAAAAAACACTTTTAACACACTTGTCAATTGTCACTACTCACTACAAATAAATCCATATTGTATCACTAATCATTTTATTTTTTTGTTAACTTATTGCACTGACAGTTTCGACAATTAGTCGATCGCTCGCACGCCGTCTAGATCTCGTATCTGGCGCGTCTTACAACAAGCTAGTAGTACTAACATCTGATACGAGTAGAGAGTTCCCCCACTCCATTACGGGTACTGCCCCCCACCCCAAACTTGACACTTGACTACTATGCTACGTCAAAGCCCGGAGGATGTCCGCTCTGAACCAGTGGTTCCCAAATTGTAACAGAAATGATAAGGAGCAGGATTTCCAATATTTGAAAAAGAGATAAATTAATAGGATATTTAAAGATGAGGTGCTGGTAAATACAGAATACTTTTAATGTAATTGTGTTTATTTGTTTTTGTTATCAATATGTAATTATAATATAAATACTTATCTATAAAAGCAAATATGAGATTTTGTTATGTTTTTATATCGTACATTTGAAATGCGTCAATGGCTTATCTATCTCCAAAATTAATTCAATATTAATCGATTATAATAAAAAATATTTACTTTAATTTTTAAAAATAGGGGAACAATGCACATTTTCACTCTAACTTTTTTTAAACTATAATGACAATAACAATTCTTTTTAAACTAAATGAACGAAAAAAACATTTTATTTGAAATCGTCACTAAAGTGCATAAAAATCGTCATTCAAATATCAGAAATCGGCACTAAAGATACCATTATACGACGATTACATGCAAATCCAGTGTTGCCACCTGTATGATAATAATTATCGTAGATATAAGATAATTTGGCAGGTGTATGATGTACAATAGTAAATATGTACGTAAAATGATAAAAAAATATGTGCAAGAAGTCGAACTAAGTAATTCCGATGAAGAAGTTTGAGATAAAACATATAATTTACGATAACTTCAATGTCCGAAATTGGCAACATTGGGTGTCATACTGACATATATATATATATATATATATATATATATATATATATATATATATATATATATATATATATATATATATAATTTTTACAATTTTTCAATTTCACATAAAACGTAACATGCACCACGACACTTAAGTTTCATATTCGTGAAAAAAATTACCTTGGGATCTCATGGCCGTGTGCCTGGAGTGTCTGGTCGTGAATCTGGGGACCCGGGTTCGGGCCCGAACGACGCCAAAAATTACATCGAATTTTAATAACACTAAAAATGTGATGTACTCTCCACGTCAGCATGAGTGCCCGTGAGGTTAGACCTGGTAAGCGCCCGCACGGTACAAATATTTCATCATTACCGTTATCTGTGTACAAAGCATATTGGCACACCCAGCAATGGGTAATATGCCGTGATGATATATTTATTACCTTGAGGCATAAATAACTATTTTTAAAGGGTGCATAAAATATGTTTGTTTATATAAATAAGATTTATTTGTTTCCTAAATTATTTTATTATAACTGGTTAAAATAGCCGTTTTAAAAATTTCGTTCTCGATTTAACCATTAAACGTTATAAGTTTCGTTTTCTTGTCCTGAAAAACCACATTATATAATAAATTTAATATTATTAAGATTATTTAATTTTCAAATGTTTGGGAAAACTAGAGTTTTTTCAATTTCTCGGGTACCCACATCGGAAAATTGAAATTTCCGGTCTTTAGTAGGATGTGTAATATATCATTTCCGAGGCTGAATATAAAGACATTTTATCACATCCAACTAACATCAAATATATTTACTGACTTGTACCATCATAAATAACTACTTGTATAAAATTTAGTAAAAAAAAAATTCATTTTAAAACAATTCTTTCTAAGTAAAACAGTAAAAGTTTCTTTGGCAAAGTTTGTACAATAATACAGCATTATTGATAAGAAAAAGTACAAATTCATAATATTCTAATATTGAAAAAACTGCTTCATAACGATGTGGATCTGAATAAGTTTTTCCTGAAAAAGTTTTGGAATTGGCGTTTAGGGAAGGAAGTTCGCGCGTGCGTAGAATGCGTAATATTTGATGATCGTGATACGATCTACAAGAGCATGCGACCAGATTACATCTTTACGAGGTCGTAAAATCTCAGACCTGTTGTAAACTCAAGATTTCACCTTTGTATTAATTCTTAAAAGCTGTGTTTGACATTCAAGCGATAAAAAAATTGGGGTTACTTCATTTAGGACCCCATAATTCATAACGAGAACTTATCATTTTATAGAAAAGAACTCTGACAATCTGAAATAGTACCGTTACGAATGTTAATTTTTTAATGTCAAAAATATCACTTAAGATTTTTATAGTTTAAAGAAATTGTGAAAAAGTTCCAATTTAGAATTCTATAATTCTATGAGGGCTTCAATGTTTTTATGTTCCTATTATTACATAATAAAAAAGAAAACATAGACATCCATTTGATATGGGTTCGTATAACATAAACGAATCGTATGTATACAATAATGGTGACTATTTTCAATTATTATGCCCACATAATATAAAACTTAAACATATATTTTTGCAAAGGACTGTCCAGTAACTGTCAAATATAATAACAGAGCAAATATGCGGGTGCGGTATGTGCTCTGTGTAAATTGAATAGCATAGTTAGAAGTTAATAACGTTTCCACGCGTTTCGCTATATCCGCAGTCCCGTAGTGGAGCGCTATAATGCACACCCCAACCAGATAATTGCATGCGAGATGAAGTCGGATTCAACTTTAGATTAGTTGGTTTATAATTAATTTACTCTATATAAGACACATTTTTCACGAGGAAGAACGAGCCAAAATTCATTTTAATATATCTCCTGATGACGGCACCGTATAAGATAATTTAAAAAATATATTCAATAAAAACTGTTTTGCACTAATAATGATAGCTGGAACTTTTTCTTTTATTAATGCTCTTTTCCATTTAGGCCATGCGGGGCGGGTTTAAAGGTTAAGGTTTAGTTCGATTCAAGCCGCCAAAAATATGTCGGTTAGATTCAAATATTGACTTAAAACCGTATGCCCCACGTTGGGCGCATAGCCAAAACTAAATATTGAGGAATCCGGCATCTCTAATCGAAAGAAAAACTGTTGTGCCCAGCACAATATCTCTCGTCATTTTCATTTTATGTTGCATAGGGCGCGAGCAATTATGTGACATTGTTGGCCTTGGCAAGCAGATATGGGGGCCCGTATCAGAATGACAGCTAGTAATGTACATAGGTGTCAAGTTTTCATTCAAAACATTATGATTTTCCAAATCCATGTGAATTATATTCCTCGACAAGTATATTCCATACTATGGATGACAAATAAACATCAGAATATTTTGTAATTTTTAATGAAAAATTATGACATATGACAATTGTGACATCTATGTAAATAACTACTAGCCGTCATTATGACACGGATCCCCATATCTGCTTGCCAAGGCCAACAAAGTCACATGACTGCTCGCGCCCTATAAGTAACGAATTTAACATTTCTTGTGCACACAAATAATTGAAATTGTTTCTCTTCTTTCGTTCTATGAGAAATTTTATCCTACTATTCTAATATGTTCAAAATTCTTCAAATTCATTGACGGTATTAGCGGTATATCTTAAGGATATATGTAATATTAACATACTTATAATTTAAATACATATTTAATTAGTAATACAATAATATATATATTAAATGTGCTCATACCTCCCAGAAATATCTGACACTAACATTTTGAATTTATTTGTCAATTACAATAAATTAAATATAGCAAATGTTTTATGGGCAACGAGTTTAATTAGAACAAATTATTCTATATTATTATATACCATATCTCCAAACCTATACGAGCTATAATAAAAAAATTAAATGTGTCAGATTGAGAATTTAATTATCTTTAATATTTGTAGTAAAAAATATTCAAAAACTAATATTTAGAATTTTTTTTTTAGAAATTATCACTTCCGGTTGTCCAATTTTTACCAGAACCTATTCAACTCTTCCCATTACTGTTAGATTGAGGAATCCGTAGTTACACAGGTCTTTAGTCTTATAGAATTTGAGAAATAGTACTTCCACAACTTGTCTCTCTCTCTCTCTCTCTCTCACACACACACACACACAGACATCATCGTAAAAATGTTATAATCAGATTCTAGTAATCTTAAAACGTGCTTATTCATTGAAATCTGGATATGAGATTTTTAGCATGAATCCAATACCTCTCTTAGCGAGAGGTAAAAAAATGGTTTGACCCGACTCGATGGATTCAAAATCGAACCAGGGCGTACCATATAGCTCGAAAACAAATCATCCCTACTTAGACACCGAAGTTAGGACTGTGAATCAAAATATTTTAATGCTTATACTTGTTTATCTACACAACCATGTGTTCATAAAATAAAATGCTTCATCTATTAACGCGTTTTAGTACATTTTCTTCTCGATTTTCTTATAATTTGAGATAATCAATGAAACAACTTTTTAGCTTCCTTACTTTTATAGATTTCTGTAACTTAATTTACCTCAGGATTATGTTTAAATATTAGAAAATTATTTACTGGATGTTAAGAAATACAAAAATAAACATTGATGAATAATTACATAATGATTAGATGTTTTATATGACGTTTTTGTAGAAACGCTCAAATTTAAAAATGTAATAACTTCTGACTAAGATACTTTAAGAAAAACAGTTTTACTAAATTATTTAGCAACGCTGTATGTAACTCACATTTATAATATTTATACTATGGTTTGTTTTTACCGTAAGGTCTTCAATTGTATAAGTGTTTTAAAAATAAATATTAATTGGAAAATCTTAATTTTATAGTAGTAAATTAATTTAATATCAACATATTGACATATTTTATTGACGGTACCGTTTAATTTGATATCTGTATAACAGTAACTGTACTTTCAATATAGAAATATGTATAAGAATAATATATGTACAGTAACTATAAGTCCAATTGACTACATTAAATTAGAATATTGGCCCGATTCCTTTATGCTGTAACAAAAAGAATCAAGGAAAAGAAATACAAGAACAACAATATACCGCTGACAATATTCAACTACAACTGAATAAAATTTGGGTAAGTATAACAAGCGTTTTATTGTAAAAATTTACGAGTACATTTCTTATTTTCTTGCCTTGTATTGCTGGTGATTTAGTATATCGCAATGCGCATTGGGACACATAAATTTCAGGCAATTTGTCATACCGGCTGCAAGATGAATGGAAGCATAACACAAGAGTAGGTATTTAAAAAACTCGATCATGTGTAACGAAATAGAATTATTCAATAGTTTTCTGCTCAGGTAGACGGAATTACCGTTAGCGTAGCAAATATTGGCGATAATTACAATTACGTAAGTTGTCCTAGGCGCTCTATAATTGACAAAAAACAAGAGAATTTAACTTACTGTAATTTATTATGATTTGTTTGACCAGAAAATAAAGAGGTTGTTGATGATCATTTAATCTTGTAGAAATAGTTTTACCAGTCTAGCTGATGTACATTTTCCGCAGACACACAGAATCTGGTAAATCCCTGATAACTAAAGAGAGATGATATCTTTTACTTGTCTCAACATATGTTGAAGTTTGATACATATGAAAATTTTCATGTTCTTTTTATTTGGGATTCTACCAATCTTGTCTATAACGTTCTCAATTTATATTGCTTGTAGATCTTGTGGATTTTAAGGACCTTTTAATTCATGATATTGAGAAACAATTCATGAAAATATTTTTAATTCCTCTTTTATTTTTCTAATTTTTCAGGATGGAAATATTCGTAGTTATATCTCGTTTAACGAGAGAACGTATTCGATCACAACCAAATTTGTATTATTATTTCATTCTTACTATTATTATATTCCTTATTTCTATTATATTTACAGTAGGTACTTTAATTAATATTAAAAATATTTAAAAATATAAATGTAAAAACAATAATAATACAACTCTGGTATGACTTTCCCCGTCCAAATTTTATAGTTTCCTGCGCGAAACAGGTACGCTCTCGTTGAACAAAGTATAGTAATATTTTTTACCTATGGTTCCTAAGGTAGGTTTCTTAAACTCTCATTCATTTCCAACAGTGCTGAAAAGCCTTGCTTCCCTTAGAATAAAATTCTTAATGTCGTTTTTCTAACTAGTCATTTACGTTTGTCAAATTGTCATCATTTCGTATTCTAATCATTTTCATACTGGCTTTGGTGTAAGCTATATACGCTACTCCGTGAAGGTGGTGATCTGATTTGAAAAACACACTAGAAGTTCTGGTTTTAGAGCAATCTTCAAACTAACAATTACTTGTTAAATACGGCTACAATGTAATGTCTGCAAAGGTTGATGAAGCGTTAAACTATACAGGAAATCAAGCATGCTTTGTAATTATATCTTTTCTACTTTATTTTGTTTTACATCATATTTTGCAATAATTTCATTCTATTTATAACCTGGTATTATCATTTTCTCGTTATCTAACTCTTATTGTACGTGATAGTTTCAACCACTGGTTTTTAACATTAGTTCCGTATATAACAACAGCTTTACTTTTTACCATGTTGTAAGAAAATTATTTTATTGATTTAATATGGTTCATAGATATAATAAATCATTAAAATGATACAACCTTTTTTAGTTTTATTTCTGTTTATTTATTTAAATCTCGACGTTTCGGCAGTATTAACTACTGCCTTCTTCTGGGAATGAAGAAGGCAGTAGTTAATACTGCCGAAACGTCGGGATGTAAATAAATAAACAGAAATAAAACTAAAAAAATCTGTTGTGGCCAGCACAATACCTCTCGCCACTTCCTTTTTTTTTGGTTACATAAGTATAGGGCACGAACAGTCATGTTACATTGTTGGCCTTAACAAGCAGATGTGGGGGCCCATTTGAGAATGATAATTAGTAATTATGTACATAGATGTCAAATGTCAGAATTTTTCATTAAAAATTTCAAGATTTTCTAAATTCACGTAGTTAATATGTCACCAGGAGTGTGGAATTTACTTGTCGAGGAAAATAAACCACATGGAATTTGAAAATCTGATATGGGCCCCATATCTGCTTGTCAAGTCACATGACTGCTCGCGCGCTAATGTATTTAACATTTCTTGTATAACTACACTCTACACCAAAAATTCTACTTACATCTATTCCATATATTTAGATTATTTTAAATTTAAATTCATTCTATGAAGAAATTTTGTCCTACTCTTCCAATATTTCGAGATGTTTCCAATTCATTGTCGGAAGTAACAGTATTTCTGAAGGGTACGTGTAATATACCTATAATGTTAAATATTTAACTATTAATACATTAAGAAATAATATAATGTATGTACTTCCCAGAAAAAGTCTTCAGTAATGTCTCCGGATTTCTGACACTGACATTTATCTGTCAGTTACAAACAATTTAAATTCTCAACTATTTTCCATGGCATTCTTTCGGCTGTAAAATTTATTACAACAGATTGTTTTATTATTATATTTCTTTTATCTCTAAATCTATAGAATATATAATAAAATATTTAACTGTATCAGACAGAGAATTTAATTTTCTTTAGTATTACCAAGAAAAAATTTCAAAAAATAATATTTAGAAGATTTTTTTCAAGAATCTTCTACTTCTGGTTGTCCAATTGTTACCAAAACCTTTTCAGATCTTCCCATGAATGTCCGATTGGGAAATACGTAGTTAAACAAATATAAAGTCTTGAGTAATCGTCCTTTCAACATCCCACACACATACACACACACACACACATCCACACACACACACACACAGACATCATCGTAAAAATGTTAAAATCGGATTGTATGGACCTTAAAACGTACTTATTCAATAAAATCTGGATATGCGATTTTTAGCATGAATCCATTACCTCTCTTAGCGAGAGGTAAAAAGATATCATTTTAATTGAAATATGAGTTCTGAAAGATTTTTTAATAATTTATAATAAATCATATTGTTAAAACATGAGAGTGGCTCGCAAATTTAATATTGTATGGTAAATAATAATGATCATTCACTTTAGTAGAATTCTCGTTTTGTTATACATCTTTATTCTTTCAGAAACAAGAGTTTTTGGTTGTACTCCTCATAGACTTTTAAAAGTTGTGATGAACAGAGTCAAAGATCACTGTAGCGAAAATTGAAAATATTTTTTAAATTTTGCTGAAACCGAATCGCCCTCGTATATAATGGTCATCTATTTTTAATTGTATTTTGGTTATTCATTTCCTTTCAACCGATTTAGTACCATTCCGTACCATATATTTACCCCTATTTTAATCATTATACACACTCATATTACAATTAGACGTATTAATGTCATTCTAACCGAATTTCCAATCACAACTGCTACGGCTTACATTGACTTTCGTATGTCCAGCTCCTCTGACATATTCTTGTCACCCTGTCCGATAGCCTAAAGGTCCCGCTCATGTCAAACTCTCTCGTAGGTATCCTTGTCCGGTAAATCACGAGTGATTTGCATCGCCTCCAGCCTCTAGGCCTCGGACATTGTTTATTTTGGCCATGATCTGACCACAAACCACGACGGTTAAGAACAGGTGATCATTTGCATAAACCGTGACTGGTTTGATTGTTTTTGTGTTTTGGGGTGCACCTTGTATATTTGAACAGAATTATTTTTGTGTCTTATGCATAGACACACACGGCATGTTTGTAGACTATTGGGGGTAGAGTGGACAATTGGATATGGAGTTATGCAAATATTTAGAATTCAAATTTGGATTGTAATAAAGTCAATGAACGAGACACATTTAATGCATTTAAATTTAAAGATTTTTTTTTTAGAAAAAATAGTCGAAACAAACAATCATGTATAAAATTGAGGCATAAATTTTGCGCAAGCTGAAATTTACCTACGTGAGTTTCTGTAACGACAGTACTGAAATTAAAAATATTTTTCCAACTATGAACATGATTATTAAATTGAGCAATTATATAGGTATATATCATGGCTTATTACGTATTGATATCTATATTTTATTCACATATTTCCACAAAGAAGATATAATACAGTTTTCCATTTATATAATCATTTCATTTAAACTTTTGGAGTGAACTGAACTTTAAACCTTAGTGAGTACGCACTTTCTTGCACGTCTTACGATCGTCAGTTCTTGCCAGTGCAGTTTGCCAAATTCATATATTTTGAGTTAAAAAAGTGTCTTTGTAAGTACAATGGCTGTAAAAATTAAGTTTGTTATATAATAGAAAAAATATTGGATATGTACGTTTGTAAATATACAAATAAACAGTTGCGGTTATACATAATCTCTCTATTTGACGACAACTATGAAATAATAATATTAATAATATAAGAATAGGAGAGGACACTCGTATTCAAACGTGGCTATGAAATGTTACTAGAGAGAGACAGACTATAAGTACAGGTTCACTGTAATATGAATATTTGGGAATATACATATAATAATATACAAATAAACTATTTATTTAACATAATAATACATATATTTTTATATAGATAATAATACCTATAAAATATACACACATATGTACAATTTCCGTATTACTGACAAAACAAATTATGTGGTGATTTCAAAACAATTAGTTGAAAAGTAATTTTGATTTTTTCTTGTATTCTATTACATTTAGATCTTATATACTTTTTGATTTGCATGATAATACTGTCGTACTCTCATAATAATAAATTCGTGTACAATGAAAGAAAATACGACGATTTTATGCTCCATACAAGAAAAAGAAAGATTATAATTTTCCATTATTGGTAATATAGTTTCGTGGTACTTTTTTTTTTGTTATCAAGTTAATCACAATATTTTCTGCGTATATACAAAATGTACAAAAACAAGAAAGATATAAATTATAACCTTTAAAACTTTTTACAGCCATTACACCTTACCGTTACAGTTAAACAATAATTAATCCTTATCGAATTTATTCTACCACTTCATGTTCTTACAAAATCTTCTTCACGTTAATGTTTTTCACAAACAGTCTTTCACGTATAAAATTCTGTCTATTCTCGGAATTTGTCATCGCCACTTCTCTAGACTCTAGACTATTAATATCTTTAGGTACCGAAAATAATATAATTATGCTATTATTACTATTGTACCAACTAGTACACAAACGTACAAAACATTTTCTACTCATTTTAGAAAATATAATGTAGAATCACTACTGCAAATACTAAATTCAACAACTAAATACAGATACAACGTATAGCAAAAGACAGAATGATCGCTTGTTATGCCTCTCTCTCTGTATACAGTTCTCGCCACAAATTGTAGCCATTCATGAAAAGGAAAGGTTACCCCTGTAGTAAAATATAAAGCTAAAATTCAAATAAAATGATCCTGTACTAGAGCTATTAACATTTTAAAAAATTCAACACTAGACATACATACTTCCGATATTAACCTACATTTAAAATATATAATTATTGAAATCTAGTAATACTGGGCATTGATTCCATTAAAATCAAAGTCAAATACTAATAGATTTCAATAATACTTTTTTATAAAGGCAGGTTCATATCAGAAGTACGCTCGTCCAGTGTTGAATTTTTTAATATGATAATAGTTCTAGTGCAGGAACAATTTATTTGAATTTTCACTTCATATTTTAGTACAAGGGTAACGTTTCCTTTTAAGTAGAAAGAGAATACGATGTTGCCAAGATGTAGTGACAGCTAACAAACTTGGACTATACTTTTGTAGCATTTCATTTAAAATGCACTACGTGTGTGTTGTAACAAAAACTAATGCCGAGCATAACGCCATTAGTTGCACTAAATGCAAACCAGATATATAAATGGAAAACGATATAAAAAGGGGTTACTGGAAACTATACTTTTAATGTACATACCAATTACAAATTTTCAAAAAAAAGTAGTTCATAGTTCACAAAAAGTATTTAAGAATTAAGAGAAAGGAAATTCCGCATTTTTAACATATCTGAAATGCAAGAGACATCAGAAACCTAATATCACTGAGTTAATGTGTTTATTGTTATCATAACAGTCGGAAAAACAGTTCTACTAATTACGATAATTTAACCACGTACCACAATTTCCGTATTACTTAGAATCTACATTTTGGTATTTCAGCGATTGATGAAAGTAAAATAACGAAATTCCTAATATATCTAGTTTTGCTTCACTAACTCGTAACATTTTTGGCTGGCAAAAGCGATTTCGCGATGGGCGAAATGAAAAAAAAAGATAACCCAAAGAATGAGCGCCGCATCAACATGTTACGATTAAGATGGCTTCAGAGTAGTTGAACATCGATAAAGAAACAGTTGGATTAACCATTGTCGAAGATTTAAAGTAAAACAAAAATTATGCGCGCGCACGACAACGCATCGCCCAATAAAGCAAGTCGTGCGTCAATTTCTGTCTTCCAAAAACGTCACCGTATTGCATCATCCTCCGTATGCTTCTGATTTGTCTTCGGCTGACTATTCTCCTTCCAAAACTTAAATTGAAGCTGAAAGGGAACCGTTACGACGATGTAACATATATCTATACCATCGTGATGAAGATATTGAACAGCATCCCAAGTTTAGTCTTCCAGTGGACCACGACAAGCGCTGTGTGGATTACAAGGAACGTATATTGAAGAATAAATTGATGATATAACGGCTTTTGTCTTATTTATAAGGGAAGGCCTAAAACTTTATAGCCAGACTGTGTACACCCACCCGAAGTTTTCGACACTGACCTACATTGTTTCCTAATCAACTTACAAATAATAATACTAGACTTACAAAACTTAAAAGGATTCTAGAAGCCTTTAGAAGCAACCTGCGTTAAAAGAAATACAAAAATTTCGTCGCACTACTTGGTCATCTGAATCATAATAGTTAAATTTAGAGAAATGATTTAGTATGCGCTAATTGTAAAATTGGATGGTTGACTAAACTCGTTTGACTAATTAAATAATAGTTGGTGTTTCTTAAAACAAACATATAATTTTTCTTCTGAGAATATTCAAAATAATTCTGCCCCGGAATGCTCCACTTTTTTGCATATTCCACTTATCTGAGTTATCTTTTTAATTTTAGATCTTGGCAAAGTTTTTATTTAGTCATAAAAACTTTGAGGTCATTGAATTCTTTCAAAACAAACATATGGCTAAAAATCATTAATAAAATTCATCTCTCAAATGACATATTTGCAAACAGCAATTTGACATGACACTCTTAAATTTTTTATGGATCTTACAGCACGTTATATGTGGTAAGATTATGTGCAAATAAAAAGAGGGAAGTACTTAATCGGATTACAGATGCCAGATGTTAGCGCACAAAAAGCCAGATATGCCCAGGATCTCACGAAGAGGCAACATTTGATGGACTTCGCAACAAATTATGAACTTGAAACTCAAAGTTATGATTATCGTCATTCCATCCGATTGACAATGACCTTATTGTGAGCTAGATGTAACAGTAGGAAGTTTTGAACAGCAATGAAGTGAATATGATTAAATGAGTTGATGCTCCAGTTTAATTCTGATTCATAGAGTAAAATTACTTTGAAAACCTTATTTATAACTTTGTTTTTCTTGAAGTTCTGAAGTAATTTACACTTCATATATTACATTAAAACCGAAAATAACTCACCATAATTTCATAAATAAATTAAAATTTGTTTGAAGATTTAAAAACAAAAACTCTGTAGCATCAAACAGTAAAAGAACAAAACGAGGATGAGTAGACATAGATGGTTTTATTAACCCGTAAACCCTAAATCTGGGATCTAGGGTGAATATTCTATTTCGTTAAAGCTACAGACCTTAATAGCCGAGAAGAGAAAAATTGGGCCACCATTTTGTATTGTCCGTTGTCATGAAAAACTTCTTTCGAATGATTCGAAAAATGGTTGTTATGAAAACTCCAACCTTACTGAAATTTTCCAGCTTCACCTGTCACATTTTCTACATTCATCACTTTCACTGGTCGACCATCGCAAGGATCATCATCAGTGCCCTCTCTTACCAGGTGAAACTGTTTAGCCCACTCTTTCACGGTGCATGTTTCCAGGGATTGCGATAGTAGAAATCAGCGAATCAGCAGTGTCCAAACAACTTAAAATTATATCCAGAGTTGAGCTAGAAATCTAATGTAGCAGAGAACCGAACGAAATTGTCAAATGTAAGTAGATATTTACCTTTTTCTCTTAGTTCATATTTCTGTGATATACTAGACAAGCTCTAAAAATTTGTTTTTATATTTTTATGATAATTCACCCGATGGCCTCTTAACGACCTAAGGCACCATTTAATTCTATTTAATTTATGTTTCTTTGTAGTAAACTAAACAATACTCTACGATTAGATGAAGATAGACAAGGCCCCGACGTCATTGAGCGTAAAAAACGGTTTACATCTTGCCAAAGATAACAACTTTTTTTGTAGAGTATTTAAACCGTAACTGGTGCTCTATATTATGCATATCCTGATGTAATGACAGTCGACATCTATATAAGGCAAAGTCATGAAGTGCGGATGAACGACTTGTAGGTTAAGGTAATCAAGTATCAAGTCTCAAACTGAGCAACGAACTCTTTTGGAAAAGAAAACCTTTTACGGTATGCGACCTACAACGCGTCGTATGGAATATATACCAGTTTTGAATTAATTTGAATATATTAAATACTTCAGATCAAATTAAGATAGTGAAAGTGAAAACGTTTAAAGAAAGTTGGCGAAAATTCGGCAAGCATCTATGTTTATTCCACAGATATTCCTAATTAAGTTCCCTTGGGAGTGGGAAAATGGGTTACATTCCATATTTCAAACTTAGTTTAATTAAGTTTTCTCTTTGTGCAACACAAATACATTTATCTGGAAACTTTGGACAGCTAAAGCTTTACTTCAAACCAAGAAAAGTTGTTTCAAATTAGCATAGTTTGCACGCTGATGACTCCAACTAACCGAACAGAAGTATGTTCATGTCCATAAATAAACTTAAATAAATGTGTCATCAATATAGAATGAAATCACTAAATGTGGAAAGTATTAACACATTTCTTCAATCGTAGAAAATGCAAACTAATTATTATATTCATAGTTTTACTCATAAAATGTGCGTCACTACTAAATCCAAAGCAGTTACCTACTAGATTTTGTTTACTTTCATTTGAAAACGGTTAATCATTTAATTTCTTTTAGTTAAAACATTATTTTTAAAGTAGAATTCATTAATTTAAATTCTTATCAAAAGTAAAATATTTTTTTATAAAAGCTTTGAAAAAAAAATCTTTTTAAATTTAATTATTGACAATAAAAATTTAAAAATATAGTCCAAATGCCCAAGAAATCAAGACTGTAATTATTGCCATAAATGCAAAGATCCTTTTTGTAAAAAATGCTTTTTCTACTCATATATATCTGAATTGAGAAATGCCAATAAATAAATATTTTCAGTAGGTACTTACTTATACTTGATTTCAATTTTCAACAAATTTTGTGTTAGTTTGCGCAAAGAACCAACTTAATCGTTTGCTTTGGTCTAAAAAGCGTTTGAAATTGCTTCACTAACTCGTAACATTTTTGGCTGGCAAAAGCGATTTCGCGATGGGCGAAATGAAAAAAAAAGATAACCCAAAGAATGAGCGCCGCATCAACATGTTACGATTAAGATGGCTTCAGAGTAGTTGAACATCGATAAAGAAACAGTTGGATTAACCATTGTCGAAGATTTAAAGTAAAACAAAAATTATGCGCGCGCACGACAACGCATCGCCCAATAAAGCAAGTCGTGCGTCAATTTCTGTCTTCCAAAAACGTCACCGTATTGCATCATCCTCCGTATGCTTCTGATTTGTCTTCGGCTGACTATTCTCCTTCCAAAACTTAAATTGAAGCTGAAAGGGAACCGTTACGACGATGTAACATATATCTATACCATCGTGATGAAGATATTGAACAGCATCCCAAGTTTAGTCTTCCAGTGGACCACGACAAGCGCTGTGTGGATTACAAGGAACGTATATTGAAGAATAAATTGATGATATAACGGCTTTTGTCTTATTTATAAGGGAAGGCCTAAAACTTTATAGCCAGACTGTGTACACCCACCCGAAGTTTGCCAAACTTCTCTTGTTCACCTGTATATTAATAACAACAATCTATATTTTATTTTAGAGAGTAAGTTTCACATTGCGAAACATATTTAAAAGCACTGATAATTTATGTACTTGTGTTAGTTACTTTTCAATATGATTTGCAATAAAGATTGTCATTTCTATGTATACATATTATAGTCTAACTGTAGTATTTGTTCAAACGGCAATAATCTGCAACATTATCTTTCATATTCTGTTATTCTGATCAACTACACTATTACACAATAGAAATTGTATAACTACATTTATGTTTTGCTTGCTCTTTAATATCTGTACAAAATCTTTATAATGTAGAATAATTCGAAAACAATACAAAACGCCGCATTTGTCATTCAAATCTCCATCGCACCACACGCGATATTTTGATAAGATCAAAGTGACCATACATCACAAGAACAATTGGGGTGACTATGACCACCTCCCCTAACGTAATCACTGCCCTCTAGATTCCATCTTGACATTTACCGTGGCCGTTAATTAATTTAACTCGTGAGTGGCACGATTTCGAGAGGTGGAACAACGCACCTTTGCCTGCATTGGTGCATTTATGATTGACAGGTGCATGATTCGATAGGGGTTGGGTAATTAGTGAATGTATTTGCATATTGACCCGAATTTGCAGCTGTTGGTTATTTTTAGACTTTAAATATGTTATACTCACGAATTTTAGAAGTTGATAATTTTGTGGATTTGGAAACATACCTGGAACAAAAAATATGCATAAGAATATCATTAAATAAATCGAAAATTAAATACAAATCGATTAAGAAAACTTCCAGAATATGTTAAAATTTTAATAGGAATTACTCGAAAGTTCAGTCAAACAGCATTTATTCTTACTTGCCAACGTTTCGGTGCACTCTTGCACCTTCTTCAGGGTAGTAAGATCTTACAACTTGTTACATTCGTACAAAACATTCAGTTTATTTATTAAACATCATATGAAAAATGTTTAATAGATTAACTGAATATTTTGAACGAGAGTATTTTGTGTACATGAATTGTAACAATTTGTAACATCTTACTACCCTGAAGAAGGTGCAAGGGTGCACCGAAACGTTGGCAAGTAAGAATAAATGATGTTTGACTGAACTTTCGAATAATTGTTAACACCTAATCCACATCACAGTCGAGAAATTATCCTCAATTTAATACGAATCTCAGAAAATATAATAGTGCACCAACATTGGATAAATGGTTGGCTAAGTGTAGTTAATTCTTGGTGTATTGTCATTTGTACAACCAAACACCGATACCACAAATGTGTATTAATGTAAGAACAACCAATGTTGCAATTTCGTATTTTTGAGAATGAGTGGCTGCTCGCGAATCTGGGGACCCGGGTTCGATCCCGACCGAAGCCAAAATTATTTCGAATTTTAAATAGCACAAAACTACCCCCTGTGGTGCACTCTTCACGCCCGCAAAGAATGCCAGTGTGGTGACGCTTGCTAAACGCTCGCACGGTACTAACATGTCATCATCATTACTGATATATACGTATAAAGTATATTGGCACACCCAGTAATGCTTAATATGCTGTGATGATGTATGATTATATTTATTTTAATGATAAAGAGAATATTTTTCTGTTAATGTCAGTAAAATCTTGGCTAGCTTTAGTGTTATGATGCATATTCCTACTTTTTGATTAAGTTATAAACTGTAAACATATCAACAGATGAAACCTAATTTGCCCCGTAATTTTTAATAACTACTTGTATGTATGTTACGTACAAAAATTCATTTTTAGTAACATCTTTTTGACATCTAACTCTAATCAATCATCGCTCATCATCATTGGCCATCAGTATGCGACACATGTAAATGCCGCATGTCACCAAGTCAAGTCATCACCCATTGTGGAACCGTGCGGTGTGCTGTTATAAAACATAGGTAATTAACGGTTAACAAATTACATACACGAGCACGACATATGTTCTGGAGTGGTTACATTCGGCGCGGAAAGTGTACCCACTTCCTAAACCGAAGTCCAGTGCAGAATGCAGCTGCTCTAGCTAATTTCTACGAGTACCCCGGGGTAGTTCCTTTGCAATGAGGTGGTAATACTTGGATGCGACGAAATAATAATTTGTTTAACTTAACTTTACTAGTAAGCACAAATTGGTCACAAAACGAAGTCATGAAGACTGACATTTTATCATTTTATATACCGAATAACTACTTGAAATCTGTTATAGGAAATACAATGTTAATGTTTACCTTCCGTCACCCTTAGGTAAGGAAGGTATTTTACGATGATGTGTGTGTGTGTGTGTGTGTGTGTCAGTGTGTGTGTGACAAAAGTTTCGGATCGCATAATTTCAATACCACGATTCCAAAAATTATAATTTTTTTATATTCCTCAAGTTTACATCCAGAAGAACAACTGATTAGATTTTGGTTATAATTGGAGAACCGGAAGTAGCCTCATTTGAAGATTTAACAGTTAAATTTGATTTAGTGACATTTAACGTTATTGTACTCGTAACTTAAAGAATATATTATTCTCTAAACGATTTGATTGCATTTTATACTTCATATTCAATAGAGTTAAAGAATTTTAAAGAAATTAAATTTTATAAATCAGCCAGCTATGCTAAACATGGAAACTACTAATATATTCATATAATTCAAATTGACAGATGTCAGTATAAATAAAAAGTAAATTAATGTGGTAGAGATGAGGACGTTGAAGTAGATGTTGGGGAAGACACGGAAAGATAGGTAAGGAAATAACTCTAGTGTTACAATTTTCTAGGAAGATATAAGCGAGATGATTACATTGGTTTGAAAATGTCATGAGGAGAAATGAATATTGGATGAAGAATGAATAGCTTAGTAATAGAAGGTTGAAGAAACAGAGGAAGACTAAAGATAAGATGGAAGGACTGTATTGCGGAAGACTTGAGAGAAAAGAAACTGAATGAGAACGACACGTAAAACAGAAATGAGTGGAAGAAGAAAATAAAAAATAGCGACCCCTAACGAATGGGGAATGCTAAATAAGAAGAAGATGTTAGTGTCAGGTACAATTTGTATAGATTGTTTATGAAATAATTTTACTGGAAATTTAGAATCTTTTATTGATTGATGACGACAGGATTGACGGAAGGTACCTATTGTGCTGGCCACAACAGATTTTTTTACCTTTCGTCTCCTTTAGGTCAAAAAATTCCATAGTGAATTTCTAATGAATAAGCACGTTTTAGGGTCCCTAGAATACGATTTTACTATTTTTGCAATGATGTCTGTATGTAAGTGTGTGTGCGCCTGTGTGTGTGTGTGTGTGTGTGTGCGTCTGTGTGTGTGTGTATGTGACAATCGTTTCGAATCGCATAACAATAGCACAATTCCAAAAATTATAATTTTTTCATATTCCTCGAATTTAGATGTATATGCAGACGTGATTAGATTTTGGTTATAATTGGTCCACCGGAAGTACCCTCATAACTTTTAACAGTTTTTCTTAAAAAAGCGCAGTTAAATATCATTTATTGACATATAATGTTTATAAATTTTAAAGAATATGTCTTCTCTATACGATGTGATTGCAATTTATAGTTCATGTTTAATAAATATAGAGTTAAAGAATTATAAAGATATTAAATTTCATACATCAGCCAGCTATGCTAATCATTTAAACTACTAATATATTTTGCTAATTCAAATTGACAGATGACAATATCAATCAAAAATAAATGAATGTGGCATGCAGAGATGAGGATGTTGAGATAGATGTTGAGGAAGACACGGAAAGGAATGAAAGTATAAGGGAAATAACTCGAGTCTTACAAGTTTCTAAAAAGTTACAGGAGAGACGATTACATTGGTCTGAATATGTCATGAGGAGATATGAAGAATATATTGGAAGAAGAATGGATAACTTTGTAGCAGAAGGTAGAAGAAATAGACTAAAACCAAAGATAAGATGGAAGGACTGTATTGCGGAAGAATTAAGAGAAAAGAACTGAATGAGGACGACACGCAAAATAGAAATGAGTGAAAGAAGAAAATAAAAAATAGCGACCCCTAACGAATAGGAAAAGCTAAAGAAGAAGATGTCAGTGTCACGTGCAATTTGCATAGTTTGTTTATGAAATGATTTTACTGGAAATTTAGAATCTGAAAATTTATGTAGGGAATTTGTACATAATACACAGGATTGACGGCCACATCAGATTTTTTTATTTTTTTGTAGACACGAGGGAGTATTTATAATTTTTTAGCCTAAGTATGTACATGTTTATACTTTGAATATATCTTTGAAAATTTTGGCCATTTTGGATGCATAGTTAATGTTTGAGGGTCATTTATGCCACTCGAATTCAGTATTTTTGTAAAAATGGAACAAATCTAAAATCGCCCTGGTTTAATTCTTCCATTTAAATGACAATAAGTCTTCGTGAATTAAAGCCGAGTAGGGTGCTGTTTACGGGGACTCTGCTTCGTTATTTGCCACCATAAAAAGTTGAACAACTTAATTTAAACATTCTCGTTAGTTAGTGATAAGTGTTCAGGATAACTGTGACTACCACGGATAGCATCAAAAAAGTTTACCAAATGACACTGGAATGTCTGTCGAATCAAAGTTGGAGAGATAGAAGTTTTGGGAAGGAAGGAATGCGTTCTACATGAAGAATTGAGCATGATGAAGGTGACTGGGTGTTGGGTGCTGCGACTGTTCACCAAAACATAAAGTCGAATGAATATTTCTAAGGCCCTGTTGGACCGATTTAAATGAAAGGCTGAATTTTTTTAATAGATTTTTGATGATACTTGGATCCACCACTATACTTCTGGGAGGAAGGGCGAACCTGCTCCGAAAATTTTAATTTTGCAGAGATCAAATACATTTTGAATAGGTTAAGGATGTGGAGTATCGATGGAAAGTTTGTATTGACATAAAAGAAGTCTATGTTGAAAAGTAAAATTGAATTTGACCGAAAAAATACTTGTTTCTATGTTAGAATAAAAAAAATATCAATATCTGCTCGAATGAAACATGTACTCAATGAGAAAAATATTAAAGAAAATTTGCAATTTACAGAATATTATTTCATAGTGCCACCACACTACTATTTTGTGTTAGAATGAATATGCGATTTTTTTTCTCAGAAATATTTATACAGTCAATAAAGAGAGACATTTATGAAGTAACGACATTTTTTAAACCAGTTACATTTACATACACAATGAAATTATGTATATTTAACAACATTATATGATTATGTGTGTTTTCGGGTGTAAAATTATATAAATGGCAACTCTATAGAGTTGGAAGTGTATCCATCATCCTGCTGCAAAAAGCAGCTGCTAGCTGTTGTTGATCTGAACCCGCGGGCAGAATTGTTACGGTTGCTCGCTTCTTCCGACGAACGGTATTCCAAGCAAGAGTTTGTTTAAGACTTGTTAATGGAATATAGAACAGTCGGTATAAAGAAATAAAACTACTAGTAGACTATTAATTGTAAATGAGCTAACAGGAATTGTTCAAGTGGTCAACAGGATTGTTAGATGAAGAGATTACTATATTTTCTAAGTAACTGTATACTTAGAACTGCATGAGCAGAATAGTAATATTTAAAATAAAAGCAAAGACGTAGATTGTTAGCATATGATTTCTCATTATTTCTTGTACTCCATTAATTATAAACTTCCTTTAGATATAGTAATTCTGCTTCATCTACTTCTACTAGCTAACAAAAATAAGGAAGGCTTTATAATTTGTAAAATATAGAAAAAAAAATCCAGATTGAGTGTGATTTCAGTTGTGGTGCTGTATATTCTTTTCAAAATCTACGTTCTTAAGATCCTAAGGGTGATGAATGTTGCACAACAAACTATATTAGCTACCGAATCTACCGTCAAACAAGTTATGATATCAAACAGGGTAACGTACAAACATCACCTTTTTTGTAACTCATTTATATTTATATTAAATCACAACAAAAATCACAAGACCTTTTTCTTCTCTTTCATCATGATTGGCAAGTAAATAGACTTCCATCCCTCTAGTATACAAACGTCGCGACGCAATACAGGGTTGAACTTTGTAGTCCGTCCATACGCGGCGCCAACAAACTCACCCTAACCCTACAGAGAATAGAGTCGGCGAGATTAAAAAAAACCTAGACATGAACTAGGGATTGCAAAAGGGAGAGAAATAATGCGGACACGTCATCCGACAGAGTAAGGAGAGTAGGCGTAATTATACTCTGGAATCCTATGCTAATCTAACAGGACCGAAATAGGAATGATTGAGATAATGGACCTTTTGTACAGTGGAGAACGACAAAGCTATTGAAAATGTAGGCATTAGCAACCAGGAGAAAATGTAGGCATTAGCAACCAGGAAGCTTACATAGAAAAGAAGGCAGAAGTTATTTCAAGTATTAAACTTCGCATATCAATATTTCACCAATTTTTTAAGGGACTGTGACGGTCGGAATTCAGTCTGACTACGTTCAAAGACATTAAACGCCCTTTACCCTGCATACGTTTCCAGCGGTCCAGTGGTCAGCGCATATCCCTCTCATCATACAGCAGGGCATGTTTTACAGCCTTACTGATGAGTCCAAGTAAGCATGCCCGGGACGAAACGCAACTCACTTCTCTTCACAGCTCTTACCACAGCGAACTTGGCACGTCTCCACTCTCCTCACAGCTCTCACGAGGCACCATAGGACTTCAGATGAAAGAGTGAAATAAACACAGTTTTATTAATGCAAATATTCGCCAGAAAAAAATTCTTTGAAGATAGGAAACAGCCCGTCACCTTAAAGATAAATTACGATCAAAATGCATCAGGTTTGGATTTAAATTAATAACATTAATAATGCATGTCAGCCTAATCCTACATTAAAATGCAAACAAGTAACATTAAAACTTGATAAGTCCTGCACAAGTGCCGGAGATTTGTGCAGGATTATCATCTCCCACACTCGTGTCCTGTACCCTCAATTTTTATCTCATTTCCACACCCCTAGCAGTTCCTGCTTCTCTATGAGTCATTTCTCTTTTCTAGGGTAAAATCTCTGACGTCATTCGAACTGTCACTTGCCTCTATAACGAAACTAATTCCACTGCACGTTGCACTTATTCTTTCGAGCGGAAAATAATAGAATTACGCCGATTTTGTTATACACCCGTTACTATGACCACCACACAAACAAAGAATGTTTTTTTTGGTTGAGTTTAGAATTTGTAAACTAAACAAATTATCTATGTTTACATCATAGATGAAGCAAAAAAGTGTGAAAGTAGGTGGGCAGTAAATTGTCTGGTATGTGAATCTATAATTGTAGCCTTGATCTTCGCTAAAACTTTAGTCATCTGGTGATTGAGAATAATACACACTTTGGAGTTATGAAATTATTGAACTATTTTATGACAACATAGAATTATAATGTCATTTATATCAAATTTATTTCAGATTAGATGTGTTGACTTTGACAACTAACTTAAATTTGTACCTAGATTATAACTAGTTTATTAACTCAATGGGTATTATTTAGCGGTCAGAATTCATCTTACGGTCCCGGGTTCGATTCCCGACCGCCGCAACGTCCAGCGTCTAAGGCAGGGCATGTCTTACTGCCTCACTGACGAGTTAACATAAGCATGTCCAGGACAAAAGGCAACCCGCTTCTCTTCACACCTTCACAGCGTATAGTCCGGACGATTTTACTTGGCAAGGGATTGGTGTGTAGGTCGGTTCACCATTCCTACGATGCGTTTTGTTAAATATATACTTTTTCTTAGATACCGCACTGCGTTAAAAGTGGAATAGTGATTTTACAACTATTGGGGGGTTAACACAATAGAAAAACCTGTCAAAGCGGATACTTTATTACACTTATATTCAAACAGTTCTGTTTGTACATAGTAGTGCATACATTTTCTTACTGACATTAAGAAAACTACAAATAATTCAATTTTTTGAATATTTATTTTAAATTTTACATATAACATGTTAGTACAGTAAACGTATTGACAAATATTTATATTTGTAGCATAGTAGTAAATACAAATAACAAGAAAAACCCTTGTATAAATTATGCAATGCGATTATTATACGAATAATATCAATACCTGTCTTCCAGCTACCAGGTATTAAAGTAGAAGAAGCTTAAAACCAAAAATTAATGAGAAAATAACTGTAGATAGATTAAGATTAAAAGGTTCTTTTCCAACCCCTAGTATATGAAATTTTACTATAAATACCTGTTTGCTAATAATTAATATTCAATTTAAAGTTTTGATCTGCATTTTGTACCTGATATTGTTGTATTCTTTTTTGTTAAATGTAATAAATAAATAAATTATTATTATTTTGTGTGTGTGTGTGTGTGTGTGTGTGTGTGTGTGTGTGTGTGTGTGTGTGTGTGTGTGTGTGTGTGTGTGTGTGTGTGTGTGTGTGTGTGTGTGTGTGTGTGTGTGTGTGTGTGTGTGTGTGTGTGTGTGTGTGTGTGTGTGTGTGTGTGTGTGTGTGTGTGTGTGTGTGTGTGTGTGTGTGTGTGTGTGTGTGTGTGTGTGTGTGTGTGTGTGTGTGTGTGTGTGTGTGTGTGTGTGTGTGTGTGTGTGTGTGTGTGTGTGTGTGTGTGTGTGTGTGTGTGTGTGTGTGTGTGTGTGTGTGTGTGTGTGTGTGTGTGTGTGTGTGTGTGTGTGTGTGTGTGTGTGTGTGTGTGTGTGTGTGTGTGTGTGTGTGTGTGTGTGTGTGTGTGTGTGTGTGTGTGTGTGTGTGTGTGTGTGTGTGTGTGTGTGTGTGTGTGTGTGTGTGTGTGTGTGTGTGTGTGTGTGTGTGTGTGTGTGTGTGTGTGTGTGTGTGTGTGTGTGTGTGTGTGTGTGTGTGTGTGTGTGTGTGTGTGTGTGTGTGTGTGTGTGTGTGTGTGTGTGTGTGTGTGTGTGTGTGTGTGTGTGTGTGTGTGTGTGTGTGTGTGTGTGTGTGTGTGTGTGTGTGTGTGTGTGTGTGTGTGTGTGTGTGTGTGTGTGTGTGTGTGTGTGTGTGTGTGTGTGTGTGTGTGTGTGTGTGTGTGTGTGTGTGTGTGTGTGTGTGTGTGTGTGTGTGTGTGTGTGTGTGTGTGTGTGTGTGTGTGTGTGTGTGTGTGTGTGTGTGTGTGTGTGTGTGTGTGTGTGTGTGTGTGTGTGTGTGTGTGTGTGTGTGTGTGTGTGTGTGTGTGTGTGTGTGTGTGTGTGTGTGTGTGTGTGTGTGTGTGTGTGTGTGTGTGTGTGTGTGTGTGTGTGTGTGTGTGTGTGTGTGTGTGTGTGTGTGTGTGTGTGTGTGTGTGTGTGTGTGTGTGTGTGTGTGTGTGTGTGTGTGTGTGTGTGTGTGTGTGTGTGTGTGTGTGTGTGTGTGTGTGTGTGTGTGTGTGTGTGTGTGTGTGTGTGTGTGTGTGTGTGTGTGTGTGTGTGTGTGTGTGTGTGTGTGTGTGTGTGTGTGTGTGTGTGTGTGTGTGTGTGTGTGTGTGTGTGTGTGTGTGTGTGTGTGTGTGTGTGTGTGTGTGTGTGTGTGGATCCTCTTTATGCTCTAACTCAAATACTATCGTTCAGAAAATTTTGAAATCTTGTATTTCTACCTTACTCTTATATGGAAAGATGCCATTAGATTTTAGAGTAAATAAGATAACCGGAAATGGCACTTTACTAGAAGCTCAAAATAGTTTTTCTTCGAAAAATACCTTTATATTATAAAAATTAAAGTTTTTTAAATATTCTACAGGTGTGCGTTATACTTTTTGTATATATTTTATGGATAAATTTATAAAATTGTCTATAATTTTAATACCGGAGCCTATACGTTAAACACAACTCCATGGTTACACAGTTCAGATCTCATATGTATGTAACTGACAGATATATGTCACTGTCAACAAATAATAATAGTAACGTTTTAAAAAGACAATAGTAAATGGAACAATATTTATATGGAAATGAACTTAATACAGCTTCCAGCATGTAAGAATATATCCCTATTTGTACCGGGCGGGCGTTTACTAGGCGTCACTTCACGTGAATCTGGGGAACCGGGTTCGATTCCGACCGACGCCAAATATTTTAGAATTTTAAATGGCACAAAAATGACCCTTGTGGTGCACTCTCCACGCCGGCAATGAATATAGGTAAGTAAATAAATAAATAAAATAAACATATTATCACGGCATATTACCCATTGCTGGATCTGCCAATCTGATTTGTGCACAGATTTCGATAACGATGATGACATATTTGTACCGTGTGGACGTTTACCAGGTCTCACCTCATGAGCACTTATTGCTGGCGTGGAGAGTGAACCACAAGTCATTTTTGTGCCATTTAAAATTCGAAATATGTGGCGTCGGTCGGGATGGAACCCGGTATTTAAATTTAATTTAATTTTAAGTATTTACATTAATAAAAATTAAATTAAACGGGAGGTATTGTGTTGGTCACATCAGATTTTTATATAATTAAATAGATTTGAACGCGCTTCTAAAACAATCTAGAACTATCTTGACTAATAGATTTTTATTATTTTTCAGTCCAAATTCACAAGTTATAAGGGATGAACTAGTGATTTATTTCAGCATCTGGCAACCATTTCCCCTCATTTATCAAAATAATGACGTACAGTAAACTCAGTTACTATTTCATAATCCTTGTAACAAAGAATCCAAAAATGGATCTCATAAAAAAGCATTACTTTCATCTAACATTTTATCACTGACACCTTCTATTGAAATCCAGCTCAACAATAGTAAACAAGGTCTTAACACACTACTCAACAAACACCTAAAATGATTAATGAAAAAATTATGAACCTCCAAAAATGACCACATCACTCAACATCTGTCCGGCAAGTATTTCAATGTTGGTGATTCACCGTTCGTATATGGAGACATTGCATCAGGAATATAATAATGTATTATGACAGTGCAATGTCGTCAATGATTGGAGGAAATAAACTATAAAGTACGATGTATCTAACCCCTAGAGAAGGCAGAATGGCACAGCGGGGTAGAAACATTCATAGCTATAGTGATAGAAGAATTGGCTTTGTATTGACAGAAGATAATAATGTTATTTCCCTGTTGAAATAAATTTAAAATGTGCTAACGGAAGAACTTAAAACGAAGAAGGCCGATTTCATCACCGATTCCTAAACCGCCGCCTATCTAGAAATTTCCTAAATTTAAGAACTGCTTAAACTGATACCCATTTTGGATTTCACCAAACAAAGTAGGAATTACTTATGTAGGCATCGAAATATTATTTTTGTGATATTATATTTGCGTGGTACACATTGAAAACAAATAATTATTTTTTATAATTTGACATTTGTTAGTTATATTTGTCAACATTGGCATTGAAAATTATGTGGAGATATTATTATTATTACGTTGAGGTACACAAAATAATTAAATTATTAATGAAACATCTTACTATAAATATATTTTAAAATTTATATTACAGAAATGGAAAATATAAATGAACGAAGATGAAAATAAACAATCGGTACAAAATACATGAAAAATATTTAAATTTAGAATTTGGTTACATATTGTTGATGACTGCAGAGTCGTATTACCGGCCATATTGAAGATGGCGGCTGAAAACTTTCCTTGTCGTTCATTTGAAGTTTAAAAAGGTGGTTTAAGATCACAACCATCATAATTTTGTCATCTTAATCAAAATCAAAATACCCAACAAACGGTTAATTTTTAACAAGTAGTTAATAACTACTTACGTCATTAGGCCAATAGCTAAGCATTTATGGACGAGTCACTACATCACAGGTCGAGCCCGGTAGGGCGAGACACGTGAACTAGCAATGCAGCTACAGGCCGTGTATCGTATAATTTTTTTCTTTTTCAACAATTATTTTAAAAGCAAATTATTTAGAATAATTATTATTTAAATAATCAAAAGCGTCGTGTTTACTTTGAACAAGTTTTCCGTGTTGCGTTGTTAAGATAAAATTTATTAAACGCATTTTTTATCTAATTTACAATTGACAAATTATGATATTGTCAATTTTGAAATACCTACCGGACGTCGTTAAGGTCGTTGTTACGAAGGTAGATAGTTGTTTACAGTTGAGTATACAGAAAAAAATAACCAATGAAGTATGTTGATATATAACTTTAGTTGTCAAATCAATATCGATTGTATATTTTTTTTAACTAGTTGTTAAAAATTAAACATTGAATTACAGACTAGACCTGAAACTTGTACAATTTTCATTTTGAAGTGTCGGCTGTCGAACGTTAGGAAATGTTTAGCAATTTGGGCATCGGGAAACAAATACCTAGCTAAGTAATTCCTAAATCAAGATAGGCAATGTTTTGCGGTTAGTGAAAACCTCGTTATGAAACGAAATTTTGCTAGGTAATACCTATGTGGTATACATCGGGTACATAGGCATTACTTAAATTTTAGGAATCGGTGTGAAATCGGCTAGTAGTATTTTATCCAATCCCAACTGAACCTACAGCAAATTTTAGTGTCGACTGATCCAACTTATAACAGAGTATTTGACTCCAAAGAAACAGGTATGTTTTATACATAGCTGGGGTCATATAAGTTGAATATTCATATGAGGTCCTCGTATCTGCAGCCGGCGCCAGTTAAATAAAAAAAAAAACATGTCAATAATTGCGTTTTCACGCATTACAATTATTTTTATTTGCACTAATTTGTAAAATGCTGAGTAATAATATAACCTAATGACCTAACTTAACGCATAAAATGCCGATTCCCATATCAGCAGTCGCAATGAATTTACATTAAACTACCACTTAGTTTTATCGACGCAAACGGCACCGGTAGCCATGGCACTTCATCTAAATTGAATTCATAGTTTTCATTGACTACTTACTACTGTTCTTAGAGATTTTTGCATGGAACTTTAAACGAGCCTAGGCTCATAATAGTTCGGCCTGCTTACATTTTCAACAAATTAAACCTACACAAATGGTGCTTTCGACTACTTTAAATATACCTAGCCTTAAAGCTTAAAAAAACTGTAGTCCAAATGACGGGTGATAACATATGTAACAAAAGTTTTTGGAAAAATTTTGAATGGACGATACTGTGATTTAAGGAAAGTATATTGAATCTGCTTATTACTACAACAATTAGCATAGCTTAAGCTTTAACATTCATGTTTAATATGGAGTTAGTGGTCCATTTTCTTCTATACCATGAAGTTTAGTTGTGACTTGCCCTATAAGTCTTTGGCGGATTTTATAATTTATTTTGTGTACGTTTTGAAAAGTACTACGCCTTAATTGTTTTCATTTTGGGGGTCCTGCACATTGTTGTACATCTACTCGTATTTGGTAAGTAACTTCAAAAAAGTTTTAGTAGGTCTCGCCTGAGTACGTTAGGAGGATTAATTCGCGAGTTCCAAATGTTATTTTTTGCCTCCAAACACTGCGTTGTTGTTCGGGCATAATTCGCTAAAGTAAATGATGTAAATTGATGAAATCAAGTAATTTTGGCTGGCAATTTTGTGTACGAACCTCCACCCCGAACAATGAACTGTCAGGATACGCCTGGTTCCGAAATTGCAGCACACACTATTATTTTATCTGAAAAGGCCTTCCCTTTGAATTTTATATTGAAATAGTTACTTACAAGAAAGATGTACTAAAAAGTATAGAAGCCCCAAAATGAAAACAATTAAGGCCCAGGATTTTTCAAAAAGTACGCAAAATAAATTATAAAACCCGCCGAAGACGCATGGCGCAAGTTAGAACTAAGCCGTTTTTTGGCGTTGAACCAGTTTCGTTTATATTTTCAAAACTATTTCGTACATGACGTCATAAATGTGGGAATCGCTAAAATAGTGTGTTTTGAACTAATGACGTATAAATTTCAATGTGTCAAATGTAAAATGGACGTTTGAGTGAGTTTGAATTTGTGGTGTACATAAAAAGTATTCAAAACACTGTGTTTAATATAAACTGGTTCCTTGGCTGCACTTTATTGTTATTTTCTAACAAGTAAACTCTGTATCTTTGTATTTATTTACGGCCGAATTCACCATTCCTTAATCATGAGTTGATTCACAGATCAACGCTGATCCTAAATCAATCCAATTCACCATTAAAAATCAAGCTAATCTACTAATCAAAATCAATGATCAACTGATTCGTCATATTCCATGAATCAAGGACTGATCAAACCTTTGACTCCTAATTTTAACATTTATAGCTATGTTAGGATTCTGGCTGTTGTACCCATTTGTAACTTTGGCGCATTTTATAAATCTGCATTACAAAATAAAATGGTAAATATTTCACCTATTTTGAAATATATTTACACATACAATATTATATACCTACACTATTTTATATTACACACATGTATTTGTTGTCTATCATATAATGTTTAAATGTTTTATATATTGTAACATTAAATTGTTGACAAAAATATTTTTTTCCCATTTAATCATTTGAGTAAATGTCATGACATACTCGTACATGGCGGTGTTATCTAACGTGAATAATATTAAGTGTAAACTATGTTACAGCGAGTCAAATGAATTAACGTTTTGAAAGACTCAGTGGCGATTAGGTGGGGGGGTGATGTCGACGTGACGACTTTCGATGTGACGGCTATCGTAGCTACGGTCAGTGGTGGGGGGTGATGTCGACGTGGCGACTTTCGATGTGACGGTTTTCGTAGCTACGGCTTGTGGTGGGGGGTAGGTGTCGACGTGGCGACTTTCGATGGCACGGTTTTTCGATGCTACGGCTATGGTTGTCGACTGCGCGGCATGCTCCGCACTGTATGCTGCAGCGTGACAGCGAGATGACGTCATCACCGAAAGTTTTACAAACTATAATTCAAGAACTGAGGCACGGAGCAATGTTTGGTTTTGATTATGTTTGTCTAATTATAATATAATTTTGAAAAGTCAATTTTTAACTTGCTAATGCCTTTAAACTATGTTAACTGATATAGTAATAAGCAGATTCAATATACTTTCCTTAAATCATAGTATCGTCTATGGTGAAAATGATTAGGCAGATGACTCACGTCATCAACCTGAAAAAAGCCTTATAAAAAGAAATATAACTTGTAGTAATTATTAGGTGCTATTTATTTTTTAAAAAAGAAGTAAAAATATACTAGTATTAAAGCAACGTATATATATATATATATATATATATATATATATATATATATATATATATATATATATTAATTAATTAATTAATTTAAAATTATTTCTAAGTCAATCCTTATTCCTTTTACGGAATATAAAATTATTTGACACAACTTAGTAGTGCCAACGTATGGTACGAAAATTAACTGCAATTATTTCAAATAATTATATATTCCGTAAAAGAAATAACAATTGCCTTAGAAATAATTGTAAATATCATTAATTTATACATTATTTAATACTACTACTTTTTTCTTCTTTTAAAAATAAATAACACCCAATAATTTCTAGAAGTAATATTTCATTAAATACGGTTTTTCTCAAGTTGATGACGTGACTCTTCTGCCTAATCATTTTTACGCTAGTGATATGTCATTTGAAAGTTTCACATTGAAAGTTTCAGTTTTAAAAATTCAAAAGCTACAATGCATATGCGCCGTGCACCTTTTTAAACTTGCGTAGATCAACATGCATGCACTTGTCGTCATATAAATTTGACTTTTGAACAGGAAGATGTGTTGATTTTCAGTACAGTTTAAGTGTGTTTGTGTTATCTTGTCATAAAAACGTCCAAGTATCTCAAAACGTTAATTAACTTGAAATTTTCTTTGACATTTTCATTTAATTTTTTTGTGTGTAACTTATTGAAATTTGTAGTGAAACATTTTGTAAAACTTTCGATGAAGCTTTCAAAAAAATAAGTTCCTGAAATTTGCAAATTACTAGTATTGTACATTTTTTTTTTCCGAAATCATGTTATATATGTTAATAGTTCAACCATTGATTAAATAATATATATAGATTGGCAACCTTATGAGCATTTGCGTACCGCCTTGTAAAGATACGTATTATGCTGCCACCTTTAATAATTTTATTATTTGGCCGTACTAACATTCGATCAGGCTGGCGGTAATTATATTCGGATGTATTCGTGTCAAGTCGCTTGGAGTCGGAGACACGAAATTTTTAATAAAAAATAATGAATTATTTAATCACGTAACTGTTTATGAACAACAAATAAATTAATTCGTTATTATTTTGAGGGACGCCAAAAATGAACTTCAAGAAATTTATGAATATTGAAAAAAATATTTTTGACTAAATATTAGCTCATCGAAATGTATATATTCCCAAATATTTTTACTCTTCTTTTAACACCCTGTATACTGAACTATATAAAAAAGTTAATTAAGCCTTTTTGTCAAATGAATAGTGCATAGGATATTAGTATATTACATATATACAGGTGACATTGAAAAAGTGCCACTCAAAATAACATTTTTATTTATAATTATTTTTTAATTCCCTATACATATTTGTAAAGTAGGCTTAGGGGCTCACAAATCATGGTATTTGGCATGATGGTAGCGCTTTCGGTTTAACTGGAAGTGACATTAACTTTCTTCAAATAGGACATCCTATTTATTTTTACATATGTATTTGGAATCTACGTAAAATTACGAATTCAACGATATGTTTGAAGTGTATTTTTATAGAATAAATTAATTACAAAGTGATCCATAATTAACCTGCTAAGCCAAGATGTGAAAACAGTTGAGATAATAAATAATATTTAAGTTAATTTTATGAATTGGAAATTATTTTTGTAAGATTCCATATTATGATAAAGATGACAAAGAAAGAAGAAATATATATTAATGGTTTCATTCAAAATATTAATGGCATTTCAAAATTATTTGCGGACATGAAAGAAGAGAATTATTTGTTTTTATTAACAAATAGATTGCAACAAGATTGTATGGAAAACCACTTTTCAATAATTAGAAATAGTGGAGGGGTACAATCCAACTCAAACTGTAAAACAATTTAGGCAAATATTGCAAAGAATTATTCATATAAGAATTTTAAAACCAGTTGGAAGCGGAAACTGTGAAATAGAAATAGATGACGACAAAATTATTGAAATAGAAATATCGGAATCCATTACAGCGCCTACTGAAATGATCGACAATGTTGAAATTGTACGACCAAAAAATGTGAAAAATAGTAATGACAATGACAATGAATCTCAATTTCAATCGCCAAATACTTTATATGAGGAATGTAGTGTGGTATACTTCTCTAGATATTTGGTTTTTCGTATTAAACAATACAATTGCGAAAATTGTAATAAAATTTTAAGGAAAAATAACCTTCTTCTTGATGAAAATGAAATTTATTTAGTTCTTAAAGACTATGGCAAAGTGAATTAAATATAATATTTTTGCAGACCGAAAGAACAAACAGTAAAAATTGTGTCAGAATTTTTAATTTTTTTTAGTGAATTTAGAAAAGAACATTTACATTCAAACAATATAACCAGCAATTTTTAAAAAAATAGTATACAGTGCATAAATTTGCATTATAGTGATTGGTTAAAATAAAAGTAATGGATGCTATGTCAAAATTTTTATTATAAAAATATTTATTAAAATAAAACTTTTTCAAACTTTGAAATGGAAATCTACAGATATCACAAGAAAAGCTTGTAGAAGAAAAAATATATATTTTGCTGAACAAATAATAATTAAAACATTGAATATTGTAATAAATTTTTAGGTCAATAGTTCTATATTATTCTTGTTTAAATAAATATAAACTTTTTTCTAATTGGTACTTTTTCTTTTGTTATTAATTGGTGGTCAAAGAAGATATTAAAAAATTGCTTTTAATTTATAATTATTAAGTAAAACAACAAGAAAACTTATTTGGAGAAGATTTATTGTATTAAAATAGGTACATTGTTTTATTTGCGGAATATCTTAAAAAGTTGCGCTTTTAGCAGTATTTAAAAATTAATAATTTTATGTGCTTCAAGTTATCGGGTGTAATTTTAGCAGCTCCGATTCAATTCTAATCCAACCTAATTCAATGCCGCTTGGTAAGCACCTTATTTAAAAAGAATAACTATTTATGATGTATAAAGTGACATTTTATTTTGTGAGAAGGAAGTTTGGAGTATGACACGAAGCGGATGGTCCAAACCTTCAAATACATATCCACTGTAAATTCATATTAAATCATTTCTCTATTAAATGATAAATGAATGCATATCCCCTGTAAATTCATATTAAATCGTTTCTCAATGAAATGTTAAATAAATTTTTATTAATTATGAAAGAATGTAAGCTTATTTTTAGAAATAAATTTATAATTAAATTAAATATATCTGAAGAAATGACGAAATAAGTTTAACAAATTCTCATTATAAATTTTTTTGGCTCCGCCCGATCCCGATGCTCCGCCCGGCGATGTGTACTACCATGCTGCTATCTTGTAGCGAATTAGGCACATGTATAGTGTGCAACTACATCGCAGATGGCTCTTACTCGTACAGAATTAAAATGTGTTACGCGGATTGACTATAGCATTGCCAATCTATATATACTATTTAATCAATGGTTCAACCTACATTTAAAGTGTAATCTTTTCCAAATTTATCTTATATCGATACACTTTACTTTCAACACAATATGAAAAACATCATAAAAATTCAGTGCGTACAGTAATGTGCAGGGCTTGTGGATAGAATGTCTAATACGTTAAAGCGTTGTAATCCAATATTAAATGGCGGAATATTTGAAAACTAATCAGTGTTTGTAAGTTCTATATTTTAAACTAGATAATCGACAGAAATTTGTAGAAATTTTTCAACATTTGCGTAGGTTTTATAATTTGTTTGTTGAAAATATAAACCGGCCGAACTACTATATACATATCCTATTTTAAACCTGATGAAACCCAGAAAAAATAAATAGTGAATTTATATAACCATAAGAGACTCATTAAAAATCCGTTAAAAAAACTTTTTAACACTGCATAGCTCCAAGAAAAACTTTTCTAAAAAACTGCAAAAACATCTCTCATGTCGCTTTAGCTACGGTTACTAGTTAAACACAACTTTCGTCACAGATTTAAAAAACGAAAACCAGTGAAATCAAAAAGCAATAAATTTGTAGAAAACTCGGCGGAATAAATCCTAGACAAAGCGTCGTCGCAGCAAGGGTGATTTTACTATTGTGTGAAGAGGATCCCGCTATTTTATCGTTACTAAACACTTTGATACAAAAACTAGTTTATTGGACATAAATCACTAGGCTGCTTAGCGCAATGCTCACCTCTGCGGTTAGAGTGCCAAACTACTTTAAATACAAGCCTTGATGAAGGGGACTATGAATATATAAGAACATAAATTCTGGGTTATAAAAATCAAAAACGCATAAACTTGAGGGGAATTTTATTTCTTCTTTTACGACTTTTGAATTGTACTTTGAATGACACAATTTCTTTGACCGCATGACAAAATGAATATATTATGTATGTAAGTGATAATAACTATCTCAGATTTTATATTATCTTCAATATAATCAAAGGTTACACGTGAAATGAAAGACTCATCGAACGGCTCGTCGATAATTTCTTTCACACCTACGTAATAAGCATTTTAAAATTCTTGTAATGTAACAAACTACGAGTTATTTTTATTTACAATGTTATTCACAAAATTTAAATATAGGCTTACAAAATGTTAATAACTTTTTTCTGTATACTCACTGTAAACAACGATTTACCTTCTACAACGAGTCCAGTAGGTAAGTTCTTACAGCCTAGGCCGGTAGATCATAGCAACAACCTTGACGACGTCCGGTAGGTATTTCAAAATTGTCTATTACATAATTTTTAAATTGCAAATTAGATTAAAAATGCGTTTAATAAATTTTACAACCCATCACAGCAAACTTAATGAAAACAAACATGCCGCTTTTGATTAAATAATAAGAAATCTAAATAATTTGCTTTCAAAATAATTATTGAGTATATACAGAAAAAAAATATACGACACACGGTCGGTAGCTACATTTACGATTTCGCTAGTTCACGTACCTCGCCCTACCGGGTTCGACTCGTGATGTACTAGCTCGTCCGTAAATGCTTAGCTACTGGCCCAATGACGTAAATAGCTATTGTTATCAACATTTGATGAATAGATTTTCTAGTAGAATTTTCAAAAGTAAATAGAAATGTTATTGGTCCATATTCCGAGCGCACTTTTATAATAAAAGCGCTTTTATGGAGCAGACTGCTCATAAGAATATAATGTAATAGCGCGCTCTATAAAAGCGCTATTATTATAAAAGAGTGCTCGGAATACGGGGCAATATCGTTTATTACTTTTTGTGTTAACATTTGATAACACTGTTGCTAACTTTGTTAATAACAGAAATTTTGCGATCGGTGTGGAGGCTCAATAGCTTTTGATGACAGATGAGGAGCTTTTGGCAAAAACAACATTAGTACATTTATTTGAATTTTGGGATATTAAAAAAACTTTCTAGCTTCCAATGTTAAGGATTTTAATAATTTAATTAACTCAGGACCATGTATAAATATCAAAAAAATATTTACTGGATGTTAATAGAAATTAAACATTGTTGAACAATTACATATTAATTATATTTTTAGAGAAACGCTCAAACTTTACAATGTAATAGAGTTTTCACATTACGTGAACTAAATAGCATGAACGTTAAAGCTCATCTTGGCTTACGTACGTAAATTTTTCGCCGTATGTATATTACGTTTAACCTTATTTGTCCAGAAATAACGTCCCTCAAAAACTAATTTATATATGACATAACCTAACTTATAGAGAGAGATAGCTACGTTTTAGTTAGACAGATAAAATAACGTGTACGGTATGTGAAAACCGAGGTGAAAACATATTTTTATATACAGAATAACGTTCACGTTATCTGGAATTTTAGCGTTCATGCTATCTATTTTGATGTTATGTGAAATCTCTCTCATAACTTGCCTCTAAGATTCTTTTTTGCGAAAAACAGTTTTACCAAACTGTTTGGAATCCATGAAAATAGATGATGCTGTATGAAACTCGTAATTACAATATTTGGACTATAATTGTTTTTGCCAAAAGCTCCTCATACGTTATTAACAAATTATTTTTGGTAGCAACAGGGTGAACAATAATCTAGTCGTAGATCACTTTTCCAGCGGATTGAAAAAGCTCGCAATAACATTATTAAAAACTAAATTAATTCAGCTATTAATTTGTCGATATGTTAGTCACTTCGTTAAAAAAATATTCATCCCCATCATTACCTTTAGTTTTCAACAGTTATAGTACCACTTTATAAGCAGCTGTTGAAAAAATAACTAATTAATAAAATCTTCACAAATTCTAGAATAATATGAATGAAAAATTAGACAAGAATTTCTGAGTCTGATCAAAATTTAAATTGATAAAAGACGAAACAAGAAACCCATGAAATATCCAATATTTCCTATGTTGATATTGAAGTTTGAGAACGTAAAAAGTAATAAAAATATTTCCTTTATAAATAATGAATCCGCTTTCAATATTTCAATATGCACAAAATAGCCCAAAGAGAAATTTCCAATTAAATATTGAATACATTTCCCTGTACAGCAACCACCGTACTGAACTTTCCACAGAAAAAAAGGCTCATGAGAAAAGAATTGCTGTCTAGGAGAATCTAAAATTCAATGAACAGAAAAGAGAAAATCAGGATTACAGAATCGAAGCGTAATTTGTAGTCACATGTCGACGAATCGATTCAGTGGCAATGGCAACAAGAACCGAACATGGAACGGTTCGCACGGTCCCGGTTCAGGTAGAGAAGAAGTAAGAAAACCATCGCCAATGCAGAGGGGTGAGCAGAAGGCCTAGTTTAAATTGGGGTGCGTCGTTTCTCTTTATCTTGCTTGACATGTCCGCGTATGCAGCGATTCCCAAACAGGATACAAGACTATGTTTCTAATAAGTACAAATAGTAACAAGACTTTTACTCACGAAATCAAACTAAAAATGTTCCAATAGGAGCGTATTTTTTTCATATTCGGTTGGTATCTTTGAATGTTTAACATTTATATAATTTGTCGTTGTTTCGATTAGAAAAGATGGAACACTTCGCGAAAGAACGAGTTATTATTGTGAAAAAGCAATACAAACTTTTAAAAAATATGCTCGTTACCGCAACAAGTTTACGGAGTAATTTTGTCATCAATTGGTTGGTATGAATCACAGTTACATCTAGTTATTGCATTAATTAAGGACATGAACGATACTGAGTGTACTCACATACCTTACCGATGCTGCATTACCCGCGAAATAAACTCAAAATGATAAACCATTTCGTTCAGTAGAAATTTATAGGTTATAAAAGTACTATGAAGTTGAGTCTTCGTGCTTGAATACAAAAATAGCATATGTGAGAAAGAATTAGAATATCTATGTGAAACATTCTTTTCATGTACATCAGCTCAGTTGATCTCAATTCACTTATCAACTGAGCAGAGCAAAAAAGCAAAAAAATAATATAGATTTGACGCCATTTAATTTCTGTTTGTAGGGTTTTCTGATATCAAAGTTCTATGCCAATAATCTGCAAACAATTCCTAATCTCAAGACTGAAAGCTAACGGATTATTTATAAAATTTAGCCATCTCTGCCAAAACAATATTGAATATTTCATCAACATGAGGCGACGCCTGGAAAGCGCTCTCAACTATCAACAGTACAGATCTATCATAGATTCGCGAACTGGCACACCAAAAATGGGTAATAAGCCGAGATGATATATTTATTTATAGAAAATAAAATGAAAACTATTGTGTCATACCAAATACTTATTTTACCTATTTTGTTTGGTGTTGTTTCCGTAAAGATTTAGGTTAAATTCTAGTAAAAACTAAAATCTATTATATAGTTGTAAGAGTGAAGGCCAATAAAATATTTCTTTCTAAACCTTTAAACATCCTCGACCATTAAATTTATTAATCTACGTCTGTATGTCAAAGTTTTGGCGCCGCTGGCCTAACGGCATCGGCACGCACCATCTCTCAACGGTGATCTGGATCTCGACTCGAGACAAACTAAGGGAGCAATCCGGAAGAGGAAGCATCGCTCTGGACTAGGGGTCAGAGGTCATGCATACACGAATGAATCTACAGCAAACCAGATTTCGTTACACTGTCAGAGCTCTTTCGATTCTGTTGGTACAGATCCACAACATGACAGGGAAAAATCACCGAACTGTGGTTATCCTTGAATAAACAACGAAATGCGGGGCGCGACAAACAGTCACATTATAAATCCATGGCGTGCTATTGATCTTTCCCAATACGATAAATCTGTCTGTTTTGTTTACACAACACTAGCAACTATAGCGAAAGACAGAAAAGTTAGGTTTTACCCTAAAACAACAAATATGGGATGAAGTTTGTACACTCCTCAATTACAATAAGAATTTGCGATATGATGGTGTAACAAAATAAAATGTAATTATTTTGGTACATGAGCTAGTACTGCATGTGTTGTACTTTTAATGGTATTACATGTATAATTAGAAATCAAGGAATCAAAACAGGAAAATATTATCTACAACAGACGTAAATTAAAAGGAAGGGCAGATTAAGATTGTAATTTCAACAATAACTTTCAAGTGATTATTGTGTCCTTGAAGGAAGATAAGAAATATCAGTAAATCTTATTAGTTTTAATGAACATTAATTTTTAAAAAATGTTTTGTTTATTTTGACATGCAGAACGTTCAATAATTTGGTTTTGTGCGTTCTATAGGATTTTATATTTTTTAGAGAGAGTTAAAAAAACGGTGAACAAAAATCTGTTACGGTATTTACAATAACAATAACATCATGGAGTAATAATAATTTTAAATACTTTTTTACTAACATTGCTTTATGCATTTTTTTATAAATGGTTCCTATTCATACTACCTTGTTAGACATTAAATATTGGACAAGCATGTCCTTCAACTCTGTCTAGTCTTCTAAATATTATTAAATATCTCGCCAGCCGTCAAAAGCTCCAGCAAAACAATATAACTCGTCTAACGAGCCTGATTGGCAGTCACTTACAGCTCGACAAAGGCTGTACAAATTTCTCTGGCAAGTACAAGACCTTATAAAGAAAACAGAGCAAAGCACGGTTGGTATTGTCCTGCATTACATTTGTAACGTTTATAGAAACATCAGGTTAAGTTTCAGCTGTCAACTGGCCGCTTGACGGTCCGATGCTTGAAGTTGACGTGGCGATTGTTGAGGGAACAATAGTAGACAGAGGAACTTCCAGCGAGCAAAGGAAACGAAAGGACGGAATCATGAGTCGTGCTGGTACACGATGCAAGCTGTAATTATAAACTATTGTGCGCTTATAAAATAATATAAAAATTTAGTTATAATGAACCGAGTTTTCTTTGCATTTTTTTTTTTTTCACCAAATGAATTGTATTGTCATATTAAGAATTTGCATAGTTAGTAGGAAAAAATCGTAATTTTTTAAATATATTTACTTAGTTTCTTAGCCACAAACTTCCAACCATAGAAACAATCATTTAAGATATTAAGATTTTAGTAGATATTTAAAGGTACAGAATTTTCAATTGAAAATATTTACCCACATTTATCCCCTCCTAATGGGGTGGCATAAACCCGAAAATAAAAACAATAAGAGCTCAGTTTACTCACTCCATTCTCTTACCAACATTCTTACTAACCGTCTTAAATAAATAAGATCAAATAGCAAGAGTTCAGTAATCACCACTGTTTTTCCACTCTGCTAATACAAAATAATAATAATGTTTACAATAATTACAATATTGACAGTACAGTATTAATAATATCATAAAGGTATGTAGGGATATAGTAAAAAGAAAGAGAAATAATGTTTTAAATAAATTAATTACAAGAAATGTATTACAATTGGAAATTATTCTTCATACAGGCATCAAATATTCTTGTATTGAATAATATTCCTTAGAAACTAGTATTTGTTTTATTGTAGCAAGTGCATGCCTTATAGACAGAACTTTTATATTTTCAGGTAAGCAATTGTATATTTTAATACTCATATAATAAGCTCCATTTTCATATGAGGTGGTTTTGTGTTTGGGCATTTGTAAGAATTTATTATTCTGCCTGGTTGTATATTTTGAGCATCTGGTCGTGAATCTGGGGACCCGGGTTCGATCCCGACCGACGCCAAAAATTACATCGAATTTTAATGGCACAAAATTGACCCCTGTGTTGCACTCTCCACGCCAGCTATGGGTGCCCGTGAGGTAACGCCTGGTAAGCGCCTGCACGGTTCAAATATTCCATCATTACCGATATCTGTACAAAGCAGATTGGCCCCCTAGCAATGGGTAATATGCCGTGAAGAAATATTTATTTATGTAAAAGTAAAAGCATTTAAGTTATTAAATGCATTTAAAAAAAAGTTTAAATAAGTATATAGTACAGTTAATATATATTTTTTTTATTTATTACGACAGGATTCTCTTGGTGCTAATTTGCATATAGTTCTAAGTGAACGTTTTTGTACAATACAGCACTGATTTTCGATAGCGAAATACTGCATCCAGACCACAATAATAGTTACGCAACAATCATCTCTCTCCATACATTCCTGTCCAAACATACTTCTTTCGCCTCGGCCACATTCATAATCGCATTCATACATGCCCATGTTCTCTTTCTGCTCAGAAAAACTTTCTCTCCCTTGCACACAACAAACTACATCCATCCACTTGTACACTGGACGGCCCGCAATCGAACGCTCTCAACTTCACCAAATATGCGTTTGACAAGTCGTTCACTCGTCATTTTCTCCACATGACTAAATCATCTCAAATGACTCAGTCTTACTCTTTTAACAATATTCTTCCTAACCCTACATTATTCATACACCAAATTATTCCTTATTGCGACCAGCCTTACATACCCATAAACACCAGGTATATCCTTTTCACGGCAGTCACTCTTCTTTTAAGCTTTCCCGTCCATTTTCAATATTTGCTTGCATGCATCAAAGCAGGTACTAGCACTCCATTATATATACAGGTTATATATATCACGGAAAGTGATAGACAAAAAGTTTCAAATGGATGTTGTAAAGCAAAAATTTCTACATCCGTATCAATAAAAAAAATCATTTTGGCCACTTCAGAGCTGCAAATTCACGGAATTACAATTTAATAGTATTAGCCATGGAATTAGAAACAAGAGACGAACAAAAGCGTAACGTTTTTTACATCAGTGTCAGAATAAGATTGTCAAAATAAATACTAATAATTTGACATATAAAAAGTTACGCTTATGTTCGTCTCTTGTTTCTAGTTCCATGGTTAATACAATTAAATTGTAATTCCGTGAATTTTTAAATTTTATTTCTGCAGTTATGAAGTAGCCAAAATGATTTTTTTTATTACATATTCTCAACCGAGCATCTCTAGATTCTTTTATGTTCCGAGTACACACGCACTCACTCTCCTGACATAAATTTGTATTTAAATTGCTTGCATTAAAGTATTACAATTCTTCTATTATAATATTGAAGTAACTTTTACCTCTACAAAATGCCCTGTCAATCAAACATGTAAACCCTTCCACCAAAAAATCTAAACCATCATTTGATTTATATTATCGTTCCAAAATCTCAAATTTCGTACTATAAGTCTTTCATCCGTAACTGCTATTTTCCGGTTAATATACACAGGTATCAGAGATCGTATCGCAATCGGTTGGTTACGAAACATTGCATCAAATCATATCGGTAACAGGGCGTCGCGCCTTCCGACAGCCCAGCCGTATATCAGATGGAACAGGCACCTCGAGCTATCAAGGTACAGACTACAGACTAACCCACTTTACAGCGGGAATAAATCGCGTGAAAGTTGAGGATCGAAGTTTTATGGTTGATGACTAAGCAGGAACTAAAACTTTTATAATGTTTCGATAACGTGAATAACAGTTGTTACTAGAAAATGTTATAGAGAATCAATTTGACTATTAATATTTTAAGGAGTATTAATACCGCATTTGATTCAATTGTTTCGATAACGTGAATAACAGGTGTTACTAGAAAATGTTATAGAGAATCAATTTGACTATTAATATTTTAAGGAGTATTAATACCACATTTGATTCAAATTAAAAGAGTTTTGTGGTTGCTGTAAAGGAAATGACTAAAGCATTATTAAGTATTCGTAAAGCTCTTCAGTAAAAAAAATGTAATATGATTAACACATTATCTTCCGTCAAGAAATGAATACGCTACCAGTTATTTGTTTAAAATGGCAAAAAAACAACAGATTCACTGCCGTGCTTGCGTTTAACCTAGCATAACTTGAAAACTTATTTATATCTCTCTCATTACAATGAATAACAATGAATTTTATTTTCGAATTCTCCCAAGTAAAACCTCCATTACTTTCTTATTACTTTTAAAAAATGAGCAGCAATTTATATTAACTGTCCTCTACTAAATACAACTTCATATCTACTTACTACTTGTCAGTCTTATGACAAGTAAAAACCTGAACATTAGCTAACAATGAATGAATAATGTTTGAAATAAATTTTCCAAGCTGGCTCTGTCTGTAACGCACGAGTGATCACCTCAAGTCTCCTGGTAATCCAACGGGACGTTTCCAGGACATCAGGAGACCAGGTAAGGGCATACATCGGTACCTTTTACTGCAGCAAGCCTCCCCATTCTATGAGGCAACATTCAAGAAATCCGACAATCAAAAAAAAGTTTCAATGTTTTCCAACGGGGATACCAAAAATGTTACGCGTATTTTCAATTCCGAATAGTTATGGTATAGTAAATATAATTTGAAGATGACACCAATAGAAGAGCTTCTGTTAAATCAACCTTAGTCCATAATTTTGAATTTAATATAATAAAAAAAAATCTTTCTATCTTCCTTACCCTTAAAGATTTTTTAAATTCAATTTAACTCAAGTTAATAATTCAATATTAGAAAATGTTAAGTAGCAGAACTTAACCAACGATGAGCAGTTATTATTATTAGTGATTTATATGGGACAATGGTTGTTTTTGTAAGAAACTGATAATTTGCAAACAGGAAACCAATGAACATTTTCTTTTTTTAAAAGTAAAATATATTTAGTATACAACACTAGACTACACGTTTCCTTAAAAAGCAACCAATGCACCGGGACTATGGTTGTTTTTGTTGAATCTCTATAGGACTATTTTTTTTTGTAGTAAGACTAAAACTTTACAAATAAATAACTTGAAACTAAGATACATTGGCCCGTACTACGAGCACGGTTTTAACTAAAACGTTGTTTTAAAAAATGTCAAATTCAAATTTCAACATTTAATTTTGCACGTATGTTTGAAGATCGATTTTTTAAAAAATATTTGTTTGAATACAAACTATGTTCTGCTTTTAAATCTTATTTTGATAAATTCGATATTATTTATTATTGTTATTAAATAATGATATCTGACACTTCTTAAAACAGCGTTTTAGTTAAAACCGTGATCGCAGTACGGGCCTTTATTATATCTCAAATTTATAAAATTTGGAATGCCCTATTATATAATTATACTCTATTCCATTTAACCAATTCAGTAGATGGCGCTAACATCGGCGCCAGTTTTAAAGCGACGAAATTAAAAAATGGCAGTTTCAACTGCTGTCATATGAACATTTTATTAAAATATTAAAAAGATATCATAATGCCATTAAAAATTTGCATATTCTAATCAGTAAATGTGAAAGTATTATCTATGTGCTTTCCAAATAGGATAAAGATGATACTTGACATTGCACATAAAAATGACACGAGATGTCACATGTCATGGGCACTGACACTACTCTGAATTTACATTACGTAAATTTGTCTTCAATTTTAGCCAACCAGAGAGTTCAAAACTATGCCTATACTCTACAATACTGAATTGATAAGGTGGAACACGGTATATACTGTATTTCAGATAAGAATACAGTTGGTGGCGCTGCGGAGCCAACCTGTTTCATACACATAAAACTTATGACTTAGTTTTGTTTCGTGTATAACATACTTCACAGCTTGAAACGTCAAAATTTGATAAGTTTTAAATCTTTAGTAAATTAACAGTTACTTAAAGTTGTTCAATAAATTATATAGTCAAAATGAAATAAATAATATACCTGCTTACATATTCGCTATTGTATCGACTGAAATACAGTATAGATATTTCGTCGTGCCAAAAGAGAGAATAAATAAAAGGTATTTTATGTATCAACTCTGCAATGTGTAAGTAATGCACCAAAGTAAAGATACAAAATCCTTAGTCCTCCTTTGTGTGGCTTTAGACTACTCCTGTTTTCGAACAAGGTGTTACGGTGGTAAATCCGGTTAACGGAAAGAAGGAAGGCGTAAGCACGGAAAAATGTCTTCACGCATGAAAGTGATTTGTAAAGTGGCGGACATGTAGTCCTGTCTACCCAACAAACGTACTTCTTTTCCTCCACTTCAACGTGTTCCATGTAGCGGAAGAAACACATTTGCTTCACTACTCGACATCAAAGGGTGGATTACCCCTGCCGGACTTGTAATTAAACATCAGGGTAATTGGGCCACTATTTCAGGGATTAAAATAAAGTCGTTCCCCAAACAAGAAAGTGAGGTAAGCTGATAAAACTAAATCAACTAACGAGGGTACCTACTTGTTTGCATTTCCTCCAACCATGTTGAACAAAAAATATTTTTCCGTTACCTATCCCAATAAAACTATGTTGTTCAATTTAAAATAAGATGTAAAAATGCGGTAGTATTATACCTCTCATTATTGTCTAAAATAAAAATACGTGAATATTGTTCCGCAATGATTATGCCACTATATTGATAACTGCAACCAGACCGTTACAAATGATTTGATTTCTCTTTAATGATAATTTAAATACTGTGTAAATACACAGTTGGCGGTCCCAGTCCCGTACAAAAGGTCAAAGTTTATTCACTGACAAGTATAATGAGAAGAATACAGTCACGATTGTATTCCTTGTAACTTCAACAAACAAGAATTCATCGTAGACTTGAATCTTATCTGATGAACAAGGGCCGAGATACGTAGGTACCTTACCAGCGCTATCTCAACATATATCTAATTTCGCAACAAGAAACAGTTACTTACAACCAATTATAATCTTTATTTAATAACCCTTAGTGAATGACAGAGTAGACATCATGTGTAACAATATTTAGTGAAAAATCTCATATATAAACTGTCATGCGGACTGTCGTTAGGTAGTTTTCTGAATAAATCTACCGTTTATTGTATGAATTACAAAGAAAAAAGCTTTCCCGCGGAATATTATTTCTATAATGTCATTGTTCTATTTTAGCATTAAATATACGAACTCATAGGTGGTAAACCTTTTTAGGGTGCGTTGTACTAAATGTATTGAACTTCAAGTTCAGCTGAACCGTTCATCAAAATTGATCGTAGTTCAAATAGTTTATGGCCGATTCGTATTGTACGTACAGTAAAATTTTTGAAAGATGACCGATCAAGGTTGTCTACGAATTGTATGAATTCAGATTTTTGCTCCGCCCATCATGACAAATTCAGTAGTGTCGTTTGCTTAGTTTTTATGAGGGTACGTAGGATACTACTGTTATTTTATTATTATAAAAATATATATTACAGGAAAAACATTCAAAATTCAAAAATAAGTCAACTAGTAAGTTTATAAGCAAATATAAACCAGATATGTTAAAATTAAGATACTGACACAATGTCAGTGTCAGTGACTCTGGCAGAATATAACGTTATACGTACGGCTATGAATCCAGGTAATGTGTATCTTTATTAATAAATAAACTTACGTTACAGCGAAAGTATTATCAACAACGAGCATCGTTTATAAATGGAATGTCCTAACTTAGTCGAAAAAATATGATTTTTTTAAAGACAAGCATGTTATATCCATCCTTATCACACACTCTTACAGCCTTTGCAAAAGAAAGAGATAAATGTATGTCTATTTGTTAATTCGTTCGTGAAGCAGGTGCCCTTGATCGGACATCTTTCAAAAATTTTACTGTACACAATTTTGTACATGGTCACTTAAAAGTAGTTCATTTGTAGTTGGCAGCAGTGTAACTTACAAATTTTCAATTATTATTTACGTGTTTTGTACCATTTTATGTCATTATGACAATAAATAAGAGTAGAAATGCATCGTATTACTTTATTTATCGTTCGACTTACTGTTGACTTGTCTACACCTCCTACGTCACTCAAGACACGTAACATCGAACCAGTTGCCAAAAACCTTAATGTTGCAAAAACCATATCGTCTGCAGATAATGCAAAGCTTCTGCAAAGGGTAAACGATTATTGCTAGTTAAAAAATGAATAGTAAATTTACAACGAATTACGTATTAGTAATGGGCGAAATTATATTAGATATTTTATCAATCAACATTCTAACAACACTTTTGAAAATTATCTGGTCTATCCCGAAATCGTCTTGGAACCCGGTGGTTCACTTCCTGCACTACTAATTAAGGAAAATATTCATCGTCCGTTAATTCTTCCCATTCTTCCAAATAATCATGCATCTTTTAGACATTTTACTTATAATATAGTAATATGCTCTTTTCAACAGAGATTCATAAACAAATGTCAAAGAATAATCTAGGTTAAGTTCTCTTGAACAAGCGTAGAACGGGGAAGATCGGGCGTTCAATAAAAATCAAGTTCAATAAGGCTTGATCGAATGTTCAACTTTTGTACAACGTTATTTTTAATATAGAACTAAGTTCTAAACTGAACAGACTTCAAACAGTTTAGTACAACGCAGCCTTAGAATTTTGCATATTGTATAAAAACATGAAAAATAATTTACTTAAATATCATTTCAATTTGTCATAAAAGCTTCCATGATAGAACCACCTTAAAGACTATACGGATTTGATAAAGCAAATATACCGTATGTTCATTTTCTGTTTCGGTATAGTCTACAAAAAAAAAAAATTACGATCAATGTTTGTAAAGATTATTTCGTATATTATTAGGTATTTTAAAAATCCTATTAATCAATTGTCAGCAAACACTAAACAGCTCTTTCCACCAATGTTAAAAATGAGGAATAAAAAGATTCATAGTTTTTATAATCTTGTAGTATTTCATAAATCTTCCTGACTAAATCCACATCCAAACATAATAATGAAAATGTTAAAATTGTAGCTAAAACATCCAGATTTACGAAAATCTTGTTTTTTAGCGCAATCCCTATAGCTCTCTTACTAAGGGTAGCGGGAGATAAAAATTGTTCTGGAAGAACCAGTTCAACGAAATTATGTAAAATTCCCACTCAGTGAAAAAGTTTTCACGTGACTAATGAACTTAATTATGAACACATTCTCAAAAATCGTCTAGTCATACCTTCTTCCAGATGTCCGAAAGTAGTCCACAATATTTGTATTTAATTTAATGTATGGTACCTTAATGAGCCATTATGAAAGTTTGTAATGAAGAGGGAGCTAGAAATACACACACCATCTTCTTTCTTGCTGTCTACATTATGATTTGCAGTCCTAGACAACCCCTGTAGGGAGAAATCAAGCTCTGTAAATCATCTGATCAAAGTTTAACCGCAAGTTCAGACGTTAGAAATACTGCTCTCAGACTGAGAATGTTACTTAACTACGCATGAAATCGTGTTGTTTCACTGGAATTACTTTTGGTTTTAATTAACTCACTAATGTGTGAACATGTGAATAAGAAGTGTAGCGTGACATTCTACATTACTGTTACGTAACGTGAAATATGCGAGAAGAACATGGGAAATTTGTTTATAGCACGAAATTTTGAATTCGTAAATTTATTTACATTATTTTGGAATCAAACTTATTTATTCGCCCTCCAAAGCGGGCGCAATTTGGCTTTTATTGCCTGAGGCCCTATAAAATTGACAGGCAACAGCTGTTCATATATATGTCAAAATCAAGGTCTGTGGATAAATGTCAAACAACGCAACAAATTCGACAACTCACATGTTTCATAATAAATTTTATTTTATTTGTATAGTCTATTTGCTGGCATGGACAAAATTTTGTTCGATCACTTACTTTATCAGTTTTTCTTCGCTTCTAATTAGTGATGTGCAAATTTCAGGAACTTATTTTTTTGAAAGTTTCATTATACTTTTATTAATGCCAAATCACATCACCATCCTTCTCAGAAATATGGCACTATTAATTGTCTAATAAGAAGAGCTTCAGATATTTGTCATCCTGACAAAAAAAAAATCTGATATGGCCAGCACAATACCTTCCGTCAATCCTGTGTATTATGTATAAATTCCATACATAAATTTTCTTGCAAAAGATTCTAAATTTCCAGTCAAATTATTTCATGAACAAACTATGCAAATTGCACTTGACAATGGCATCTTCTTCTTCTTTAGCTTTTCCCATTCGTTAGGGGTCGCTATTTTTATTTTTTCTTCCACTCATTTCTGTTTTGCGTGTTGTTCTCATTCAGTTCCTTTTCTCTCAAGTCTTCCGCAATACAGTCCTTCCATCTTATCTTTGGTCTTCCTCTGTTTCTTCAACCTTCTATTACTAAGCTATTCCTTCTTCTTCCAAGATATTCTTCATCTCTCCTCATGGCATGTTCAAACCAATGCAATCGTCTCTCTTGTATCTTTCTAGAAACCTCTAACACAAGAGTTTTTTCCTTATTCTTTTATTCCTTACCGTATCTTTCCGTGTCTTCCCCAACATCTATCTCAACATCCACATCTCTGCCACATTCATTTACTTGTCATTGATACTGACAACTGTCAATTTGAATTATCTGAATATATTAGCAGTTTCCATGGTTAGCATAGCTGGCTGATTTATGAAATTTAATATCTTTAAGTCTATATCTATTTAATATGACGTATAAAATGCAATCAAATCGTATAGAGAATAATGTATTCTTTAAGTTATAATAACGTTAAATGTCAACAAATGAAAGAAAAACATAAAATCTTTAAATGAGGGTACTTACTGTTGACCAATTATAACCAAAACCTAATCACCTCTTCTTCTGGATGTAAACTTGAGGAATACGAAAAAATTATAATTTTTTTAATCGTGGTATTGAAGTTATGCGATCCGAAACTTTTGTCACACACACACACTTACTATTACTTATTCACTAAAAACTGATCACTGAATTTTTTGACCAAAGACAATACCTTCCTTACCTAAACGTGACGGAAGGTAAAAATGAAAAAAAAAATTCTTCAATCGAAAAATATCTAAAACCGAAAAGACCAACTAACAATGCTAATGAAATGTATACTTCGCTTCTTTATATTAAAAGTGTCACAGACAAGATTAGTAGAATTCTTCGTATGAACATGAAGATTTCGTTTTCTCCATGTGTTAAACTTGACATAATGTTGAGACAAGTAAAAGACGTTATCCTTCTTCAGTCATCTGGGTTTTACAGAATCCATGTGTCTGCGGGAAAGTTTCCATTGGCCAGACTGATAAAACTATTTCTGTAAGATTGAATGAACATCAGCGGTCGATCAGATTAAACCAGCCTGGAAAAGTTGCAGAGCATGCCCTGGAAAAATTCCACCAAATCAATTCGAAAAACAAAAATTAACAACTGATTAGAGAAGCCATAGAGATTTTTTAAAATATTAATCTCAATTATTGTAACGGTTTAGAAATTAGAGCATGGCTTCTTATATTGCTTATTTGTTGCTATTCTTTTGTTATTATTTTTGTGAAAAAATTGTGTTTTAATAAAATATACAGAAAATATACTAAAAGGTTGTATTAGTATTATTCCATCTGAAAGATTTTTTAATAATTATTTGCTCTAAAAAACGGGCGGGCGCAAATTGGCTTTTATCACCCGAGGGCCTATAAAGTATCTAAGCAACAGATATTCAAACAAATCAAAATTACGGTATATGGATGTGTCAGTCAACATAAATTCATTTTTAAACACCGCCACTAGCAAAACTTTGCATATTCTTTCTCGTATAAGTTTTATGAGTTCTGTGGAAGCATCTTGCCCTATATAGCCTCAAATTCATACGATATTTCTTTTGAATAATCGATATCTGTTATTTTAATTTGACACCAAATAATTATTTTTTTAAGGAGGTAGAAGCTTTGAAGAAGTCATGGCAAAGTACTAACATTATTTTCTTGCTAAAATCGAGCAGACATTGATGGTTATATAAAACCGTATTCTATTTAATTGTGGTAATGTTTTGTGTTAGATGGCATACCTTGAACGGCAAGCGGAGCGACAGATAGATTCAAATATTTTTGAGTATGAAACAATATCGATTTAATCAGAAATAAGGGTAAGAAAGAAGATAAAATTTCATAGAAGATTAAAAATGGAATACAGTAAACTTCACAAAAATGTTTTACATCGGGTAAAGAATAATAAAGTGGATTTTAAGTGTTATTGTCTACACGTCTACAGAAGTTGTGTATTGTAATAAAAACACTTAAAAAAGGAGTAAAATTTCCAATTCCATGTCAAATGGAATTATAAATATTAATGCTTTAATTTTTCGATTTGTTTGAAGTATATTTGGAAAATTTCTTAAGAAATCTTTTATATAAAATACGAAATAAATAAAAAGAGACGTTTGAGTCAGACAAATTTAATCAATGCCTCGTTCGAGCTAATAAGAAAGATTTAATTACAGATTTATATTTACGATGTACTTCTGCCAGAGGTTATTTGAAATTTTTATTGCATTATATCCAATCTGTTAGATTACTTTTGTAACTACCACCCAGGCGTGCGAAATTAAAGTTGCAAATAAACATGATTTTAATTTTTCTCCATTTGTCAACTCACTGGGATACAATTCAAAATTCCTTCGACATCTTGAAAACAGCTTAATATTTCCAGACTAATCGATTTTGTCCTCTGGAAAGATCCTGCGAATAGAAAACTAATCGTTGGTAATCTGAGCCTATACATGTCACACGAGCGAAATAAATGATCAATTCTAGAACACTGTGGTCGATTTATACCACAGAACTTTTTGTTACAATGTATTAAGTTATCATTAATCTTAGGTGACGTGTTATGGAGTAATACACACCAAAGGTGAACGGCTACTGTTGGTTTCGGTATTCAATATGTTGAAAAATATACAAAAACTAGCAGACTCTTTCGAATGGATAAGATATTTTAATTTTGGCGACTGTTATGTAATCATTTAGGGAATGTATGAAAACAATACACGAGTCCAGGCTCATAATAGTTCGACCGGTTTACATTATCGATGAAAACATTATAAAACCTACGCAAATAGTGAGATACTTATTTCTACAAATTACTTTCGACTAGTTTAAAGTATAGATTATGCATGTATTAAAACTGAATATATTAATCAAGTATTCCGCCATTTAATATTGGGTTAATTCGCCTTTATTAGTAGTAACAATTTCAATTCTGTTAGGCATTGTATCCACAAGCCAAGCCGTATGTATTCTTCTGTTAGAATATTGTCTCATGTTTTCTGTTAGAATATTGTCTTATGTTTCTTGCAAGGTAGGTTTTATTGTATGCACTGGATTTTTACGAAGTTTTATCATATTACTCCAAAATTAAAGGGTTTCGGTAAAAGATAATTTTTGACTAGAAAATGACTATTTAAATGCCGGTCGAACCATAACCTCCTGTCATTTGGCCACAGTTTTTGTAAGTTTAAATCTACATTAAAATAGTCGAAAGAGTTCTGTAGATATTTCTCACCTTTTGTGTAAGTTTTATAATTTGTTGAACATATAAGCCTAGACTCGTATATTACAGCCAAAAAAAAGAGTTACAATTAAATTATGTTTAAAAATAAAACAAAATTTTTATTTTAACGATTTGTTTCAAAAAAATACTAGTCGCTATTTTGTAATGTAAACGCATCAAAATAACCATTAATAAATATCGCATTAAATAAAATCATTAATAAATATTCAAAATATATCTTTGAAAAATCATTGGTTGATTCCAATTTCCCGCACCAATACATCGCCAAACACCGTGAGATACCTACAAGATGTATAGGAGAACATTACGCCTCGGAAAAATTTAAAAGAATATGTATTTATGACATTTTTGTATTAAAACAGCAGTGTTAAACATGTTTGTTCGCAATCAATTCTTGTTTATATATTTTGTATAACAAAAAAAACCATTTTTTTATAGTTTATGACGATTTATTTGACAGAGGGGGGCCCCGAAACGAGTAATGCTTAGGGCCCCCAACGGCATTAGTCCGGCCCTGATTAAAGGTATTAACAAATGCTACCAGCCTAGGCCGTAAAGACGTATCTAGTAAGTCTCCAAATGAAGTAGAATTGATATGTATGCAAATATGACGTTCAAACATCATAAACAATATTAAAAATTATAATTAGCTTGATGGGAGAAAACATGTCCGCCCAGGTAGTTGCTTGATCCATATTTTAACCTTTATATTCTGACAAGGCAAAACATATTTTTTATTCGCCATCCAGTGCATTGTATACGAAAATTATCATATATTTCTGTAATGTAACTGTTGGAAGGGGTAGATTGCTTAGGGCAACAAACCCACTTGAAGTAACGTCTCTGCCTTTCATTGCTAATTTTAAATTAATAACATTTCTTGGAGGAACCGGTTGTCGATGCAATCTCCATAGCGTTTTGTTACTGTAGCAGTATGAAGCCTCAAGAGCACTCAAAGGCCGTTTTTCTTCGGGAGATATGTTTTGATATCCCAGGATAAAGGATACCACCCGAGGCGAGCCACAGTGTCAAGTGGTTGCGAGTGGTTTGCTTGCGGTTGTTCGAACAATGCCGGACAGCTCTCAAGATTGAACGGAAAATGATACTCTGCTCGTTCTCAACATATGAATTTTTAATAACGGTCGCGAAGATATTTTGACCGTTGCTATAGCTTAATTTCGAAATGACGATGATGGAGCAGAAAATTATTTCGTCCGCTGGAGTTAAAGACATTTTCATTAGACACGTATCTTGACATGAAGCATCTGGTTTTGACAGTCGTTCAAGGTGATGTTTTACGTTAAAATAGATCGACTGTCAAACATCTCGATTCAAATCCATATGGAGATTACAAAACTAAACATACAATCAATTAATCATTCACCTGTTTTTAAACTAGAAAACACAGAATTTAAAGTTAGGTTTACGGTAATACCATAAAATAACCAGAAAAAATAGATAATTATTGAACTTTCGATCTAAATGATACCATATCATGTAATTATTATTAACAATACATGTTCGTGATTCGAATGGCCCGACTGGAGTCTAGCTTAAAACTTATTTATAATTTGAGCTTTGAGAATATGCGATTCCTTTTTGTTTTTATCTCCCGCTAAGAGAGGTAAAGATTGCATGCCCAGATTTTAGTGAATAAGTACGTTATAAGGTCCCTAGAATCTGAATTTAATATTTTTACGATGATGTCTGTGTACGATTTCTCAAATTCTATAAGACTAAAGACATGTTTAACTACGGATTTCTCAATCTAACATTTATGGGAAGAGTTCAATACCTAGGTTTTGGTAACAATTGGACAACCGGAAGTAATATCTTCAAAAAGTTTTCTAAATATTTTTTTAGAAAATTTATGTTATTACATATACGAGTATGTAAAAACATAAAATTCTGTATCCGATACATTTAAAAATCATATAACTTCTATAGATTTTGAGATAAATAATATAATATTACGTAAAATAATCTGTTGTAATAAATCACAGCCCAAACAACTCCATTGTAACCAGTTAAGAAATTATAATGTATTAAAATGACAGATAAATGCAGTGTGTCAAAAATTGAAAGCCATTAGCTACTGAAGGCTTTTTCTTGGAAGGACATTTAATATTTCTTATTGTTTTATTAATTAAATATTTAAAATTATACGTATATTACATTCACCCTTCAGATATACCACCAATCTCGTCAAAAAATTGGCAGAATCTCGAACATTTAGAAAAGTAGGAGAAAATTTGCTTATAGAATGAATTTAGAATTATAAAAAATATCTAAATTAATAATAGATGTAATTAGAAATTTTGGTATGTACAAGAAATGTTAAATACAAAACTTATATAACCATCAATAAAAATGGCAAGAGGTATTGTGCTGGACACAACAGATTTTTTTTTTCAGTTAGTGGAGAAAACAACGATTCATTTTCCAACTATTCTGATGGTTAGAAACGCACATATTATTAATCGACTGTGAATAAAATAATTTACCAGCATAGAAAGTAACACTTTTAATGTTTTCGTTGATAAAAGCTTTAATAATTGAATGTATTTGATGCCTTTATAACGCCAGCTAATAAATCACTCAGCTAACTCAGGATGAATTCACGAAAACCCTAATATCCTTTAGAATATTTTAGCATAAGAATGAGACTATGCTACGGTAGAAAAATGAGCTTTTATCGAAATTGAACTTTCGTTTTTTCCGAAACTAATATTTCTAGTTTTCTAGATATTTCAAACTAAACGAAAATAAATCTCTATCAAATGACCCGATTGGCAAATTACTTTATTAGAAGCAATCATTTATCTAAGCTAGTAAAATTTAATTGTTTTTCGCTGCATTCATTTCGAAGAGCAATTTATCTTGACTTCGACAGAGCAGCTACCAATCAGCTTGACAGTTTTAATTTATTATTTCGTTTAAATGGAACATTGCAAGCTTTGTTTACTTAGACTGTAACAAGAATATTAATGATTTCTGTACACAAATTCAACCGAGCTTCGATTCATCATAGATATTAATTTGATTGCTTTCTGACTTGTTGAATTTCTGCCGTTGTGTGCTGAATAATCTTCGTACTTGTTGTCAGATATTTTTAGATTGATCAGAACATTAATTACTGTATTCTTTTTATCTGAGCGCTCAGTTCTGCTCGAGCAAAATAATGATCTTGAAAATTATACATGTTCTATTTACACTGCTCAGTTTCACATGAAGTTAGCATTTTACCTCACCCCTTACCGCTACTGACAGTTAAAAATATAGGTTATATATTTGAAAACATGAGCCGTCTTCCTTCGGGCTGTGATTCACAATCTAAATCATCAAAGTGATCATGATTAAGAATTAAAGCCGAGAATTGTAGTTTAAAAAACTATGTAAATGAGTAAATGCCAGAATTAAGGTATGGAGAATGTGTCCTGAGATAATACGCGAGTTCCAGATATATAATTAATTATAAAAAATCAAAAACATTATTTATGTAGAGAATTTACTTACAATTAAATAAACTACATATGTACAGAATACACATATATTTTATTTTCTGATACAAGTTACCTATTTATTAATTATTAAACATTTCATTTCATCAGAAGTACTGCCGTCCTTCAAAAACCCGTTTAAAATATTGTCACTATCAGTATCTCTCTGTAAATAAAACTTATAGATAATAACTTTTTGTGTTTAATTACAAAATGTATTTTTTAATAATGTGCAGTGGTGGATTTCCTATTAGGCAAAGTAATCTGAAGCCAACGGTGCCAAATTTCCGTGTATATTCGCAAATACAAAAAGATGAATTTAAGCAGGTTTTTAATAAAAAAAAATGCTTGATTACAATAATGAGAATGTGATTCCAACAAAGAAAATGACCAATCACACAAAAAATTGATTATAATAATTGTTCTTGTATGTATTTATTTTAATTACAACAGAAATCTTTGATTACAATAAAGAAAATTTGATTGCAATAATAAATATCGAATGTGAATTACAAATAGTTCAATATCGCCTTCAGATTGAGACATTTATTATGTACTTCACACTGATATTTGGCAAATATTTGCACATTTGTATTTAAATAAGTTGTTTCATTTATGAAGCAAGTGCTCACTTTTTTCTGCTCACTTCAAAGTTACTCAGTAATCTCATAATGATCATTGGGGAAATGTACGAAATTTTACGTTAATCCTTTAATTTGTTATTAAGGTCTTCTTTTATTTTTTAGGAGAACCCCTATGTCCCTTACCTCGAATGTTCCTTTGATTATGCTAATACAGGTGAACCAATGTCTCAACGATAGTAACAAATCTTTCAATAAACATATCAGGATTAGCTTTATAACGAACACCGTCAGAAGCTTGGGGACCCATTTGGCAGAAATTTTTATCATTCGTAACTCACTGGTCAGAAAGTTTTGAATTCATTCATAGGAGATGCCGACTGTCTCTACAATTTCTCGAATCTTGATTCGCAGATAAAATTAATGTTTTCTTTAAGGCTTTCTCAAACCACCGCGAAATATTCGCAGCGGTAGCGAAACTTTCGCTTTTTCAAATTGTCGACTAGTACACAGTGACAAATGACAGTCCCCACACTGGCAGGAAGTTTTCGCGCAAACGTCCGCGAAACTGCAGCGATTTATTTACAATCGTTGAATGCACGGTTTTTGTCGCCGACACTTGTTATTCGCTAGTGATTTCATTAAGACATTTACAGAAAAATAAATGGAAATGATAATAAAATCCTCAATTTGTGTCTAAAGCAATTAATAAAAGCACCTTTTCATCGTCTGATGTGGAATACATTGTCACAATTTCATCTACCAAAACTGATGCTTTAGTGTCGTCGTCACCGTTGCGAAACTTTTGCGTTCGTTTGGGAGAGCCTCTACTCATAACAATTGCAGGCCATCCACTGCGAGGATCATCTTCAATGTTTTCTCTCCCACTTTTTACCTTCCATCACCTTTAGGTAAGGAAGGTATTGTCTTTGGTCAAAAAATTCGATAGTGAATTTCTAATGCATAAGCACGTTTTGGGGTCCCTATAATACGAATTTACTATTTGTACGATGATGTCTGTATGCGAGTGTCTGTGCGCGTATCTGCGTGTGTATGTGACGATCGTTTCAGATCGCATAACTCCAATAACACAATTCTAAAAATTATAATTTTTTCGTATTAGAGTTTAGATCCATATGCAGACATGATTAAATTTTGGTTATAATTGGACCACCGGAAGTACGAAAATTAATGTGGCATAGATGAGGATGTTGAGATAAATGTTAGGGAAGACACAGAAAAATAGGGTAAGGAACCATAAGGGAAATGGCTCGAGTGATAGAAGTTTTTAAATAAATACATGAGAGACGATTATATTGGTTTGAACATGTCATGAGGAGAGATGAAAAATATATTGCAAGAAGAATGAATAGGTTAGTAGTAGAAGGTAGCAGAAACAGAGGAAGACGAAAGATAAGATGGATGGATTATATTACGGAAGACTTGAGAGAAAAGGAACTGAATGAGGATGACACGCAAAACAGAAAAGAGTGAAAGAAAAAAAAATAGCAATCCCTAACGAATGGGAAAAGCTACAGAAGAAGAAGATGTCAGTGTCAAGTGCAAATTGCATAGTTTGTTTATGAAATAATTTTACTGGAAATATAGGATCTTTTGCACGAAATTTTATGTATGGAAATTGTCCATAATACACAAGATTGATCCAAGGTAATGTGCTGGCCACATCAGATTTTTTAACATTGTGTATGAAGATGTTCTCAAAGTATTTGCCATATCTACTACATGTATTTGTTTCGGTATTAAGTCCTTTTTGTGTACGTATTTGATCACTTCACGGTGTTCTATTTGTTTTCAGTTTAAAAAAATTCATTTATGTCGCAAATTAGCATCACTAATGACGGTTTAAATAACCTCACAATTGTGCGTCTAGTGCTGCCCTCTGTGTGTTAGGTCGAAAACTTTTCAATCCACCATCGTATTATCGCTTGCAGGGCAATTCAGAATTCAAAACGCTGGTTAATAAAAAGCAAATATTAGACTAAGCACTCGAAATAAAATCCCGATATATAAGGGAAGGCTCGCAGCATCCAAACATGATATGCGAATCACATACCGGGCAATATAAATCATACGCGTCATATAGCACACAAAGCACGTTCGTTTTAAACAGCGGGTAGCAAGCTATCAACGAAGCCAGCACAATGGAATGGCATCAAAATATTCATGCTGATTGTTGAAAACATCAGGCGCAGGGGTTAACATAGACATTAATAAGCCCGATTTATTGCTGCCTTCTGTAACCACATCATTTTTAATATGACTTTCTCAAATACGAGCATTTACAGGGGGGTGAAATTATAGAATAAAAAAATATTGCCTATCAAATAATATGCTAAATAAAAAGAATTATTAATATGGTGGAATGTCTTTCCTTTACAATGGCATTCCATTTTTACCTCTCGCTACGAGAGGTATTGGAATCATGCTAAAAATCGCATATCCAGATTTTAGTGAATAAGCACATTTTAGGTCCCTAGAATCCGATACTAACATTTTTACGATGATGTCTGTCTCTCTCTCTCTCTCTCTCTCTCTCTCTCTCTCTCTCTGTGTGTGTGTGTGTGTGTGTGTGTGTGTGTGTGTGTGTGTGTGTGTGTGTGTGTGTGTGTGTGTGTGTGTGTGTGTGTGTGTGTGTGTGTGTGTGTGTGTGTGTGTGTGTGTGTGTGTGTGTGTGTGTGTGTGTGTGTGTGTGTGTGTGTGTGGTTGTTGGAGGTACGATTCCTGAAATTATATAAGTCTAAAGACTTGTGTAACAGCAGATTCCTCAATCTAACAGTAATGGGAAGAGTTGAATAGATTCTGGTAACAATTGGACAACCGGAAGTAGTAATATTTTAACAAAAATCTTTTAATTATTATTTTTTGAATATTTATCTTATTACAAATATTAAAAAACAAAATTCTCTATCCGACACATTTAAAAAAAATATTATACCTTCTATAGATTTAAAGATATATATATAATCCATAAAATAATCTGTTGTATTAAATCTCACAGCTCAAACATCTCCATGGTAACTACTTGAGAAATTAAAATGTCTGTAATTGACAGATAAATGTTACTAATGTCAGTGTCAAAAAGTCAGAGATAGTACTGAACGATATTTAATATTTCTTATTGTATTATTAATTATATATTTAAAATTTATATTACATGAACCCTTCAGAAATAATGCCAAACCCGTTAATGAATTGGAAAACCTCGAACATTTAGAAGAAATTTAGAAAATTTGCTCATAGAGAATTTAAAATTATAGAAAATACGTAAATATAAAGATTAGGTGTAATTAGAATTTTTTGTGTGTACAAGAAATGTTAAATACAATACTTATATATACCACAATGGAAAGGGCGCGAAAGATATTGTGATGGCCACAACAGATTTTTTTTATACGATCGGATTTTTTTAAATGTTTACCGATCGGTTTTCCACGGTAGTAGGTGACATTTACAAACTACTAATCAGTAAGTGATTGTGATTACTTACCGATCAGGAAGCGAGGCGGTAAATAAATAAAAAAATAAACGATGACAATGATCAAAACTTCTTTAAAAATGACAACTATTTTTTTTAAATATTAAAATAATTTTCAAATATTTCAAAATATTGTTCTTGCGTCGATCGTACAAAAAGCTTAAAAACATTATATTTCTTTAAGTATTAAGGGCAGTAAGTGATGCCTACCGCTCTCGATCTCCAACACGTCTGATACCGGTAGAAAGCACTTTAATTATCTTTTTGCACGATCGGTTTATTTCTTAATGTTTACCGATAGGGTTTCCAAAACAGTAAGCTTTATTTACAAATTACTGATCGGTAAGTTATATGAATTTCTTACCGATCAGGAGGCAGAGGCGGTAACTAAATAAAAACAATGATCAAAGTCGAGATGTCCAATACATCCGATACCAGTAGAAGAGCATGTACTGTACTGATTGCAATTCTTATTACGTTTGTTGCACGATCGACACACAAAATTAAAAAATAAAATTTTAAAATTAATTTGACAAATTAAAAAAATTTGGTTGTCTTTTTTGAAAGTAACCTTTGATCGTTGTTTTTATTTAGTTAATGCCTGCGCCTCCTGATCGGTATGTGATTCACATCACTTTTCGATCAGTAATTTGTAAATAAAGCTTACTGCCTTGAAAACCCTATCGGTAAAAATCGTGCAAAAAGGTCATTAAACTGTTTTCTACTGGTGTCAGATGTATTGGAGATCTCGACTTCGTCTCGAAAATCATCCCCAACAGGTAGGAAGCGTTTACTGCCCTTAATACTTAAATAACTATTTTGCACGATCGGTTGTTTTTAATGTTTACCGCTAGGGTTTTCAAGGCACTAAGATGTATTTACTGATCAAGTTTTGATTGCTATGATAACAAGGAAAGTAAATCGTACAAAACGCTTCGCGGCGGAAAATGTATAAATAATTTGTTCATCACCTTAGCAACAGCATTAGTATAAATACAAACCATAGTTGCCTAGTAAAAACAATTAGGTACTCGTAGTGTCAATTTTGATATCTTTAAATTTTATTTGAGCAATTGTATAAAAGCGCTACAAAATGTTCGATCGTGCAAAAAATATAATATATATTATGGACGTGAAGTGTATTTATACCGCTTTCGGATAATATTGGATACCTCAACTATATTGTAGCGATAAACTATACTTACTGCCCTTAATACTTAAATAACTATTTTTCACCATTTACCTTTAAGGTTTTTTTTTTTTTATTGATATTACAGATGACATTTGATATTCTGGTAAATTTGCGTGGTAGCAGTAAGTAAATAATAATTGTTAGGGAATTATTCGCGTACGTAGAAATATGTACGTACATACGTACGACACTCGTAATAATAACTCGAAGTATTGATTTCAGACCGGAAGGGTTTTCAACATAAAACCTTTGTGCTGACATCAACAACATACTTGAATTCAAATCAGCATGTGTTTTAGCAGGGCTCACTCATTAAAATCTTCCGTAATGGTCATTAGAACTCCAAATTTCCATTGTGGTCTTGACGCTATTATTCATGCACACTCCTAGTATTCCTGCATTCGCTTTTCAAAACGCGAAAAATCTTCATTGTTTGCTTTGTTTTCTTCTATGTAAGAGCTTTTGCGTGCGTTCCAATAGCGTTTCGTTTCAATCCTTTAAACACTTACACAGAAACAATCACTTAAATACGGAGTTTAGTATATTGATCGATCAGATATGTTCGTATCCAAGTTGATTTCAAGTTTTTTACCTCTCGCTAAGAGAGGTATTGGATTCATGCTAAAAATCGCATATCCAGATTTTATTGAATAAGCACGTTTTAAGGTTCCTACAATCCGATTTTAACATTTTTACGATGATGTCTGTGTGTGTGTGTGTGTGTGTGTGTGTGTGTGTGTGTGTGTGTGTGTGTGTGTGGATGTATGTGTGTGTGTGTGTGTGTGTATGTATGTAGGATGTTGGAAGGACGATTACTCAAAAAATATTAGACTTTAAATTTGTTTAACTACGTATTTCCCAATCGGACATTCATGGGAAGATCTGAAAAGGTTTTGGTAACAATTGGACAACCGGAAGTAGAAGATTCTTGAAAAAAAATCTTCTAAATAATATTTTTTGAAATTTTTTCTTGGTAATATTAAAGAAAATTAAATTCTCTATCTGATACATTTAAATATTTTATAATATATTCTATAGATTTAGAGATAAAAGAAATATAATATATAAAATAATCTGTTATAATAAATTTTACAGCCGAAAGATTGGCCATGGAAAATAGTTGAAAATTTAAATTGTTTGTAAATGACAGATACATGTCAGTGTCAGAAATCCGGAGACATTACTGAAGACTTTTTCTTGGAAGTATATACATTATATTATTTCTTAATGTATTAATAGTTAAATTATAGGTATATTACATATATCCTTCAAAAATACTGTCAATCCTGACAATGAATTGGAAACATTTCGAAAATTAGAAGAGGACAAAATTTCTTCATAAAATGAATTTAAAATTAAACAATCTAAATATAAGGAATAGATATATGTAAGTAGAATTTTTGGTATAGAGTGTAGGTATACAAGAAATGTTAAATACAATAGGGCGCGAGCAGTCATGTGATTTTGTTGGCCTTGACAAGCAGATATGGGGGCCCATGTCAGAATGATAACTAGTAATTATGTATATAGATGTCAAGTATCACAATTTCTCATTCTAAATTTAGTGATTTTCCAATTCCATGTGGTTTATTTACCTCGACAAGTAAATTCCACACTCCTGGTGACAAATTAACTACGTGTATTTAGAAAATCTTGAAATTCTGAATGAAAATTGACAATTGACATCCATGTACATAATTACTAATTATCATTCTGAAACAGGCCCCCACATTTGCTTGTCAAGGCCAACAATGTAACATGACTGTTCGCGTCCTATACTTATGTAACCAAAAAAGGAAGTAGCGAGAGGTATTGTGCTGGCCACAACAGATTTTTTCTAAATACGTTTCAAAGAATCATCAATTTTGTAAACAAACAGTATGATTCAAACAATTAATGATTTGGTTTTTTGCAAATGAGGTGATGCATGAAATGTAAAATTTAACCGCATTTATTGTTAATTGTTCATTTTATTTGTTTTCATACTTTGTTGTTATCTTACGTCATTCACCTTTCCTAGTTATAAATACCTTTTAAGTCATTTAATAATTAGTCAGCGTTACAATAAGATTTGTGTCATGAAACCAAAGCTTGCATCATCAAAACTTCAAAACATAGATTAAGAATTAGATAATTCGCGTGAACTTAGGTACTTTTAAAAGTTTAGATCATTGCTTTACAAAAACAACAATAGACGTGAGAAAAATACTTTCTCAAAAAGATTGGTTACAGCAGTACCTAGTATTTTTATGTACGGAATAGATTGAAGATGATCCAAAGTGCGAAAGACGTCAAGGGAAACATGAACTAGGTATTTTCTTTTTTGCATGATCGGATTTTTTTAATATTTACATATAGTGTTCCCAAGGCAATAAGCTTTATTTACAAATTACTGATCAGTAAGTGATATGTGAATATATCAAAATAATTTTCAAATCTTTTTTTACCTTCCGTCACCTATATAGGTAAGGAAGGTATTGATGTTCTTGGTCAAAAAATTCGATGGTGAGCTTTTAATGAATAAGCACGTTTAAGAGTCCCTAGAATACGAATTTACTATTTTTACAATGATTTGTGTGTGTGTATGTATGTGACGTTCATTTTGAATCACATAACTCCAATACTACAATTCCAAAAATTATAATTCTTTCATATTCCTCTTTCGTATGTCCATATGAAGAGTTGATTAGATTTTGTTTACGATTGGTTAACCGGAAGTACCCCAATTTGAAGATTTTAACAGTTTTTCTTGAAAAGAACCAGTTAAATATCAGTTATTGACATGTAATGTTATTATATTTTAAAGAATTTGTTATTCTCTATGCGATATGATTGCATTTTATACTTCAAATTCAATAGATATAGAGTTAAAGAATTATAAAGATATTAAATTTCATAAATCAGCCAGCTATGCCAACCATGGAAACTGCTAATATATTCAGATAATTCAAATTGACAGATGTCAGTATCAATGAAAATAAAATGAATGTGGCAGAAATGAGGATGTTGAGATAGAAGTTGGGGAAGACACGGGAAGACAGGTATGGAATTAAAGGATAAGGGAAATGGCTCGAGTGATAGAAGTTTCTAGATAGATACAAAAGAGACGATAACATTGGTTTAAACATGTCATGAGGAGAGATGAAAAATATATTTGAAGAAGAATAAAAAGCTTAGTAGTAGAAGGTAGAAGTAACAGAAGAAGACCAAAGATAATATGGCAGAACTGTATTGCGAAAGACTTGAGAAAAGGATCTGAATGAGGACACACAAAACAGAAATAAGTGGAAGAAGAAAATAAAAAATAGGGACCCCTAATGAATGGGAAAAGCTGAAGAAGAAGATGTCAGTGCCAAGTGCAATTTGCATAGTTTGTTTATGAAGTAATTTTACTGGAAATATAGGATATTATGCAACAAAAATTCATGTATATGGTGCGAGCAGTCACGTGACTTTGCTGAACTTGACAAACAGATATGGAAGCCCATGTCAAAATGATAGCTATTAATTATGTCCATAACTGACAAATGTCATTATTTTTCATTCAAAATTTCATGATTTTTGTTTCATCTGGTTTATTTGTTATCAGGAGTGTAGAATTGAGTTGCCGAGAAAAAGAATCATACAATACAAAAAAAAAAATGACATTTGTCAGTTATGGACATAATTAATATGTCATTCTGATACGGGCCCCCATATCTGATTTCCAAAGTCAGGATAGTCACATGGCTGCTCGCGTCCTATGGAATTTGTATATAATGCACAGGATTGACGGAAGGTAATGTGCTGGCCACATCAGATTTTATTAATTTTGTGCGTCGGTCGTGCAAAAAACGTAATAAGCATTGCTGTCAGTAAGTGCTCTTCTACCGGTATTGTATGTATTGGAGATCTCGATCACAGCCGGTAGGAAGCTCTTACTGACCTTAATATTTATATAACTACGTGGCTAGATATAGATTAAATAAAAAATTCCCCAAGTAAAAATATTTTCCTGATTATTTCCACTTTTACAAATCAATTTCTATGTCACAATTTATTGCCAAACCTCTGCCAAACGTCATATTTCAATGGAATGGGCGTACACTATCACATATCACTATATCTGGCAGCTGATTGCTTCCGAATAAGTTGAAATCTCTCGCCAGGGGCTTCGAACGGTGGTTGGAATTGCGATAATACTATTAGTTTTCCCATTGGGGAGAATAGTGCAACGCCCTTTTGGATTTCCGCTCTCCGATGATATAATTTCGATTGCACACTTCAGCTGACTCATCGTTAGTACATAATGAAATCACAGATGGAAATGTTATCGATGATGAACATAATTGTTGTATTAAGGCCTTGAAAATGTCGATATAACAAAAACATTTTTTATATTCAGAGATGGTCGAATGTTAAAATATATACCTATAAATTTCTATATGCCTGACGGTGTCCTATGTCCTAATTCCCTCACCTAATCAAAGCATGACGTCATTATATTAGCATATCTTGAATGAATTCTTCCCGGATTAGGCTTAGCCATCCTAAGGATGTTCCTCCCAAAGGAAGTGTACGTCGCAAAGATTAAAAGGTGGAGGGGGTAATATGACGCGTGCTATCCGTATCCGGTGTCTCCCAACAATGAGACGCCAAACATGGTCGAGACATCCTCTGATTACATACAATGAAAGAGCGTTGCTCTTGCTATGAAGACGTCTGACATCGGCTACACTACAATATCGTCCCGAGTTATTACGTCATAAGCTGCATCACATCCGTGTGTTGTTTTTACTTGACAAAAACAAGTTGGAAGGAAGATACTGGCGCCTGATTTATCTGGTGGTTTAATTGTCGAGAAAGGGAAAAAGTTGATGCGTTCCACAGAAGTATAAAGAAGACACGAAGGGACATTTTTATGTATATTCAATTTTTTTGATGTTTTCTTTTATTCATGCTTCTTCACATTTAATCATAAATTGATTCTCGACATTGATTATAAATAAAATAGTATACAAACCTCGCGGGAATGCTTAGTCCGGACTCGCGCTCATAGCTAACCTCGGTGTATCTCAGTCTAGGTATGTAATATACATACGAGCCCAGACTCACAATAATTTGGCCGGTTTACATTTTCGACAAATTATAAAATCTACGCTAATGGTGAGAAATTTCTTCCGAGTAGTTTAAAATATAGATTTTAAACATACAAAATTGAAGTATTCCGCCGTTTAATATTTGGTTACATCACCTTTATTGTAATACCAGCTTTAATTGTATTACACCAGAGGCGGATTAATCAGTAAGCAAAAGAAGCTAGCGCTTTGGGCGCCAAAATTCGAGGGGAGCTAAATTTCATCATATTTCATGAAATGGTAAAAATTTCAATAAAAGTTGCATTTTAAAAAATATTTCCGAAAGTGAGATAGCAGGTACGAATACACGGAGAAAACATAACAGCAATGCTTACTGCGCTGTTTGTTTAAATTTGTTTATTTTATATATAGTTTATTTATTGAAAAGGAAACCTTTTTATTTTATTTTTAACTGAGTTCAATTTTGACTGATTATTTTATTTTAATTTCGTTTTTTAACTTGTGTTATTTTATATTACAATATAATTTATTTATTAGGAAAGTAAATTTTGGGATTCAGTCATTCAATTATTTATTATATCTTCAACGTTTCGATTCTACCAGGATCAACCTCAGAAATAAATAAATTAATTTTTGACAACTACAAATTTACATTTATTGCCATAAAAGGCATTAATAATTTAAAAATTATAAGTCAATGATAAAATTACTCTGCACACCCACAGAAGCATATGGACATCCTGAGGATGATCCGAGGGATGATCCTTTCGTAAGATCGAAACGTTGAAGATATAATAAATAATTGGATGATTGAATCCCAGAATTTACTTTCCTAATATCCAGTCCAGTAAAGAAACTACATGTCTACGTAGTTTATTTACTTTAAACAAAAAAAACTAACGTTTTTAGACTAAGGTCAAATTTGACTGTTTCCATTTTGTTTGATTGTTTAAATTTCGTATTGTGTTTTTTGAGTCATGGAAATGGAATAAAAATCTATTTGAAAACATTTTATTTTTCGATTAATTTCATGTTCATGTTAGAAAAAGACAAATAAGGTCAAGGGAGGGAGGGGGCGCAAATTTTGGTTCAGCTTAGGGCGCAATATACGCTTGATCCACCTCTGTATTACACACTTTATTCACAAGGCCTGCACACTCTTCTGGTAGAGTATACTATCTTATATATCTTGCAAGATAGGTTTTACTGTACGTACTGGATTTTTACAAAGTTGTTTTTTTACTGTACACTGTACCAAAATTAAAGGGTCTCGGTTGAAGATAAATCTGAACTAAAAAAACTATCACCTGTCATTTGGCCATTTTTTTAAGTTTTAAGTCTATATTTAAAGTAGTCGAAAGAATTTTGTAAATACATATTTCTCACCATTTGTGCTTTATAATTTGTTGAAAATGTAAGCCGGTCGAACTATTATGAATGTGGGCTCGTACTATAACATATCTGTTCCGAATGAATATTTCTTTCCTACACATTAACCGTATGTTTAAAAAAATCTTCAACTCTTTAATCCGCATTTAATTGTCATTTAAATAACTATTATCATCAAACTACAACACAATGACCATTTAATGTCCAGCAAAAAAATAGTTACAAATTCATCTACATATGGTGGCTTCACACCCCGTATTTTCAATTCACTTAACAATTTACACAATTTAAATGACACCCCCTAGCCCTGTCTATCAAATTATCTATAATATATTCATAGTTTTTTTGCTCTAATAGTAGGTTGGTAAGCATGTTATCCCGGGTCAATCGCACGGAACAACCGCATTGTCGCGAATCAAATTTCAACGTAGTGGTCAATGGAATGACCTACACGCGTCAGCTGTCGTGTTAATTTCATTGTGGATAGTTTTTTGAAAGAGTAATCGTGTTATTTCCAGTACGAGGAACAAGTATTCATTGATGGTACAACGAAATGTACAACATGGTTAAGAATGTATTTTAGAAGTGGGTGATATAAAAAATGATGTTAGTTTTTAGATGTGGCAGTTGCTAGTATGAATCAAACGGTCTGGAAATAATAGGACTTTAAAAATAAGTGATAGATCTCTATCATCTATGTATTTTATAGCACAAATCTGTAGAAATACGAATTTATTTTTGAGAATTTTGTGGAGTGCGTACACATTAAGAACAAGCTGGCTACATCATCACTCGGTTCTGCTGACCATGCCACCAAGAAAGTGTTGAGCACGATATTAATTTTTCTCTATTAATATTTTTCTGTTAAAACAAATCTATAATTAGTTACTTGTAAATTTGTAAAATGAAGAAAGCCTGTAGGTTCACATGTTTTAATGTATTAAAATGTTACAAATTTGGACGTTTCAGGTTAAATCAACAATGCTACTTACTACAAATATTTTTAATAAATAACCAAAATGAAAAGAAGAATAATACAACAAAAGTTTAGGTGATTATTGAAAAATTGCTACACATTCATAAAATATAATCATTTTCGTGTATAGTGAAAATGATTAGGCAGAAGACTCACGTCATCAACCAGAAAAATATCTTAAAATGAAATATAATTTGTAGGAATTATTGAGTGTTATTTATTTTTAAAAGAGGAAGACAAAAAAGTGCTAGTATTATTATGATATTTACAATTGTTTCTAAGTCAATCATTTCTTTTACGGAATATAAAATTATTTGAAATAATTGTTTATTTTCGTATCATATGTTGGCACTCCGTAAACGGAATGAGGATTGACTTAGAACTAATTGTAAATTAATAAATATATACGTTTGTTTAATACTGTACTTTTTTTTTCTTTTCTAAAAATAAATAACTAATAATTACAATAAGTTATATTTCTTTTTATAAGGTTTTTTTTAGGTTGATGTCGTGAGTCTTCTGCCTAATCATTTTCACCATAATGAAAGTTCAAGAAAGTTTGATTACGTTAAAGATAATATAAATAAAAATTAATAGAATTGTAGTCGCAGATTTCATTTAATATAAAATATAATAAAGTTTTTATTGCTCCAAACAAACAAATCATTACTAACACATTAATGAATAAATTCTCAATTTAATTCGCTTGCAGCGCTATCTATGTTCAAATAGCGAAACGTCCTGCAGAACACTGAAATTTTAGCTTTAACTTTTATATTTGGCTCCACCTAGCGGCAAATAGCCAACTCATTTCACTTGGTCGATAAGTAGAACACCATCCACAGATCTCTACTTTACCGACTTACGTTAGTTCCATATCCAGCCGATCACCGCAGTTGTTGCGCCACAAACAAACAAACTGTGAATACATTATGGCTTAAAGAATCACCCGAAGGATGAATTCCATATCACTGAAAAAAATGTTTATATCCGTCGGTTGCGCAACAGTGGAAAACAATAATATTATTCGGAATAATGTAAACAAATAATTACGTATATACATTTTTATGGTGCACGCTTCCTTAATGACGAAATTTTGCGCTTTTTTATTGTTTACCTAATTTTTTGTAATGGTAGTTATGAGTTATGTTTATTGAATTTTACAGCAGTACAATTTCATTGTATTTGATCATTATAAATTCTTATACTAATTACTTGCAAGTTAAAAACAAAGTATAATTAAAAATAGAACTGATTGTTAAATGTTTTGAGTCATTGTTTTTTTTATATATCTAGAAATATTTTCACTGTCATTTATCTTATAACTTAATTTACTTATAAGAACAGAGAACGGGCAGCCTAAACACATTTCGTGACAAAAGATATAGGAAATATCTTGTTCAAATATTATTCAACAAAACAGAATTATAATTTAATGCAAAATTTTGGTAACATATAGAACTCAATTTAATAATAAGTAAAAAAAAAAAAACTATTATATAGCAAGTGTGAGCACCCTCTTAGGATCAAACAATATTAATAGCACCAATCGCATCACGCAGAGATAATATAGAAGTGCGTATTATCGCCAGCACCACCTGACGAGCTGAAATCAAAGCTACACCCCCTATATCCATATCGCTCTCTTGTGCAGATTTCGAAATGTGTTGGCAATATACAAATGGATTCGCATTCATCACAGCATAATACGCAATGCTGGTAATTTAATCATGCAGTCAAACTGTTAATTTATCGATTTATCAGTGTACATCGCTTGTCGTTCACCGTAGGAAATTTATTTAATACGCGTTAACTGTATGGTTAATTTATGCAGTCTCCCTAAATCTGAACTTGAGTGGAAAATAGTATTATAGTGTTTTACTCCTTTTAATTATAACAGTAGTTAATGTTATAGGCTTTTTGCATAATGGAATACAAACTGCAGGTTGCTTCACATTTAATTGTTTGTAAAAGAAGTTTATAATTGTTTACATTCTTCACGTCTTTAGAATTGCACTACGTTCATTGCTCCAGGTCTATTTTACACTTCTTGGCGTTTATTTTTAAACAAATCGTATTGAAGATGACGAATTTCGCAATAAACAATGGACTACAATACTTCATATAATTTATTATTTATTTGTATTTATTTATGTTTCGTACCGTTTCCTTAAAGATAATGGTCTATGTTAAAACAACTTTTGCAAAAGAGACGTTCAAATTTATAGGTCTCTTGTTAATTCTAACTCTGCAAAGTATTATTACGTTTTTGATTTTTTTATTTATTCATCTTACTCTTTCGGAATTATGCAACCTTCTTAATTTTTTAGACAATGAAAATTAATAATTAGTACAATTTTGGAATATATTCATCATTGGCATCAAGTGTCAAAATCTGGGGTGTGGATTAGGAGTCGAAATCAGGAATCGGAATCATGGAGTCAGGCAATATTTAATGGAGTCGAAGTCGGAGTTGAAGTCGGCAATGTTGGCATTAAATCTCCCGACCCCGATTCCAAATTTTATAAAATATAAATACTTTCCTTACTACTAAGTAAGTTATTGAATGTGCTACATTGTAGACATATTGTTAGTTATTGTTACAAACGGTTTTGTCATGTCTGAACTTACATTTTATAAATGTAGTTTATTGTTTTATTTATCATAAATAAATGTATTAAATAACCAGTATATGTTATATGACGTAAGCATGATTTAGATAGATATTAGTATAATTTTAATTAGAGTCGGAGTCAGGAGTCTAACTGTAATCGAAGTCGAATATTTACAATTTCTGGTGTTTGAGCAGGAGTTGGACTCGCAATTATTTTCCTCGACTCTACACCCCTTGTTAGAATGTTCAAATATCTTTTTCATTTCAACTTTTTGGTGCCAAAAATAAATTACCAACTGGTAGGTCAAATTTGGATTACATGATTTGATCCGAACCAACTAATTAATAGGTGAAAATAATAAGAAGTTACAGGAGGTATCCTATTCAAGGACGAGTTTAAATTTCAAACACAAGTGCGTACCAGCGAGTGCGCGGACGAACGAGTGCTTGGATAGCCTTCTGTAACAATTGTTTTATTTTATTTTCTCTGTTTCGGCTTTCATTTATATTATTCCTTTATAAAAATAATTGACAATTTCTATTAACGGAAATTTTTGACAGAATAGTTAGTGATTTGTTATTTTATTCTGTCCGTTGCCAATATATTTTGTGTATTAAGTGTAGTTAAACCAGTCTCAAATAACAAAATGTTACCAAAATTCGTATAAGAATGAAGCTCCTTCGAGCATCAATATGCGTGCTAGAATGTTATTCTAATTCCGAAACATAGTATATATCTCTATTGAGGCATACTTTTATATTAGTCTTTATAAAAATATTTGTCAATTTCAACGAAGGGATTTTTTTTGATAGAATTATTAGGCTGGTGAGTGGCGACAGAGGTTTATGTTTTTTATTCTGTCCGTTGCTTAGATATTTAGTGTATTTATTATTGCAGTCATAAATAAAATAAAAATATCATCACGGCATATTACCCATAGCTGGGTGTGCCAATCTGCTGTGTACACAGATATCGATAATGATATTTGTACCGTGCGGACGCTTACCAGGTGTCACCTCACGGGCATTCAATGCTGGCGTGGAGAGTGCACCACATGGGTCAATTTAGTGCCAACCTCAAATAACAAAATATCACCAAAATCGTTTAAGAATTAAGCTCCTTCTATCACCAATATACGTGCTAGAATATGACATTCTAATTCCGAAGAAGAGAAAATATTTTTTAGGAAGAAATATGTTTAAATCATCTTAAATTTATGTAATTAACACTCATAAATGTCTGAATTTGAATACAATAGAAATAGAAATGTAAGAATTTGAAAAACAGTGACTTTTCCTTTACCAATCATCATCAATCATATTATGTATGCTATTGTATATTCGAGGATAGTTATTCTGTTGTAATCTTCACAAGATAAAGCAAATGAGTAGCAATATGCATTGCTTTAAATTCAAACAACAAAAATATTTGCATGATGAGTCAAAATTTAAATTCACTTTCTTCTAGAAGAAACGACACTAATATTAGATATTTTCTTCCATTCACAAATAACTGTACGTTTCATTATATGACTAATACTCTAGAATCTCGAAATAGGTGACATTTATTTATTATTTTAATTTATTCAAATCATGTAAATAATATTGCTATTTTAAATTATAAAACTGATTAATAAATATAAATTATAAATAAATAATAATATACATGTTTGTATTTGCATATACCGTACACAAAACGTTTGTCAGTTTCAGATAAAGTTTATATTTTGTATTTTATAAGCATATCCCTTTATGTTCAGGCTGAATATTCATGAAAAAATATTTGATAAACAATAAAAAAATAATACAATGACCTTTACGTCGTAGGGAAACCTTTTTCAGTAAAATATTTGTACTGTGTGACCCGTTAAATAAATTTCACTTTATACATATAAACATGAATGCATGAAATTACAGCAATAACATATTACCATTTTACACTTTCACGGAAAAATATTTTTCTACGGTATAATGAATCGCGTAACGTAACTTAATCATTCTTAACTTTCTCAGCTTTATAATTTTTACTTCATTATTACGATTAATTATTTTCATAATTGCCAAGCTCAGTTTTCTAATAAATATATGTCAAAAATCGCTGTTTCTGTGATAATTAGATTTCAAGTTATGTATTTATGCAAATGAAATGAATTAAAGTTAATGTAGCAAGCAATTAATCTGGGATATTAATGAGGGTTTAATTGCTAGTATATCTTCTGATTCATTTCACAACTTTGCGTGACAATTAGACATATTGCTTCAAAGTTATACGCCGCAGATTGTAATCGAAACTACCGACTTTGAATAGGTGTGTCATTTATTCGTGTTATTCTCTTTACCTAAAAGTTACCACGTGTTCACAATATGCATTCAATATATACACAGGTATTTAATATGGGACAAGTTTTATTTTCAAAAATTATGTGTCCAAAAAAGTTTAAAATAAATAAATATATCATCACGGCATATTACCAGCGATGCGATAGTCAGCACAATTGTACTAGATTTAGTACAATTATCAATTTTCTAGTACGTCAGTACCTCTTTTCTAAGTTTAGTACAATTTATTTAAAGTAGTAACTTTGAATATATAATACATATAAGAACGGCAACGCATATGGCCTAGCAAGATACTATATCTGTCTCTTTTTATTCACAAAATTATTATAGATAGCTAGTGACTCCTACCACAAAACTATGAACTACGGTAAATCGTGCTGACAGCATTGCCAGATACTATTTGTTAGAGGTATTCAATAATCAATAATTCAAAAATATTGTTTCATAATAACCAGATAATATATTTTGAATCTTCAATGTACATGTATACTTGTTTTACAGTAGCACACTTAAAAACCTTTATAAAATCTTAACTTGCTGTTCTAGCTACGTGGCAACACTGTGTAACATCCACCTATTATGTATTTTTTGAACTAACTCAGAAATAATTCGTATACGGAGGGATAGATGGCACCTTCTCTCGAAATATTTAATCTAAATACCATTATGTTGCCGTTCTTGTAGTAGGTAATGTCGGAAGGGCTCAATTTTGCCGCCGTAACCATATCAACGGACTGTATTACGTCTGCGAAATGTTTAGTTCGCGGGTGGTTGCACAAAAATGTATTTATGTTTATTTTTTGTTTATTAGTTTATCAATAAAAATGTTTGAAAGTGGCGGGATTTTTATTTTTAGTACAGAGTTAGTGATTTTAGTACAATTTGAGTTAAACTGTTAGTACAATAGAAATTTTCTCAATCGCAACCCTGCATATTACCCATTGCTGGGTGTGCCAATCTGCTTTGTACGCGGCGTCACTTTAAAAAAGCTTTATGGTAGAAAATAAAATTCAGATTTTTTTGTACAAATTATTTCGAATTTTTTGGTAACCGCGTAAATTTAATTTTACTATAATCTCAACAAATATCTCGGTTATTTATCGTCCTTATTAATACACTTGATAGTTATATTAAATATTAAGAGATAATTTTATATATTTTTTTGTTTAAATGCCACTCAAAAATATGATTTGGTCCTTTTATCTTCCGTCACCTAGATAAGAAAGGTATTGTGTTTGGTCAAAAAATTCAATGATGAGTTTTTTTTAATGAATAAGCATGTTTTAGGGTTCCTATAATACGATTTTACCATTTTTACGATGATGTATGTATGTATGTATGTGTGTCTGTATGTCCGTGTGTCTCTGTGTGTGTGACGAAAGTTTCGGATCGCATAACTTCAATACCACGATTCCAATTTATTCTTTATTATATTTTTTTGTATTCCTCAAGTTTACATCCAGAAGAACAAGTGATTAGATTTTGGTTATAATTGGTGAATCGGAAGTAGCCTCATTTGACGATTTACCTAACAGTTAAATATAATTTATTGACATTTAACGTTATTATAACTTAAAGAATATATTATTCTCTATACGATTTGATTGCATTTTATACTTCATGTTCAATAGATATAGAGCTAAAGAATTATAAAGCTATGCTAACCATGAAAATTGCTAATATATTCAAATAATTCAAATTCACACATATCAGTATCACTAAAAAGTAAATTAATATGGCAGAGATGAGGATGTTGAAGTAGATGTCGGGGAAGACACGGGAAGATACGGTAAGAAAATAACTCTACTGTTACAAGTTTCTAGAAAGATACAAGAGAGACGATTACATTGGTTTTAACATGTCATGAGCAGAAATGAAGAATATATTGGAAGAAGAATGAATAGCTTAGTAATAGAAGGTTAAAGAAACAGAGGAAGACCAAAGATAAGTTGGAAGGACTGTATTACGGAAGACTTGAGCAGGAACTGAATGAGAACGACACACAAAACAGAAATAAGTGGAAGTAGAAAATAAAAAATAGCGACCCCTAACGAATAGGAAATGCTACAGAAGAAAATGTCAGTGTCAAGTGGAATTTGCATAGTTTGTTTATGAAGTAATTTTACTAGAAATACAGAATATTTTGCAACGAAAATTCGTGTATATGGTGCGAGCAGTCACGTGACTTTGCTGAACTTGGCAAACAGATATGGAGGCCCGTGTCAAAATGACAGCTATTAATTATGTCTATAACTGACAAATATCATAATTTTTCATGATTTTCATGATTTTCTTATTTTATATGGTCTAATTGTTATAATAATATATATTTGAAATAATTTTACTGGAAATTTAGAATCTTTTATTTTTATTTATGTATGGAATTTATACATAATACACAGGAATACTAATCTGATTTAAAGTGTTAACAGATTATGATTACGATTATGTGAATGAATCATTCTACAAATATTTTCATGACTCAATGATGTCAGTAGAGTGTGTTTTTGTATCATTTATAGCAGTTGACATATTTGACTGAAAATGGCAATGGTTTTGAAATCTGCTTTATTTACACGATCAACCTTATCATATTAACTAATTGAAATGTAGTATTACAGTTATACTATACAAAATATGCATGATGTTTCTCCCATTAAAGTCATCATTATTTGTTCTACAATTGAAACATTTATAATTAAAGTGCCATTTTTATCTTTTAAAATTATATAAGAAAAAGTGTGTTGCGCAAAATAATAACGATAGATGCAACTTCTTTTATTAATATGTTTATTTATTATATTTAAAAGCTTACTAAACAATTACGATCCACGGGCATATAAGTCAAAATATTTTAATACTTAATACCAACAAATATAACCCATTGATCATAAAAATTATTTTCATCTTTGTCTTGGTATTTCAACCATTTCAGGTATTTTTGACACTTGTACCATTTCTAAAACCAATTAAAGAGGTTTTGGCAAAAAAACATAGTTTAAATATTGTAAATATGAGCTACATAAAGAGACATGTACTGTCAAGAATGCCGAACAGTTTGGTAAAATTGTTTCTCGTAAAAAATATTAATTTTTTGAGCGTTTCGACAAAAACATCCTATAAATATGTCTAATTATTATGTTATTGCTCATTAATGTTTATTCTTCTATTTCATAACATCCATTAAATACTTCTGTAATTTTCTAACATGATCCCGAGTTAAAATATAAGTCGCCGAAACTAAGGAAACTAGAAAGTTTATTCTTTGATTATCTCAAATTAAAAAAAAATGGACTAACGTTGTCTTTACTAAAAGTTCCACAATTGACTTGGCTCATAAACCGTTTACCGGTTTCATGTAAAAAGAAAACATCATTTCTTGAAAATAGATACTTGAAAAATCAGTGCTGATTGTAAGTAGGTGAGGCAATGCCTCACCAGATAAAATAATTCAGAATATCATTTTATGTTAACAAAAGTAATAATTTTAATTAATAAGCTGTAAATTATAAAGTAGTATGTAAATTAAATTTCAACTTATTCTGTTAATGCTTGTCTTTATAAATATCAAAAGAATAGTGTAAGCCTCGGTTTAAGCTAAATACCTCCATAACTAATATGTAATGCAATTTACCTAATTTACACCCTGGAGGCTTGCCTCTGATATATACCCGAAATGGATAGTATAATGTCTATTTTTGATAATGCCTTCATCCCGGTTATCAATATGTGCGCTAAACAAGGAGCTGTCTGAGGCTAGCCTCAATGAGTGCGTAAAGGATAAAAGACAGGTGCTTTCCACCTGGCCCTATATAGACCTTGACCGTGCGTGAGTACAATCAGCGCCGCGTAGAGGGAAATTTTATAAGTACATTCAGGAGAGCGTACATCTAATATACATTGTTGCAAGGTACATTAAATGAACTGCACTCGGAACTGCATATTGCATTCAAACAGAAACATAAGAGTATTTAATTCCTTTATTTTTACCTTGTGTTTATATTTCACATAATGTTTTTTATATTTTGAATTTTAGTTAAAAACAAAAACAAATAGAATGGCTTCGGAGTAAGTGACAATGTAAGGTATTCTGTAGATGTTGTTGATTTTTTAATTAACAAATATCAATTTCATAAACTGTCTTATAAACTGTTTATAAAAGAATTAAAACAATTAAACAGATCATGTTTACATTGTCTTGATTTTAGCACATTATTATGGTGAAAATGAGTAGGCAGAAGACTCACGTCATCAACCTGAAAAAAACCTTATAAAAAGTAATATAACTTGAAGAAATTATTAGTTGTTATTTATTTTTTTAAAAAGGAGAAAACATATACTAGTATTAAACAAACGTATACAGGGTGAGGGTGAGTCTTGGGAACACGCCCCCCCCCCCCCCTTTAACTTTTTTATTACAAGTACATATAAAAGTTTTATTATTTTAAATATACGATTTGATGGCAGATATACTGATATAAATATTTTTTAGGTCAGGTTTACAAGATACAACTATCAATTTTTATTTTTAAGTAGCAACCTATAATTATTTTACTAAAATTAAAACCACCATTTTCTTGTCTTTTCAACGATGTATTAGTTTTTATTAATGCATTTGAAAAAATTAGAGAAAAATAAGATATATGAGAAATAATATTTATTCAAATATTCTAGGTGGCTATGTGATAATAAATAATAAATAAATAGATAAATAAGTAAATAATAAGTAACTAATAATAAATAAGTAACAAACAAATGTATACATTGTTGATATTAACATTGTTACATTTTGTTTATTTTATTATCTTAATTATCTTATTTATTTCATTTTTTTTTTTCATATATACTAATAAAAACTAATACATTGTCGAAAAGTCAAAAAAATGGCGGTTTATATTTTAGTAAAATAATTATAAGGTGCTCTTTAAAAAATTAAAGTTGATAGTCGTATCTTGTAAATATGACTTTATAAAAAATAGCTACATCTGCCATAAATTAGTATGTTTCAAATAATAAAACTTTTATATGAGCCATTTTTTCTATTACTTAAAATAAAAAAAAAATAAAGGGGAGGGGAGCGTCTTCCCAGACTCACCCTGTATATTACCTAATTACAATTATTTCTTAGTCAATCCTTATTCCTTTTACGGAATATAAAAATATTTGACACAACATGGTTATTCTCAGTAGCGCGAATGTATGGTACGAAAATGCACAACAATTATTTCCAATAATTTTATATTCCGTAGAAGGACTAACGTTTGACTTAGAAATAATTATAAATAGCATTAATATATACATTACTTAATACTAGTACTTTTTTTCTTCTTCTTTTAAAAGTAAATAACACCCAAAAATATCTACAAGTTGTATTTCATTTCATAAGGTTTTTTCAGGTTGATGACGTGAGTCTTCCGCTTAATCATTGTCACTATAATAAATATTGGTAAAGAAGTCAAATCGAATAGAGCATTTAATAACACTTGATATGATGATATTTTTATAATATACGAGGTAATATAGTTAGTTAACTACTCAATTTTATTATTTTAAGTGTTACCTCACCAAAGTTTTGGTGCAAAGGCCATCACTGTGAAAATTTTAGAATCTTTCAGTTACATTCTCGAATTTAGGCGTTACCTTTGCATTGTTACTCTCGCTCTAATACCAGCTTTCTTGTGCAATCAATATTCAAGCAAAGTATTAACAATAAAGACGAAAATATGTATTTATTCATGATTATTACAATAATCGGAAATGTTGTTTTAGATTTACTGTAAAATGTTTTACAATCTAAATAATTACAAGTAATTTACAACGTATGATCAATTACATTGTATATCTAACTAATGACTGAAATCCGTTTCAATCTTATTGCACATATTTCAACCATACGAGTTGAAATAATTAGTAATTACCGGAAGGATGGATAAATTTATGTTGTACGTAGAATCCGTACATTGTAAACCGAAACCGCAACATTCGAATGAGTTTAAATAAAAATATCTACAATTACAAAACAATGTTTTAGTACTTTTTTAACTACCAGGAAACCTTCTCGTACTTGTAAACAACGTTAAGTGAATTTATCAAGCATAGCAAAACACATCAGCAATATTAGAAAATAGCAAAAATGGGTCATTGCTAATGCGTTTTTACTCTTATTAATTTCATTTTTGAATCGATGCCCTCGAATGGCCAAGACCAAGTAAAAGTTTTTCGACACGTATTTCTAATAATGTCTAGAGATATGGTTCATGTTTAATGTATGTCTGAGCGATTCCATTTCACTATAATTATACCATAGTACAGTATGTTTATTTTCAGAGGAAGTAGGTTTTGTAAACTTCAATTACTGACCTGCTATTGATTTATTTATAACGAAATGTTTTCGGGGACATTGATATGTTTATAAACAGAGACAAAACATTAGAATCGTTTACAAGTATAAATAATTCAATTAATTTAGTGAACATTTAAAGTAGCTCACATAAAATTACTAATAATTAGATACCGTTCGTTGTTCGCAGGTTTTTATAAACGAATTTAACACTGCAAAAAACTTGTTCTGTATTAATTATGGTTCATGTACTACCTACTGCTTCGCCATCAAGCGGCGTTACAACATAGTAATGTCAAATGCTGACGTTATTCTACGGCGTTGCAGTAAAAAAGTACGGATTGGAGATTTATACACTGCTGTCAATTTAGTGGCCATGTTAAAATTGCTAACTTATGAAGAAACGATAACACGGCAGGGCAAGGGACAGGGTGCTGAGAAAAGAAACAGATGAGCATCAGTCCATATTTATTTGACGGTGACTACAATACATCCATATTTCAATTATTATGTACTATAACCAAAAGCACACGTCAAAATGGAAATAGTATTTTACATTACAAGCCAGGTAAAACGGTTTTTACAGCTGAAAGGAGGAAATGACTGGTGAGCCTGGCATCTCGAGGCAGCAAAACAGTTACCTGGCGCGTATTTTACAATATTTTATTTGTTTCTCACTTGTATATCACATTTAAAATTATAATCAAAACCTGTCATTTGCAATTCGCACTTATTTTTAATATGCATGGCAGTAACAAAACACAATTTTCACAAGTCAACGACATTACTAATATGGTTAGAAACTTGTAAAATTTTAACAAGTTAGCTGTTAATTTTTCAAGTTAGTGGAGTATATTCCGTAAAAAAAAATTTAATTTTAAACAGTATGTTAAAAATAAACTTGTTGTTAAAATATATTTTCTATTGTGTAACTATCAATTCTGTTAAAATCTTAACATGATGTGAAAATAAGGTGTCAAAATTGTACATTTTAACGCCATTCAAATAGCTGCCTTACAGCCGTTTATATAATAAAATGGCAGCAGCGATTGTATTTGTTGCAATTTTTATAAATAAAAATGTTCTAGACAATGAAAGAAAGTAAATAATGTACATTATGGGGGTGTATTCTGTAAGGAAACTGTTAATTTTAAACAGTATATTAAAAATAAACTTGCTGTTAAAATACATTTTCTATTCTGTAACTACCAATTCTGTTCAAATTTTAACACAAATGTTCAAATTAGGTGTTAAACCTGTATATTTTAACGTCATTCAAATCGATGCCTTTAAAATTTTAACATCCGTTTATACAAACAATGACAACAGGATTTGAATATGTTGCACTTGTAATTAATGAAAAAGTAATTCAAAACGAAAGAAAATTACCGTGGATGATGATTAAAATATCTAGGTGATATTTTTAGTACAAATATACAACTGTTTTACGAAATATTTTATTTAATAACGGTTACCTCTCGGATAATTCGTATGTCTTTTTGTATCACAGCTTGATGCCAAAAGGAATATTTAATTAACATATTTCGAGCAAGATTCACGCCTAAACCTTTGTAGGTATTCTGAGAGTACGATTCAGATGTCTTATAAAACATAGTTATTTATTAGAATGTATTAAATGAAGTTAAAATTGTTTATTCCTGTGTTGTTCGTCAAACCATTAACATTTTAGATCGCAAATACAGAGGATCAAGAAGAAAAGAATTTACATACCTAATGATAATTTAATAAAGAGACATGGTTACGCATCAGATTTTTATTTATTTTCCGAAGAATTATTTCCATTAGTTTTTCTAAAAATTCGAAATGACAGATACGTTTACTAAAATTTCTATGTGACATATAAACTGACAGTTGTTTACTTTTTTATTATGTTTATTTATTTGTGTTATGGTTACTAACTCAAAGACGTGCCTTTTTTCTGTCTTGCTAATCACTTCATTCTGGTGTTTAACAGACATGTTAAAATTTATGATTTTAACAGTAGTGTCAAATTTTTGCGTAGAGAATACCAAAAAAATGAATTTATTATTAACAGTCATGTTAAAATGTATTTTTTTAAAGGCATGTTAAAATTAACATTTTTTACAGAATACACCCCATGTACACATAACTTTTAATTCAGAAATGAATTAAAATTGGTCCATCGTCAGTTACAGGATATGTCAAATCCATTTGAACTTCCTGAAGTCAGATTTATAAAATTATTTAGATTAAATAAAGAAGCCGCAACCTATTTAATTATTAATATGAATCTTTTTTTTACCTCTCGCTAAGAGAGGTATTGCATTCATGCTAAAAATCACATATCCATATTTTATTGAATAAGCACGTTTTAAGGTCCCTACAATCCGATTTTCACATTTTTACGATGATGTCTGTGTGTGTGTGTGTGTGTGTGTGTGGATGTATGTGTGTGTGTGTGTATGTATGTAGGATGTTGGAAGGACGATTACTCAAAAACTATAAGACTTAAAAATTGTTTAATTACGTATTTTCCAATCGGACATTCATGGGAAGATCTGAAAAGGTTTTGGTAACAATTGGACAACCGGAAGTAGAAGATTCTTGAAAAAAATCTTCTAAATAATATTTTTTGAAAATTTTTCTTGGTAATATTAAAGAAAATTAAATTCTTTATCTGATACATTTAAATATTTTATTATATATTCTATGGATTTAGAGATAAAAGAAATATAATAAATAAAATAACGTTATAATAAATTTTACAGCCGAAAGGATGCCATGGAAAATAGTTGACCAGTTGAACTGTTTGTAACTGACAGATAAATGTCAGTGTCAGAAATTCATAGATATTACTAAAGAGTTTTTCTGGGAAGTACATATACATTATATTATTTCTTAATGTATTAGTAGTTAAATATTTAAGATTATAGGTCTATTACATATATCCTTCAAAAATTCAGTCAATCCTGACAATGAATTGGAAACATTTCGAAAAATTAGAAGAGGACAAAATTTCTTCATATAATGAATTTAAAATTAAACAATCTAAATATAAGGAATAGATATATGTAAGTACAATTTTTGGTGTAGAATGTAGGTATACAAGAAATGTTAAATACAATAGGGCGCCTTGACAAGCAGATATGGGGACTCATGTCAGAATGATAGCTAGTAATTATGTATATAGATGTATCATAATTTCTCATTCTAAATTTAGTGATTTTCCAATTCCATATGGTTTATTTTCCTCGACAAGTAAATTCCACACTCCTGGTGACAAATTAACTACGTGTATTTAGAAAATCTTGAAATTCTGAATGAAACATACTGACTAATTATCATTCTGAAACGGGCCCCCACATCTGCTTGTCAAGGCCAACAATGTAACATGACTGTTCGCGCCCTATACTTATGTAACCAAAAAAGGAAGTGGCGAGAGGTATTGTGCTGGCCACAACAGATTTTTAATTCTGGAAGAAGATCTACAGCTATAGCAAATTTTTACTGTTTTTTTTATTTTCGGTCCATCCATAGCATTTAACATATCCTTCACTTTTTTTTTAATATTGTGCTTTATTTTCTGCGGAGTATGTAGACTTATTATTTTGTAAGTATTGTACTAGACATTATTTATTTATTTGTTGTTCTTTGTTTACTGTTATTCACGCTGTCCATTTCGATTATTGACATTTGAAATTGACAGGTAAACTGACAGTCGTACAATTATTATTTTTCTCTATGATTTTTATAGTTTTGTTTATTTGTGTTATGGTTACTAATTTCATGACTTAAGCAAAGATGTGCCTTTTTATGTCTTATTGATCACTTCATTGTGGTGTTTAACAGGCATGTTAAAATTTATAATTTTACCAATAGCGTTAAATTTTTGCTTAAGGAATATCAAAAAACAAGTTTATTATTAACAATCGTGTTAAAACATACTTTTTTAAAGGCATGTTAAAATTAACATTTTTTTACGGAATACACCCCTGTAACTATAGTAAAGAGTAATTTTCAAAAGTAGTAGGCGGTATTAATAAATGAAGTTTACAAGTGAGTAACAAAGAAATTTATTTTTGTTTGGGAAGAGCACTAGTCAATCAAAAGCTTAGGTCTTACTAGGGAAATTTTCGAAGAAATTTTTAATTAACACTTATTACATTAAAAACTGGGTAAATGTAGATTCATAAAAAGAAATACGACTTCGTTAGAGTTAAGAAAGATTTTTAAAATGTTACTTTAAAATAATATGTATTCCTTCATTAGAGAAATCTCACAAAGTTCATTTAGTGTTTTGAAAAAAGTACTTTGATGTGTACTTTCAGAATTAAAAAGCGCATTTACTCCAATTTAGAAAACGTAATTAGAAAACCATCTTTAATTTCCTAAAGCACCTTTTAAGCCTTCACTCACTTTCTCCCAATACTTCTATACAAATCTTAAGTCCTTCTGTAAATGTAAGAATTACACAACAGGTGTAAAGGAGTCTCTACTGCTGAGAATTACTTGAAACGCGGTTGATGAAAGCTCTTGAGCTCGACAGAAGCAGAACGGGGCGGAATTTACATCTCAGTACACGGAAATGCCATTACTTTACGCATCCAACCATTTAACTGCTTGAGAATTTCATTTCTTCCGCCAGATATGCCAGCCATGCTATATCGCACGCCTAACCGCATTTCGCTGACAGAAAATAGACAACGAATCATTGTTTTATTAATAAATTATGTTTTTAGTTCAAATGCATCATTGCTGATCAAAGAATAAAAGATTTATTGACGATCAAAATCAGAAAGATATTAAATGTATCCGAGTAAACATAACCATAAATTTTGTGACTTCTGCAATCATATTGGTTTTCTTACATGAAGCCACAGAATTATGCACTGATTCTTACTCCTAAATATAACATGAGATTTTCTAGGAAGCTAACTACCGTGTTATATGTAAGTAAGTACTGTATTTGTTATATTAATGCAGTCGAGGGATAGAAAAATAAGGGTTTTATTTCACTTCGACACGTATTAAATACTTAATATTGTTTATCTTTAATTATGTCGAAATTTTGGATGAAAACATGAGAACTAAGCCGATTTGCAGATGTTTAAAATTTTAGAGGGATTTCATGTGAGTTTAAGTTGTTATAATTAGCAAATCATTCATCGGCAAAGATCGTGTAATATATCGAACGTTTCCTGCCTGAAGGGCAGGAAAACGTTGCAATTTAAAAATAAATCAATAACAATTTACTTCTTTCGATACCACGGCGAATATTTAAACAGTTATAAATAGTAAAACCTTTTAGACTAAGTATTTTTTGAGCAATTTAAATTTCTTTCATAATTATGAGCAAATAGCCAGAAACTTAAATATGCTGCCATTTTTCCCAATTGGCGGGAGGCTCCCATGCTCTGATTTCCGGAAACTTTTGTTATATGTTATTCAACGCAATCCGTACAAAAACTTTTGTTGTAGTTAATTTGAGGTAAAATAGTAAATTTTCTGAACTATACAACCTCTTTAGAATGAAAAAAAGTTAAACAATGGTTAATATGTGTATGTATAGTAGTTAAATAATAAAAATTAATGAATAATAATAATAAATTATTTGTTAAAAAAAGTAAAAAATAAATATACGAGTAATAAAATATGATCCAAATGAAGCATTAAGGAATTTTTCAAAAATTTGTTCTGTTTGAACCGCTGTCTGTATCTTTGTATCTATTGTTTATACAAAAAATGTTTTAGATGAAAGTTGTAGGGAATTTTTTTCACAACAAATTCAAAAATAACTTTTTTTGTCCTAATGCTCATTGACGAATAGATATTTTGGAAAAAAAAACCGATTCTAGGCGTCATTTTCCCGGGATGGCGGCGCATCTCGAAGGGTACCATGGTCGAAAACTTGTATTTTTTATTAGGACTTCTAAATATATAACATTCCCAAAAATCAAAAATACCAGACCTTTTGAAGCGTAAATTTAAATCTACTCCAGTACTGGACTATATTATGTACTCTGGTAGATTGATCGTTAAATTCGATAATTTTTCTTGTTTCCAAATAAACGTGGTTGTAATTTCTCGGTTGATTTTATTAGATAATATGAAAAGTCATTAGACACAATTAAACTTAATGTTCCATGGTAGTAAATGAACTTAATTAAATTGTAGACGCATTACAAAGTGGCCAGTAGAACGAAGTGTTTATTTTCTGTTAAAATGTTTAATTTCAATTTAGATAATTAATGATGATTACTGTTCTATTTACTCATTGAATACGATATTTATTATTGATCTCAAATGCTGGACAAAACGTAAAATACAACATTTACATCTTGGAGGCATTGTCTTTATTTTAATTTCATTCTTCCTCTGAAATTTCCATATAAAATTTATTTCAGTTTGAATTAAAACGTCACGGAACAGTTAATACCTCTTCTGATTTGAAAGACTAGTGAAGTTATTGTTTCTCAACGCGCAAAATACTGAAATAGCTTCTGCATTATTCTGTTTTTGTCACAGTAAAATACTTGTATTTATACGGAGAGAGAAATACATTCTCATTACTCCTGTGTGTAGACAGACAATTAACAGTAAAACCATTATCCGTACATGTATATCCACTTGCACTGGAAGTACAATATAATTATGGATTTACCTAATCCTTCCAACTCGGGTTTAATAAATAATTCATTCTGAGAAACTTAACCCTAATATAAACATTTTTCTGTTTGCTGAATACTACGAAACAAACACTAAATTATTAAACAAATAATTCTCCGACTGACAATTTTTTTGTTAGTTTACGAATTTCGTGTTGACAAAATATCACCCACAATAAATGAATCAATAGAGTAACTTTGTTCATAGCGTTGGAAAAGACGTAATTCCACGATATTCGGAAACCGTGGGCGAAATTAATCGCATAGGATTTTGCCAAAAACCACGCCTATACCCACGCAAACGAAAAATTCACTCACCGATACCCTGGGAAATCCCAGATGATCAACAATACAACAGAAACTGATGGAAATCCAATGTTACCTAAAACAAAGAAGAGTATCAGTATTTGTTAGTAGGTACATAAAATTTTGCATATGTATGGTAAATAATTTATAAATTTGTTGACAAGAGATTTTTAATACAACTAATGTATTAGTTTACTTCGTTTCAAAATTAGCAAGAGTAACAAATCAGTCCGTCAAAAATATTCCAGTGGCGCGTCAATAATTGTTTGCTACGGAATAGTCGAAAAATAATTTTTCGAGATCAGCTGAAGTCACCTTACATTGAAATAAATGTAAATTTGTAATGTAAACAATAATAATAACAACAACAACAATAATCACTCACTCTTTCAACAACATTCTTACTAGCCATAGCCATACATCATACAATAATTCCTCACTCTTAACATAACAAAGTCACCGATTATGGAAATACATAAACAAATCTTCTCCCTCCCGGCTTTGTAAGTCTTCAGAAATGATTTTCGAAAGGTTTATTGAGGTCTTTCTATTGTTATCTATGTCAGAGAAGTAAATTTTGTTCAAAGTACAAAGCGGGCTGCATTATATGAGCAATGAATACCTTAGTAAAGTTATATCTAATTTTTGTGATGGGTTTATTTGCCGTTTATTTTGATTTATTACTCTATCTCATTTCGAAACGAAGTTTAATTACAAAACTGATGAAATAACAAATAAAATAATTCATTATTATTTTTATTTAAAATTTCGTCGGCCCGACATACAATATACAGAACCGGCATATAGAAATTTATATACCCTTGAAGTTTTTTTTACTCTTTTTTTAGGCCTCACATAAAAATATGTTTAAATTTACTATATATTTATTTCTCACGTTTGCCTGCCGTTTGTAACAAACTGACTTACCGATAATAAAAGTTCTTATAATTTTTTTGATAAATATTAATATGAAATGACTTCTCATTACCTTACCTACACTAAATATTAAATTACAAGGTATTACTTTGAATTATTTAAATATTAAAACTACTTTCAAAATTGTTTCTCAATACAATGAAATCAATAACACTTCTTCAATACTCCAAGTAATTTTATTACAAGGAAATGACTAACTCAATTCCTATCTCGTGTACTTCCGATACATAGTTCCAACAAACTACTAAGTATAAAACAACTTCTTGTACTTCAATTATGTTGTTCTTTTAAAACAATTTAAAAACTTGTATCTCAAAGAAGCAAGCCACGATAATAATAGAAATCTGCGGTTAAAGAATTTTCCAGTCTATGATAAGATACTTAAAAGTTAAAAACAATTTCCTGTGGCAAACTGCTTTATTACTCGTTTATCAAAACTCTATACACTAACTTTTACTTTACTTAAATAACACAAGAATCTAAGTTCAATAATTCTGAGTTTTATTACAAAATTTTGACCAATTAACAGACCGCGTATTTCGTTTGTTTCTTACGTGTTTTATTATTATTTTCATTCATAAACTAAGGGTCGGTATTTCCAGAATTGCGTGAACACCCTTCAATAGCTTGCCAAACACAACCACATCACTTTGTGGTGGGTACTGGAACACGAGAGAGTTCTAGGCAATGAAAAAGCAGATGAGCTCGCTAAAAAATGAGCTAAATTACCATTTTACGGACCTGAACCTTCTTTTGAGCTCTTGAATAGCCGTCAAAAACTAGGAGTCAGTCATAGCCTCATATTGTATACACATTCCGGGCCATAATCAGTCGAAGAAATTTATTTTACTCTCGTCGACATACGCCAAAGACTCAAAGAGCTATCATCTCTCAGAAAAAAGGATCTTAGAACTATGACAGGTATCTTTACTGGTCATTGTCCTCTGAAATATTATCTATATAAGATTGGTATAAGGTGAACTCGCCGAAGTTTGTTCTTATCCTGCAGTTCTTTTATTTTTGTATATATCAATTTACCAAATACCCAAAGATGGCATCGCTCAGAGCCATCTAGACTGAGTACTCACATCAGATTTAATACGATGATAAATAAAAACATGGTGTAAGTTTGCCGACTTTTGCTAGATCCTAAATCATCTGCATATATTTATCTATTTCTGTACGTTTGATTATAAATTCTTGAATAGTTTTGATTGACGTATCCAACCATCTACTTATTTTTGTATTTTACATCTTTTGTTAGTATGCACTTCCCGAAAATCAGCCCAATAGAATGAAGAAAAATTAGAAACTTGTCCTATTATATTCAGTACCTAGTGTTTTTACCTTCCGTCTCCTTTAGGTAAGGAAGGTATTGCCTTTGGTCAAAATTTCGATAGTAAGTTTCTAATGAACAAGCACGTTTTGAGGTCCCTAGAAAACGAATTTACTATTTTTACGATTATGTCTGTATGTATGTGTGTGTTTGTGCGTCTCTCTCTCTCTCTGTGTGTGTGTGTGTGTGTATATATATGTGTGTGTGTGTGTATATATATGTGTGTGTGTATGTGACGATCGTTTCAGATCGCATAACTCCAATTCCACAATTCCAAAAATTATATTTTAACTGTTTTTCTTTAAAAAACAGTTAAATATCATTTATTGATATTTACATACGATATAACATTTTATACTTCATATTCAATAGATATGGGGTTAAAGAATTATAAAGATATTAAATTTCATAAATCAGCCAGATACGCTAACCATGGAAACTGCTAATATATTCAGATAATTTAAATTGACAGATCAGTATCAATGAAAAGAAAATGAATGTGGCAGAGATGAGGATGTTGAGATAGATGTTGACGAAGACACGGAAAGATAAGGTGAGGAATTAAAGGATAAGGGAAATGGCTCGAGTGATGGAAGTTTCTACATAGATGCAAGAGAGACGATTACATTAGTTTGAACATGTTATGAAGAGAGTTGAGAAATATATTGGAAGAAGAATAAATAGCTTTGTAGTAGACGGTAGAAGAAATACAGGAAGACCAAATATAAGATGGAAGGACTGTATTGCGGAAGACTTGAGAGAAAATGACTGAACGAGGACGACACGCAAAACAGAAATGAGTGGAAGAAGGAAATAAAAAATAGCGACCCCTAACGAATGGGAAAAGCTAAAGAGGAAGAAGATGTCAGTGTCAAGTGCAATTTGCATAGTTTGTTAAATGAAATAATTTTACTGGAAATATATGATCTTTTAAAAGAAAATTTACGTATGGAATTTATACATAATATACAGAAGGTAATGTGCTGACCACATCAGATTTTTATTTTATTATTTTTGTTAGGTACCTTTCGGTTTTTGTGTCAGTCAAATTTTATTTTGTAAAATTTGAGAAGATAAAGTTATTTATTTTCAATAAAAATCTAACAGCATAGAATTTTTGGAATACCTTATCGATCGTATTGCACGTTGTAGTATGAAGTTACAGACGCGTTACGCACTTACTCTCTATCAGAGTGGAAGTGCGGTTTAGTGACCCACATTTTAAAAACCATACACAAAAAATTTGGTGAATTCAATTAAGAATATAAATAGTTTAATACAACCGATAAGATTCAACAAGTAATACATAAAACGTACATTTGTTTTAGAATTTGAAAAATAATGTGAGCCGTAAAGCCAGACTTTGCAAAAAGTAGTACGCATTTCGGCGAGTTCACCTTAGCTAAAAAGAGTAACTGCCAAGAAGAGGGCTTGGTACACATTTTATGTGGTCGAAAGAAGACAACTAACTAGGTAAAAGCTACCTCACGGCAAATGAGATTGGAAAACTGGCTCCTGGAGCAATAACTGGCTTCATGAAAACTAAAATCGGGCCATGTTATAATAGATCTTACAGGACCCAGTGACACAAGTGGTTAGCGCTTAAGGCCCTCAACTAATAAATAATAATAATAATAATAATAATAATAATAATAAAAAAACATTTTAACGAGATGAAAATACCGCGCCTATTACATTCATTTGATTTCAGAAACAAAACTTACAGATAAGGTTGTAATATACAGTAATCATATCCTATTGAAGCGTGATTTAATCATTTCATTTAAATCACAACACTTGTCTGAAACCTCGTTATAATTACGACTAACCGCAAAGTACAGCGATGAATCTCAACCGAGTCTTGTCAATTAAATAACAGCGGCACATCGTTTGAGTTTCAGTGGTGACTTGATTAAGAAATTGCAGAACGAGGACGGGTTTTTCTATACCCAAGGATGTGTATTATGACATAGTCATTACGCTCTCCTTACCGGACGCGTTGTGATGTTTTTTAAACGTGACTTTTGTGCTGTGGACATCTCTTTAATATGTAAATAAAATACAGGAAATTAGGTTTTGTTGGCAAAAATAAAAAGCATATTACTCATTGTTGTGATGTAATTAAACACATACAAATATGTTCACTGTTATGCACTGCCTGAAATTGTTATATGAATTTTCAACTAAATAAACAATGTACTTACATAAATATGTTGGGAATTAGCCACCATATTTGTAGCTATGCCAATTTTGAAATTTTAGCTTAACACCATCTAAACCATCTTCAATAAAAATCTGTTGTGGCCAGCACAATACCTCTCGCCATTTTCATTTTATGATGCTTAAGGCGCGAGCAGTTATGTGACTTTGTTGACTTTGGCAAGCAGATATGGGGGCCCGTGTCAAAATTACAGTAATAATGTACATAGCTGTCAAGTATCATAAGTTTTCATTCAAAACATTACGATTTTCCAAATCCATGTGGATTATTTTCTCGTCAAGTATTCCATACTATTGATGACATATAAACAACATGTTACAGAATATTTTGAATTTTATAATAAAAAATTATGACATTTGCAACATCTATGTAAATAACTACTAGGTGTCATTCTGACACGGGCCCACAAATCTGCTTGTCAATGCCAACTAAGTCACATATCTGCTCGTGCCCTATAAGTAACGAATTTAACATTTCTTGTACACACAAATAATTGAAATTGTATTCTTTCGTTCTATGAGTAATTTTGTCCTACTCGTCTAATATGTTCAAAATTCTTCAAATTCATTGACAGTATTAGCGGTATTTCTTAAGGATATATGTAATATTAACATACCTATAATTTAAATACATATTTAATTAATAATACAATAATATATTAAATGTACTCGTATTTTCCAGAAAAATATGATTTTTGACACTGAAATTTTGCATTTATCTGTCCATTACAAACATTTAAATATCTCAACTGTATTTTAGGCAACGAGATTTACTACAACAGATTATTCTATATTATTATATACTATATCTCCAATCCTATAAGAGATATAATAAAAAAATTAAATGTGTCATACAGAGAATTTAATTTTCTTTAATATTACCAAGAAAAAATTCAAAAAATTATATTTAGAAGTTTTTTTTTTTTCAAGAATCTTCTACTTCTGGTTGTCCAATTTTTACCAAAACCTTTTCAGCTCTTCCCATGAATGTCCGATTGGTAAATACGAAGTTAAACAAATATAAAGTCTTATAGTTTTTGATTAATCCTCCTTCCAACGTCCCACACATACACACACACACACAAATACACAGACATCATCGTAAAAATGTTAAAATCATATTGTAGGGACCTTAAAACGTGTTTATTCATTAAAATCTGGATATGCGATTTTTACATGAATCCAATACCTCTCTTAGCGAGAGATAAAAAATCGCGCAACCTTGTTGACCTTTTTCAATTAGCCTCAAATTCATACCTCCATCCCTCGGACTGTAATCACGCAATAACCCTTAGGTCGTAATCCCCGCGATCGATTCCTCCTCGGCAACAAATCGCTTGCGATCGGTTCTGTTCTGTTTGCCCTGTTTGACACTTGGGCCCTTTGATGGCTAATGCTCAAATTGCCTGCGGATGAATTGGCTCGGCTACGCACGAACTCAGAGGGCAGCAGAGTAAAGTAGAGTGGGACAGAGTAGAACAGACTAGAGAGAGGAATGTTATTGCATACAGCGACGCAGGAAATTGCAGAGCGAATGGACATGAACCCTCCGTGATGGAGATGGCGATATGAGATGTGTTGGTTGTAAATTTGAAAGGAAAATTGAGGCGTGGAAAATGAGGAGGAAAGTGGTGTTTGGATGATGAGCTAAAAGGTAATCACGGACTTACAGAAAAATAAAAAGGATTTAAAAGCAATGCACATTTTATTATTTAATCGCTGTCATTATCATAATGAAATATATGTCAGCTTTCTACTAGTATAGTACGTTTTTTAAAAGCAAACCTTGTTTAACACCCAAAAACAGTTTCGGTTTTGAAATCGTTTCCCGATTAGGTCTTTGAAAGACTGCAAGCAAGAATACCGTAGTATTCGCTAGTGAAATAGACGTCTGGCGACGAAAATATGAACTAGTGTTAGGTAGTAAGTTCCAGTCAAGGTAGCGGCGAATAAAACGTTTCTGTTACTTTGACAAATAAATCATGAGTGGAGTGAAATTTCTAGTACCAATAATAAAATCTAAAACTTCAATAAGTTTTTGTTGCATTGACGAATGTCTACTGACGTACCGTCAGTAGCACGCAGAAATGCAGAAATGCAGAAATTAGTTTCCATAATTTCCCGAAAACAGAAACCAAAATTCTATGAAAATAATTATTATGGCAATTTGAATTCATGGATTCATCTTTTAAAAATCGTAAAGGAACCGAACAAAAATCTGCGTGTGTGCTACTTGTGAAGAAGATTATATTTTACCAGGTATAACTGTATGATAATAATGGGGCATTCAACCAGTGTACAGAAATATTAAACTTCAATAATTAAAAGGTAGCATACTTTAAACTAAAAATGTAAAATGAATGTTATGAAATATTTCTTCGTTGTACTCGTAATTAAAATGGTTAATGTAAACGCAACGTTAATGGCCCAAATCGATTGTTATCGTAAAATTTCGAATCAATTCGGTTAATCTAAACCTGCTATTCGTTGTTTTTGTTTGAATTCAAATAAAAAAACTATAACAACACTACTGTCATCCTAATAACATTCTCAAAATGTTACATGTTATTGGTATTTATTTTATTTATTTTAAACATTTCTCTTTATTTCTGTATTCATTATTATTTAATTTTACAAGGAAAAAAGTTTTAATAAAAATAAGTGAAAATATGTACCCACCTGCATGCCTAATACAGATATCCCTAGAATTAACTCTTTTAGGAGGATAAACAAGTTGTTTATCCTGCTAAAGTTGGGCCTGTGACGTTACAAATAATTCAGTCATTCATATCTTGCTTACTAATTCGAATGTGAACAATGCGTTTTCATCAATACACCAATATTTTTTTATATGCTGCATGCCTTTATTAAAATATTTTGTAATGAAATTTAAACTTTTAGACATACCTGCCTCAAGAACACACTCAAATCGTAAAGCTTATCCATTCATTAATTTTTCAAAGACTATAATAATCCAGTACTAATAGATTCACGAAAACAAAGGCTCAAATCACGTAAAATCAAAATTAGAGAGAATGCTAAACATAATTTCCAGATGAAGCGGAGGAGTTTGCAAAATTCAAAATATTACTCATACTAAGAAACAATATTTTTATTTAATATTAACTATATTATTAATATTATTTTGCACTTCAAAGGCCGCAGCGTATGAAAATAGACAGTTATGGAAACGACACATCTACCTTAGGCTGGCCATATTGTTACGTAACGCGCCTAACTCCGCCTCTTCTTCACTCGCGAATATCATTTAGAACTATAATAATACAGGGCTACAATTGAGGAGTTTTTGACAAAAACAACCTGTCCAGTTTTTTAAATTTGCGATATACCTACCTACAAAGAAAAAACTTTTTACGTTCCTTGCTGTTAAAGATTTCTGTAACTTAATTTAACTCAGGATCATATGCGAATATTAGAAAATTATTTAACTGATGTTAAAAGATTCACAGTCAAAACGAAATCATTGTTCCGACATTAGACGGTAGTTAAAGTTTTTTCTAAGGTTTCTTCGGAGACAGAATATAAAAGCTTGTGAACTTGACGACAAAATGAAACTATGTCTTCGATTTTCCAACAATTTTCTTTTCTGTAACAATTTTCTGATTCACCAACAAATTTACAATGACAAAATTTCGTCCCCATTGGGATTTGAAAGTTTGAAACAGAGTAAATTTTACACAAACCTCATTGAGTGACTCATCTATTTTTTCCAAGTTTACAGAAAACAAATACATGTGCTTTGTTATACAAACGGCGAGAATTCCTACATGAGGCAGGGAAACTTTTCAAATTTACATATTACGCCCGCCATAAAGAGTAAGTCACCCTTCAAAAGACTCTAAAAGGGAGCAGTCGAGATGCAGGAATAGAAGACTGCACTTTCTCTGCCTTAGGGCCGAATTTTCGTACATGAAAACTAAATTTAACTTTTTGTCATTGGGTTTTATATTGTTTATTCAACGGGGAAATGTTTTATGTATGTCACAATAAAAGCATAAACTCCAGGAAATGTATACATTGACTAACACGTGTATGCATTTACGTTCGATATTATAATAATTCTGCGTGTAATATACCTATAATGAGGGGTTTTCAAGTTTTTCATTTTTTAATCTGTACATGAAAATATTGGACCCGTATTTTGTATTTTCGCCGAAAAAATTCTAATACGCCAGAAAAAAATTATTAAAGTTTCAATAAATGAGGACCGAGAAAAATCGACGTCATCTACTCCGATAACATACGTTTCTAGAGCTGAACATGGCGCAGGCGTGGCTTGCGTTTTCGAACAGCGATTAACTAATACCATTTGCTAGTGACCATCACGTCACAAACATAGCTGATGAAAAACATTTACGCACTCTAGCAGCAAAGTTGAGAACACGTTATATTTTGCACAAATTGGTAGGAACAACGTGGGGAACCAATGCCAATACACTGCGGACAACTGCAATGAGGTTAGTTTACTCAACTGCTGAGTACGCAGCCTCTGTTTGGTTAAATAGTGCCCATGTAAATAAAGTTGATATTGTTCTCAATCAGACAATGCGTATAATATCTGGCTGTATTCAAAGTACTCCACTCAAAGTGGCTTCCAGTTCTTAGTCTCATGAACCGCCTAAGATCCAAAGATGCAAAATTCTAGTTACAGAGTATAAAAAGGTATGTCAAAATTTAGACTTACCAGTTCATCGGAATGTAATTGAATTTAAAAGATTGAAATCCAGAAATCCTCCAATAAAAACTGCTAAACATTTGGTAATGAAAACTTCAACGGGTCAGATGCGTGACGTATTGAATGGCAGAATCAAACTGATTCTACTGGGTATACAATATTAAATACACAAAAACGTCCGGATGGCTTTGATCTTCCACGCAAAATTTGGGTCTCATTAAACAGGGTTAGAACTGGGCATGGTAGGTGTGGATCTTCATTTTACAAATGGGGTTTGCGGTCAGATCCAAAATGTGATTGCGGCGCTGAACAACAAACAATCAACCACATTGTAAATGAATGTCCACTTCGAGCATTCCAGGGAACAATGGAAGACTTCTTTCAAGTTACTCCAAAAGCTATCGTATGGTTGAATAACCTTGACTTGGACCTATAATAAATTTTTATTTCAATATTTTTATTATGTATTTATATTTGTGTATGTAATGCCATAAGCTAATAATAATAGCTGATACCGAATTTTATGCGTTCGATTTAAATATCATGGTAATAGAAATCAGAAAAATAACGATTATATACACTATATTATATAACTTATACATAATGAACAATAATATCCAATAAGTATATTTTTTTAAAAGCCGTTGACTTGGAAAACCATAACTGAAATGCTTTTGTAAGTTTCTCTATATTTATATCTTCGTGTGCAACTGAATGCCTGTAAATCGCGCATTTCAGTAACATGTCATATTCTGTAACATTTTCCAAACGATTCAATATTCGTGCGATTTAGATTTACAGCACTCATCTCATACTTTCTTACACATCACAATGCTATTATTGCAAAGGTTCAATCACTTCATATTCCGACAGAAGGAAATGAAATTGCAAAAGTACCTATATGTGAAATGTGCGTAACAGCGCAATAAAAGTAGAAGTATACGAGTCGAGGTTGTTACAGAACGGTGGTTAACGTTGGCAGCTCGTTTTCTACTTTTAAACGGTCAAAAAATTCTTAAATCAATTTTCATTTTAGACAGTTCTTTTATGTGTCACTTGAAATTAAGGCGAGCAATTTAGGCTAGTTAGAACTTAGGTAATCAATGTTTTTAATTATTGTTGTATATAAATATTTGGAATTAACCAGACATTTTCATGATTTATAATTTGACAACTTTAACAGTTTAAGTCAACAATTGATTCGACACTTTTTAAGTGCTCCCGTAATTAGTTTGAACACTTTGGCAGTTTTTAAGCCACCAGATATTAGTTTGAAAATATTCCAAAAGAAGATTGGTTTGGAGCTTTTACGAAGTGGAAAGAAAAAATAATGAAGTATATTATTGTTTGAAGGGAAATACAGTGCGTTAAAAAACCTAACTCAGAATAAGCTATGAACAAAGAAACATATGTCTTAATTTGAAAGTATTTAATTTTTCCGTAACTTAACCACGACCGTGGTTGTGGTTTTATTGTAGTTCACATGGTCAGGTTATGGTTACTGAAACAAAAGTTATATCGGTTGCAATTGACGAATATAAAAAAAACTTTCAAACAACAGTGGGTTCATGATTCTGTAAATATTGTAATTTATGGGAAATATTGTTTTACAGGTACAATATAACTCTGTCTGTAAATATTATACATATTAGTATACATGAATAATAATTATACATTTATACAATTTTATTTATTATAAAGGGTTTTCCAATAAGAGGTGTTATTTTGAATAGCCCGCTATTTCGGTAGATGTCGCTTTTGAAGCTGTCATTTTTTGACATTTGACAAGTAGAAACTACGCCATTAATAAAAATGGAACGATACACGCTTCAACAACGCATTGAAATTATTAAAATTCACTATAAAAATGGTGAAAATTTGGCAGAGACGGTTCGTAAAACTCGACAATTTTTGGGTCGTCGTGAAGCACCTTGTCGGACCGCAATACAGAAATTGGTGGAAAAATTCGAGCTGTTGGGACAAGTTAGTGATGTGAAGAATAAAACCCGTGCACGTCGCTCAAGAACAGCCGAGAATATTGCTGCTGTAGCCGAAAGTGTTGAAGAAAACCCAGGTTTGTCCATTCCTCGTCGTTCTTTGGAATTAGGCATTCCACAAACGTCATTACACCGTATTTTGCATAAAGATTTGGGTCTTAAGGCTTATAAAGTCCAGTTAACACAAGAACTCAAGCCGCAGCCGGTCGATCATCAACAACGTCGTGTCTTTGCTGATTGGGTCGTTGAAATGCATGAAAATGATCCGGAATTCCATCGAAAAATCATCTTGAGTGATGAGGCCCAATTCCACCTCGGTGGCTTCGTCAACAAACAAAATTGTCGCATCTGGGGCTCAGAAAACCCAAGAGTTATTGTTGAAAAGCCTCTCTATCCTCAACGTGTGACTGTTTGGTGCGGTTTATGGTCCGGCGGAGTCATTGGACCTTACTTTTTCGAAAATGAGGCTGGAGCAACAGTTACGGTGAATGGATTGCGCTATCGAGAGATAATTAACGATTTTTTATGGCCGGAATTGGATGGTATTGATCTGGACAACGTTTACTTTCAACAAGACGGCGCTACGTGCCACACAAGCAACGAAACCATTGATCTTTTACGGGAAAAGTTTCCGGACCGTGTTATCTCTCGAAGAGGTGATCACAATTGGCCACCGAGATCTTGTGATTTAACACCTTGCGACTTCTTTCTTTGAGGCCACGTGAAAGAGAAGGTCTACGCCAACTGCCCAGCGTCGACTCAAGACCTCAAAGATGGAATTCGTGAGACTATCGAGGACATAGGACAGCCACTTTGCGATTTGGTTATGGAAAATTTCATGAAAAGGATATTGTCCTGTCAGAGTGGTCGTGGTGGTCATTTGCCTGATGTTATTTTCCACTATTAACGGCATACCTTCCTCTTTATAATGAAATAAACATCCGATCATTTATATTAAAAAATGGCATTTTTCTTTGAATATCAAAATAACACCTCTTATTGGAAAACCCTTTATTATAAGAAAAAAAAAAATGACCACAACAACCACAAAGATTTTGTTCTTGTTATGGCCACGAAAAAGAAACCAAAACTTTCGGGATCACATTCCATAATGGAGCCGCGATCCTGAAATTACGTTTTGGTTACATTACGGAACGCTTAATTAGAACCTTGGTCATCGCGGTTAAGTTACGGAATATACTATAAATGTCAATTTGACACGAGATATTGTCCATATATTATCTAAAGAAATTAAAGCTTTTCTTCTAGAATTATATTTTAGTAATGGAAATAAATTAGAAATGGGCGAATGGCAACATTTTTTTTGCTACATCTGCTACAACGAATTTAAGAAAAATTACATTTCATGATCAGACGATTGTCATGAAATTCTAAAAATTATGAAGTATAAGTTTGAAATTAAAATTAAGCTCGTTGCTAATATACCTACCTTCGCAAATAAGTTTTTAATGCTCATTCCATGAAATTCAAAGGAATTGTACCTTAAAACGATCTAACGTATACAGAATTTAAAGCTTTGTTACATGTCGTTTGAAATATGATACGCGACGCCAGACTAATAAGACTATCTCCGTGTATGATATATGAGAAACCGCTACTGATATTATGAGCTTTGCTAGCTGTATTTAGACGTAACTTATGATTCGGTATTATTCAAGGCACATCCAGACATACAATATGAAGTTGTGTGAGTTATTTATAAACTGCGAATAAAAGTATTTGTATGTTGTACACAACAAGAAGGTATGTATTGTTTTGCTGGTGGAAATAAATCTATGAAATATTTTAAAAACGAGATTTGTTTTATTTTTGAACATATAAAACATTTTAGGTATTTAGTTATTGATTTTATACAAATATACGTATTTGTAAATGAATATTTTATTTTGCTGTATATGTAGAAAAAAGTTTATGTGTAATTGTCACGCATGCAATTCTAAGAATGTTTTTCTTTATTATTCTGTAAAATTCTACTCGTAAATACAATGAAGTTTTTGTTCACCACTCAACATAAAAATATTTTACTTTAATGACTTCGATTTTAATGTAAGATAGCAATTTATTAAAATTAGCAGTAGTATAATTTATTATACGGGCGTTCACTATTGTCAGTCTACCCAAAGAATAATTTTAGGGTAGTAAAATTTTTTATGCCTGCATGATATACTACATCAAATTTTATTTCTTCCATTTCCTGCCACTTTCATAAATGTCTACCTGCGGTAATATTTCACGCCGCTATTATAAATATAAATTAAGTTGAATATTTGCAGCTTAATAACAATAAATAAAGATATAGTGCGTACTATAACTCAACTGTCCATAAATCAGAATCCAATTATGATGAAAAAATGGTGTTGTATAGCCAGGACCGGTCTTTAAAATTTAGAGGCACTATAATGTTTTTGGAATCCTTAAAAAAGAAATAAAACTTAACGAAAGGTATACAAGTTTGCACACACGTTTATAGTCACAAACATGTAACATGAAAAATTGTTTAACGTCCAGTGGACTCCCCAATTTTTCAATTGGAAATCTATATTGAGTGTTTTTATGTAAGTTTTGGATTCGGTGAAGATATTATTATTACTCTTCCTAGAGTATTCTAATTGTCTTTAAAATTAAAAGGCGAGTTTCGAAGAAATTTATTTGGATTCCTTCATGGTTAGGAAGACTACATAAAAATCTCTTCTCGTATGAAAGAAATAATTTGTGTTAGTATTATTAGGGTCACGCTAGAATAATTGAAGTAGGCCGTGAAACATAATTTGTATTATTATTTTAAAGTTATATATTTTTAAGAAGAGATATGTGACGTGATCATGTTAGGATAGTTGAAAAAATAGATAGATTGGGAAGGAAAGATAGTTATAAATCAGCGTCGCGATTATGTTGTGGTAGGTTAGGCGAAATAAATACTTTAAATTTGTTATACTTTTTAATTATTCGTTATTAATTTTAAACAATTTATTATTAAAATGGTGTAATAGGTGCTCACGAACATGTGTACAAAGTTTTATAACAATCAGTTTTAATGGGAAGCAAATATTCAAAATATTCTAATTTCCCCATGTTAAATGCCTATGTAAAGAATTTCGTGCGCTACCCGGTATGTAAAAATTAGTGGTGGCATCCGCATAGTTTCGTATCCAAAAATACCCGGCTATCCGGATAAATGAATGTTAAAGTATCCGGATCTCGAATCCAAATATTAGTATTGGATTTTGAATCCGGATTTGAATATCGAATCTAGGAAACGGATTTTAGTATCGGATCTTAGATTCGAATATGGAGTATGTCATATTAATATGTTACTTTATATGTGTAATTATACAAATTTGTATTTTTTTTTATTCATCATTCACCAAATAGGACTCTGTGAAAATATAAATTCTTTTTCTTTACATTTGCACAAGTACCTGGCTATTTTAGAGGGGTTTGCCTTCATATTCAAAATGAAGAATCGGGTCCAGAATTAAAATTTGGATCCGGATCCGGAGAATTTTAGGTTCACGACATATAATTTGACAGCTTTTGCCAGGCTGAAATTAACTTGACAGACTTTAAGTGCTCCAGTAATTAGTTTGAAAGCTATGGTAGTTTTTACGTTACCAGGAATTAATATGATAGTTTTGAGAGTGACAAAGTGAAGACAACAGCAATAACAGATAAATATTTTTTTATAACATTTTCTAAATTATGGTTTCAGGAACATTATTTCAACTTTGCTTTCTTTGTTAGTTAAAATTCTGTTCAGAAATAATTATCATTCTTCTATTAACTATCTGTTTAGTCTAGATGTCAGCGGTCCTGATATTTATTTGTTGACAATTAAGTCCAGAAGTTATTGCAAGCCTACGTGCAGGGTTAATTTTGTTTATGGTTGCCTTATATCCTGCACCCTGCATCACCTCAGATATCCTCTCACAAAGATGATAACTTTTTTAGTTTTGAGCCAGTCCGGGTTTTGTTGTCAGAACGACATATACTGTTTTAGTTTTGGGAGAGTGCTAAACGCCAGCCCGCTGAGTTATAATATAGCATATTATATTAGTGTATGTTTTTATGGTTAGTGTAATCAATAATAATGAGTTAGTCAAGTTGTAGTGTAAATATAAGTAAATAAATTAGTATTAAATCTCAAGAATGTCCGTGTCCATAATATAAGGGTTCATCAATATTCAAATGTAAGTGCGTGTGTTCCTCCTCAATAAAGCGGAGGTGGTCCAATCATCGACCACAAGTTAGTTAAAATGTCATCGTGTTACAAGTGTCCCAGATATTGGTTTAAAAGCATTCCAAAAGAAGATTGTTGCTGGGAGATTTAAGAAGTGAAATGAAAGAATGGTGCAGTGTATTAATACAGGATATTATGTAAGTAAGTTGTACAACGCTTAACCCATGATAGAACTGACTCCATAGATAGTGAATCTGGCAACAATTTTTGTTTAACATACTTTCTACAAGAACTGGTGGCCTTTAAAACTGACCAATCACGTCATAGTTAAAATTTTTGTAAAAAAAGTAAAAATCTGTGTTCTATGGAAAAAATGTCACAAATGACATATAAGATCATTGACGTCGCGTCATATTTCAGATTTTCATAATGAAAAACTACATGTTTATCACCATTGATTACAAGTAATTAGACTAACAAATAAATAAAATAAATGAGTATAAAATAATTCAAAATAATTTTTATTGTTGAAATGTCTAGAAAACATATATGCATACATAAAAATCAGGCATATTCAACTTTGTGGATTAGCATAAACCCGATAATAATAACATACAGGGATTTTCACGAATCCCAAAATTCCTTCATAACGATCAACAGCGTTGGCATCAGGATTCCTGCCAAGATCCCAAGTGTTTTGCTGAAACGTTCCAAATTTGCGTAGATATTGATGAGTTCGGATAAAAACAGAGTGATGCGGTATACGTCTTTTGGAAATAACTTTCTGTACCGTCTTGCAGCAGCACGACAATTTTGTAATGTCTCGCCATAAACCATACGCATGTCTGCATATTCTTGATTGGTGAAGGTAAATGGCATTTTGAGAATATAAAAAAAGAATATAAATTGTACGCCTATACATAAAACGCTTAAAACGTCAGTTTTGACAATCAACATTTTTTCCAAAGAACACATTGATATTTCCTTTTTTGCATTTTTTACCTCTCGCTAAGAGAGGTATTGGATTCATGCTAAAAATCGCATATCCAGATTTTATTGAATAAGCACGTTTTAAGGTCCCTACAATCCGATTTTAACATTTTTACGATGATGTCTGTGTGTGTGTGTGTGTGTGTGTGTGTGTGGATGTGTGTGTGTGTGTGTGTGTGTGTGTGTGTGTATGTGTGTGTGTGGGATGTTGGAAGGACGGTTACTCAAAAACTATAAGACTTAAAATTTGTTTAACAACGTATTTCCCAATCGGACATTCATGGGAAGATCTGAAAAGGTTTTGGTAATAATTGGACAACCGGAAGTAGAAGATTCTTGAAAAAAAATCTTCTAAATATTATTTTTTCAAAATTTTTCGTGGTAATATTAAAGAAAATTAAATTCTCTATCTGATACATTTAAATATTTTATTATATATTCCATAGATTTAGAGATAAAAGAAGTATAATATATAAAATAATCTGTTGTAATAAATTTGACAGCCGAAAGAATGCCATGAAAAATAGTTGATAATTTAAATTATTTGTAACTGACAGATAAATGTCAGTGTGAGAAATAATGAGTAATGAATTAAAAATGTACTTGGAGACTCCCTTAGTTCTTGATCTGTGACTATTATGGAGATGACAAGTCTAGGTTGAAGGACTTAGATTTGTTTCAAACATTATGGGACAATGTACACCAGTACTGTAGACTAGAGTAACTTTGAATTGCGAAAAAGCTATCAAATTCTTCTCAAGTAAGTTGTAAATATTGACAAAATCGGAGTGCAATCTATCCGTCACTTTATTAAAGGGAATTAAGGTTATTTAGATATAACAAGTATGAAAACATAAAATGTAAAAGAAGATATATAAGAATAGATGCACAATCCAGATATATACATTTTAGACCGCCCAAAATTAATGTTTTTACTAGAAGAATATGAAGAGAAAGTAAACAAAGTTGTTCGAATTGAAAATTGCTGTTACCAGCCTAATATTTATATATGGTAAACTCTACTTTGTAATTTATTGTAACATAATTTATGGTAAAATATCTTCATGTTGAGACATGCTATTATTGAATAATAAAGAAGTTTATACGTCAGATTTATATGAATATATTATTTGTATTTATAAAAATAATCTTTGCTTTATGCATACAGCCAGGTAAAATATACGGCGAGAGGTTATGTGCTGGCCACATCAGATTTTTTTACTATGGCGTGATTGGTCAGCTTTAAAGGCCTCTAGTTCTTATAGAAAGCATGTTAAACAAAAATTGTTGCCAGATTTACTATCTATGGGGCCAGTTCTACCGTGGGTTGTAGATACACTTACTTACATTAACACCCAGTATATTTTTAAAATAAAATTCCAAAAAAAAAACTGTGAACCATATGTCTTATTCTCAATAATTCTAGCGTAACCCTTGTACACAATGAAGGAACAAGTGCTGAAAAATAAACCATCTCTGAGTGCTGTTCCGAAAATCTGAAGCCGACGTCAATTTTTCACTGAAAATATGCACGCATGCACATTCGAGGCAATAAATTCAACAGCCTTTTAAAAATTCATCTGACGCTACTCGACGCACCGAATTACCCGCTTCCCCCCAGAGCTGCTGAGCGTAATAAAATGTTTTTTACAACACAGGGAGCAAATTTACGACCTATCCACATAACCAAATCAATAAAATAGAATTTTTCTGGGACCGGCGCATGATTGGCGAAACGTTATCTAGATTCGAAACAAATGAATCAATGGGGATTTAATTTTCAGAGCACGCTTCGATGTCTTCGTGAGGGAATGAATGTATGATATTGTATTTTGAATATTGATGGATTCTGAGAAAGCACTGTGGACAAATTGAGTTATAATCGTTTTCACCTTTGTGACGAACACTCAGTTATTTTTAGTTTATATAGATTTTAATAATTACCAATATGGATTAGAATACTAATACATTTGGATATTGCGTTACTATTGACAATATCTGTAAATTGCTATTGTAGCCTTGTGTACAATACTTACATTTCTTGGAAACATGTATAAATTACTTTATTATACAGAGGAATTAATCATTTCAAAACCACAATTATATTCATTATTTTCCAAGATAATAAATACGAGTTTTTACATTATATTCTAAGCAATAAGGAAAGATTTTTTAATATGTTTGAAAAATGTGGGAAATTACTATTACTCATCTGTATGATAATAATTATTACAAAATAATGTAGTGTGATTATTAATGAAAATGATTTTATAATTAAACGACTTGAAATCATAATTATTAACATTTTCATGTGATGTTTCAAAACAGTAATTTCGCAAACTTTTGAATCAAACCAACCCAAATTTTTATTTGCGGTATCTGTGGAGGTGTAATGTCGATAACAATTTTTATTATTCGTACTTGTCGGGGTCGTGTTTATTACGATGGTTTCAGCTCAATCGCATATATTACAATATGTGGGGTGCCTCAGGGCTCCAATCTAGATCCATTATTATTTATTATTATAAATTATGTTATATTCAAAATTGTAACACATTAGTGTCAGATAAGTTTTTATTGTTGTGCAAATGGAAAGCGCCTTTTATTCAATTAGACTAATTGTAACATTCGTTGTGATTATAGAAGCCAAGCATATTGAAACAACGTCAAGTTTGTCTTAAATTTGTTTGTTCTAGGTTATATAAATCTGCGATTACAGATTACAGAAACACTTTTTATTGATAATATCTTAACTTGAACTCAAAACTGAATATCTACTTAGAACTTGGTATTCTGATTTTACAATCTATATTATTCCTAAACGAATCGAAACTAACAAAATACAAACTTATCATCCAGTTATTATAAGATCAGAATGTAATCAATGTTAATTGACTACTCTCGGTAAACGTCTTGCAACTTCCTTCAGTGTGGAAGCTCGTTTCCGGTGATGACGTTCCGCGTCAATGACCATCCTCCGCTTCCCCGGTACTTCCGGTTTCCGTGGCCAGTTCCATCGAACCACCGGAAGTTGGTACGATTTACAATCGTCGTCGAATCGTCTCACATTCCATCAAAGCACTGATTATACACTATTTTACAAGCCATTCGTGGTATCGGAAATCATCGTAAATCGTAATCTACTGACTTCCATGTGTTACTTGGTTTACATTTATCGTTTCGTTACTTTTTGTGTTCATTTTGTTAAAAATTCGTTTCTGATTTCAACATGGCTTGAAAGTAGTAAAAATTTGGAATAGAGTAAATATTAAGGGCATTAGTTTTGAGATTTATTTTTAATATAAATGAACAATTTTCTAATTTATTACTATGATTGAGGACCCCACTAAAAAATTCATAGATTATTCCAGTCTGTTAACAATAATTTTATAAATGTGACTGGTTGTCATTTGGCATTTTCGAACATGTGTTTCTGTTTATTTAAAAAAATTACTAGCCATAAACCTTATCCAAATATTTATCAACTGCCTACAATTCAAACAATTTTCTCCACATTGTGTTAAAGAATACTGTATATATCCTTCATCTTCCCATAAACTCCGCATGCTTCCTCCGTAACAAGGGAATGTAGCCTGCCTAGACGACTAGATTTATTTTAAAACTACGGCGAGACGTTTACGAAAATATAAAAAGAAGATCGGGGTGGCCCAACTATTCTCGAGTGCGGGGTCTAACAAATAATTCATTTTGTTCGCCACCAGACTGAGCATGAATCAAATATGTCTGCACTTTTTCTCCGACTCGGATTGGAACGAGATATTTCAAGTGTTTTATTACTGGTAAATGTTGCTCGAAAATAGATTCAAGTGGGATTTTTATTTTCGAGGTTTTACATGATTTTTTCAATTTCTTTATTATGAGATCGTCATTAATGTTCGCCCACTTTTACGCGATCTCTTCGTATACTTTTCTCTCATCAATGTAGGTAACATTCTTTAATTGAGTCAAATTTTGTACGTGATATTAGCTGTATTATTTTTGATCAAAATATCTTAGTTCGTCTCAGTCTCAGTAAATAGCTATTCTTTTTGTCCTAATTGAACCGAGCGGTACTGAGTGTACTCACATCCCATCTTACCCATGTTGCATCACCCGTGAAATAAACTCAAAATGATAAATAATCCTTGACATTAGAAGAGGTAATGTTGTGAGTAGAAATGTCAATTTGTAGGGTATAAAAAATTATTATTAAACTTAAACCTTCGTGGTTGAAAACAACAATATCATGGTAGGTAATGATATTTAGAAAGAATTACTCTTTCCTCTTTCTATATGTGTTCTTTTCACAAATCAGCTCAGTTGATCTCAACTCACTGATCAACCAAGCTGAACACTTTCTATACTCAAAAATTTGATAATAACGCATTGTACAATTATAGCTTGCTCGTTCATCGCAAAAGTTATAAATGAGTCCAGAAAGAGTTTTAAAAATATCAGAATGCACAAATCTTACTTTACTTTACAGAACATTACGGTTAAAATTAATGCTATTTTGTTTTTGTGCGACAAGCGATGGATTCGTTTTTGCAGTTTGCAGACGTAGAAAAACCATTTTCATTTCTTATTAATTCACTTTCTTCGAAATCCACAAATCTTTATCGTAAATTCGTTTCTTCTAAGTCTGCGAAGTTTCCCGAACAATACGAACTCTTTTTGTTTGATGTGTTTAACTCTAATGTAAATATTAATCTTATAACCATAATTTATGAGGAAACTTTTGAAGACATATTATTCATTTGGTAAAGATTGATTCATATTTACTATTCCATTAGAATCGTCATAATCGCACGTAGTATAAGACCTGTAAATAATATATTTGGAATTGAATTTCTTTGTGCCCAACAGAATAAATTTACCTTCATTGGGAAGACGGCCAAGTCTGACCTAACTCAAAGCAAAGTTCACGTTATTTATATTGGAGTTCTCCATTGCACCGAATGAGAGAGAAGAGATATTATTCTCTCTCAAGTTGAACAGCTTCATTTAATATCTCGGATGCAGATACACGTGAGATAATTCATATCAGAAGAGAAATCTTGCTGCATCATTGTTGAAATCTACTAATACTAATAGTTTGACAATTAATCAACACCTTCACGATATATATGTATTAGTAGAAAATTGTGCGGTATTTCAATTTGTTTTTTCTTTTCAAATTTGGAATATCAATTTTGTTTAAGTAGAATTTAATTTAATAGTCATCACCACAATCACCACAACCATGTTTCTAAACATTGAATTGAATTTTTGTTTATACCTACTACGAAAATATGTCATTGTTTTGTTAACAGTAACAGTTTACATTCAGGTGTTGGTTACCATAGACAGCGGGTTGGAAATATATTTCATTGGGTATCTAGGACAAAAAAGCAAATAGTCTACAATTATCTTTACTGGGATTAAAATATGGGAGGGTACATTTGTCGTGTCTCCTATTACTTGCGACATGTTTTCGATGAAATAGTTATAAATATATTGCATAAAATTATGATTTAACTGCAACGTAACCCATTTGAGATTTTCTTTTTGAAATAAATATGTTATTTTGTTGTCAAGGATATCTAAAGCACTGCTCCCTTTATTAGTTATTGATAGAAAAATAATATACACTTTAATTAATTTAATTTCTTGTAAAATGATATATAAGGTATGGTGTCCATGAGGTCTCGTGCCCGTGTGCTTGAGTGCCTGGTCGCGAATCTGGAGACCCGGGTTCAATCCCGACCGGCGCCAAAAATTACTTCGAATTTTAATGGCACAAAATTGATCCCTGTCACGCCAGAAATGAGTGCCCGTGAGGTGACGCCAGGTAAGCGCCCGCACGGTACAAATATTTTATCATTACCAATATCTGTGTGTATAAAGCAGACTGGCACCCCCAGCAATGGGTAATATGCCGTGATGATATATTTATTTATAAAAAATCTCATTATGCACCTCGAATCGTACAGTGCAATTTTAGGTCTCGAATGCTTGCAACACCAAAACACTGCGATCTGGACCGAAAATCTGCACTTAGGTGCAGTATATAAATAACTATTACTCCTTCAAGATCCATGTTTTGCATTTATACAGCAGAATACTCCATATAATACATTTTGTAAACCTTTTTCGTAGTTTATATTATTGCGGTAATAGTTTCTGTATTTTACTGGCCAATTCCGCTCCTAATTTTTTTTACGGTTGATATTCTAAGTTACGTTTACCGTTGTCACCTCGCAGGCTTAAAAGTTGTCGCGGAGAGAGTCCAAACTACAGGAATCAATATGGTTTTGTTCTATTTGAAAATTGAAAATAATTTTTAAGTTTCACATTAAAGTGTGGTTCTTCAAATAATTAATACCAATTAGTTTCCATCCTCATTTTGATTAACCCAACCCCTTGTTAGGATACCATTAAGTAATTCGTTATAAAACGACAGGTCGAACAAACTGTCCAATATTGCACAATACGATTTGGTGTGTTAATCAAGATGAAGTTCGTATCGTAAGGGCAGGGTGATGAATGAAGTGCAGATATAAATAGACTCGCGATCACGACCGCTTATCTCGTCTCCAGACTACTGCAGTTTATCAACGACGCGCGACAGCCCTGTCCATCGACCAACTAATGGCTTTTAATCGATCTGGCATATCACGGGGCCGACGAATTTCAAGGAGAAAATAACTCCAATTGCTTACAATCACATACACAATTCACAATTTACAAGCGTCGTAGTTTGCAAAGGTGGATGAGAAATCAGATTGTCAATGCCAGTAAAATAAAGCTAACTGATTTTACTGCGTACAAAGATGGCATCGTTGCCATGTATAAACAAGCTAAAATTCCAGGGGATGACTCACTACTGTAGACGTTTTAAGTCATGCAGTAAACTAAATCAACTACAAAGTAATTTTTATTGCTGTACTAATTAAATCCATTAGTTCTTTTTCGTCATAAAGAGGCATGACACAGGAGTCTTAAATGTTTTTTAACAACACACATAATTCTAGGCGCTGTACGTCATTAACAATTTTTATTATATTCTTCTACTTCAAATTTTTGATATTTTCCTGTATATGTGATTATACAGGCCTTCCACACTTTGGATCATCCTAAACGATACCACGTACCATCGAAATTCTATTTCCAAAATATTAGATTGAGGCATAAGTTCATAGCGTTTTTATTGAAAGCAAAATTTATTTATTTTTTAATAAAAAAAATCATGAACTTATCAAGAATATATTCCCCTCCATTGTTTTACGATTGCCTCCCAGCGATCTGGCAGATTTTTTAATTCTACGTTTGAAGAAATCCAGTGGTTTGGAAGTGAAGTTAAAATGGCTCTCTTTGAAACGGGAAAACTATTTAACGGGAAAACTATTTTAATGCTGTACTTTCCGTAATGGCGTTCTCTCCGTAAACGTCACAAATGGTTCTAGCGGTATCCGATGCAAATTGTTTTAAAAATATAGCAAAGTAACATTTATAAAATAATGACACCACGTATGGCATAAAGTTGCTGTTAAGATATTTTAGAGAAAACTTTATAAAACTTTACCTTATGAAGATCATTTTATTTTTTTCGGTTTTATTAAGTATCTGTCACACTATAACAAAACAATTATGAAACAAGACTGTTATTTTAAATTGTAAGTTTTATTAACAATACTTCAGCATGTTCTTACAACAGAGATTAATGGTATTATCAGTTAGTTATAAGAACATTTATATAAAGATATTAAAACATATTATGGTTGCTAGTGCATTTTTGTATCGAATGCAACTATTAAAAGATAGTTTTGAATTTTCACAACAAGAATACAAATTTTAAAAAATATATAACGCACTAAAATCTTGTGGTATAAAATATCTGTGCTAGTTGGGATCTTAAATTTTCGCTTTATATTTAAATATAATCTCTTTTTAAAGATCAAAGCTTACTTTAAAAATGACAACTAAAAATTTTTAATGTCAAAATAATTTTCAAATATTTTTTTAAGTCGATCATGCAAAAAATGTTATAAGCATCACGAACGTTAAGGAATTACCGATCTCAGACAAAATTGTTTTCAATCGGTAAACTGCCCTTTCCTTAATACTTAATAGCTTTCCTCAAAGCTATTGTACAAATACAAAAATCAATTATCAAACACGTATTATTATCAACTTCTGTATGTTACTATATAGGGGTGGAGTTTAGTTAGTTGGGGTAGATGGCAGTACTTGTAGACATATTGTTGCGCGAGTATTTACATGAAATATAGATATCGTAATACCATTAAAATAGCTATTAATATTATGATAATTGTAAGAAATTTGATATTTTCTTAAAGATAAATGATAGATCTTTCACTCTAATAACAATTTTTCGAAATTTCCTCTGACATTTGTGTTACATTACTTTCTATATACGTATATTTTAAGGTAATAAAACAAAAAAAAAGGAATAAAAAATTAAAAAATTGTCAATAGAGACGAAAAGAGGCAAGCTTAAACTAAAACTGAACAGCTTTTTCGGGTATTTCAACGACTAGTAGTAAACCCCCTCAACTCCTTTTACAAATTTGCAAATTTAAAGATTATGCAATTAAACAATAGTATAACATCAAAATAAACGTTGACAAATTGTTTTCCAGTGCAGTCTTGCTGTTATGCTTTAAACCACCGTCGTACTTCATATTCACTTTGTTTTTATCGATATTAATGTTGATAAATTCATCGGATTGAAACTGAGAGTAAACTTGTGTAGATTGAATTTGATGGGTCTGAATACTGATTAAATTCCTGATGAGTAGCATATCTGCGGAAATACAAAATATAATTAAGTGGAAAGTGTATTAAACGTAGTAATTGAATGACACGGCAATGCAATCAGTTTCTTAACTGGTAAATTTCGAAATTGATTGAATTTGGTCGTGACAGAGCAGGGCATGCCGCGTCATCGCTTCAACCGCCAACGCCGACCGCAAACTGCGATGAATACATGAACACAGAGTAATTAAATTCCATTGTGTTCCGTACACGGTGTTTACTTCCGTTATGACCTAATTAGATCACCAGTTCCGCTGACAACACTTGTACAATTTGATACTGTCGTCTACTTAGAGCCCAAATTGTGCTAAATCGCTGATTAGGTTGCTTTCCGCTATAAGTTTTACAAATTCGAGTGATGATACCCGGAAAGCGTCTTCAGCGTTATGGATTGCAATCCGAAACCTGCGAATAAAAGTATATTGGTACGTTACGTAGGTAATAAAAGTTTTAAGAAAAAGTTAGACCTCTCATCAAATAGAACTTTTTATTTATTATTGAAACGTTGACATAAAGGGTTGTTCCTATAAACTAAGAAAATAAGAAATCTAATTTTATAACACTAACAGATGACCATTATCTTCAATGCGACGCAGTTTTTTAATGCCTTGTCTCATTTGTCTCTGAACGATGTTATTCTTGTCTGTACCTGTTGTTCGTTTTGGTATTCCCAGCTATTATTGTATAGGTACTTTTCTGCTAATAAAAAATGCTCTATCAGTCGCGCCTGAGAAATATTTGGGGGATTATACTCACTGTTTTCTATAAAATGTTGGCTGTGCAGCATCTATAAATTCGCTCAAGTTGCGACGCAGTCTATTTGGTTCCATTATTTCTTTTTTCGAAATTTAAATCATTTCTGAGCAAGTTCTGCTATCAATCATTTTTAAAATTCTAGAAGTTCGAGCTAATTTGCACGTAGACGTTCTAACTATGTTTTGAGCACTGTGAGTGGGTCTGCTGATTTGATTTGGGAGCAAAAGTTCGGGTCGCCCACTTTTTGGTAAATTAATACATACTACACTTACTTCACATTCCCGTATAGTTCGATAAATAGTCGTCTATTCAATATTTCGATCCCTGAAAACGTTAACAATTTCACGTTTCGGCTACCTGTCCAACTAAACTATAAATATAGATTTGCGTATTTCAAGTTCGTATAACATCTTTCAAAACTTTTCTGGCAATTGTATAATATAAAACAACTATTATGTATTTATTATGTCCAGTGACAGATTAGACATTTTTTAGTACCTAATAAAATTTGGAGCGTAATTTTTTTCTCAAAACTGTTGTTACATACGTTAGAACGTACAATTTTGTCTTAAATTTCCATTGTATATTGTCTTCAGAATCAGATTTCTTCAAACAACCGTGAAAATGCAAAACTAAATCCTGGATACGCCAGGTACACCCTGTAAAAGTGTAACAGAAAAAAACAGCCTTTTTAAGAACCAGAGTGGACTCCCCAACCAGATACAAGAGTATTTTCACTATAGTAAAAGTAAAAGTGTTTTTTAATATATGTAAGAAGTACAATGATTCGTTTGCATTTTTCAACAATGCACAATTATTAAAGTACATTTAGTTAGTTTCTATGAGGTAGAAAGTGTTTTACTAGTCACATTCAATTTTTTAACAAAAAAGAAAACATTGTATATCTTTTTCATCAAATACCAATTATTTATTAATTATATAACAAATACTGCCTCTAGTAGTACGACATGTATACCAAAACAATTCATGTTTCATATTGATAAGAGAATTCAATTGTTTTGTTGACATAAAACCTTTGTTTTTTGTTCATTTTCCCGTTCAAGTTTCTGCGCTGGTGCGTTTCTGGTTTCCCAATTCCGATTTGAGTTCTGCACTATTTGCTCCAACAGTTTGCATGTGCTGTGAGGAGATGATTAATATTCTCACCTTGTTATTTGTTGTTTTCATAATAAAACGAGTAAAAGTCAGGCTGTCTTCAATATCTTTAACTTATACCGGTTAGTAATAGTGTTCAAATAAGGTAGACCAGCGGTTCCTAAACTTTTTCAGTCATGGGACCCTTAAAAAACCGCCTGCATTTCGCGGAACCCCAACTCCGTCCTACATTTTTATTGGTCATTGTAAATCCAAAACTAGGGATGCAACCGACACTGATATATCGATGATATTGCCTTTTAGCCGATGTATCGGAATCGTTGTATTTATTTGCCGAATTATTATAATGAATCCCAACAGTTCGTTTCGTTCGACCAACCGTCCAGCACCTTAATATTACAAAAAAAAAATTGATGTGGCCAGCTAATACCTTCCGTCTCATTTCATAAAAAAAAACTATGCAAATTGTACTTGACACTGACATCTTCTTATTCTTCTCTAGCTTTTCCCATTCGTTAGGGGTCGCTATTTTTTATTTTCTTCTTCCACTCATTTCTGTTTTGCGTGTCGTTCTCATGCAGTTCCTTTTTTCTCAAGTCTTCCGCAATACAGTCCTTCCATTTTATCTTTGGTATTCCTCTGTTTCTTCAACCTGCTATTACTAAGTTATTCATTCTTCTTCCAATATATTCTTCATCTGTCCTCATGACATGTTCAAACCAATGTAATTGTCTCTCTTGTATCTTTCTAGAAACTTGTAACACTAGAGTTATTTCCTTACCGTATCTTTCCGTGCCTTCCCCAACATATATTTCAACATCCTCATCTCTGCCACATTAATTTACTTTTTATTGGTACTGACATCTGTCAATTTGAATTATATGAATATATTACTAGTTCCCAAGTTTGGCATAGCTGGCTGAATTATAAAATTTAATTGAATTATCTGAATATATTAGCAGTTTCCATGGTTAGAATAGCTGGCTGATTTATGAAATTTAATTTAACTTGAAGAATATATTAACTCTATACAATTTCATTGCATTTTATACTTCATATTCAATAGATATAGAGTTAAAGAATTATAAAGATAACTTTAAATGTCAATAAATCATATTTAACAGTTAAAATCTTCAAATGAGGCTAATTCCGGTTGACCAATTACAATCAAAATCTAATCACTTATTCTTCTGGATGTAAACTTGAGGAATACGAAAAAAATATAATTTTTGGAATCGTGTATTGAAGTTTCGTCTCACATACACACACATACATACAGACATCATCGTAAAAATGGTAAAATCGTATTATAGGGACCCTAAAACGTGCTTATTCACTAAAAACTCATCATTGAATATTTTGACCAAAGACACTACCTTCCTTACCTAAAGGTGACGGAAGGTAAAAAGCGGAGACGCTTATTACTTCCTTGTACGTAAATAAAGGAAGTATTGTAATCGCGAAAAAATTCGGTTTTCAGATTTCAGCGGAAATATCCATTTTGATCATCCCTGAATCCATTTTGACTAATTTCGTCGTGACGTCGGTACGTACGTACCTACGTATCTCGCATAACTCAAAAACGGTAAGCCGTAGATAGTTGAAATTTTGTATTTAGGACTCCTATAACATCTAGTTGTGCACCTCCCTTTCTGGTTATTACACAATTTCCAGAAGTGGCACTTTACATGAAGCCTATAATAGATTTTAATGAAAAACTGTTTTAAAATATAATCCAAAACTTTTCAAATTTGGTATACAAGACTTTTATGTCAATCGAAATACCATAATAGATTTTGGTTAAAATAGGATAACCGGAAATGGTACATTACTTGAAGTTGTTAACAGTTTTTCTTGAATAAAATGATTTTATTTTGATTTTAGAAATAAATGCTTTAAATAAAAGTTTTAGAGAATTAATTTCTGCGTCTATCACATCAAGTATGATTAAATTAGCCTCTTTGTATAAGCGAGATATGTAAATTTAAAAATTATATACTTTTTTGTTTTTGTAATAAAGCTTGCTATGGATTAGGACAAAAACACAAAAAAAATGTTCGTCAAATTACGTTAAATACGTGCAATTTTATGATTCGTACAATAACAAATATTATATTTTAATAGTGAAATTAGTCATATTCATTGTTGTAATCAAATATTTCTTTGTAGTAATCAAAACTCTCTTTAAAAACTCTCTTTATGGTCGCTATATATCTTACTGTTTTGAAGTTAAAATTAATATTTTGTAATTTATTCATTAAAAAAATATGTATAGTTTAATAATCGTACAAGGAAGTCGTGTGGTGTCCACATCAGATTTTTTTTTTTGACGCGATGAAGTTCTTCACAAAATTTTAAAAAGTTGCGCAAAAGTGCTGCAGTGTCCAGACAAATTCTGTGGAATTCAAGAGATTTTTTTCAGAAGCAGCACGTGTAAAATCGCTTGTCTCCACACAAATTGAGGTTCATTAAATAAAAATATTTTAAATGTTAATTTTATTTACTAACTTTCCAAAAAGTATAACCAATATATTTCTCAGGCACGACTGATTGAAGACTTTTGGACGTTTTTTAGCAGAAAAGTGTACAATAAAGGATGGGAATACCAAGTAGATTTAACGTCGTCCAGAGACAAATGAGACAAGGTATTAAAAAACTGCGTCCATATCAGTGTTGTAAAACTATTACTTATCCCTTTAGTTAATAAGATCAACCCCTTATGACAATGTGTCAATAAAAAAAAATATTTCTACTTTATGAAGAGGTCTTTGAAAACTTTCGTTAAACACGTTAATTTACTCATGGCCCAATGGTACCTATTTTTAATATTAACAATAAATTGTCCGTTAATTGGTCCTATAGGGCCACGAGTAAATTATGACATGTTTACTAGACGTTTAAATGAAGTGGTAATCCTAACCCCACACGTGATGAATAAAAATATCTCTATGGAGATATATATGCAAGCAGTTGTAAGCTAAGTAGAAGATCATTTCGCCAATTGGGATAGAGCAGCCAATAGCTAAGCTTTTCACGATTTATTTCGAATATACTGACTGGTAACTCATTGTTAATATTATGTAGAAATTACTTAAATTATTGAACAAAATGCATGTTATAGTAAACATCACGTATTGGAATTTGAATCTAAGATTAATAACATAATTATTTTGCGTATTTGCTGCTACTATAATATAATAAAATAGCATAATAGCACTAAGTTATTATTGCATGTATTTAAATAATTTATTACTTGTTACTAATAATATCTCGCATTATAATATAATGTCAAGCATTGTTATGTATAATATTTGATATGCTTATAAGTGGCATGTGTGAATAATGTTTGATATCGAAGTATTAACATCTTTTATATGTAACTTTTATACATATCTGAGCTGCAAATCTGTTGTTAGTCACGTTTTCATTTAAACTTCAATGACATTGAGTTGCAATGTATGTGAATACTGGAAAGTATCACGTACATCTGCATTGAAAATGATCATAAAAACGAAAAGCAAATCTATATATTATTTCGGTACACACAAAATAGAAAGTAGATATGGTTAAAATGTTAAGCAAATTTTGACATTGACTGTGATATTTCATGGTAGTCAAATTTTTAAAATATCAATATTACTTTGTTAGTGAATGTAAGTAGGTGCCAATAATTATTTGTTTGATCATTCGTTATAATTACGCGGAAAACTAATCAGTGTACTAATTATTGCGACATTAATGTTTGTTTTTAATTGATACGTATCTATAAAATAATTAATTGTCAGTTTACATATTTTATAAATAGACTGACAATGTCCTAGTTTTAACATCATTTTTCAAATTTTATTTTTATTATTAATTTATTATAAACTGTATTTATTAACATGAGTGGTAGATAAGAGGGGGTATCCAAAAATAACGAGAATTATTTTCTGGCGGGTGGAGCATTTACTAGACACCTTTTGGATATATTGCCCAAGTATCATCCTTGGGGAAACAACTGAGCGGCCAGTGTGATTTTTTTTTTGTATGCTCTGTTTAACGGGATTAGCGATTTTTCAATGGCAGATATTAAAATTTTGTTTCTTGTAAGGGAAATCAGCAGCGGAAACTGTCATAATGTTTCAGAAAGCTTAAAGCGAGGAAGCTTTAACCTATGTGTGGGTTTACGAGTGGATTTCTCATGTTAAAAGTGATCGAATGCCAATAGTAGATAAACACTCATGAAGTTCATCTTCAATTGCTTCCAAAACGGCCGAAAGTATTGAAAAATTCGTTATGCGATCATGTCTGATCGTCGTATAAGAAATCAATGAATTGGAAGAACATACCGAAATACCTTGGAGTTTATGTGAATGAATTTTGACTGAAAATTTGAAGATAAAAAGTATCGCTACGGAATTCATTCCACGTTTGCTTTCCAACGACTAGAGAGACAACCATTTGAGTGTGTTCCAGGATTTGAAAAAACATTCAGAAATCGATCCAGATTTTTTATAAGCTCTCCCAAGCATTGCTGCTGATTTCCCTAACAGGAAACAGAACTTGATGTTAACAAGTTGCTTTTTAATGTCCGCCGTTACAAAATATCCGACCAAGTCAAACAGCGTTTCCGCTAGAAAACAATTCTCGTTATTCTTGAGCCCCCCCTTAGAGCATTATTATATTAAATTACATATTCATTTCTAACAATGACATGCATACAATAGTTCTGTCTAAATATTAAAAAGAAAACAACTAGGTAATAGTTTTATAAAACAATATTGGTTTACATTTGACAAACAATACATCATCTCACCAATTTCAACTGTTTCTCTGCATTAATTTCCACGTATTCAGAAGCTACACAATGCAAGGTCGTCGCGTGTACACACGACCTTGCGATCTGTGAAGTAAGACAAGCATGAGTTGAAGGCTTCTCAAGCCAGTTTTGGAAGAAATTATGCCAGTAGGCTAAGTCTCTTCCAAGGAACGGTGCTAGTGACGTTTTTGTTACGACGAATCAAGTTTTTTGGTCACCGACCTGACGGGAAGTAATTACAATAATTTCTCAGTAATTTTGGCTTAACTGGCCGTAATTTCGGCCACGTGTATCCAACAGAAATATTGTTGTATACATCATTTTGAAATGTAATTAATGTTACTAATGTTTAGGATGTTATTATGTTGCCATTCTGTTGTCATTCTGTTGTCATCTCTCATTATATTTTCTGTTTGATATATGGACTCTACAGAAATAAACTGAGTCTGGCTATAGTAATCAATAGTGATGAAGTAAAGATCTGGTTTTGATACTGAATCTTGCCAATTAGGCCATAAAACAGAATTTTGGTTAGTGCCGAATTTTTTAAAGAATGTTTTTAACACCAATTATTATCTTTATGAAGTTAGATAAGAATTAAAGATAATTAATTTATGACAATTTGAATCGTTCAAAACTTTAAGTTTTAATTTAAATTCGTCTAGACAGCTTCTTTTATTTAATGAAAAAGCTCCATTTATAAAAGCCCCTTTATCTTTGCTGAAACTTTTTTCTATATCTATAGAATTTCTTGTACATATTTGCTAACTTTTGAGAAGTGCATGAAAAGCTCCAAACTTACAACCACATTATAAGAGAGCAGCTGTTATAAAACTTACAAAACACTCGCTATTCAGAGGTTGAAAAATTGCTTCTGAAACTGGAGAAGTTCTCGTGATCAAATCATTTTCCCAGAGATTAACAACGTGCTTATTCCGCCCATCTTTGGATTAGGAAGAAACTCGGTTTCTGATTGGATTATTATGGATTATAACCGTGTTCGATTGTTTCGCTTTGTGGTGATTTGGCGATTGTTTTAGCATCGTAAGAAAGTGTCGGGAAGCTAACGATCGTTGGGATAATGCAATATTCAGATGGGTTTATTTGCTAAAATGTAAAATCAATATTGGTGAGAAGGGCAGATGTAGACCCTTGCCCTTTGTTGAATTATTACCATTGCGGACTTCCTAATTAGTCTCGAAGGGAAATTGACTTCATTTCTCGTTCTTCCTATTGGAACTACGTTTCTACTAACCAATATCAAATGGAACAATAAATTTTAACGCCACTCTGAAAATTGTAGGTTATGTTGGTTTAATCATGAATACAAAGTACAAGTACCTACCTATAATAAATTTAAATATTTTTTTTGAATACAGACATAGCAAACGAAGTATAAGCATTAAAAAACAATAGATATTATTTAGTGAATTTGATTCTTGAAATTCTTCATCTTCTGGCTCTAAAATACTTTTCTTTTCATTTGTTGCAAAATCCGCGATAATTTCAAGAACTAGACGTTCGCAACTTAACAACGTTTATAAATAATCATCGCTGAGTTATCTCCCATTTGAATCTGGCTCTTGAACTAAAGAAAATAAACTGGACAATAAATTTTATTAGATTATTTCACAGTAAATTTCGCAATGAATAATTTATAGTACGAATCGTATTATTTACCGTAAAAATATTTGATATTTTGATGTCTCATTCCTTTCACCTATTTGTAAATGTCAAGTGACCATTTACTTTTACGCGTATTCCAAATTGTTATTAATAAGAATAAATTGTTGTACTAAAGAATTTCTTGCGAAAAGATAATTTTAGAATATTTTTCTTGTTGTTTATTTAGTTGTCATCCTGGTTAATAAATATTCATTCCCCCAAGACATGATTTAATTGCTAATTGTGCGTCTGTCTGCATAATATAAATGCAAATATTATTGATTAACTACCTGTAGTGAAGCGCATATTATATATAACTTACTTTAGTCTCTGTATCTGTTGTATGTAAAAGCGTGACAATCCTAATTGACCTTATATATCGAATTAACGACCTTGTGGAATGGACTAAGTAGTAAAGTGAGTAACTATGTTTTGATTCATTTATATTTGATTTATGTTGCTTTCTAAACGATCTATTGCAGGCGACATACCATGCAGCTTGTAGTTTATAACGAGGCATGTTACTTTTTTATTAACTTTTATGAACATTTTTTTTTTTTTTTTTATTTAACTTACTACAGTCGATATTCTCTAAGTCAAATCTTTATTGTCGAATGAAAATAAATTATCGAGATACAGAAAAATTCGACTTATAGAAATTCGAGTGTACTTTCCAAGCCTTCTTCAGCTTTTCAGAAATCCGGAATCCAATTTCAAGTATTTTCATGATTTATAAATGAAAGCAGAAAATAACGAAACACCGAAACTAAACCAAACAATACTTGTTGGAATTTATGATACCATGCCACATAGAAACCACTTACGCCCGTATGAAAGTAAAATAAAAGTAGGACCCTAGATAATATAGACAGACAATACCAAAATTTAGATACCAATATCTGTAGTTTTTTATTAAACGTATATTTTCAATTATTGACCACGAAATAGTAGAGTAATAGTAGTTTATATATCAAGGGAGTAAAGTTCGTCATTATTTGTCGAGAGTGAATATTGAATCCTGAGGGCGTAGCCCGAGGGATGCAATCGCTTGAGGCAAATAATGACACTTTACTCCCGTGTTATATACAATATTTTATATACAAAGGGAAAAATTTGTTATTTAGCTTACAAAAGAGACTAACAGCATGTGAAACTAGTAAAAATGAAGCAAATTCCTATAAACGAAAAATCTATTTATTTTTTTAATTTTTCACAAAAACAAATATATTTTTTTTTCAAAATAATTATAATCGATAATATTCTACATATTTGTATGTTAATATCAATTAAGAATTGAACACTAAAAAAATAAAATTATCACTTTATTTCCCTAGGGAGTACTTGTCATTTTTATTTCCCTCGGGAAATAATGAAGCACATTAATTAATGATTTTGATAAGAATAAAGTTAACTTTATTTACCGGTTGTATATAAAATTATTTTAAGAATGAGGCACTGACGTCACGACAACTGCGCAAAGTTCATGACGTGTACATGCGAAGCCAAAGCCGTTGTTATGGCAATGTCACAAATGTGTCTACTGCGCAATGACGTCAGTATCTCATTATTAAAGTAATTTTACTCTATATTATAATATGAGGCTAGTAATGCAAATCATCCGAGTGAATAATCCCGAATATAATACTGTATTTTTTCTACTCCTCTGTACATTTGGAAATATGTATCTTGAATAAATATTTTAGAAATAACTACAAATTCACAATTTATTGGAACAATATTTATCAAACAGAAAATTAAATTGATTTTTGATTACTATTAAGGGATCTATCTACTTATTGGCGATTGACGTGAAGACGTATTGCAAATTTGTACAATTAGTAAGATTCAGAGACGGGGTAGAGATATCTATTGTTAAATTCTCACTGTACTAAAGTATTTCTGGCGGGCGCCAGTTCTCTTCGTCGCTCTCATTCATTTTAACGTAGTGTAGCACTTTACAAAACGATAGAAATCGTTGAAATACCACCAAAAATAACAAAATTATAAGTGACAACAGTGAAAATGACAAAACTGTCAGTTGTCAGACGCTGATAGGAAAAGGGTGTCCTGGCAAAAATTGATTTCTAGTTGTGTGATTGGCCGAAATCATAATTCACGACGTAAATTAAGGTAACTATAATTAATCGAACAAAATAAAATATTTTTACAGGAGTAAAAAAAAAATTTTAAACATATGTATTTGTGTTGAAAAGGTCAATTTACGTGAATTCAATTATTACCTAACTCTACTGTTTTAAAACAAAATTAGCTGAACATCAAAAAATAGTAGAGCACCTCATTGCATTTTGAAATATATATATATATATTATTACAGGTTCATTCATAGTAGTCCTCAACACTTTTCAAAACGATAGAAATCGGTTAAGAAACCATAAAAAATAACAAAATGATGTGATAACCGTGATAATGACAAGACTGTCAATTGTCAGACGGTCATTGGAAGGGTGTCCTGGCAGAATTAAAATAAACGGGAATAATTGATTTCTAGTTGTGTAATTGGCCGAGAAGAGTGAATTATGAAACCATAATTCACGAAAATAAATTATGACTACTATAATTAATCGAAAAAAATTAAATAAAGGGGATATATTTTTACAGGTGTAACAAAATATATTTTAAACATGTGTATTTGTGTGTTGAAAAAACTCAATTTATGTGAATTCAATTATTACCGAACTCTACTGTTTGAAAACAAAATTAGTTGAACATCAAAAAAAAGTATATAGCACCCCATTGCATTCTGAAAATATATATTTTTTATTACAAGTGCTTTCATATTAGTCCTCAAAACATTTTTAAAATGTTACCAACAATTTATTTCAAATTTCCAGTTTCAACAAATTTTGTTTTATTACATACTACTTGTATTATATTATTCAGATGATTACGAGTAATTGAAACGATTACTAGAGTAGAGTACAATAATTACTAATAGCACTTAGTGTACCTATGCACTTAGCTGAACGTTAGTAACTATGCACTTCCATATTTGTCTCAAATGATTTCATACACATATCCAAGGTGATAAAACAGGCCAGTGTCTTTGTTTGTAAACAAACTCATCACAGGTTCTTAGAGCATTCGTACATTCATGATTCACCGATCAGATTTATGAACAACTCTATAACAAGAACCGTGCCATTATTATGCTTTGTTTGTTGTATAGAAACGAGAAGAAGAAAAAAAGTTTTTTCTTGCTAAGAACATCAAAGCTTTCATACTTCTTTCAGTGGAACGTGGAACGATTAACGATAAAATAAGAGAAAATGGAGGAGGGGGGGGGGGTTGTTCATATGTAAGTACAGGGAAGCATGGAGCAATGTAAAATAAATTTCCATATATTTGCAATTTCATTTCCTTTTGGAAAGACATGCAATGAACCCTAACATCGATAGTAAAGTGATATTCAAGAAAATATAAAATGCGTGTTGTAAATTTGAATGAAGGGAAAATTGAGGCATTGGGAAAAGGTCTTCGTCATGGCATTTTATGTGATTCAGATAACAGATTCAGCATAGCATCAAAAGCAGTCAAAATAAAAAATTACTAAATTCATTAAGCTAGAACGAGTAGTTTTACTCAAGCAAGAAATTTATATCGTAATTAAACAGTATGAATTCAGAACAATCTACAACACTACAATTGACAATAGAATCTTAATTACAATTCAGGATGATTAATGATAGCATTATTATCTCAACTACATGGTAACGTTAATAGCTGTATAATGGTACCTACCAATGATGATGTGTGTAAACGAAAACCATTTCGATTTGGAAATTAACCATTAATAGTTGCAGGACTGACAAAAATACAGGGTTTTCAAAAATACCTGTCAAGTGGGTTATATTATTATTAAATGAAGCGATTATTATTATTGTTATTATTATTATTATTCATTTCATATTTATAATTTTCTTAAGGTTTTCTAATTATTTTTCCCCGTAATTATACCAACAAAATTTAAAAAAAGTTGCTCCCCGTTTTAATCTAGTGTATATTAACAAATAGGTAAACAGATATGTTACATGTGATAACAAAATAATTACGTTATCACCGTTGTAATCCTTGATTAATAAGATAAAAGAAAAATAAGGAAATTCTGCAGTGTCCATGCAAAATAGCAAATTTACAGGCAGTAACTATCCGCTAACCTCGAGCTAACCGATAACAAGCCGTCAATGAACTACAACAGCCAAACAATACTTGGTTATCAGAAAGGCTGCATCACATATGGCTAGCTAGAGTCCCAACAGTCCGTTACTGATAAGCTGGAATGCATTCTAATCGGAATTGTAACTTTAACTTCGGGTTTCAATTGCAAGCGACGATGCGATGAGAAAAACTTGCTTACCTACTTCGAAGGAATGTCAGTAGTGGTTTTTTAAACAAAGTAATAAGGTATTTTTTACTAGTTTGAGTACGAGAGCAAAATCGTGAATGAGGTAATTTGATGTGAGAGCACAGAATCAAATTTTTCCTGGTATGCTCGTTCTCTCATTTACAAGTTAGGAGCTTCTGATTCTGACAAACATTAGTACATTATACATTTTTTGTAATTTAATTTAACTCAAGTTCATGATAAATTAAGAGAATATAAACGTTAAGTAACAGAAATTAAAGAGTATTGAGCAATTATCTATTTATATATTAGTGATTTTAATAGGACAATGGTTGTTACTGTAAGAAAGTGATAATTTGCAAACAGGAAAATATTTTTTTTTTTACAAAATTAGTCTACGCATTTTCTTTAAAAACAACCAATGCATCGGGACTAAGGTCATTTTTGCTGAATCTCTATAGGACTATGGTTGTTTTTACACTGGAACTTTACAGTGTAATAACTTAAAACAAACACGTGACTATTATTATTGAAATAGTTCGGTTACTTTTACGGTACACCTAAAGTATTCTGTCAAAACATGTACATTGTCTTTCAAATCTTAAGGGTCTCGTCTCCTAAGCAAAATGTTGCGTGATTAGAGGTGTCGCAGTTTTTAGTTTATGACTTACATATTAATTTTGAAAAAATGAAATTGTGCGACATGATTTCTTAAAGAATGGATCTACGCTTACCTGTTGTTAAAAATTTGAAAAAATGTTTACAATCAATATTACAAAACAATGAAAAAACACATTTTACACAATATTCAACATAATATATCTAATTAAATAGATATTTATTAGAAAATATAAGAACGTAGAAGCATAGTTTCTCTTTCCTTCTATATGTTTGTTTTTGAAATTTTGTTCTATCTTTAAAACTACGTATGTAATTTACTAATTTCTAAACCAATTTTACGGAATTTTACGGAAGCAGAAATGAGTTGCCCTAGTCATGGCGCGGTGGAGTACGGGTAGAGAGGAATAGAAGAGGGGATGGTTTTCCAACCCTGGATGATGCCAGTGCGGGGTGCGGGGTATATTTTGTATTCGTAGTAAATTGTTACTATAGACTGTATATTTCTATAACTCGATGTTCGGAATTGACGCCGTGGCAAAAAAAAACTAGACTACGATTATCTGCTCCCAGAAAAAAAAACAAAGGACAAAATTGAATATATTATCAAAGAAAAAGGTAGTTCGTTTTTTTTTTAAAATATATTTAGTTCTTTTTTTAGTTAATCGATGCTAAAAACTGATGACGAAAGGAAAAGTTATTACACAATACTGTACTGCAAAATCACTGTCAATTAGAATTTTCTTAAATGTAGTAGCATAGCTGACTGAATTATGAAATTTAAATTGTTTAACTATATATCCATTGAATATAAAATAAAAAATGCAATCAAATCGTATAGATAATATAATATTCTGTAATGTTTATAATAACATTAAATGCCAAGAGCGTTTTTTCAAGAGAAACTGTTAAAATCTTTAAATGAGGGTAGTTACGGTTGACCAATTATAACCAAAATCTAATCAGATCTTCATATGGATGTAAATAAATGGAATACGAAAGAATTATAATTTTTAGAATTGCAGTGTTGGAGTTATCGTCTATGAAATAGTCATCACACACACACACACACACACATACACACACACACACACACACACACAAACACACACACACACAGACACACGTCATCGTAAAAATGGTAAAATCGTATTCTAGGGAACTTTAAAACGTACTTATTCACTAAAAATTCATCATCGATTTTTTTGACCAAAGACAATACCTTCCTTACCTAAAGGTGACGAGATAAAAATCGATTACGATGAAGGTTTTTGGAAAAGAAACATGGAGCAACATTATTTAATAGGTCTGTATGGATTGCGTTCTTTCTTGTGCTCATTGATCCCCGTTATACGAGAGGGCTTCCATTTCGAGAAAAACAAATTGAGGCATAAGTTTGCATTTTTTGCGGCTCGTTTGCCGATTTAATGTACTTGCTGAATATTATTTTGCCATTTTGCTCTTTATATAAGGAAATTTTTATTTTTCCATCTCTAAAAACTTTTTTTCTATATCTAGAAATCTTCATTGTCAACGATTTTTTTTCTTTCTGAATATGATTTATATATTTTATATAATTACCTAGTATGTAATTGGTTATTGAAATAATTAATAATTAAGTATATTTTTCAATTTAATTTCAATAAAATGATAGTTTTTTTGTTTCTTATATATATTATTATATACCAAAGTCCACCCATCCGAATTCCAAATTCCGAATATGATAGCAATCCATTTCTCCCCATCTATTGCTATTCATTCTTCAATATCCACTCCACTACACCACAACGTAATGTTGTATTGACCAACGCGTTTCTTCTGGATCCATCAACTCAATACAAATGTTCAACTATAAGTGGGCCGGACTAAACATCTCCGCACCGCGCCACACTTCTCATTCAGATAAACAGATTCCATGTAGAGCCACGCGGAGTCGAGACCCTTAAACTATGGAGCGAAAAATTAAAATACACAAACCGCAAAAAACAGAAGTAAACAATAACTATTGAAGAGAGAAGACTGGATATTCCTCAAGGTTGGATGTTTTTGGAAAATTTACTTTCTTTGGCGTTCTTTGAGGAATGGAATTCAAACAATTAGATTTTGTTGAATATCTTATTTATTAGTGGGACGTTTCAGGGAACAATTTCACCCATCTTCAGCCTTTTGGTATAATTGGTCTATGTTGGTTACATGGTTTTCATAAAATAATGTAGGGCTGCCTTGCTCATGAAATACAATTTAGACAGATGCGGACATTGAAGTTGAAAATTTATTGGAAAAGTCATTTTTCTTCGTTATAATTAAAACATTTTAATTTACCCAAACCACGAGGGACCCATCAATGTAATATTAGATCATGGATGTTTGGAGATTGTTATAATAAAACATCCATGATCTAATATTACATCGATGGGTACCTCGTGGTTTGGATAAATGAAAATGTTTTAATTATAACGACGAAAAATGACTTTTCCAATAAATTTTCAACTTCAATGTTCTAAATTGTATTTCATGAGCAAGGCAGCCCTACATTATTTTATGAAAACCATGTAACCAACATAGACCAATTATACCAAAAGGCTGAAGAAATGGTAAAATCGTATTATATGGACCCTAAAACGTACATATTCACAAAAAACTCATCATTGAATTTTTTGACCAAGGATAATACCTTCCTTACCTAAGGGTAACGGAAGGTAAAAAAATACCTTCGGCTTGATGATCGACTCGAAATCATACTGCCTTTCGAGCCAGATCAAGCCAAAGTTCGACATCACGCACAACTTAAAAGTTGTTTGGTTATTCTTCTACGGTGAATGTAAAACTTTTTTAACAAAAATATATATGCTTTATTTTATTTGTTGAACTAATTAACAATGTATAAAGCCTCCAGCCTGTTATAATCAAAATAATTAGAATTTCAAAACAGTTGCCACCACTTCAAAAACAAATTCACCAATCAAAATACAAACCACATAATCAATGAAATGACGGGAATATTCCATTGACAGTTAATTACGTGACAATATCTGAAAAAAAAATGAAAACACTGTGCATTTATTTCCGTGCACAGCCTGCATCGATTTAAAATCATGTGAATAATTTAATGGAACATCGGTGTTCGGTCTCATGCACGTTTGAGCATGTACGTGTTTTGTGTGCGTGTGCAAAGTTTGTGTGCGTATGCGTGCGTGTTTATCGTCCCTCATGGAACATTTTCACAGGTTTTCATCTAATTGCTACCGCTAGTATGTTCGCGGTTCAGTATATCCGCTTTGTGGATGGATCAGTGGATTACATTAGTTTCCTGGTTGCAATAATGCTGAAATGCGTAGTTATCGATGTTTTCTGTTATTTTTAATCGTACGTAAATGCAACATTGAATCGCATTTGAATGTAATCGGCAAACCATAAATCAATACTATCCAATACAGGATTTTGTTAGATAGCAAATAAAATGAAACTTCCAAGAATAATTGATTGCAAATATTTTTTTATTAGATGTATGTAAAGTGATATGAATAGTTTGTTGACTAAAAATTAATCGACTAGCATGACATCTTGCAGGTGTACTAGAAACTGGAATGCAAAAAGCGGATTGTAGAACTCACCTCTTACTCGATAAATTTCATATTTAATTGGTGAAATTCTTACATATTCTATCTGTAGCTTCATGCAATGCAAGAATAAAAATGTCAACATTTCATAATTTTTGAAATAAGCAAACAAAGTACCTTCACCCATCCAAAATTTCAAATGTTATTAATTCTGTGATACAAACTGCCAGTATCACTAAAGTCCTTCGGAATTTTACTAATGAATCTTCTTTGGTTATTGCAATAAATATTTTTTTTTGTGACATAACAATTGTTTAATGGACGCCGATTCCTATACAGGTAGACTTTCGTTGTTCTTAAAGTTAATTAACCATACTCTATTTAGCCTTAAAAGATAATTATATATCACAAATGAAAACCAAACAGAAAATTCACGCCACCCTAAAAATTAAACGTGAGGCACCTCTTTGGTTAAGAAAATTATATCTGAAATAATGAAAAATCTGTATGATCTGAAATTATAAACGCTAGATATTGTTAATGTCATTATAGGTACAGTTATAATTATCTGATTTTTGTAAACAAAAATGTACTCTTCCGCTAAATTCTCAAAGTTTAACCTTCGCCGATCTAAAATAATTTACAATCTTTGATTCATAAAACCTCGGTCACTAGTTACCCAATATTTAAATTATTTATTGTACCAAAATAATTACAAATTTAAAGTAAATAAATTTTATTTAATGTTTTTAAACAAGGTTTTGTACAAAAAAATCTATTGTGGCCAGCACAATACCTCTCGCCATTTTTATTTTATGTTGCATAGGGCGCAATCAGATATGTGACTGTGTTGGCCTTGGGAAGCAGATTTGGGGGCCCGTGTCAGAATGACGGCTAGTAATAATGTACATAGGTGTCAAGTATCATACGTTTTCATTCAAAATATTATGATTTTCCAAATCCATGTGCATTATTTTCCTCGACAAGTATATTGCATACCAAGCCATATACTATTGATGACATATAAACAACATAATATCAGAATATTTTGAAATTTTGTATGAAAAATTATGACATATGACATCTATGTAAATAACTACTAGCCGTCATTCTACACGGATCCTCATATCTGCTTGCCAAGGCCAACAAAGTCACATAACTGCTCGCGCCCTATAAGTAACGAATTTAACATTTCTTGTACACACAAATAATTTAAATTGTATCTCTTCTTTCGTTCTATGAGAAATTTTGCCCTACTATTCTAACATGTTCAATATTCTTCAAAATCATTGACGGTATTAGCGATATTTCTTAAGGATATATGTAATATTAACATACCTATAATTTAAATACATACTTAATAATACAATAATATATATAGAAAAATCTTCCAGTAATGTTAGTAAAACTGCTGACACTGACATTTTGCATTTATCTGTCAATTACTAACATTTAAATATCTTAACTGTTTTTTGGGCAACGAGATTTATTAAAACAGATTATTCTATATTATTATATACTATATCTCCAAACCTACCTATACGATATATAATAAAAATTTAAATGTGTCAGATTGAGAATTTAATTATATTTATTATTTGTGGGGACAAATTTTAGAAAAATAATATTTAGATTTTTTTTTTTAGAAACTACCACTACCGGTTGTCCAATTGTTACCAGAACCTATTCAATTCTTCCCATTACTGTTAGATTGAGGAATTCGTAGTTACACAGGTCTTTAGTCTTATAGAAATTGAGAAATCGTACCTACAACGTTCTCACACACACACATACACACACAATCACTCACACACACACATCCACACACACACACACACGCACACGCACACACAGACATCATCGTAAAAATGTTATAATCGGATTCTAGGGACCTTAAAACGTGCTTATTCACTAAAATCTGGATATGAGATTTTTAGCATGAATCCAATACCTCTCTTAGCGAGAGGTAAAAAGAGTAATAAATAAATAAACGAGAATTTATTCATTTAACATTAGTTGAAAAAAGATTTTTTTTAGTGCAAAATATCCATTAACATGTTTTAGAAGAATTCCCGGGAGGATATTAAATAAAAAAAAATATGACCGGAGTTATTTAGAAAAGACATGATCTTGCTTGAGTCATTGGTGAGCGTATTTTAGGTCGGCAAAGGTTAAATAATGTAAACAGACTCACAATATCCTGAGAAACTGTTTAAAGATTCCATCCGTATTTTCATTAAAATATCACCTTTACTTAAATGCGTGTGCGAGTAACCAGCCTAAAAGCTACATAAATTATTCAACAGAAAGTGAAAATATTAAGTGATTCGAAGATGCTTCATCAGAGAGGCGTAATATAATGAATTAAGAATATAATATCCAAGGTAATATCTGAAGGTATCATCTTTTATTTAACTCGACGAAATTTTCTACGAAGCAGAATATTATATTTCAAATATTAATGTCCTTGAAATTAATTATTCTTTAGCTTAAATTAACAGTGAAACATACTTGGAGGACATAATTAGCTTTTTTTACAACATGAAAATAATTTGTAATAATCAAAAAATATGGGTACTATATTTTACATTACATTCCTAAACTATTTTCAGTGAATTCCGCTTTTTCTATAACAAAATTCCTTTCATTTTTTGGTTTAGTAACAAATGTATTTTAATAACTCAAGTAATTCCAAACAAAAATAAAATTGACCTTGCTTAGTTACAAGTTGGCAACCAGACCAAAATACGAGCAAGTGAAATGTTTCATGTTTCGTAATTATAATGACGTATATAGCTCCTATAAAATTTGGAACACATTTATCTTGCACGGGTAATAAAAATTTTATTACTAATTTGCTTCTCATTACACAGTAACCATATTTACCAGATACCACACGAATTTTTTTTTTTTCAAAAACTGTTTCATAAAAGCAAAACACTGTCAACTCTAATTTGTTAAATAAATGTAGATGAACAAAATTTAGTTAAAACTGAGTCAAATTGCACTTTGAATTTGAAATTAGATAAAAATGGTTATAGTGAGCTGGTTTCGAATTTGTTTTAAAAATTCTTTAACGGTTGACGAAGCATAAAGTTTTTTTTTGCGAACTATGTCATCTCATTGTCATATTTCCACGAAAGCTGACAAACTGAAATGTATCAAAAAGAATGAAAAATAACTGAAGAATTTTCAGCGAACGATTCATTTGTGAGACTTGTTGCTGTAGTAACCGTATGCAACGAAGTATGCAAATACCTTACGCACTTTCACGTAGAGACGATGTTATGAATAACAGACTAAGGTTAATCGCGTGACCAGCACTTAACATTTAGCACTCAGACGTAAATATTGTTTCAACAGACTAAGGAAATGCGAATGGATTTCGAATTATCGACATGAATCACAAGATAAAAATGCTTGATAGTGGTCGTTGGTAACTTCTATGGTTTTATAATGAATTTCATTTTGTAGCATATTACATATTCATCCGGTTTTCTTGAGCCTTTTGATTGCCGATTTTATTATGAAATAAAACTCACTTATCTAAAGAGGTTCCTCACGATTCAATATTAGGGCCGCTTTATATTCAGATTATTTTTGATTTGTGCAATTGTGAATATTCACATTACTGTTAACTCCCTTAAACTTAAGGTAGTTATATCGTGATACCATTATATAAGAATTAATTGAAATTTTAAGTACATCTCAGGTGAAGTATAATGTATGCTCTCCAAGTTTTAAAACAATTGACCACGCGGTACCTGAGATATTTTCAATTAAATTTGGCCTTTTTAACACGTGAAGAATAGGAAATGGCAAAATAAACACAACATTTTAAATTATAACTTTTATATCCATAATGACATTTAATCGAAAAACTAGTATGTTATAGTAAACTAATTAACGGATTTTATGTACAAATTTGAAAATTATTTACCACACAGATTTAATTTTATTGCCTCTAGAAAATTATAATCTGAAGATACGATAAATAGGTATACTTGACAACCATGTACAGTCCATACGATGTAACTTGGCGAGTTGGGGCAATTCACATTATCACTGCGGTAATGGGAAAGTTATAAAATCCATAGGCGTACCGAAGAAAAATGAAGTTCAATAAAATTACGAATATTACAAAAAAAAAAGAAATTATTTATACAAAAAAATATATTACAAATATTGGAATGAATTATTTATTATATAAATCATATTATAATTAATTATTTTTTAAATTAATAAAGTTAAGAAAATAAAATTTCTATTGCTATTGAGAAAAAAATGCACCAACGCTTATGTATGAATATAACTTCTTGGGTTGAAAAGTACCTGACACCCCGAGTTTGAGTGTATTAGGATGAAATTTGCTTTGTGTAAGGCAATAAAACATTGTAAAATCACTATTTCACTTCTGAAGGTGTGCGGCATCGAAGTAAAAGTAAATATTTGACAAAACGCAACTTAGGAATAGTGAACTGAATTACATTCTTTTGAGTCGCCAAGTTAAATCGTATGGACTGTACAAGCGTTTCATATGAAGTATCAGTTAAGTTAACACCCGCTTGGTATTAGCGAATAAGAGGTGATCTTTGGTTAAAGGAATTTCAGACGTACATTCGAAAGAAATATTTTTTAAATTGGTATTTTACGTGAAAAGCATGAAAACTTTAAACAGTATAATACTACTTTTGTAATTTTAAGAAAGAAATATATTAATTTGTTTTGCAGTTTCCATTTGTAGTTTAGAATTAGTATTATATCTGAAAATATCTTATTACTTTTATACCCGAATGTACCAATAAATGGCTAGGTGCGACGATGCCACAGTTATTCTTCAACATTGAAATACGACACTTGTGTATGTGTTAGTGCGAGTGGTACAGTTCAAAAAAAAAACTTTGCTACGGAAAATTAAAGAAAATTCATATGCTACAGTGTTTGATATTAGCTTTAACTATTTTGATGCAATCTGTGTATATAATATAATGTTAGAAAATATAAGTTATTGCAAATATAAACTGCATTAGCTTAATTTTTATTTTGAACATAGAACAAATTTTTGAATAGGTACACTCGAGTGACTACCTTAATTTAAAATAAATGTGCAAAATTTATAATGTAATCAGGAAAATGGTACTCATATAAAATATTAAATTTCTTGTCTAAATGGGGAAGGTTAAACCTAGTCTATTCCTTCATTGAATACTCGTACGCCATATAATTCCAAACAGACTTCTCAACTTTAGTAAATATTTTGAATGTAAAATGTAAACATTCTTATCTTGATCTATAATTTTTGAACACAACATTTACTTTCAAGATCATATTGGTACAGTATACAAAATAACGATCTCAAAATAGCTGGAACAACCATAGAAAAAAATTCAATAAAAACAGATATGCATTTTCAATGCGCAGAACAAGTAATTAATTTGATTTATTTACATATAATTGTGTTTTCCGTATACATCCTGTCATATATTTTTACTTGCGTTTTATTTCATGGAATAGTCATTAAAAAAACATACATTACTGATAAATAATGCTCTTTATAAACAATGTGCATTATAAGGTTTAGTTTTCATACAAAATAAAAATAATATAATATTCATACAAGAATTTCAAAAGACTTCTAAAGAGTAGCTTGTTGACAGTGTATATTTTAACTTTCATCTTTCAACATTACAATTTTCATTAAGAACTATTTTGCACGTATAGCTAGCCAAAGATAAAAGTAACCTTTTTATCTATTTTTAAACATATTTTAAAAACTTCAAAAGTATTTTCAAAAATGAAACGAACTAAAAACAGACAAACATTTGAGAAATGAATCCTTATTATTTATAATACAGCTTATTTAAAACTGCAAATTGTATCGTTATTACCTTGCAACGAGATTTTAATTTTTAATGGAATTATAATCAATAATTCCATTAAAAATTATTTTCTGATTGTTTTTCACTTTTTATTTCCAGCAAAATTATAACATAAAGTTAATACACGATCATTACTTGCTTTAGACATTATTTACCTAGCTACCAAATACAACAAATTATTTTTTTTCTTTCTAAATCATAGAAAATGTAATGAAGAATGTAAATGGAACAGATATAGAAATTAATGCAATAATTTAAATTAATAAAAATAATATTTAGACGTATTTAATAAAAACTGTTTACTGCTTAAAGAAAATTACTACTTTTGTGATATTTGAGAAATTGAAACAATTTTTGTTAATTAATTCACAACCAATCGCATAACGCTTTCAGCCACACGATCTCATGCTGAACTATAAGCTTTTGAATTGTATTTATCATTTTGCTTTTTGTGAAATATAAATAAAACAGCAAATTGAAAGAAATGGAAAACATGTAACGAGGTACACGATATTCCTCACAAAAATTAAAACTTGTCCTACAGACACCCTTTGATACAATCGCTTACACGAGACGTGTAAATTTCATATGCACCACTTTAGTTGCCCTCCATTAGTTATGAAATGAGGGCTCCCTTACATATTCCACATCAAAGACCATCATCAATGCACTGGTTTCCTTTCATCACCTCTGCGAAATTCGCTCCATAGCATATGCAGCAGGGAGGAGTGGGTAGTGTGTTTGGGTTCCTGCTCTACGTCCATGCTTACTCACCCGAGTATAATTAGATAGTGGTTTTGCACATGTTTACCTGCTGCCAGGTTACCGAGTGGTCGATATTGTCACCTGAGAATGAATGGCGATTTTGTTGTTTGCTGAATTGATTTTTTGGTCACTTTTACGGCTAGTGAAGAAATTATGATTTTCATCCTAAAATGGGTGGAAAATACACCTTTACGACGCTTTACGACTTCACCAATGGATTTCTCAGGTCCAAAAACATATGTATACCAATTTTCAGCAAAACTTTCCCACACACAAATTAAATATTATTTTTTCCTCCCGCCATACCGTAGGTAAGGGAGGTAATGTTTTCGGTCCAAAAATTCGATAGTAAATTTTCAGTGAATAATCACGAATTATGGTCCCCATAACATGTTTTTACTATTTTTACAATCATGTCTGTTCCTCTCTTTCTCTCTCTATCTGTGTGTGTGTGGTGTGTGTGTGTGTGTCTGTGTGTGTGTGTGTGTGTGTGCGTGTGCGACAATTTTTCCGCCACAATAACTCATCTCAAATTCTATTATCCGTATTTAAGCTGTCTGCATTCATATAAAGTTGTTTGGATTTTGGATAATATTGGACGACCGGAAGAGATACTTTACTTGAAGCCCATAACTGTTTTTAATGAAGAATTATTAAAATATCCAAAACTTTTCAATTTTAGTATTTAAGACTTTTATATCAAGGGGAACAACATATTAGATTTTGGTTAAAATTGATAACCCGGAAGTGATACTTTACTTAAAGTTCTAAACAGATTTTCGTGAAAAATATTTTATAATCCAAAACTTTGCAAATTTGGTATATAAAACTTTTGCATTGAGAACGATATATCAGATTTTTTCTAAAATTGATAAACCGAAAGTGGTACTTTAATGAGAGTTCTAAACAGATTTTCTTGAAAAATATATTAAAACATAATCCGGAACTTCTCAAATTTGGTATTTAAAACTCATAGGTATATATTTGAAACAACATATTAGATTTGGACTATATATTTATGAGAACCCGGATGTGGTACTGAATTTCAGGGTTGTTCTAATATTGCCAAACACGAAAACCCACTGTTTTTTGGGTGGGTTTAAAAAAAACCCAATTGAAAAAACTTTAGGCAATATTATATATATATATATATATATATATATATATATATATATATATATATATATATATATATATACAAGTGTATATAAATTTTTAAATAACCAATAAAAATAAAACATGAATTACCTATATTATTAACATTATAATAATAAAACACTCGTACGAGATTAATAGTTTTGTATTTACATGTTCTCTCCTTCAATACATATAAATTTTTTCAGGTTTTGTCTTTTCTCAGCCCCCATTTCTTAGTTTGGACCACACTAGTGTAATTTTGGAAAAAAATCCTTTCAATTCATGCTGAACTGGCTGGACATGAATGAATACTTATCAGACAACGAAAATTTGGCATAGTTTTAAGTTTTGTATTTTTTGTCTTCATTTTACAGAAGGGAACTGTTTAAAAAATTATTTATCCTCTATTTTAAATGCAAAAAAAATATTTTTTCCACAATTTCTTTTTCCTGATACATGTCAACTGGTAATTACATTAAGCCTATTTTTCAACAATCGTACGTAGTTTATGCTATTATGTCATTAATTTTTGTAAAAAAGTGGACTATTTAGGTATTGTTTACAAGTACAAAAAGTAAATCATTTTTGGGCTAGTAGGAAAAATGACATTATTTATACAAATAGTAGCAGATTAAAAGATTAAATTCCGAAATAACTTCATTAATATCTAAAAATAAATCTAAAACGAAAACAGTATGGTTAGTATTTTTTTTATTAAACTTATTGTTACATAAATATATTTATATTGTAACGTGCGCCCCTGACTTAAGAGTATACGAGCGCCGTTACTGGTAGAATATTCCCCTGCGGCGGAGAAAGACCCATACGGCTAGACGAGTTAATTATATCGATGACCTAAATCCATTGTATTCAATGCCATTGTGGCGTCAGATAGTTCGAGAATGACATCGCGCTATATAAACCCGTCGCCAAGTCCAGCAAAGAATAGTCTGATATATAGAAGCGACGAGCAATGAAGTTGGTGATATAAATAAACAGTCTACGAGTGTTAACATAAATAAATGTAGTTATATAAATAAATGTAGTGATATAAATATTGGTTAAATAAATAATCTTAGTGTTTAAGCATTTAATAATATTCTTAGCCTTAAATTAGTGTTTATTTACTCATAGTGTTAGTTATTTTTATTATCTTTTAAAAAATTAATCCTAATTATTTATCGTTTAATAAACATATTATTTTAATTAATATTATTTATCTTATTTTTGCACTTCACCCATATAAATAAACGTTACAATATTAATAAATTTAATAGAAAACCTAATTCTAAAATATTATGGGTTGGTTATTATTAAAAATTATTGTAGAATTGGTGCAATTATTGTAATTTATTGGAGCACATGAGGGTTGCTTATTTTCAAGTACTGTGTTAGTAGTCATCATTTTTACTTAATACATTAAGATCTAATTTTTTTATATCTTTCCAACTTATTAATAAATAATTCGTGTATGTAACTTTCAGCCACTTTAGACGACTGTCAGCGTCCATGCCTTTTTAAGGCTGTTAAATCTGCTCCAGCATTTATTAACAATGTATCTGATGTATGCCGAAAGCAATGACCAGTGTAGGATTTTGAATCTCGCAATTTTAAATAAGCTGCTACTTCTTGCGGAGTAGTTGCTAATTTATGAACTTCTACAACATGTCTGTAACATTTTCCGTTTTGATATTTTATGAACAATCTTGGTTTGTTCATATTAGAAGAAGGAAGGGCAACGTATTTTTTATAAAGCTCCAAATAATAGTCGCTTGTGACTGTAAAAGATTTAGGTTTTTTGTCTTTGTGTTAGGGACTTCAATCAATAAGGCAGACCCTAAATCTTTAATATCTTCAACCTTAATTTTACACAGTTCATTCCGACGTAATGCTCCAGCTATGCCAAATATAAGACAATCCAAAAAGTAGAAGTAGATAAAATTAAAAGATGTTTCATGAAAATTGACCTTTGTCATTAAGTATTTTTCATTTGGCGCGTCAACAAGAAATCGATTAATTTCTTCTTTAGTTAGAGTCTTGGACTTCTTAGGACGATATATCCGTCAGATTTTCTTTTTAATTACGGTACAATTTTGGAATAATTTTCTATAGACATTATTTTTCACATATGTATGTAGTCGCTTTCAACATGGAATAGTGCGCCCATAAAGTAGATGAAAAATATGCAGTAATTACGGTCTCAGAATATGATGCGGCGTTTTGTTTCTTTTTCCAATCCATAAACCGTCTATAGTAATTCCTATAAATTCTCTCGATTTTTGAGGTAACATTTCAAGAGTAGCAATATTTGCTAATTCTAGTATAACAGGTAGGTGGCAATACTAGATATATTAAATGATTCTACATCACTATCACATATTCATTTTTTATTTTTAATATGTATTTCTTGCAAATTTATCTTAAAAATGTATACTGTTGAGTTTTGACGTTTACAATATAATATTTATAAAACATTTGCGGTTGTCGTCGTCAAAAATGAAATTAAAATACGACTCAATTACTTAATTTTTGTTACTTTTATCTCTTTAGAGGGTTCATTATAACTCTAATAACGTATATTATACCCGTTAGCATTTAGAGCAGCATGGCAACGGAGTGAATTGCTGCGGATAATTCTGCATATGTTTGCTTATGGAATCTGATGTCATTCCTCCATCAGAGCATCGTCCAGTTCCCGTATTGTCACATTTGGGTTAAATCTACTTCTGATGTGTTGTCCAACTTGATACCATTGGTACTCAGTAGGTTTGAAGTATGAACTCATGCTGGCCATTGCATATTTTCAATATTATTGTCCGAAAGGTATTAGGTTTGCTTGCTACACGACTATTGAGATGCGTTCATGTACGCATTCATAAACCCTTTTGTGCGCATGTCATGTTTATGTACTCATTCAGCTATATGTAAGTAACTTTCTATGGTTGGAATAGACAACGGATTATAAAATGTGTAGCGAATTTTAATATAAATTGTACTACATTATAATTTAAAAACTAGCTTCATAATTTGCAGAAATTTTTCCGTATTGTCTAAAATTTGTTTTGTAAAAATCGCTAGCTTCATATTTCTGTACAATATCGCGACACATAAAAGTGTTGAAAAAATGTCATATCATTATAATTAATGACTTTCGCCTCTGCACAAAAAATCTCAGTAAATAATTTATGTAAAAATAAATATTAATTATTTATCATGTTACATACCTAAATAATTACCGTTTTTTTATTCGAGGTCGGCCAAATTTCAAATCCATTTCTTTACGAGATGAATCAGATAACAATGATTCTAATTCAGATTCAAATTTCAAATCACTTATTGTGTTCATTTATGCATCAACATTTTCCTCGCAACGCGCGAAAATTGTGGTGCGCATATACTGACAAATGATACATAGCAAAGACCAGTGGATGCATCTGACAGTCCGCAGATGCGTTCATATATGTGTCCGAAATCTGTAGGAACGAACATACCAACCGTCCGATGGACTGTACCTATAACAGTCGGTTGGAATATTTTTAAAATGCGCATGCGTCTGACGTATACATATGATAGTTCGCACTAGCTGTAGGAACCAACCTATTGTGTGACTAAGTCTAGCTGAATACGAGCGGGATCCATCTTGCACCAATACAAAATTTTCACGTCTCTTTGTCGCTAAGTTGAATATGAAGCATTAGTACTACATTTGCACAGTGCCGAGTGACAAGTTGAGTTTTATCACTGATCGGTATTCATAACTTAACCATCTCCAAAAGAAACAGGTGACTGCTTATTATGTTGGCTGAACTCATTGCAGGTTCCTAGTTAAATAAGGTACTTTATCAGGAATCTTGGATTACAAATATCCCTCATAAAGTCTATTTTGTACAGTCCTGTTACCAATAATTGTACGAGAGTTCATTTTATAGCTCTAGAACCGTAATGAAGCGCTTACTTAGGACTCGAACACTTAAAAATCGGTCTTCATTGACAATTGCTATTCTTCCTTGAACTTGCCCAATATGTCTAGATTTCGACCGATCTCCTGGTGTCTCTTCAATGCCGTCTTGATAACTGTTAGAGAAACTGCTAGACATTGAGCTACATAATTCTGTTTGCTCTTCTTGTAGCAAAATTACTGCTTCAGGCATAACAACTTGAGATAAATGTTTTCTGTGGCCTCTGTTTTGATTCGTAGTTTAAAATTTTAGTGATATTTCACTACAACTTCAGTAATCAAAGTATCAGACAGGACATAATTAAAATGAATGAAACAAATCTTAAATTGTTGATTTGGGTATTCTCGTTAGCTTGGAACAAGAGTTATCAACAAAAAAAATAGACCCTTTAATTTTTATGAGCAGTGTGTAAGCCCAGCAAAAATATTTAATTATGCACATAGTGCTACCTTCTCTGAGTTAGACCACAACCCGAGCCACAACCTTTTCAATTGTTGTAAACTCTGAATGTTCGTAAATTGAAGTTGATTCTGGGTCATTGTAACGAAAGGTATTTTATCATTTTTATGTTATCGTCACGCGCCATACGAGGTTATAGGACGAATAACGTGACCCAAAATTCATTCATATTAAACATACATTTGTGTCGCATCGTTCACCGCATTTATAAGGAAACCAACGCCCTTCCTATTGCTGTACCTTCATCAAATTAATAGCTGCTATTTTTTATAATATGTGTTGCTCTTTTTCTTGATAAAAATCAATAGCTGATGCCAATATCATGATAGGATACAATTAATAAAATGTTTCGTGACAAATAATATTAGACATAAATATATCCAAAAATTGATATTTGACTGTATTTGGGATGGAGATGGAAACAGGTAGAAACTGTGTATACGGACTAGCAGTCAATAATAAAATTTATTCAGGCCGACGTTTCGACTATACTATAGTCTTCTTAAGGGCTCTACAATACAACACAAGAGCTAAATATATTACATGTGAACACAAATACAGAATATAAAACTAAAAATTAAAGTAATAATATATGTACTTACAAATATATCAATAAAACTTCAATTCCAATTTGTATAACATGTGAAGCATTATTGTTTCTGACTAATTGTACTGAAGTACAGAAAAAGTTAAATAACCTACATTCTTCAAAGAAAACGGCATATATGTTTGAAGAAAACTACCAGTTTTTATACCCAGCAAATAAAACCATAATCGCATAAAAAGAGCAATAACTTTAGTTATTTCTTATTTTATTGTCCATTCTAGCATAAAATTCAGCAATCAAACTTTTGGTTGTAAGTAAAGTTGAGCACAAGCGCCAGGATGTGACGTCACGAAGTCTGATGACGATGACGGATGACACGAGTTCGTGACCGACTTCCATTGAAAAATAAAGCCTAAAATATACTTCGATCCACAATCAAGCTATTAACCTACTAGAAGACCAATACCTACAAAGGCATTATCGACTTCGAACGGTGAAAATGTACCGGAGAATTACTTGCTATACCGTTAGTCACGAAAATTTGAAGGAATATAGTATAGTTACCTGTTTATATAGAATAAAATTTTCTAACGCTAAATAAGTTCACTATTGACATTTCTAGGGAACATAATTCACAATTCCCGAATTCATTAAATTATGGCACAAAAACTGACATTTAAGAATGATTGTGGACAGGAGAATGTCATGCAAATTTTGAACTACAGAGGGTTACACCCTCATACGAATATTTCCCCTCATTTCTCATAGCAGAGTTCAGTTTACAAAGAGTAAAGTTTAAGAAGCCAATAAATATTTTACTGCTTTATGGAACATATCTCCCATTTGTACAAAATGCATAAAATTGGAAGTAGCATGCTACGTATTTGTAATAGATTTGCTAGACTACGAATTGGGGGTATTAAAAATTCAAAAACTTATTTTTTGCAACCCTTCTGATACTTTCTCTACATGAACTTCGAAAAACAGTTACATGAAAAAAATAAACTACTAGGACCATGAACCTAAAAACAGGAGATTTTCGGGATTCACTAGAAGTCAAGCCAAATATGATGTTTTAAAAAACTTGGAAATTCGAGGCAAGCTAAACTTTAGTCTCACCAGTAGTTTTAAAAGCTAGAAATTTCAACTTCAATAATCAAATATAGCTTGGTTTCGAATAAGGTTTTATTGCTGTTTATAAGAATTGTCAGACAAAACTAAAATTTTAGAAAAGCGACGTACTTTTTCAATGCTTTGATACGTTAGTGCAAACATCCAATATCCGAGCCAGATGACAATTATTATCATCATTAGTATATTTAGCAATTTACCCTAGTTCTTAATTAATCAACGTACCTTACAGACAATAAATAAATTTAATTTGCTGTACATGCGAAGATTAGTTTAAATTTGCTCCACTGTTGGTTTTATAGGTTAGCATACTTCATATTTTTAACTTCAATCTTCAATTACAGCTTCAATGTTGTCCAGTTATCATATCATCAAATAGTATTTGATAAGTTTGAGGTTACAGTAAATTATAAAGAGATTCTGTCAGTATCAGTGTGGCAATTATTGCCGAACACTTACGAACTCCTTCTCAACAGATCATTGTGACTTAATGATGATTACAATTGAAATTACGTTTATAATAATCATTAATATAATTGGAATATGACTTCGAAATGTTAAATTAAGAATTAGATTTATATTATCATTAACATTTGTCCTCTTTCTCGGATACAAGAAACTGATACGTGTGTTTTATTTTTATATTAATATAAAATATATGAATAAACCGAGGCATAAACATAATATTAAAACAAAATTTATAAAGTTTGAAAATCAAGCCAATCCCAATATTTAAAAAGCTTGAGATTTGAATACAAAGTCCAAGGCAAGCCAAGGTTGATATATTAAAAAGCTTGGATTTTCAAGCCAATACTGCTTGGCTTGCCTAATATGTATATAAGATTGTGACCATTTTTAGAATAAGATATTTCTTCCATGGGCGTGCGGGAGTTGTTGTGCCCCACCCACAGGCCACAACGTCGCGACGCTTCGTCGTCTGGACGGCGGCGCCCGTATGCGACGCAGCGACGGTTTGCCCTTGCCACCGTTCACTGCATTACTGGCCAAATGAGACCTGACTGCAATATTTTACACCACATTGTACGCCTCTGCATTTTCTACTACGTGTGAATATTTTATTTTATTAAACTACCTCATGCGATAAGAGAGGCTACATTATATGTGTAGGATATATGTTGCAAATAATTTGAAATCATAAAATACCAAAAAATAAATTTCAAACTAACTTTTTTTAATAATTAAATATAAAATAATCTTTCAACTATAATCTATGGACGCATAATTAATTTCTGATTATAACAAATGCAAACAAAATTTCAGTTAGTAAATTAATTTAATTTTATCAGCATACTTCTCAAGCATTATCTATTGAACTGTATTTGTACACAAAGCACACAATGCACATACTTTTACCAAACGAGTTTTCGATTTGAGCAACACGCAATATTTCAATTATTCTGCCGTTATTTATGAAAAAAATACAAGTCATTTGTTCGTAGTCGTAGCCGTAATTTGAATTTGGTTTCAAGGAATGTAAATTGTTATCGCAATGGCGAAGTTTTTACAACATCCAGATCAGACCACTTCCTCGAGAGCACAAACCGACAAAACCGTCAGTTTCTTTATCTATTCAGCGCATTTTTAACTAATAAATTTCTTGTTTATCTGTGCGCTCATTTATCAAATTGGAGCTATTAACTTTTATATTTAGACAACGAAAACAGTTTAATGTAACAGAAGGAGATAATAATGAACAATAATAAAATAGTAAAAAATTGTTTTTACCTGCCGTCACCTTTAAGTAAGGAAGGTTTTGTCTTTGGCTTTTTATGAATAAGCACGTATGGGGTCCCTAAAATACAAATTTACTATTTTTACGATGATGTCTGTATGTATATATGTGTGTGTGTGTGTGTGTGTGTGTGTGTGTGTGTGTGTGTGTGTGTGTGTGTGTGTGTGTGTGCGTCTCTATGTGACGATCGTTTCGGATCACATAACTCCAATACCACGATTAAAATAATTATATTTTTTTAGTATTTTCTTGAAAAAAAAAACAGTTCAATATCATTTACTGACATTTAATGATATTATAACTTAAAGAATATATTTTTCTGTGTACGATTGGATTACATTTTATACTTCATATTCAATACAGTTAAAGAATTATAACGATATTAAATTTCATAAATCAATCAGCTATGCTAACCATGGAAACTGGTAATATATTCAGATAATTCAATGTGACAGATGTCAGTGTCAATGAAACTAAAATGAATATGGTAGAGATAGATGTTGAGGAAAACACGGAAAGATAGGGTAAGGAATTAAATGATAAGGAAAATGGTTCGAATAATATAATTTTCTAGAAAGATACAAGAGAAACGATTACATTCGTTTGAACATGTCATGAGGAGAGATGAAGAATATATTGGAAGAAGAATGAATAACTTAGTAGTAGAAAGTAGAAGAAACAGAGGAAGACCAAAAAATATAAGATGGAAGGACTACTGTATTGCGGAAGCCTTGGAAGAAAAGGAACTGAATGAGGACGACACGGAAAACAAAAATGAGTGGAAGAAACTAAAAAATATGAAATAATTTTATTGGAAATATAGTATCTTTTGCAAGAAAATTTATGGATGGAATTTGTACATAATACATAGGATTGACGGAAGGTAATGTGCTGACCACATCAGATTTTTATCTCCCTCTACCCTTGGTAAGGGAAGTGTAGGGATCGTGCTAAAAATCGTATATCGAGATTTTGGTAAATGACCACGTTTTAATTTCCCTATAATCCAATTTTAACATTTTCACGATGATGTCTGTGGATGTGTATGTGTGTGTTGTGTGTGTGCGTATGTGTGTGTTGTGTGTGTGTGTGTGTGTGTGTGTGTGTGTGGATTTTCTGGGCACTTTAACTCAAATACTATCATTCAGAAACTTTTGAAACCATGTATTTCTACCTTACTCTAATATGGAAAGAACCCATTAAATTTTGGTGTCAATCGGACAGTTTACTTGAAGCTTAAAGTAGTTTTTCGCAATTTGTTATTATAAAAATTAAAGATTATTCCATTTTCTACAGGTTTGCATTAATACTTTTTCTATATATTTTATGGATAAATTTATAAAGAAAGTATTATAAAAATGATATCTCGGAACTTATGCTATAAACACAACTCTATGATTACACATTTCAGCTAAAAATGTTTGTAACTGACAGATAAATTTCACTGTCAAAAAAATAATGATTTCAAATTAATAACAGTAACGTTTTAAAATTTTAATTTTAAAATTGTAAATAGAACCGTAGTTATATGGAAAGGAACTTAATATACATAAGTTCAAATTAATAATAATGTTTTAAAACGAAAATTGTAAAGAGAACAATAGTTATATGGAAAGGAATTTAATATACATAATTTCTAGCATTAGTAAATATGCAGGTATGTATTTAAATAAAAAAATAAATAAATATATATATATATATATATATATATATATATATATATATATATATATATATATATATATATTATATCACAGCATATTACCCATTGCTGGGTGGGCTACTCTGCTTTGTACACAGATTTCGGTAATTATTGTGACATATTTATATCGTGCGGGCGTTTACCAAGCGGCGCCACATTGCTGGCGTGGAGAGTGCAACACAGGGGACAATTTTGTGCCATTTAAAATTCGAAATATTTAGCGCTGATCGGGATCGAATCGGGTTCCCCAGATTCGCAACCAGACACCAGGGAATTAATAAAAATTAAATGGCGGGAGGTATTGTGTTGGTCACATCAGATTTTTCATATTAAAACTAGACCTTAAAACAGTATCGAAGGGTCCGCTAAAATTTAAAATACTCATTAGTTTTTAAATATCTCTCAATCACACATCTATATTACAAATTCTTACTATTATCAAGCCTTCCGTTATCGCTCAAATTGAACCACGTAACTTTCCATTATCCAGTTTCGATATACCAGGTATATATGACTCCTATCCTGTCCTACGTTATTTGCCAGAGTTTTCATCTACGAGTAATGTTCCTTATTTCGGCGATGTCCTTAATATTACCTTGATATATTTATTACACTTTTTTACTTCACAACCATAATATGCATATATGATACACGATAATAAATTTAAAAATATTCATGACTATTTCAATACCCTGGTTATTGCATGCAATATCAATTTCTCTGTCCAATAGATTAAGGGAGCTTATAGCCAATAACGTGAATATTTCAAATACAAGTTGTACCCTGTGTCCCAGGGATACAAGGGTTAACACAATTTGACACGGAAGCTAGAATATTACACAGCTACGATATCACCAAGAAATACAACTCTCGAGAGAGTGTATATCTTACCCTGTAAAATTATTTATTACTGCCAATAACCCCGCTGTAATACTAATGAATATACATACAGGGTGTAACCCAGCTAGATTGTGGACAATTATTATGCATGGTTTAGATTATAGATATGCATTCGAGAAAATTAATAATTAAATTTTGCCACTCTAAGCTAGGGTGAAAAGCAGTCAATATTGTAACTTTTGTATTTATTAACTCAATATTTACGCCCTCTGACTATCACGAATTCTCACTTTAATCAATTCTGCAAATAAAACTACCTAAGAACCTACTAAAACCTAAATATACAAATTTTTGGATTATTTGAATAAACGATATTTTTTGTGCATACCTACATTTTTCATATTCGTAATATTTTCTCTCCTAAAAAGGCTAAAGAAGCAGCGAAATATTTGAATCTTTTAGGATATTCTAAATGTTTTAGTCTGGTTCAGGAAGTGCAGAATTTATTTGAACAATTTCAAACTTTTAATATTGCATTCTCGATCTAGAGATACCTAACCTAACCGATATTTTCAACAGTGTAAAAATAGAGTTTGAGTTTATTAGAACAATGTTCTAATAAACGAATTCTTTGAGAATATTTACATTAATTTTAATAGATACTAACATAAACTTTTGTATGTTTATTGATATATTAACCCATTTTATTCAAACAAAGAGTAAGTTAAATGTAAATTAACTTTTACAACTTCAATTAAAAATTATTCGTTATGAATATGACTGTGAAATTATAAATATTTAGCACCAATCTTTTTGTTTGTTAAAGAGTTTGCCAATTAACTTTTGTTAGAGAAAGAAGCCATACATATAATCATTAAAGTTTTGCTATAGTTTCTTTAATTACCATAATTCATTTAAAATACCCCAAGGGTAAAAATAATCTCTCCGGCACTGTAAACCATATGTTGAAGTGTTTATTATTAAAAATACATATTAACCAGGTATTTCATACGTTTTATTACTCATATTAACACCAGTAATGCCAGTATAACATTGATGTTTATTTATAAATTTACATTTTACGAATATAGAGGTGGTTAAATTTAGCGTAGAAAACAGTATTGACTAAATACTAGTGCAGGGGCTTAAAACCCGTGAAATGTTAAGATATGGGTAATAATCTTACATAATAAAAACATCCTGCAACCGTATTTCATGTTATTTAAAAGCGGAAAATATGTTTTACTATAATGCGATAAAACTTTAAGCCATGTGAAGATTTAATACCATTCCGTAATTTAAAACAATGAAGATATATTAACACCTTCAGTAAGCAGTGTAATTACGCAAGATTAATGTAAAAATCACTTAAGCATCACTGTTATTATAATTTGAATACCAAGTACTTGTAAATAGGTTACCCTAGGTAAGGTCGATTTAGAAATTGTACTAAAAATAGCATTTTTTGGATAAACACGTTCATAATTCCCAGAATACAATTTAAACAGGTGCGTATGACGATATAGTATTGTCCGAGGTATTGTCATATTGTAAACATAGTTATCATGCATATTATTACACATATGTTTGTCTTTTTGTTTTAATTCCATGACTATATCTATTAAATTCTAACTTTCAAAATTTTTGTATCAAATTTTTGCAATTACTAAGCATACAAAACTAATTTTGTTTACTTATTTGTAGGAAGAATTTTATGCTCTACAACTTTTATTTGAAGTATTTTCTTCTAAAATAGTTTAGCACGAAACGCGTAATGAAAAATGTTTTCCAAAATTAAATATATGTATAACAGATTTTGAACGCCACCCGGTATATGTAGCATTTCTTGGAACCGAACTTATTTTTGACACTGACATTTATCTATCAATTAAAAACATTTGAATTTCTCAACTAGTTTCCTTGGGGAATATGGGCTGCAAGATTTATTACAACAGATTATTTTATACAGGGTGTTTCACGTATATGGGACACCTCGGTAATTTCTAATATTATTGGGACAAAATCATTCAAATGAAACTTGTAAATCAAGGAGAAAATTCACTTATTGAAGGAAAAAAATCAAACCAGTGGTTCTCAACTTATCTATTCAACTCATTCGAAGAAGAATTTTTCAGAAAAAATTAAACTTAAAGTTTAGATAAATTTTATTTATCTCAAACCTGATTTCCACCGATTTTTTTAGAGCTTAATGCATAATGATTTGTGCATAAGGCTTAATGTTGTATAACAAATTATTAGGATAGCATTTTGAGCTACTTTGTTTAGTAATTCGACAAAGATGATTTTAGCAAAATGCAGAACAAATATTGCCGATGCCACTGGATCAGCAATTCTATTCTCACTACCGTTTTGGTAAGGGCGGAACCTATAGGAATCATGCTAAAAATCGCATATAGAGATTTTGATAAATGACCACATTTCAAGGTCCATAGAATCCAATTTTAACATTTTCACAATGATGTCTGTAGGTGTGTGTGTGAGAGAAAGAGAGAGAGAGAGTGGATCTTCTGGATCTGGACACTCCTCGGGACACTCTAACTCAAATACTATCATTCGGAAAACTTTGAAACTTTGTATTTCGACCTTATTCTAATATGGAAAGAAGCTATTACATTTTGGTATAAATCAGATAACCGGAAATCGCAATTAACTTGAAGCTCAAAATAGTTTTTCTTCAAAAAATACCTTTAAATGTCATTTTTCGCGATTTATGTTATTGTAAAATTAAAGATAATTGAATTTTCTACACACATGCATTAGTAATTTTTCTATATATTTTATAGATAAATTAATAAAATAAACAATTTTACAAATTCCGGAGTCTATATTTTAAAGATTTCTTAGTTACACAGTTCATATTTCAAATGTATGTAACTGACAGACGAATGTCAGTATCAAAAGAAATAATCATTTCAAATGAATAATAGTAACGTTTTACAAAGAAAATTGTAAATAGAACAATAGTTATATGGAAAGGAATTTAATAACAATATACATAGTTTCCAGCATTAGTAAATATAGGTATGTATTTAAAAAAAATACAATATCATCACGGTATATTACCTATTACTGGGTGTGCTAATCTGCTTTTTACACAGATTTCGGTAAAGAAAATGACATGTTTTCGTGCGGGCGTTTACCAAGCTTCGCCTCGCGGGCACTCATTTCTGGCATGGAGAATGTACCACAAGGGTCAATTTTGTGCCATTTAAAATTGGAAATATTTGGCGTTGGGTAATTGAATCCGGTTCCCCAGATTCGCGACCAGGGACTCAGGCACGCGGCCACGAGACCCCATAGGTAAATAGCGGGAGGTATTGGGTTGGTCACATCAGATTTTTTTTAATATGTCACTTACATAGTTTTCTGTATCAACATTCATACTGAAAAATTAAAAAAAATAAAAATATGAAATTGATCGTGACAGTTCAGATAAAAAAGTGTGATAGATAATTTTTATAACAGATAATATGCCAATCTCACAATTATGCTTAGGCATTACGCCTTAAACCTTGGATTTGAAAACATGTTCTTACGAAGTGCTCTTAGTTCTTAAGCATTAAGCTTTATGCATTGCTGGAAATTAGTAAACATTGCTTTATAATACTTAAATCTATAAAAGATATAATGAAGAATATACATGCAGGGTGTTGATCGCGACACCGGAACATTGGACTTTATAACATGTAAAATCATACTTATGTAATTTCCTGCGTCCCTAATTATTTTAGGTAAAAATGCTTTAAATAAAAGTTGTAGAACATAAAATTCTACATTAGAATAAATAAACAAAATTAATTTTACATGGTCTATAACGGCAGAAATTAGGTATGAAAATGTCGAAAATCACCCCCAAAATAGCGATAGCCATGGAATTGAAACTATACTTCATTTCAGGTAAAAAAATAGTAGATGGCGCTTGAGAGCCAACTGTATTTACATGCATTATATAAATAATTTAAATTCGTGAAACCAAACTTTGTCAATAATAAATATTTTCATCTGTGAAGACCTGAATATTAAAAATTACCGTAGATTTTATTTGATAACTGGAAACTGAGAGGTGATGTTTTTTCGTTTTTGTAAACTAGGTTTGCATTCTGACCAATCACAGGGCAGAAATCATACCCTATCTAAACCAACGCTATTTTCTTACTTGAAATGAAGTATAAAAATTAACAAGCTAGATTAATTTGTTCACTTTAACTGATATTACAAATAATATCTAATAAAAATATATTAACCCAACTTGAGAGGTAAAACGTTAAACATTTGTTAAGTTATCTGTTTCAATTCCATGGCTACTGCTATTTTTGGGGTATGATTTTCGACATTTTGTTGCCAAATTTTTACCATTATAAAGCATGTAAAATTAATTATTTGTATTGATTTTAAGCTTTATAACTTTTATTTGAATCATTTTTACCTAAAATAATTAGGGAAGCAGGAAATTACATGATTTTACATTTTAAACTCCTATGTTCCGGTATCGCGGACAACAACCTGTATGTGTACCAAATAGAGAATAATTTAATTTAGATTAGAATAATTTGTGATCATACCTATGTTTAAATCGTAGAAATAGGCCTTAATGATCGAGGAATTTTTTCAAACAAATTCTTTCTTCGTTAATTTAAAAAATTTCCTCGATCATCAAGGCCTATTTCTACGATTTAAAAATAATTTAATTTAATAATATTTGTTATTTATGACACAGATTGTCAGAAAATATTTAGACGTATTTTTCTTTTTAAGAAAAACTGTTTACTTCTTCAAGTAAACTACTACTTCCGGTTCTCTAATTGTGGCAAAAACAAATTAGCTCTTTTTTCTTTCATCAATGTTAGTGGAATACGAAGTTCCATACCTTGGTAATTTGTTCATATATTACGTTAGGTTTTGTTCGTTTAGGTTGAGGTAGGTTCAGATACAAAAAAAAAACCAAAATTCTATTGTTTAATGAAAAAATTATAAAGGCGGGAGTTTTTATGCTGCATCATATTTTCGAAAGAGAATCCCGTAGTCCACAGTCAAGTTCAGAGAGTCTGGAGCGCTGGACCAGACCATACAAAAAACCTGTATGCACGCTCCGAAATCCCGGCCTACCTGTAGCCAGGTAGAACTATACTATAAAGAAAGTAACGCTGCTCGCAAATGTTGCATAATTACACTGCACGGTGACAGAGGTAAACAATTAAACTAACCTTCTATGCAGACGACGTGATCTCTAATCTGTTGGGCAACACAAGCATCGGGGATAAGTTCAATCAAGTCATATATCGCGTATATTGACGGATGGACACTTTCAAACCGTTGTATCTCCTGTCTGATTGCCAAAGAGTTATTCAAAAAAGGTTGAAGATGAGCCCTTGAGTTCATGATGACACTCTACCCATTCACTGTTATAAATATAACCACAACATTTTTAGAAACACAACTGTAACATTTGTTTACAACTGTACTCAGCCCTACAACACAAACTTTGATGGCTTTTCCAATTTCCACAGGTGATCTTAATAACTATTTATCAAAACTATTTATGAGCAACAATTTAAATAGGTTGAATATTATTCTGACACATTTCTTAATCGAAAATAAAACACGTCAATCAGGTTATCCACAAGAAGTAACACTCCCACCTACAGAAACCACCATACTGCAACTGAATCGCATGCAGACACCCTACAGGGAGTAAGTCAAACTAAGAAAAATCTCTGTTCACTGAACACGGTACGCATGAGCGCTACGGTTCTTTGCCATCTGTTTATAAACAGCTGAACTGCTCAGAATAGGTTGCTGTATCGCACAAGTTTCAATGCTGTTGCAAGAGTCAACCGATAGAGGATCAGAAGTGAAAAGTATTGACTGATGCATAGTTACTGGCTGTATTGTGTTCCTTATTTAATAGTTGTTTGAATAAGTACGAGGTGTGGCTATGAAATAACCAGATTAAACTTAGAGCGTTAACTATTTCAAAAATTAAACCAAACAAATATTGCCACCCTCAAATGTATATGCTCCTCTCACCGCACCCTACACCGACCCATGCGAATATTCCATTGTTGGACGTGACAAGCCTCGGCGGCTAGTCGCGCGACATTACTGCTTATGTGTAAATTCTATACGGTAAGTTTCCTACATGCGACAGCGACAGGGTGACAGTACTAGCCGTAGCGACAATTTTATGTACGGTTTCCTAGACGCGATCGCTAGTCGCAGAGCACTACTGTTTTCCTAGACGCGACAGCTGCAGATCGAAATGAAGCGAACAGGAACCTGAACCGAAACATATTTATGGTTTAGGTTCGGTTCAGGTTCAAAAAATAAATGTCGGTTCAGATTCAGTTTCGGTTCAAGAAAAAAAAAATTATAACGGTTCATCTGTTTGGGTTCGAATTTCGGTTCAGAGCACGAACACAAAGAGATGGTAATATTTATTAGTTTTAAAATCATATTAATAATTTAATTTGAATTCACAATTTTGATTATATATTTAGTAGATCGAACCGAATGTAAATATAAAACGGTTTAAATTCGGTTGAGGTTTATTGACCTTGGCAAATAAAGGTTTGGTTCGGATTCAGGTTCATAAAAAATTCGGGTTTTCGGTTCAGGTTTGAGTTCAGCTTCAGAGCCCTGGAAAATAATTACATTTTACATATGTAAATTTCAATTTATAGCTGCATTAAATTTTGATATTATTTTATTTACATTTACCTGATTTTCAAATTTTCTCTACAATCTCCTTCCATATTTCATCTTTATACTTATCATTGCTACTATCTATACTAATATCATACAAAACATTATTTTCTCGAACTTCCAACTAATTTCTCATCATCTGCGGCTGAAAATGCTGATTTCGCCATCCACTATACCAGTCATTCATTTGTCGCCGCGGTAGATGCGACAAGCCGCGGCGACTAGTCGCGCGTCACCTCTGCTTATAGGTAAATTATATCCTCAGCGCGACCGCGACTGCGCAAGTCGCGGTCGCGCTGAGGATATAATTTACCTATAAGCAGAGGTGACGCGCGACTAGTCGCCGCGGCTTGTCGCGTCTAGGAAACCGTAGCTTTAGTGAGCAGTGCTTCGCGACAGTCGCACTGCTCATTGAATAAAAATATGGAAGTTGAAACTTTAATAAAAGAAGCAAGAGAATATTATTTTGTCTTTCTCTTCATTTGTGTTAACTAAATGTCTTTTCATATTTTCGAATTTTATATATCGTAATTTGTTTTCTTTTAAAAATTTACTTGCATTTTTATCTTCCTCTTCCAATTTCTTCAATAATATTTATAAAATTAAATTGTTACTACACATATTTATTATATTACTGATGCGACATGTCGCGTCTATGAAATCCTACCTTTAGGTTGTTCATAAGCTCCGCCGCTTTTTTACTTCTCGCTAAGAGACGATTCATGCTAAAAATCGCATATCCAGATTTTAATGATTAAGCACGTTTTAAGGTCCCTACAATCCGATTTTAATATTTTTATGATGATATCTGTGTGTGTGTGTGTGTGTGTGTGTGTGTGTTTGTGTGTGTGTATGTGCGTGTGTGCGTGTGTGTGTGCGTGTGGGCGCGCGCGTGTGTGTGTGGACGATTTCTCAAAAACTATAATACTTAATATCTGTTTAACTACGTATTTCTCAATCGGACATTACTGGGAAGAGCTGAAAAGGTTTTGGTAATAATTGGACAACCGGAATTAGCAGATTCTTAAAAAAAATCTTCTAAATGTTATTTTTTGAAAATGTTTGTTCTTGCTTATTAAAGAAGATTAAATTCCCTATCTGCTACGTATAAATATTTTATCTTTTATAGATTAGAGATAAAGAAATATAAGGTATATAATAATCAGTTGTAATAAATTTCACAGCCCAAATAATGTCATGGAAACCAATTGCAATATTTAAAATGTTTGTAACTGACAGATAAACATCAGTGTCAAAAATCTAGAGACATTACTGAAGATTTTTTCTGGGAAGTACATACGTTATAGTATTTCTTATTGTATTAATATATTAGTATTGTATCCTAGCATCCCTCAACATTTAATTATAGAATGTATTAAAGACAGATGGCCAGATATTAAAGATTTAACTGACTTAAATTTAGAACAATTTATTAAAGGGATTGAATTATGTTTTCAAGGTTCAATATTTAGCTTCAATGAGAAAATATATAAATAAATAAATGGCTCTCCGATGGGTGCTAGTATCTCAAGCTCATTAGCTGATTTGATTTTACAAAATTTAGAAAACAATATAATTCCAGACAACAACCTTTATATTCTTTACTATAAACGTTACGTAGACGATTGCCTACTGACGGCGCCTATAGATCAAATTGAGAATATCCTGACTAAATTTAATAGTTTCCACCCAACAATAAAATTTATAGTTCAATTAGAGGAAAACAACAGATTAAATTTATTATATGTTACACTAATTAAATATAATGATAAAATCCTTACTGACTGGTACCAAAAAACTACTGCCAGCGGAAGATACCTTAACTTTCATTCAAAAAACAACCAATTATATAAAGTTAGTGTAATTAACGCTCTGACTGATAGATCTATTTTACTCTCAAATCATTGCTACCATACGAAAAATTTAGACCACATTTTTAGAATTTTAATCCAAAATAGCTATCCAAAAAAGTTTTTACTCAACGCATTTACCAACACGAACATTTATGAAAAATATTATATTAATAGTTAAATATTTAAAATTGTAGGTATATTACATATACCCTTAAAAAATACTGTTAATCCCGACAATGAATTGGAAACATTTCGAAGAGTAGGACAAAATATCTTCATAGAATGAATTTAAAATTAAAAAATCTAAATGTAAAGAATAGATGTAAGTAGAATTTTTGGTGTAGAGAGTAGGTATACAAGAAATGTTAAATACAATAGGGCGCTATCAGTCATGTCACTTTGTTGGCCTTGACAAGCAGATATGGGGGCCCGTGTCAGAATGAAAGCTAGTAATTATGTACATAGATGTCAAATATCATAATTTTGCATTCTAAATTTAGAGATTTTCCAATTCCATGTGGTTTATTTTCCTCGAGAAGTAAATTCCACACTCCTGGTGACAAATTAACTACGTGAATTTAAAAAATCATGAAATTTTTAATACTCGCGTCCTATACTTATGTAAACAAAACAATTCGTTTGAGTTGCATGGCTATCGCTATAAATCAGCAATCTTCAAAAAACTTTAAAATTGATTTTCTCGGTTATTAAATGTCAAAAATAAAATCTTATTACTAACTCGGATGCAGAATTGAATTCTCTACAACATTTATTTGAAGTATTTTTGTCTAAAATAATTTGGGAACTTTTGCGCAAGGAAAAACTGATTAATTAACACAATATATATATATATATATATATATATATATATATATATATATATATATATATATATATATATATATTGGTATTGGGATTAAGATTATTGGATGCAGATTTCGTCATCAAGAACTGTTCCGGATCGAAACAGTCTTAAGGAAGGGACAGTGTAGCATGCGTGAACCCGACGCCACTGACTAGAAGTATGCGACTGCCGCCGCTGGTCGAACGTTTCTCGAACGGCGCCTAACCAGTCTCGACCTGCTTAATTACGATCGGCTGTTCCTTTGTATACGATAGAATAATGGAGAACAGTCTAGAAAAAGGACGCCGCACTATATAAATACCATCAGGGAGACAGCCGGGACATTCGGTTATAGACAAGCATCGTGAAATGAATTGTTGGTAATATAAATAAATAGTCTACAACTGGTAAACATAAATAAATATAGTGAAATAAATACTATTCAAATAATAATCTTAGTGTTTAAGTCTTTAATATAATTCTTAGTCTTAAATTAGTGTTTATAATTGTTTAATCATAGTATTACTTATTTTTATTATCTTTATCGTAGTCTCGTGCTAGCAGTCGAGGTGAGCGGACGTGTACCGAGTGCCAGTGCTGTGTAGAGATTACGAACATCCATATTGTCTAAGCAATTAATTAATTAAATTAAATTTATAAATTCTCCCGAAGAATAATACACCATCATACATAATACAAAACAAAAAGGAATAATATACACGAAATAGGTAAAATGCCGGAAAAAAGTGGCGGAACAACTAATGTACCAACTACAATTACTACTGTAATAACGACAACAAGCGTCGTAAATCTAAATACTTTTACCACAACTATTATTACTGCACCAATTACAACACCAATCCAGTATGGACTATCGCCAAACAGCGATACGCTATCTGCAACTAGTACCCCAAGAACTAGACGATACAGTGACGCATCAATAAGAACAAACTCGAGAACCCCTTCACTGTATTTTACACCTACAACTGGTCAAACAACTCCACTTACATATACGGCGGAAATATATACACAATCTACTATACCTATAACACAATCTTATTCTTGGCAAAATATCAAAAGGAAAAGAGGTAATGAGGATAAAACAAATGAAAAGCAATGTAATAAAAAGAACAATGCTGAACAAAGTAAAGAAACACTAACTTCTAACAGATATTCGGTACTAAATAATGAATCAAACGAAGAAGAAATGCTAATAGACAGTAATGCAACAAATGAGAAAGAGTATAAACCTCCCCCTATCTACATTCAAGATGTAGATAACTACTCTGGGATGATCGCAAGCATACAAACAGTCATAGCACAAAGCGAATTTACGTGCAAAACATTATCAAACAGCGTAGTAAAAGTCAACACTGTAACATCAACCGCCTATAGGACATTAGTTTCGCTACTAAAAGAACACAACATAGCATTTCATACATACCAGCCCCGACAAGATAGGGCATTCAGAGTCGTCATCAAAAATCTTCACTACTCAATACCACCCGATGAAATTCAAGAGGCGCTGGAAAACGAAGGATGTATAATACGAAATATAAATAATATACAAAGCTGGAAAATGAAAACACCACTTCCTATGTTTTTCGTTGACCAGGAACCAAATCAAAACAATAAAAAGATCTACGAACTCAAATACTTATTAGGAACAAAAATAACAGTCGAGGAACCTCGTAAGAAAAAGTAAATCCCACAGTGCACGAGATGCCAGGAATATTGCCACACCAAATCATACTGCAATAAATCATTCAACTGCGTAAAATGTGCGGGTAACCATCCTACTTATAACTGTCTGCAAAAGAAAACAACGTCTCCTAAGTGCTCACTATGTGGTGGACCCCACCCCGCTAATTATAAAGGCTGCACAATATATAGAGAGCTACAAAAATCTAGAGGTAAAACTAATTACAATAATAAAAAAAACTATATCATCAACCCAAGAAGAATTTATTAGGAAAGACAATGACTTTCCTCATCTAAATAAAACGACAGAAAATAATAACTACCCTCAAGCCAGCCAAAATGGAAACAATATTAGATACTCACAAGTAATACAGAACCAAAGAAACAATTCAGATACACAAAAATATAACGTTATTCTTAATAACTTTCTCAGTAAATTTGAAACACTGATAAATCAATTAATGAACCAAAATGGAATGATAATTAACTTACTTACCACGTTAATAAACAAAACTAGTAATGGCTAACTTCATAAGAATTGCCTTATGGAATACAAACGGTCTAAAACAGCACAGACAAGAAATAGAATACTTTCTAAACGAACAAGGAATAGATATAATGCTGATCTCCGAGACACATTTCACAGATAGAAACTATTTTAGCATTAAGAAATATAAAACATATTGTACAAATCACCCAGATAATACAGCACATGGTGGCACAGCTGTCATTATACGAGAAAATATAAAACACCACGAAATAATAAAAATAGAGGAAAACTACATGCAAGCAACAAACGTACAAATCAAGGAATCAAATGGAACGCTAGTAGTAAGTGCTGTCTACTGTCCACCAAGGCACTCAATAAAAAAGGATCAACTTGAAGAAGCTTTTAACTTACTAGGAAACCGATTTATAGCGGGTGGGGATTTTAATGCGAAGCATCCCAGCTGCTATGATCAACAAAGGATACGAACACGAAAGTACCGGTAAACCTACATATTGGCCTACAGATCCAGCCAAAATCCCAGACCTCCTAGACTTTTATGTCACAAAGGGAGTATCTTCAAGCTATATTAAAATCGAAGAATGGCTAGATTTAATGTCAGACCACTCTGCAGTTATTCTGACATTAAGCTCAACAATAATAGAAAAATAAATTAGGCCTACACTATCCAACAAAAAAACAAACTGGAAAATGTTTCAGGAACACCTTACAGACAATATTGAAATAAGTATCCCACTAAAGACAGAAGATGATATAGACAATGCAGTAGATACATTAACCAGAAACATACAGCACGCAGCCTGGATCTCAACTCCAGAGCAAAAATCCTTACATCCTACCATAACTAATTACCCTAAGCATATTAAAGATAAAATAACCGAAAAAAGAAGAATAAGAAAGCGATGGCATTTAAACAGATTACCTAGTGACAAGACGCTCCTCAACAAATTAAATAAGGAAGTTAAAAGAATGATATACGAAATAAAAAATTATTCATTTCAACACTACGTCAGTGATCTTTCTCCATATGCTCAAAACGATCATTCGCTCTGGAAAGCCACGAGATATTTAAAAAGACCAAAACAATGTATACCTGCCATACGCAAACCCGACAATTCGTGGGCTAGGTCCGAAAAAGAAAAAGCTGACGTATTCTCCCAACATTTATCGGATATTTTCAAACCAAACAAGTCACAAATCTCAGATGAAGAAGAAAAGGAAATCCTTACATACCTAGACTCTCCACTACAGCTCAGTCCGCCAATTAAAAAATTTAAAATAGAAGAAATCAAAGAAGAGATAAAATTTCTGAACAACAAGAAAGCACCCGGACACGACCTAATTACCCCAATTATATTAAAAAATTTACCAGAAAAAGCTCTTACCTATATAACACGTCTTCAACGCGATTATAAGATTACAGTATTATCCATTACTATGGAAATTTTCTTATGTAATCTTAATCTTAAAACCCGGTAAAATAGAGTACGAACCTTCATCATACAGGCCTATATCCCTACTACCATGTCTATCTAAAGTACTGGAAAAACTGATCCTCAAAAGGTTAAAATATGAAGTCGAAGATTTCAACCTAATTCCCGAACATCAGTTCGGTTTTAGAGAACGACACTCTACCCTAGAACAGGTTCATAGAGTAGTCAAAGAAATTGAAAATTGTTTGGAGGATCAAAAATATTGTTCTGCCGCATTTCTTGACATCACTCAAGCTTTTGATAGAGTATGGCATACAGGTTTATTATATAAAATAAAACAAAAGTTACCTCATCAGTACTATCTGTTAATTAAATCTTATCTGTCAGATAGAAACTTCCAAGTTGTAAACGATAACAACTTTTCCCAAATATACCCCATACAAGCAGGCGTACCCCAAGGGAGTGTACTGGGCCTGATACTCTACGTGCTATTCACAGCCGATTTACCTAGCGATGATCAAGTAACAACTGCCACTTTTGCAGATGATACTGCATTACTAGCAACTAACGAAAGTCCTATAGAAGCATCTAGAATCTTGCAAAGTTCACTTAACAAAATACAACAATGGGCGAAAATATGGCGCATAAAAATAAATGAAGACAAGTCGGTACACATGACATTTACAATGAAAAGATCTACTTGCCCAAGAGTTAGACTAAATAACAAAGAACTTCCAGAAAAAACTAGTGTCAAATATTTGGGCATGCATCTTGAGAAAAGATTGACATGGGAAACTCACATAAACGCAAAAAAGAAACACATTGAACTCAAAATAAATAAACTCAAATGGCTAATTGGAAGAAGATCCAAATTATCGCTAAACAACAAATTATTATTATATAAAACAATAATAGTCCCCATATGGACATATGGACTACAGTTATGGGGTTGCGCAAAGCAATCACATACAAATAAAATTCAGCGAATCCAGAATAAAACCCTACGGATGATTACAAACGCACCTTGGTTCGTTAGAAATGATGTGTTGCACAACGATCTAAAAATAAAAACCGTACAAGAACAAATAAAATTATTTTCAGGCAAATACGAAAAGCGACTCAACGATCACCCCAACAGCCTGGCTATCAACCTACTCGACAACTCCCAGGAAGTAAGAAGACTGAAAAGGAAAAAACCTATGGACCTGATTTAGAATGGTTTAAATAACAGAGGAATCATCGCTGGATGCTGACCTCACACATGATGTATTTTTCTTTAATTATAATTTATGTATATCAAATTTGCTGGTTAGCCCAGATGGGCTAGTTGTAAATAAATTATTATTAATAAAAAATAAAAAATCTTTATCGTAATTATTTATCGTTTACTAAACTTTTATTTTAATTAGTTATAATTCTCCGATTTTTACTTTTCACCCAAATAAATAAACGTTACAGTACCCATTGAGAAGACTATAATAAGAAATGTAAATTTTGAAAAGCACCAGAGCTGACGAGATATATCCGGAAATGATAAAGTTCATGGGAGAGACGGGAAAAGAAGTACTGCTAAGAATGCTAAACCTATGCCACGAAGAGAGAGATGTACCGGAAGAGTAGAAAACGGGGATAATTGTACCTGTGCATAAAAAAGGAGATACTGCAGATTGTTCTAACTATAGAGGAATTACACTATTGTGTACGGCATTCAGAGAGAAGACTGGAAAATAAGTTGAGGGAAAAAATAGAACATCAGCTTGCAGATGCTCAAAGTGGCTTTAGACCAATGCACAGTGTGCAAGACCACGCTCTTACTGTTCAACAAGTCACAGAGAAGAAACTGGCAAAAGACCATGACATATACGTATGTTTTATTGACATGAAAAAAGCATTCGATACCATCAATAGACAGAAAATATGGGAGAGCCTACGGAACAAAAGAGTAGATGAAAAGCTTATACAGACAATACAAAGTATATACAAAGAAACAAATAATCAAGTGAGAACACACAACAGACTCTCAACAAAATTTGTAACAACATCAGGAGTTAGGCAAGGAAGTGTCTTAAGCCCTTTATTATTTATCTGTGCGATGGATGATGCCATTAAAGAGTGCCAAGCAAAAATGAAGAAATTCTTAGTAAGATACAGGAGAATGCAACCAATATGCCTGGAAACATGTGCATTTGCAGACAATGTTGTCTTGTTCGCTAATTCGGAAAAGAACCTAGCAATAAACCTAAAGATCTGGACTGATGTTCTAGCAGCGCAACACCTAACTACAGACAAAACGAAAACCATGCTCATCAGCAATAAACAAAAAGAAATGAAGGTGACAATTGGAAATGAAAGAATCGAACAAGTTGATTCCTACAAATACCTAGGGAGCACAATCAGTAGCAGAGGTAGACGAAGAACTAAATAAAAGAATTCAGTCAGCAAGCAGAATGTACTACGCACTGCAAAAGAAGTTTCTCGATAATCAAGAAATAACACAGAGGACAAAAATATCTATCTATAAATTCATGTACTTACCTGTCAGCCGCTTGTAGTCTTCCTTTCTGTCTGTCTGACAATACCCAGTTCTCTCCTCCATAGGTAGTATTCCTCAGGAGAGTTATAGGAGCAAGAAGGGTAGATAAAAGAAGAAGCAAGGATATAAGAGAAGAATTGGGTGTTAAATCTGTGGAAGAAATACTAAAAAACAGAAAACTTATGTGGTTCGGCCACCTTGTAAGAATGGAAGACGAGAGGCAAGTAAAGAAAATATGGGAAACCAAACCAATCGGGAAAAATAGAAGAGGTAGGCCAAGACGTACGTGGAACAATGCAGTAGAAACTATAATAACTGAAGCAGGAGAAAATTGGAACTCGGTCAAGGAACTAGCAAGAGACCGCAAGAAGTGGAAGAACTTTGTACAAAAGAGAAGTTACCAGAAGCTAGGATAACCTCGACACCCTAGGGTTCAAGAGGACCGGATTATGTATGTACATATGTAATTTTGAAGAACGATGAAAGTGCCTGTTTTGAGGCTACACATTGCGGCCCGCTACGGAATTAAATAATACTGTAAGGTGTACGGTATGGGGTGCTAAAGGCGAGAGGCAACATGCAGGGAGGACGCTACTGACGCTAGAAAAGAATCGCTTCCATATCTCCGTCCTTCGTGCTGCAATTTCTTATGGATAATTTTATTTTTATCTTACTTATCGGTACATGGGATAGTGGGTATTTGGTTTGATTTGTACAATTTTTCATTATGCTACCAGTATTTATGACTGTTCGAATTATTTAAGAAGTACCATGAGCTCAACTAGACTGAATATTTTAAGTATTAGTTCAATCGAAAACAAAACAATTAGAACTTTAGATATTGAAAATAATTGATACTTTTGTAAACTACAAAATCAGAAAAGTACAGATACAATATAATGTATTGTAACGTTTTATTTATATGGGTGAAGTGTAAACATCAGACAAATATTATTAGTTAAAATAATACGTTTATTAAACGATGAATAATTAAGAATAAATTAAACAAAAAAAGATAATAAAAGTAACCAACACTATGATTAAATAATTATAAACACTAAGAATATTACTGAATACTTAAACATTATGATTATTTATTTAAACAATATTTTTATCACTATATTTATTTATATAACTACATTTATTTATGTTAACAACTCGTAAACTACTTATTTATAGCACCGACTTCATTGCTCGTTGCTTTTATATCACAGACTATTCTTCCGCTGTTCTGCCGACAGTATTTATACAGCCCATATCCTTCTAGAACCTTCTGACGCGACAGTAACATTGAACATAAAAGAATTAGGTCATCGATGCAATTAACACGTCTTAACGCGTATGAGTATTTTCCGTCGCCGGGAATTGTATCACCGCTCTGGTGCATTCTTTCAGTGGCGGCGCTCGTATACTCTTAACTCAGGGGCGCACGTCACTGTATTTATTATAAAACTTGTATATACCTGCCTAATTTTGTAAACTGAACTATTTAAATAAAATAAATTCAAAATAATAATGTTTGTTTTTTTACATTTTATTTAAATAAAAATTTGAAAAGCAGAGGGCGTAAATGAAAAATTGGACACGGGCCCGAAAAAGCTAGGTACGCCACTGAACTGTAGCTCTTATGTATTGGAACAATTGGTGGAAATAATACTTTAGAATAAGATGTTGTGATTGTGGACCAAATTCTAATGAAGCTTATTTAACAGTAACAAAATAAGGAGAGAGATACACAATTGTGGATAAATAAGAAAAGGATGCAAGATATTTCTATGATTACTAGAAACAATCGCTAGACTAAAGATGAGTGCGTAATATTTTTATTTATTTATATTTTACAAGACATAATCATAAAAGAATAAATTACAATATTTACAAATAAATAATAAATAACTTAAGTAGATAGTTTATTCTTTTTTAGTCTTCTTTGTTTTGCTATGAGTTACATATCGTAAAATATACATGCTCGAATAAAATAATAAGCATGTTAAACAGGAAAACATTAATGTAAAAAACGATAACAAATCGTAAGGCATATCCGTCCAACTGTAATATGAAATGAAAGGTTTTAAAACTGTAGTTCCTCTGTGATTTATTATAAAATCTATCCACCAATTAACTTTTTGTGGTAAATCTGCGTTTTGGTGTTTCATTGCTCTGGACATTTGCTTAGCAGTTTGTAAATACCTAAATAATAATAATTATTATTAATGCTATTATTACTGACAAGGAATTAAAAAATATATTTAAACAGTTAAAAAATATAACTTTGTGTTAAGTATAGTTTGAGAACCACTGGTTTGAGTGTTACCCTCGTTCTACTATTACTTTTATTTGACTGATTTTTTCTATTCCCAATAACAAAGAAAATAATCGAGTCTATATTAGTGAAATATTCTGCCTATAAAACTTACGTTTCATTGTTGAGTAAATCTTTTAAATGTTTTTCAAATAATTCCTCTGTAAAATGACAAAAGGAAATAGATTTTCCAAACCCTTTCTTCTCTGCCAAAATTGCATTATTATACTGATCAAATATAACTGGAAAAATTAATACAGGAACTCCATGAAAAACTGCTTCTTGAGTTGATAACATACCACCTTGAGAGATGAAAAGTTTTATATTTCTGTGTGCTAGAATTATATTCAAATTTCTTTAAAACCCTAAAACAACTAAATATGACAGTTCTAACCTAAAATATCTCCTTGCGGCAGCCATTTCGATAGCATGACATTAGACGGAACATCCTTCATTTGTCCTTTCCATTTCCACAGCACTCTTTGTGGAAGTTTGCGAAAAACATTCAAAATACTTTTTGTAATTGTTTCTGGTAATTCTGATTCTTTGACAAAAGACCCTAAACTGAAGTATATAAAACCATGGTTACTTGCTCCAGTTACGAATTCTTCCAAATCTGATGGTAAAGCTGTCGGAGGTTTAATATGTAATCCTCCGATTTCTACAACTGTCGGAATATTGGGACGTGTGTACCCCATTACATTGTGGGTGTTGACGAATATTAAATCGGTTTTTTTGCTTGCTTCTACAATTGACGGAGTACCAGGAGGGAAATATTTTTTGGAAGTGGTTTCCATTACAGATAAATGGTCTCCCCAAAAGCGATAATTGATCAAGGTACTTTTTACCTTAAAAAATAACAAAATATAAAACCAGCTATCCATAAAAGTAATGAAGATGATACAGCAAACAAATTAATGTTTCCGAAAAGGAAGACAAGAAGATCATGTATGAATGCAATTATGAACGTGACCTAGGCGAAAGAATTGTGCTTATACAGGAATGTTTGGTAAAGGAAGGATGATTGTTTCGTAAATATTATTGTAGTCCGCATGCGGTATTTCGCTATTTAAAATCGATCACTTTAAAATGGTAAGGAGTGAGGAATATTTTCTGTATAAAGATGTATGGTTAGTAAGAATGTTTTTAGGAGAGTGGAGTGAGTCGGCTGAGATCTTATGTATGAATGTGGACGAGGCGAAAGTAGTGTGTTTGGAGAGGAATGTGTGGCGTAGGATGTTTGTTGCGTAAGTAACTATTGTATAAAGTATTGTGGTCCGGTAATTAGCTACCGAAAATCGATCACTTTAATATGTTAATAGTGAGGAATATTTGTTTATAATGTACGGTTAGTATGATGTTAAAAGAGTGGAATGAGTCAGCTGACCTCTTATTGTTGTTATTATTTTTTCGGGTTTATTCTAACCCACTAAGTGGGACATGCGTAATTTATATATACAGGGTGTTCATTTTTAAGTGGCTACCATTGCGATCTCAAAAACTACAAGAGATACGAAGTTGGTTAAATTAGCAAAGAATCTCTATTTCACATAGGTATTTCAAAGATATACTGAAAAAAAAAAATTCAACAAGTGGTTCTCAAAATATGGATACCAACTTTTTTATTTTAAATAGAAACATATATTTTTTACTTGTGCATTAAATAGAGCTCTTTATTCTGAATCCAACGATATAAAATTTTCATACCCTTACATAACAAAATTTTTGAAAAAAAAATTAATAATTATAATTACTTTCCCTTAAATATGATATTAATTAGAGTGCCATGAATGAAAAAAGTGAATATTTTGTTTATTGCTACTTCTGTCAAATGAGAAATTGTTCTTCATATCATTTTTAATACCTAAAAATGGATCAATTCACACATGACGAAAAGGTAGATATGTTCGAAATTTACATTTTGTCATAAGAATTCTCGTGCTGCAGTTAACATGTACAGGGAACAATACCCTAACAGGAATATTCCCAACTACAGTTTTTATAAACACTAAATCATTTAATTGAGAATATAATTCCTTAGTCACGTGATATGTTCTCCGCCAATCAACATTCAGAATCTCCCTAGCTACAAGTTATCACAGCGATAATAAAAAACAAAGAAATAAACACCGTCTTTATAGTCGTTACTAAGGGATTTGTTTTCTTTATTTATGACATTGACAGTTAATTTTGAGTATAAAAATAAATAATAACAATAATTCAAACTCCAAAATATTAAATAAAACTAGTAAGTACCATGTTTTAATACAATATGAATATGTATATCAAAAATTAGGTTAGGTTATATTGCAAAAATTCATTATATTCTCTCATTAAATATAAGCTCGTGATATGATTAATAATCGAAGATATTGCTCGTGAAACCGGAGCAGCACATTTCAACTCGTCCTTCGGACTCGTGAAATCTGCAGCTCGGTTTCACTCGAGAATATCATCGATGATAATCATATCACTTGTTATATTACGTATGAAAATAAAGTTCTTTTTTAAATATGTTCACTTTTTACCTTCCGTTACCTATAGGTAAGGAAGGTATTGTCTTTGGTCAAAAAATTCGGTGGTGAGTTTTCATTAAATAAGCACGTTTTAGGGTCTTTACAATACGATTTTACTATTTTTACGATGATGTCTGTATGTGTGTGTGTGTGTGTGTGTGTGTGTTAGTCTGTGCGTGTATGTATGTGACCGCGATTTTGTCAACGATATCTCCAATACTAGAATTCCAAAATTTACAATTCTTGCGTATTCCTTTTCCCTACAACCATATGCAGACATGTTTAGATTTTGGTTATAATTGGTCAACCGGAAGTACCCTCATTTGAAGATTTTAACAGTTTTTCTTGAAAAACTCAGTTAAATGTTATTATAACTTAAAGAATATGTTATTCTCTATACGATTTGTTTGCATTTTATATTTCATATTCATCAGATATAGAGTTAAAGAATAATAAAGATAAAAAAATTCATATAAATTTCATAATTCAGCCAGCTATGCTAACATAACCATGGAAACTGCTAATATATTCAGGTAATTCAAATTGACAGATGTCAGTATCAATAAAAAGCAAGTAATTGAATGAAAGAATAAGGGAAGTAACTCTAGTGTTAGAAGTTTTTAGATATAATAGAGACGATTACATTGGTTTGAACATGTCATGAGGAGAGATGAATAAATTAACAGAAGGTGGAAGAAACATAGGAAGACCAAATATAAGATGAAAAGACTGTATTGCAGAAGACTTGAGAGAAAAGGAACTGAATGAGGACGACACAACGAACGGGAAAAACTAAAGAAGAAGATGTCAGTGTCAAGTGCAATTTGCATAGTTTGTTTATGAAATAACTTTACTGGAAATATAGGATCTTTTGCAAAAAAATTATGTATAGGGCGCGTGCAGTGACATGACTTTGCTGCCTTTGGCAAGCAGATATGGGGACCCGTATCAAAATGACAGCAATTAATTATGTCCATAACTGACAAGTGTTATAATTTTTCATTCAAAATTTCATGATTTTCTTATTTCATGTGATTTGTTTGTTATCAGGAGTATGGAATTCAGTTGCCGAGAAAGGAAATCATAAAATACCAAAAATTTAGAATCTTTTGCAAGAAAATTTATGTATGGAATTTGTACATAATACCAGGATTGACGGAAGGTCAATGCTGGCCACATCAGATTTTTTCATTCATGGCACTCTAATTAATATCATATTTAGAAAAAATTAATTCAAAACTTTATTAATTTTTTTTTGAAAATTTTGTTATGTAAGGGTATGAAAATTTTATATCGTTGGATTCAGAATAAAGAGCTCTATGGAATGAGCGAATAAAAATATATGTTTCTATTTAAAATAAAAAAGTTGGTATCCATATTTTGAGAACCACTAATTGAATTTCTTTTTTCAGTTTATCATTGAAATACCTATGTGAAATAGAGATTCTTTCTTAACCCAGATGTACCTGACGTCCTATATGTAGTACATCTATTGTTTTGCATATTCTTGTTTTGACCAGTCAACTATTACAATTGTGTTCATTTAGTAGTGTTTAGGAAGGCCCAGTTCACGTATCAGTTTGCTTCATACCATGAAAGAAAGCATAGTTACATTTTGTATGTGTTACAAATTTAGCACTTTTAAGATACAGTGACATCATGGCGGATATGTACGTTTTATGCTAATTACTTTTTTAAATTATAATCTTTTTTTGCATATTTTCTAAGACTAATGTCTGAGTATTACGTTTATTTATTTAAATTTTAAAAAATGTTTATTAGAATTCGTTAATTACAATGTAAACAATGGTGTCCTAACCATAGGACGTCAGGCACATACATATTAAAAAAATATTTTTATACTCCACACTGAAATCTCTCAATGAAGCCTTGAACCTAGTGGAAAACGATCCTTGGTTCATTAATCGGGATTTGCAAATAAATATTTTACCTTCTATAAATTTAAATATATACAAAGATTACGGTGTAGGAGCTGCAGTGCTTTTAGAAAAATTCTATCTGTTTTTTGATAACTTTTTTACAACTATTCCCCTTGTAGAAAAACTTACTGCAATTTTTTTTCGAGCTACTGGTACTATCAGGGAAAATAGAATATTTGGAAAACCACTGGCTGATTCAAAAAATTTAAGAAAAGAACCCCATGGAGCTTATAATTTCAAAACAATTAAAGATAGTAATAACATAATTGTAAAATGGCTGGACAACAATACTGTCAGTTTATGTTCAAATGCAGTGGGTGTGCAACCAATTCAATCAGTGAAGCGATTTTCGCATAAAGATAAAAAGCATATATTCATAAATCAACCGAAAATTGTAAAATTATATAATCAAAATATGGGTGGAGTAGATAGGTTTGATCAAAATATAAGCCTCTATCGTGTTTCAATTCGGGGCAAAAAGTGGTATTTCCCAATTATAGCACATTGTATAGATATTACACTGCAAAATTAATGGCATATTTTTATAGGCAGAACGGTGGTACTTTAGATCAACTAAATTTTAGACGAAATATAGCCACATCCTTGCTAACACAAAATAAAAAGGCATCTGTAAGTGCAAAAGGTCGACTATCTCTGCATGAGAAAGAAGAAATTCGCTTTTCTGATACCAAGCATTTAGTTATTCCGCAGGATAAACAAATTAGGTGCTATTACTTTCACCAAAAAACAATCACACGTTGTAGTTATTATAATGTTGGCTTCCATGTCAAGTGTTTTGTGAATTACCATTCACCATAATTTCATATCTTTAATGACTGACGTCCTATATGTAGGACGGCAATTATCTCAAAAGTTATAAACACTTAAATATTTTTTTATGTAAGAATGTTTAATTTAGATGTTAATAAAAAGATATATTTACTTTGTTATAAAAAAATTAGATTTTTTTTATCTCTGGCACATCTGGGCTAATTTAACCAACTTCGTATCTCTTCTAGTTCTCGAGATCGCAATGGTAGCCACTTAAAAATGAACATATATATATATATATATATATATATATATATATATATATATATATATATATATATATACAGTAAAATTTTTGAAAGATGTCCGATCAAGGTTGTCTACGAATTGTATGAATTCAGATTTTTGCTCCGCCCATCATGACAAATTCAGTAGTGTCGTTTGCTTAGTTTTTATGAGGGTACGTAACATACTACTGTTATTTTATTATTATAAAAATATACATTACAGGAAAAACATTCAAAATTCAAAAATAAGTCAACTAGTAAGTTTATACGCAAATGTAAAACCAAATATGTTAAAAATAAGATACTGACACAATGTCAGTGTCAGTGACTCTGACAGAATATAACGTTATACGTACGGCTATGAATCCAGGTAATGTATCTGAATTAATAAATAAACTTACTTTACAGCGAAAGTATTATCAACAACGAGCATCGTTTATAAATGGAATGTCCTAACTTAGTCGAAACAATATGAATTTTTGAAAGACAAGCGTGTTATATCCATCCTTATCACACAGTCTTACAGCCTTTGCAAAATAAAGAGATAAATGTATGCCTATTTGTTAATTCGTTCGTGATGCAGGTGCCCTTGATCGGACACCTTTCAAAAGTTTTACTATATATATATATATATATATATATATATATATATATATATATATATATATATATATATATATATATAAATAAATGACAGATAAAACAATGCTAGTGAACTGTTTTGAAGAGCTTTAGGCAAAACAACCATAATCCAAATATTGTAAATGTGAATTACATTCAACACCTACTTTCAAGGATCTTAGTCACAAGTTATTACATTTTAAAGTTTCAGCGTTTTTGCAAAAACTTCCTATAAAAGGCTTAAACCGGGATACTTCTTAAAAAACAAATACGATAATAAAACTATTAAATTATTTACAGAAATCCGAGATTGTAGCTTCTCAAATATTTATACTCTTAGCCATAGTGTTTTAGTGTTACGCAAAATAAAGATAAATATTAACTTACAAACTTTTTTAGGCGCCCTATAAACGTGTCGGCAGTTCCAGGGACGGCAAAACTAAAATCATTTACCAGTGAATAAGGATTATTTACAGCTTCATTATTCCAAGGCATCAGTAAGGACGGAGTCACCTTTAAACATTACTTATTAACTCTTATTGTCTTAATTAATATTATTAATGTCTACCTGAACAAAAGGAATATCTAACATATGTGCTAGCTGATAAAAATGCTCACTGCCATATCCTGATATCAACAACAGATCATACGTTTCGCTCAGATTGAAAAGCTGAGACGCCGCAGTTGAGCTCAACACGGTATCAAAATATGTTTCGTTTGTTATAAGAATATGGTTGTAGAATACGTCATATGAATCTATCTCGCAAGGATTTTGGAACAACTCTGTCATACTGAAATTATTAAACAATAATAAAAAATATACCTATGAAAACACTACAATTTGCACTCTTCAATTCCCGGATAACCAACTGATATTGGCACAAGACAAAGATGATTTACATTATTTGACAAGGAAAATTGAAGAATACAAAAAGTTGGACCTCACAATAAATATCGAAAAGATTAAATACGACGGTGAATCGACAAATTTAGAATTGGGAAATGACAAAGTGATAAAAGGATATGAAGAATATAACTATTTAGGAATAAAAATAAATAAAGGGGGAAAATAAAATTGAAATACGACATAGAATAAGTCAAGGTAGAAAAGTTATAGGAAAGTAATAATGTTATATAGGGTGGAGGCATGGAATTAGGATTCTTGAAATGGACGTACTAAGGCGCACATGCAGGATATCAAGAAGAGAAAAAATCAGAAATGATAGAATTAAAGAAATAATGAAGATAGAAGAAACAATTTTAGAAACGATCGAAAAAAAACTGGTTTGAAGACCAAATATCAAAAAACATATACAGGATGTTTGGCGTAAGTCCGGCACCACGAATATTTCGTTTATTTTGAGAGACACAAAAAAATGTTAATAAGCAAAGTTAAACTAGACAAAGGGGCTCATAAGATGATCATAGCAGAATTTTTTTATCACTTCCGGTTTTAGCGGAAATGAGTACAATTTTAAAACTAGCATAGGGAATTGGTATTTTTATATTTTTTTTCAGAATGTACATAAAATTTGCTTCACAATGATACCAAATTATCATAGTTTTACTTTCACCATTTCAAAATGGCAACCATCTATTCTCAAAATACGTATGTATTAATAAAATTCCATACAAAATAAAACATAACAAGCTATGAAAACAATTTTATTATCTTATAACAAAAGAAAAGAAGAAATTAAAAGAAAATAGGCGTGAGGTATTATTTTTTATTTTTTAGCATGTTCACAACGATACCAAAACAGAAACAGTAAATGTGAAAAACTACAAATGCTCAATATGGCCGCCGTTATTTTCTATACATTTTCTTATACGTAATAAAAACTCTTTCATTACATTTTCTAGGATATTCTCATTAATTTCTCTAACAGTCGCTCTAAGTTTTGTTTCTAAATTTTCCAAAGTAGTTAGAGGTGTTCGGTATACTTTATCTTTCAAATAACCCCAAAGAAAGTAGTCCAGTGGCGTAAGGTCAGGAGATCGTGCCGGCCAAGGATTTGGAGAATTTGTTCCAAACCAATTATCTTCATATTTTTCATTTAAATAGGCCACTATATTTCTTGCATTATGAGCTGGCGCTCCATCTTGTTGGAACCACATGCCAATGGTTTTGACAATAGGTAAGTCGTCCAGCAGAACTTCCACTTCATTTTGTAAAAATATATAAATACCTTTCTGCTGTCACAGTATCTTGAAATATAATAGGGCCAATAAATCTGGTCCCAATTATTCCCAGCCAAACATTAAAACCAAATCCTTCTTGATACCTGGATGTTCTCAGTATTCTGGGATTTTCGGTTGCCCAACGTCTTACATTATTTCTGTTAAAAAGCCCATTGTTCGAAAAATATGATTCATCAGAAAAAAAAATTTTATGATGCAATCTGTTATCATTCTGCCACATTTGTAAAAACCAATTGCAAAAATTTATTCTACGATCATAGTCATATTCCCTAAGAGATTGACTAATGTGCATCTTATAAGAATTAAAACTATGTTTTTTTTTTAAATTTTGAATGCTCTCCAACATGATACCGCGCATTCTCTACTTAATTCCCTCACCGACTTCAGGATTGTAATTAATGTAAGCTAATATTCTTTCTTCTTCTTCATCTCGATGATTATCTACTTCATTTCCTCTTCTTGCACGTCGATTTTTCAGTTTTAATGATTCATGTGTTTTCAATTTATTAACAACTTCATTAAAATATTGTCTTCTCGGTTGTCGTCGGTGAGGATACCTCTCTCCATAAAGTTGAAATGCTCTAACATAATTTCTTTGACATTCTCCGAATATTAAAATCATATCAACCATTTCTTCATTTTTGTAATTCACTTGAGCCATAATTATTTAATTATTACAAGAAATTGTCACTATTACAAATGTAGGTAATTTTTTTTCTTTTGTTATAAGATAATAAAATTGTTTTCATAGCTTGCTATGTTTTATTTTGTATGGAATTTTATTAATACATATTTTAAGAATAAATGGTCGCCATTTTGAAATGGTTAAAGCAAAACTATGATAATTTGGTATCATTGTGAAGCAAATTTTATGTATATTCTGAAAAAAAAAAAATATAAAAATACCGATTCCCTATGCTAGATTTAAACTTGTACCCATTTCTGCTAAATCCGGAAGTGATACAAAATTTCTGCTATGATCATCTTATGAGCCCCTTTGTCTAGTTTAACTTTGCCTATTAACATTTTTTTGTATCTGTCAAAATAAACGAAATATTCGTGGTGAAAGTTGAGACTTCTTGGTAGAAAACAAAAATGTCATATACGTTAATGAATTTGAACTATTGTTTCTATATGTGAACCATTGTTATTTTCATATACATCTCAGCTCACTTCATCTTAATTAACTTATCAAACTAAGCTTAGCAAAAAAATTCCAACAAAAAGAAGAAATTATAATGTGCTGTTACATATCTACCGCTTCAAGTTCACTTTGACCGCTACCAATCTGGTATTAATGTAAAAATAATTTCTAAATTTACAGACAGTAAAGATAAAATGTTAGTAGAAATAAATATGAACAATAAAGGAAAACTCGTTAAATTTGATTCTTTTAATATTGATGAAAGAATGCGATTGGCACAGTTTCATGACTGTATACATTATGTAAAATTGATAAATTTATTATTGTTCACGACAATAGTTTATCAGAATTTAATAAATATAAATTCCTTAATTCATCCAATTTTTTTATTTCTTACTTCAATGATCCAGTCCTACTGGGAGCTCTATACGTCCTAGTTTCTACATTTGGTGGTGGTGTGTACTTAAAAACTTGATCCAGATATAATGTAACATTATGATAGGGTGCTATTTGTTCAATAACTCCATTGAATGCTCGAAAATGGCTGTTTAAATCTGTCCCAATAACGGCCAAAATCCTACCGCATTCCGCAATACCCAAACAAGCGGCTACGATAAGAATTCCAATGGAGAATTGCTAAAATAATTCACTGTTTAAGGATAATATTTTATTTGGTTTTTATTCTTCTAATATAACCACTTAAAATAATTTCGAGATATTTTACAAAATTATTTTTCAATGACTTTGGATGTGTTACATTTTGAAATTTTTAATACGTTCAACAATTTTCAAATAGCACAAAAGTGACACTCTCAGTGGTACATCGTTATATCGAAATCTCATGTTCATATTCCCTGTTTGGAATAAAACTATATAACCGAAATATATTTTTGATATAGTTAATATCCGTGAACGCTTCTTACCATGGCTAAGCTAGCACACCACAAAACTAGTTATAGAAAACCTACATTCCTTTTATAGTTGAAGGGAAAAGATAGTGGAAGATATATGAACTATATATCTTTTTTCGAAACTATCAAGTTATTTATATTGTTATTCACATTTGCAGTTCTTGTTAGGTAAGCTGTCAGCTTATTTGCATTTGGTTTAATATTTACGTACATATTATCTATAAAAATAAATTTATGTCTTATCTAAAATTAGTTACGCGTCTCATTCATAAAAGTATTATGAGGAACACTATACAATATTAATAAAATCGCCAGCTCTATTTTATTTTAGATATGTATCAAATACAATGGATACTGCAAGATTTGGGTATAATTACATTAAAACTTATTTTTAACTGTATTACATTTTCTATTCCCAGCAAAAACATAAACTATACTCTTGCTTTTTGGCACTGCCATTATTGGTCAATTACAAATATTTGAATTTCTCAACTAGTTTCTTTGGAGTAGTATTGGCTGCTAGATTTATTACAACAGATTATTATGTGTATGTAAGATATATTAATAAATGTAAATAGATGAAAACTATGTTCTATTTTGTACGATTTTTTAATGTTTGCCGATACGGGCAATACGCTTTATTTACAAATAACAGATCAGTAAGTGATGTGAGTCGCTTACCGATAAGGAGATGGTCAATAAATAAAAACTATGATCAAAGTTTACTTTAAAAATTACAACTTTATGCCAAAATAATTTTAAAATCTTATTTTTTCAAATTTTGAGCGACGATCGTACAAAATACGTAATAAACATTACAGTTCTTCAACCAGTAGGAAGCACTTAATAGTATATTACGTATCATTAACTACAGTTTTTAGGTCGAGAATGTAGTTTTGGAAATTGAGATCCGTAGGATCATGATTTCCTAAAAATTCGCGACCTGAAAAATAACCTACATTTCGAGATTAATAGCTATTTTTTGAAATACCTGCAAAAATAGAAGAAAAAGAAAAATAGATTTCAAAATTAGCAGATGTCAGATTGATGTGAAAAATAAATTTTATATGATATATACTATTTACTTACCATCCACCGTGGTCGGTAAGTAAATGTTATAGACCTAATAATGTAACCATGGAAACCAATTGTGCAATAAAAGTTCCGCTTACTGTATTTAAGTTTTGTTATTAATAGGTAATAGTATAGGTATAGGTATTGCAAAAATAACTATAATGGTATGGAAGGTAGAAAGTTTTTTTAATTATTTTAAATTCAAAATAATGGTTGTTTTTGCTAGAACCTCTTCAATTGTATTACAAAGATGGCGCACACCTTTTCAGCATAAAACTGTGCTACGCAAATTTAATCATCATTTCCAATCTGTCTATATATTTTTTAAGTAATTGTCGCACTGAAACTCAGATTCAAAAACGAAATCAGATGAATTTTTCTTAAAAAATCTTTAATTATTAGTAACATAAAAGTTTGTTGTAAATTTTATGTTCTAAATGGATATTTGAATTCATTTATGTGAGTTATTGTTTATTGAAATCTAATTAATTAAACTGTTTTGAAATAAGATTTGATTTACTTTCGAAATAGCTGTATGTTTACCTCCTTGCACCTCCCGCCCCTGTATTTAGATTGTATAAATAATTATTTCTTAACTTTGCGATACAAGTATTAAAACCCAATTTATTCCCTATATTTTTGAATCACATTTCTAATTACTTTTTTCAATTAATTTAGAGATAAAAAATAACAATTGCAATTATAATTATCGCATTACTTCGCTTTATGTACCATAAAACTATTTATGTTGTAATTTATCCAAATTTCGAAATATATAAATATTTCAAGGCCTATTTTCCCATTTTTGCGTGTACCAATCTGTTTCTATTTCCAGATTTCTGTAATGACAATATAACTAACGTTGAGGATGTTTATCAGGCGCTACCCCAAGGGCTCAAAGCTCTTCAAGTTTCAAGTTTAACACGATTACTACCCAACTAATTTGAATCGTCACTGTATTTCAGGGAGAATTTGGAATTTTTGAATGATTTCAAGAGCGGTAATGGTAATATGTATGTGGCTTTGTGAGTTTAATGCAATGAGGGTGACCTAGAGCCATTATAGTGGCTTTTGGTCTATGTCAAGCACTTTTATTTGAAACTTTTTTGTATAAAATTAGATGGGAGGAAAGAAAAACTGATTTCCCGTGTTAAACGCATATGGCCCGCTTTTTAATTAACATCTTGTATATAAAACGATTCGACTTATTTGAGAAAAAATGTATTTATTGCACTGGAAAACCATTTTTCTTCATTTTATAAGATCTCTAGTGTACTACAAGAGATGTAATTATATAAATATTAAAGAATATTTTAACATGAAAGTAGTTCACGTACTTTGAAAAAGTAGCTCAGTAACCACTAATGTGCCTATGAGTGTTGTAATTCGCTCAGTACAGTTTAGAGTTTAGACCGTAGATATGAAATGTGCCTCCATTTATGAACCAAATAAAATTTAGTCGCAAATAAACATATACAAATCTGTGATCACTATACTGGCCGCGGTTCATCAAGAATAACTGCAAAGTCCACTATAGTGGCGACGGAATCGAACCTAGACTGTCCGAATCAGAATCTGTCACCTATCACCTAACACAAACAGCCACGAGACCCTATAAACATCAATCATTATTTTCAAAACAGAATACCTGCAAAAATCAGGTTATTCACCTATACCAAATATAAAAAATAACAAAACATAAACCAGTTTATTCATATATACCGGGTAAATACTTGAAACCCGAACATAGACCGTTAACACGGTGTAAAATCGTTTTTCTCAGACTGTTGTTCGCCGTTTCAACTGACAACAATGGCTGTGGTTTGAATATATATATATATATATATATATATATATATATATATATATATATATATATATATATATATATATATATATATATATGTATATATAAATTTATATTGAATACATGTTAAAATGTCTTTAAGTTTCTGAGGGCCATATTTAGTAAGATTTGAAAATTGTTACAAGGGTCGGATAAAATCACATCGAGGGCCGGAACCGGCCCGCGGGCCGTACGTTGCACATGCCTGCTTTATACTCTGTTTCTTAATCAATTCAATAGATGGCGCTCACATCGGAGCCAATTTTAAACCGACGAAATTAAAAAATGGCAGTATCCAACTGCTGCCATCTGACATTTCATTAACATATTAAAAAGGTAACATAATGCCGATGAAACTTTGTATATTCTAGTCAGTAAATACGAAATATAAAGTATTATCTACCTTCTCTCTAAATTGGATGACGATTATACTTGATATTGCACATAAAAACGACACGAGATGTCACATGTCATGTACATTGACTATTGTCTGAAATTACATTGTGTAAACTTGGATCCAACTTCAGCCAATCAGAGACTTCAAAACTATGCCCTATTCTCTACAATACTGAATTGGTAGGTGGAACAAGGTATAACTTGTGAAATTTTTATCAGTATTTTATTAATTTATTTTATTTCAAGCTATTTCTAATCTATTACACAATATTAAAAAGAAATTAGAATAAAAAAATTATAGTTAATAAACTCTGATAAATAAAATGTCAAACGTGTGTTTGTCATTTTGTTCAAATGCCATCATGGCTATCGATAGGTATTTATTTCAAATTGAATAAAATTAATAATTAATTTATAGATCTAAAATATTACAATTTACATGTATCATTTGATGCAATTTTTTTTATCTTTCTATTGATATCGCAGCCATCGTTGTCAGTTAAAACGGCGAGCAACAGTTTGAGAAAAACGATTTTCCCGTGTGAACGGGCTATGTTCGAGTTTCAAGTATTCACCCGGTAGATAAGCTTTTTATTAGCAATAACAACACTAATATAAAAATATCATTTATTAGTTTAATAAAACATACAACAAAAAACTGGAAAGTATGTAAACTATTAACGTGTATTGCAGCCTTCTATTATATATAGAAAATACAAAACCGATTAATGAAATCTGTTGTTTATAACCGCAATGTTTTTCTCTGTCATGGTAAATTGATTGAACAAGTGTCAAGCTGGCAAGCGGTCCAGCGGCCACTTTGTTGATAAAGTCAAGCGATCGACTGATCTTGATTCATTTCGCCAGATGTGAGAGTTGTGAACGCACCAGCGGTAAGGAGCAAGTCTTATAATACAAATATTTTATCACATATATTAAGAACTTCTTCTTTTTATGTAAATTGATGTAATAAAATATTTAATAATTCTCAGCTCTTACAATTTGCTGAAAGAATTTTCAAAATTTAATTGTTATGAAACACAAATTTTTAAATTTTATCTAAAATATTCGAAAAAGTATTGGTTGTTGATTTTGTGACCAAATTTATTAATGGTAGAAACTTGAAAAATATTTTAGTCATATTTTAAAAGTAACTATTTGATTAACGGCCCTTTGGTTTTTATAATTATCATTTGTTCATTAAAACGTACTTTATATATATATATATATATATATATATATATATATATATATATATATATATATATATATATATATATTAGTTGAATTTTTGCTAGTAAGCAGCATAAATAAATATTTTTTTGCGATGACGTTTGTGGGTGTGTAGTATTTCAGATATCAGGAACTTTTTTATCAGGCTCATATAACTTCAAATAACCACTTCACCGATTAACCAATGTTACTACAGTAGAGATACTTTAATCCGAACTACTAAATATAAGGGGATATTCGGAATATAGATTTGTTCAGATTACTTAATTTATATCGATGTGTAAATACTCGTAACATCAATTTAGAAAGTTTTGAAATACTTATTACGGTACTTCAAAGACCAAATAACGTTAAAATTAAGATGTAAACCAAAAAAGCATAATTAATTATGAGAAAACTCATAATTTTTTGTTTATTTTCGGGCGTAAATTGCAACTTTGATCGCCAATCGCCTAAGTTAACGTAATGAAACTAATTGGTATATTTTTCTACCCAATGTTCGGAATACTGGATATATGGATTACCGTAGGTTCGAATTAAAAGGTCTCAACTGTGTTAGTGAATATATTTGCAAAAACCGGCTAACCCTATTCCTATTTTGCAATTAGAACTCTAAAAATACTTTTAAAAAAACTAAAATGAGTAGGTATTTCAAGTTGTTATTAATACATATTACTAACAATTAAATATAACAATAATACCAGACGTCCTAATAACTCCGCAAATATACTTTCAATAAATGTCACAATTCATGCTTAAATAAGTAGTATCTTGTATTCTATATTAACGAATATGTAAATAAGTAAATAAAGTAGGTATAACAAATATATATATATATATATATATATATATATATATATATATATATATATATAATTATGAATGATATACGTACGTTAACTAATAAAATACCAGTTTAATTTATTTCTTTTAGAGATGATAACCCAAATATTGATAACAACATTATTAATTAATTTATGTAGTCCTAATAGACTAAGGAATAAAGATGAAGATTCAGCTAGAAAATTTATGGAAGATTTGAATAAACAAACTGAAAAAATAGCATATAAGTCAGTTCTTGTCAGTTGGGCATATGCCACCAATATTACAAATGAAAACATGGAAGCAAAAGTATTTTAAAGATAATTTACAAATCAATTTTTTGTTAATTGAATTATTTATAGATAAAACAGTCCGGTGAAAGCTCAGCATTCGCGAAGAGAAAATGGAAAGAAACCATTTCATATCCATGGCAAACATTCAAAGATCCAGATCTAAGGAGACAATTCAAAAAGTATTCAGAATTAGGAAAAGCTGCACTTCCAATAGAGAAAAGTACTCTATTAAACAAAGTTATTGCAGAAATGCAGTCTATTTATGCCAAAGCTAAAATATGCAGCTTTTCTGACAAAAGTAAATGCGACCTTGCATTGGAACCAGGTAAGTTATTACTAGTTCATCCAGATTTCATAAGGAATTTTGTAACACGTACCATTTTTAAAATATTCATATAGTCAGCAAAATTGATTCTGTCGGGTGTAGCAATAAAACTATAAATATTCTAATTATGGCAAGGCGGCACATTACTGTTACTGCTTGCTATTGAATGTCAACGTGCCAGGATTTGTGCCGCTTTGTTGAAATGAAGTCATGCATTGAATGGATTCCCTGCCTAATCTGCACAGTAAAATAATCTTACTCTTCCTTGAACATATATGCTATTTTTGTTTGAAATAATTTATGGAACTGCAGTTTAAATTCCTATAAAAAATATTTCGAACAAAAATAGCATTTAAGTTTAAGAATGAGTAATATTATTTTACTGTACAGAGTAGGCAGGGAATCCATTCAATGCAAGTCTTCATTTCAAAAGAGTGGCATAAATAATGTCACTTTGAAATTTAATATAAAAGCAAGCAGTGGCAGTCATAATAATATTTATAATTTTAATATTGGATCCGATACAGTCAATTTTTCCTACTAAAGAATGTTTTCCTGTAAAATTTTTTTTTTTTCCAGAACTTGAAAATATTTTAGACCGGTCTGAAAACTGTGAAGAACTTAAACATGTATGGGTTGCCTGGCGTGACGCATCTGGAAAAAAAGTAAGAAAACTATATGAAGAGTATGTTAATATAATAAATGAAGCAGCCGTTTTAAACAGTAAGTAATTCATTGTATTATTGTTTATTTTTCATTGATGTCTCAAATCTGCTTTCATTTGGCGTAGCTAAGTGCGTCATGTGACCGGTTTTTAATGTTAACAATTAGATCAAATAATATCAGTTGTCAATATTAAACAGCCATAGTTTAGATGTTAGAGCTCAACCCGAGCAAGGTATAGGTCTGGATGTAACAGAAATAAGTACATTAAATTTAACCGGTGACAGAACTAGTTAGTCGATATCAACAAATACGTAATTTCTTAGTAACTTTTTGTTTTAAACCTTCTAAATACCGTATTTTATTACCTGCCCATGGAATTAATATGTGTCTAATGAACAACTAAACTCTGTTTTGTTAATTTAATTTTACTAATCAAAGTTGCTAACGTAAACTTAACAACCTTAACCGATGAGTATTTGATATCAATTTTCAATTCATTTTGGTGTAAATCAGATAACCGAGAATGGCACTTTACTTGAAGCTCAAAATAGTTTTTCCTTAAAAAATAGCTTTAAATTTTATTTTTCGCGTTTTATGTTATTATAAAAATTAAAGGTTATTAAATTTTCTACAAGTATGCATTAATACTTTTCTATATATTTTATACATAAATTTATAAAGTAATCTATTTTATAAATCCCGGAACCTACGTTTTAAAGATAAACACAATTCCTTAGGTACACAGTTCACAGTTCAGATTTCAAATGTATGTAACTGACAGAAAAATATCACTCACAAATATTATCATTTCAAATTACTAATGATGTAAATCTTATTACTTCGAACGCTAACGAAATTAGATCAAAATATATTGCCTAACTATACCAATCAAACTATTTATCTTATAAAAATGAAACTAATATGAATTCGTACAGATTACACCGACAACTCAGAAGTTTGGATAAGTTCTTACGAAGTAGACAGTTTCACAAAATCAATCGACGATATTTGGGAGCAAATGAAACCATTTTATCAATCTATGCATGCTTATGTTCGCCGTAAACTTCGTGAAAAATACGGAAAATGTATGCCATCAAATAGTGGTTACATTCCGGCACATTTACTGGGAAATATGTGGGCGCAATCTTGGAGTAGTATGTACCAACATGTAATACCATATACAGGTACTCCGACGGCCAATATTACCAGTGAAATGCATTCTCAGGTAAGAAGACGTAAGTCTAATTTTTATTCAGAATATGACATAAATATGGTATCCCACATTTTGTTGTACAGTGTGTAGAGTACTAAAAAAACATGAAACACATGTCATTTAGATTAAAAAAAACTCCATAGACAAGAATTTGAATTCGTTAATCTAAACTTTGCTAATACTACAATTTATTTTTTAAAGATATTTGGAATTGAATGAATTAAGTTTTAGCTTCGCCCATTCTCTTAAATTCAGTAGTGTCGTGTACTTAATTTTTATGGGGGTACTTGAGTTACTAGGTACTGTTATTTTGGTATAAAATATTATGAATAAAAGCATTCTCTTCTTCTTCTTTACAGATCCTTAATACCCTCTGTAGGGAGTCGGGTATGGTTTGCTACATGTCGTTCTTGACTCATTATTTCCATGCTGCCCGATCCTTTGCTACTTTTTTCTTTCCCTCTGCTTTTAACAATCTGTTCTATTCTTCCCTTTCAGGTTTTTTCTTGATCTTCCTCTTGTCCTTTTCCTGTCTTTTTTGAATCTATAACATTTTTAAAAAGATTGTATTGCTCCATTCTTCTGATATGTTCGAACCAATTCAGTTGTTTATTCTCTAGTTTTAACAATATTTGCTCTTCATCTGTTTGTTGTCTAATGCTTTCATTTGTTTCTCTGTCCCATTTTCCCCATTATTTTCCTCAGTTATTTAATTTCTATTGCTGTTAGTTTTGATTAATTTTTTTTTTGTATTGTCCAGGACCCACTTGCATAAGTTATTATTGGGATTGCTACAGCGTTATATATATTTAGTTTTATTGCTTTTCCGATTTCTTTCTTATCTAGTATTGTTTTGATAATTGTGTAGTATACTTTATTTGCCTTCTTTTTTCCATTTGCGTTCGTAAGTTGGGAGTCTGTCCATTGTTTGTCTATTTATTTCAACTATTCTTGTATTATCGTTCTGAGATTTGTTTTTATTATCATGGTTTTACTTTTCCCTATTTCCATGCCCATCTTCTTTATTTCTTCTGTCCAGATTTGTACTCGTGATCTCATTTTTGTCTGTGAATCTGCTATTACTATTATGTCATCTGCGTATAATAAGTTGTATATTTTCACACGCACCATTCTATTGCAAGCTACAAATTCAAAAATAAATAAATAAATGATAAGTTTATTAGCAAATTTGAAATCAAATGTGAAAAATAGCGCTTATGCACGGTTATGAATTAAGTTATGTTGTATGTGAAATAGTAAATCAAAACAATATGATTTTTTGAAAGACAAGCGTGTTATATCTCTCCGTTCATGATTCATATGACCTTTTTAAATTTTAATATTAAACTATACATATCTTTTGTTTGTAAAATATTCGGTATATTAATTTTAAAATTATGACATTTTAGGGTTACACTCCTGAAAAAATATTCAAAACCGCAGAAGAATTCTTCATATCGATAAATATGAGTCGAATGCCAGAAACATTCTGGAAAAATTCCCTTTTGAAAAAACCTCAGGACAGAGAAGTAATTTGTCACGCATCTGCATGGGATTTCGCGAATGGAAAAGATTTTAGGTACCTATTATAAATCAATATTTAGTGAATGAATCTAGAATTCTTATTAAAAGTTATATGTATTATTGTAACTTGGATGATATTTGGACTAACTATACTATCAACATTTTAATGCATAATTATATTCATTTATTGTTTCCTTTATAACTGGTATTAGAATAAAATTTACAGAATCACCTTTTTAGGTCGTAAATTTAACACCTGCATAATATCAAAATAGTGTTAACCGAGGTATCGTGAAACGAGGTCTTACTGTATATTAATCATTTATCTAGAATGAATGCGTTAAAATACTAAAAAGCATTAGTAATAATTTCATATTTATTGTGTTCTATTTCATGTGTGCAAATATATTTCACAAATTTCCAAATTATTAATCAATATATTAGCATGCACAAAATTAAATTCTTATATAATTTTTTTCACTAAATTTTATGTCAAATGTTTCTGACATCTATAACAAATTGAAACAAATTAACACTTTCACATAATCCAAGAGTATCTAATCTACGAGCTCAGTTTCATAATAGAAATTTCTATAAAATTCATTCTACTACTTTAAATATACACTTAAAACTTACAAATCCTGTGGGCAAATAATGGGTAATAATAGTTCGACCGGCATTTAAAGAGTCATCTTCTAGTTCAGATTTATTTTCTACCGAGACTCTTTACTCTTAGCATAATATGAAAAACTTCCTAAAAATCCACTGCGTACAGTAAAACCTACTTACGCAAGAATGTGCAGGGTTGTGTATAATAAAATGCCTATAGTATGAAAGCTGTCATTACTTACTAATAAAAACGATATAATCCAAATACAGTGGTATACGTCGGCTATAAAATAGGCGAAAATTTTTGTTCGGTACACAATATTTGTTTGGAACACGACTCAAGTTTAATGTGTCACTACACTTGTTCATGCCTTTCGAGACAATTCTACTAAGTAGTAAATAACCCGTGCTGCAACTTATACGTAATTAGTGTTATTGGAAAAGTTCGTTTGGTATACATACCGTATACCGAGGTACCACTGTATTAAATGGAGAAATATAGTTTAAAATCAATATTTAAAGTAATCGAATGAAATAAGTTGAAATTTCTCACCATTCGTATGAGTTTTATAATTTGTTTGTTGAAAATGTAAACCGGCAGAACTATTATGAGTCTGGACTTTGTGATTAAAAACTCCACTTGTTATATAACATACTATAATTTTACCAGAATTAAACAGTGCACACGAATAAATTGCATTGATCTAGACACCGCACATCATGAAATGGGGCATATAGAATACTACCTGCGGTATAAAGACCAACCATTTATATATCGGGTAGGCGCAAATCATAGTGAGTTGATTATTATTTTGTACATATTTTCAGGATAAAGCAGTGTACGAAAATTCAGGAGGACGACTTCTTTACAGCTCATCATGAGATGGGACACGTTCAGTATTATTTACAGTATAAAAACTTGCCATATGCATATAGATCCGGGGCCAATGCAGGTATTTTCGGACATACAAAAAAATGCATTTTGCATTGTAGCTCCTTTTTTTCATTTTCTTCAAGATCCCATCCTATTTTTTTCTAAATCTTCCTAGTCCCACGTTTTCTCTTTTTTTTTTGGGCTATACAAATCTTCTTCACATATCCTTAATAAAGTTTAGTTTCGTTCCTTGTGTTTCCCTTATGTCCGCGTGTCTTATTCTATACTGAAAGAATATTATTGTTAACAAACATCTTCAAATGACCAATTTTCGTCTCCAGGCTTCCACGAAGCAGTTGGTGATGTCATCTCATTGTCTGTATCAACAGAAAAGCATCTCCACAAAGTTGGTTTATTGAAAGAATATAAAGAGAGCTATGAATCCACCATCAACAAGCTAATGGAAATGGCCTTAAAGACGATCGTTTTTCTCCCATATGCTTATATACTAGACCAGTGGAGGTGGAAAGTATTCAGTGGTAAAATCAAACCAGAGAACTACAACGCAGAATGGTGGAAACTTAGAAGGGATGTGCAAGGAATTGACGCACCAATTCTAAGGTCTGAAGACGATTTCGATCCTGGTGCGAAGTATCATGTGATTTCCAATGTACCATACATCAGGTATTTATTTGCATTTAGTAATTTAATTAACCTAGTAACAAATCATTTAGTAGGTACATTATTATAATTATTTTATTATTACCAGTGAGAGCGCTTAATGCCTTTAAAAGAATTTAGCTGTCTGACATTATGGCGATTGTTGTTCTTTTGAGATCTATATTTAGGTTTATTCAAGCACAGATCTCAATTTGGAATATAGTGGAACTGATTCCTTTATATGGTAACCTGGACAAAATATACACATACCAATTTCTAATGACTTTTGCACCATCCGCGAACCAGAATAGAGAACCTTTTTTGGAAGAGAGGTCCTTCTATTGTTCCCTGATGGCGATTACCAATAAACTACCTTATACATAATGTCAAAACTGTATTTTGTCGTCATTGTGTCACACACAGTCATGATAATTTCGTTTATCTTATTAATGTGACTTACGTGATCTCCCGGTTTGAAGTTTTTTGTCCTACAGAGTGTGTCTGGAGCATCAACGATTATTGAGATATATATTGACGGCATGTTTTTACATGCTCCACCTTCATTGAAGAATTAGTACTGGAAAAATATACATAGTGTAAAAGCCCAGCTGATCGGGGCAGTCTTTCAAATAATTTGGTTGACTCGGGTATTGTACCTTGCATATTATGTACCCAATTTAAGCCAATATACACAGACCTAATTCGGGTTTACACCAAGATTAAAGCGAAGGTAGCAATAAGTATGGCGACTATAATTTGTAGTAGCCTACCACCAATACAGATGTACTATAAGTAGAGGCTATTTGTACTTCTCCAGGTCTTTGCTTGGGCACAAGAATTCATAACCTCACGGAGAAAATCACCACACAATTTGGGGCAACATTACACAAAACCTACACCCCATGATTAGAAGGGATGGGTGAAATAATCTAACCTCATGTTTGCTCGGGTATGTGGGGTCGCAAGTCCCCAAAAAGGCTGTCACAAGCCAGTCTACCCTTGCATATTTATTATTATTGTACCTAACTAAATATAAAAACTTAATCCAACTTATTTTTTTCACAAAAATATTGGAGTTGCGCCATTTGATAAGAGCAAAACGCTGTAATCTTTTTTAAACTAATAATGTATTTTCTATGTAGATACTTCGTCAGTCACATCATTCAGTTCCAATTCCATAAAGCTTTATGTGAGAAGGCTGGTCAATACGAACCTAACAATCCAGGAAAACCTTTTCATAAATGTGATATTTACCGAAGTGCAGAAGCCGGCAATGCTTTAGCGTAAGTATATGTTGGTTAATATGTTGCAAAAATGAATTAATATCAAAATTTAAACAATGTTAAACCATGAATATGTATTATTAAATTGATTGACGTACGGTTAAAACGATAACACATAGAAAATAGATACTTATTTATAAAAAAAAAAAAAAAATTCGTTTATTAAATGAATAGTTCGTTACAAAATTGCATAAATATTAAAATTTATACAATTTTGTATCTTGAATGTATTCAATAAATTGATATGAAAAACGGTTAAAACGATAACACATATTAAATTGATACTTATTTAGAAAAAAAAATATTAATTACACTGTTTATGGACTAAGGACGTTCTATATCCACAATTTATGAACAAGTGATATTAACAAATTTATGAACACCACTACTAAAAAAAATCTATTACGTATTGCGTTAGACATAATTAGGTTTTTTTATTATTTTAAAATACTGTTAAAACAGTTAATATGTTTGTGAAATAGTGAGTATATTACAATAGAGATTTTTTTTTGTATGGAATTTATACAAAATATGTACATATAGAACAGAAGATGGAAGGTAATTGCTGACCACATCAGATTTTTTTATATCCTTATCCATTTTGTTTAAATTCTGCTAATAAATACTAAACATTTTGCAACTCTAAGACATATGAGTCAATAGTTCTTGAAGTATTAAGGGCAGTAAATGCTTTGTACCGGTTGATGATGATTTTGGATATCGAGACTATGTCGAGATCTCCAATAAATCCAATACCGGTAGATTGCAATGCAATGCTTATTTTTTTTTTGTTGCAGAAAATTAAATAAATATTTAAAAAAATAGTTGTCATTTTTAAATAAATAAATATATCATCACGGCATATCGTTGCTGGGTGTGCCAATCTGCTTTGTACACAATCGGTAATGATGAAATATTTGTATCGTCGGGCGTTTACCTGGCGTCACCTCACGGGCACTCAATGCTCGATGGTCGGGATCTAACCCGCATCCCCAGATTCGCGGTACTAAGGCACACGGCCACAAGACCCCATCATTTTAAAGTAAACTTTGATCGTTGTTTTTATTTACTAGACCGTTCTCCGGTTATCTCAAAACAATCATTTTTTTAATTAATATTCTAAACAATAAATTTTAAATATATAAATCTTATGTTATTTCTGTATTATCCTTGTCTTACTTTATATAATACTAAATAATATTACGCAGGAAAATGTTGCAAATGGGCTCATCCAAACCATGGCCCGATGCTATGGAAGTTTTAACTGGACAACGGAAGATGGACGCCAGTGCTATTATAGAATACTTCGCTCCTCTCAAAGAATGGCTAGACAAGGAGAATAAGAAAAATGGAGAGACCATTGGATGGACAAATCAATGAAATGAAGATACATTATTACATTGTTATGTGAAACGTATTAAAATAAATAATGATGTACATTTAATAAAATACTATATAAAATTGACTTCATATGTATGTGTAACGGTGGTAGCCGTTAATATGTAAAATAAACTTTTAGATAAAGAAATTGTAAAACAAATTGTAAATATTTATTAAGAAGATTTCATGACGTTACATTTCAAATGAATTACAAAATTATTATCTGTTGTTGTTGTTAGGTTAGCTCGGAACGGCTGATGTTGATTGGGAGTAAGGTGGACAATAACGATATATATATATATATATATATATATATATATATATATATATATATATATATATATATATATATATATAAGGCGTTTAACATGGGAAATCATTTTTTTCTTGCGCAAAATTTCCCAAATTATTTTAGACAAAAATACTTCAAATAAATGTTATAGAGAATTAAATTCTGCACCCGAGATAGTGATAAGATTCTATTTTTGACATTTAATAACCGAGAAAATTAATTTAAAATTTTGTGAAGATTACTGATTTGTAGTGATAGCTATGCAACTCAAACAAAATTTGTTCACCATTTTGTAATCCAAAGCTTTTCTTCATGAGAAAACTGTTTCATACTTTCAAAGAAATATGTTTTTGAACGAAAATCACAAAACAAAATTCTAGATAGCAGAGACAAACGCCATAAAAACTCATTTTCACTGCCTTATATCTCAGAAACTATTGATGATCGGACTTATGTTGGTTAAACTTTTTTACTCATTCTGATCGGTACTATATGCCCTTCAATTTTTTTACGCTTTTTTTTAAAACACCCTGTATATATATATTTATCATTTTAACAATAATCTACGGACAAATATATGACAACAAACACGTGCTATTTTTTTTTAGTTTTTTTAGTATAATACAATATTTATGTTAGCATTATTTATAAAACTGAAGGTAAAGGAAACAGACAATATATTTATTTAATTACCATATTCATTTCTTTTAAGTAAAATTATTTGCAAAGTGATGTTTATTTATTAAAGTATCACCTACAATTATATTAAAAATAAGAATAAATAAACTTCTGGATGCTATGATTATTAATCGAATTCATCAAATTTTGATATGGTGTATTAATAGAGTGTATAGAATTTGAATAAATTGCTTATTATAATTTTTTTTAGGTTTAATAATAATTTATTTGGAAATAAACCATTGTCTGCACGTGACAAATGTTTTCGTCTTTAATAATTCGCCAATATTTTTTTATTAAAGTAATACAATTTAAGATGACAATTAATTGATTATATTGTCAGTTACCTTTACCCTCAGTTTTATAGATAATACTAACATAAATATTGTATTATTTACTATTGGAACGAAAAAATTTGGGACTTGTCTTTTGTCATATATTTACCCATAGATTATTGTTTAAACGAGAAATTTAGTTAATGACATTGAATTTAAATCCAGTACACTTTATCAATACATAAAATAAAAAATCTGATGTGATCAACACAGTACTTCCCGCCATTTACCTATGTATATAATTTTTATATTACTTTATAAATTTATCCATACAATATATAGAAAAAGTATTAAAGCAAACTTGTAGAAAATGGAATAATCTTTATTTTTTATAATAACAAATTGAGAAAAAAATACATTTAAAGGTATTTTTTGAAGAAAAACTATCTTGAGCATCAGGTAAACTGCCATTTCCGGTTATCCGATTGCCACCAAAATCTAATTAGTTCTTTCTATATTAGAATAAGGTAGAAATACATGGTTTCAAAACTTTCTGAATGATAGTATTTGAGTTAAAGCGTAAATAGGATCCACACACACGCACACACACACATACATACATACATACATACACATAGACATCATCGTGAAAATGGTAAAAATGGATTCTAGGGACCTTAAAACGTGGTCATTTACCAAAATCTCGATATGCGATTTTTAGCATGATCCCTATACCTCCCTTACCAAGGGTAGCGGGAGGTAAAAAATGCTCAGATATAGTCTTAACTATTGTAACCAAAAAATTATATTTTATTACTATATTTATTTCAGTGGGTACGAATACATTTGGGGTTGGGCTCGTATAAATAAGAGAATGTTGTTCCGTATAAAAAAAAATCTGTTGTGGCCAGCACAATACCTGTCGCCACTTCCTTTTTTGGTTACATAAGTATAGGGCGCGAACAGTCATGTTACATTGTTGGCCTTGACAAGCAAATGTGGGGGCCCGTTCCAGAATGATAATTAGTAATTATGTACATGGATGTCAATTGTCAATTTTTCATTCAGAATTTCAAGATTTTCTAAATTCACGTAGTTAATTTGTCACCAGGAGTTTGGAATTTACTTGTCGAGGAATATAAACCACATGGAATTGGAAAATCACTAAATTTAGAATGAGAAATTATGATATTTAACATCTATATACATAATTACTAGCTATCATTCTGACATGGGCCCCCATATCTGCTTGTCAAGGCCAACAAAATTACATGACTGCTCGCGCCCTATTGTATTTAACATTTCTTGTATACCTACACTCTACACCAAAAATTCTACTTACATACATATATCTATTCCTTATATTTAGATTGTTTAATTTTAAATTCATTTTATGAAGAAATTTTGTCCTCTTATAATTTTTCGAAATGTTTCCAATTCATTATCAGGATTGACAGTATTTTTGAAGGATTATGTAATATATCTATAATTTTAAATATTTAACTATTAATACATTAAGAAATAATATAATGTATGTACTTCCCAGAAAAAGTCTTCAGTAATGTCTCCCGATTTCTGACAATGACATTTATCTGTCAGTTATATACAATTTAAATTTTCAACTATTTTCCATGGCATTCTTTCGGCTGTAAAATTTATTATAACAGATTATTTTATATATATTTCTTTTATCTCTAAATCTATAGAATATATAATAAAATATTTAAATGTATCGGATAAAGAATTTAATTTTCTTTAATATTACCAAGAAAAAATTTCAAAAAATATTATTTAGAAGATTTTTTTCAAGAATCTTCTACTTCCGGTTGTCCAATTGTTACCAAAACCTTTTCAGATCTTCCCATGAATGTCCGATTGGGAAATACGTAGTTAAACAAATTTAAAGTCTTATAGTTTTTGAGTAATCGTCCTTCCAACATCCTACTTACATACATACACACACACACACATACATCCACACACACACACAGACAGACATCATCGTAAAAATGTTAAAATCGGATTGTAGGGACCTTAAAACGTGCTTATTCAATAAAATCTGGATATGCGATTTTTAGCATGAATGCAATACCTCTCTTAGCGAGAGGTAAAAATGTTCGAGTTTTGACATTCGGAGTACATGTCTTAAATTTTTGGACTTTTTATGTAGGTAATCTTTAAAGCAAATGAGTCTGCTATAAAGATTGCAGGTAAGTGTATCTGCCTGTGTAAGAAAATGATTGTAATCCTTACAGTAAGTGAGTCTGCTATAAAGATCGCAGGCAAGTGAATCTATCTGTTTAAGAAAATGATTAAAACTTTCCTTGACAAGTTAGTCTGCCAAAGGAAATATCCAGAGCCAATGAAACCTCATTAGTGGACGAAGAAGAAATAGATGCCAAAAATTCTATGTACGTTTGAGCAACATATCGGTGTAAAGAATGAATAATATAAGACATGTAAAGTAATTTTGTTTTAACTGTTGGTGGGCGATGAATTGGACCTCTGCCTGGGTGAACCATAGCTCCGGGTCAGCGAGCCAGAATTCTGGTAGCTTGAATTGTTGCGTAGCCCCGATTAGTGAAAGAGTCGATAGAGAAGAATTTTTGCACCCCAAAAAAGTAATAAATTGTTTTATTCATAATAACACGATATTTGTCTCGTTACACGACTACATTTTGTTCAATTCAAAGCAATCGTTACTTTGCATTATTGAGTACGAGAATTGGCTAATGCTGCTGATCACACCGTCTGTAATCAGGCCTATTTCAGGCGAAACGTATATCTGAAACGCAAGTTAGCCGGAATTTGAGCAACGTGTAAGCCGCTGAGTAATAAATGAGAACTAGCGTTAGAGGTTCGCAAGACCATATATGTGATTTGTAGCAAAAATAACGTCCGCATGACCTCCTGAGATTCTCAAGGTTTCACATACTAACGAATAGTGTAACGTAAGAACTAGCGTTAGAGATTCGCAAGACCATATATGTGGTTTGTAGCAAGAATAAGATCCGCATGACCTCTTGAGACCCTCAAGGTTTCACACTAATGAATAGTGTAACGTAAGTTCCGCATGACCTTATGGAGATCCGCATGATCCCCGAGACCCGCATGGTCTCACACTAACGAATAGTGTAACGTAAGGTCCGCATGACCTTATAAGGATCCGCATGATCCCCGAGAACCGCATGGTCCCACACTAACGAATAGTGTAACGTAAGATCCGCATGACCTTATGATGGACTGTGGCATTTGGCGAGTCTACTTTTAGCAAAAAAACTGTTTATAAATGGTACAAGCTCTTCACAGAAGGCCGAGAAGATGTTAATGACGATGCCCGCCCTGGACGCCCCAGCATGTCAACAACCGATGAAAACGTTCAAGCGGTGAAGAAAATTGTTATAGAGAATCGTCGTATCACTATTAGAGAAATTGCGACGGTGTCGGCATATCGCTTGGCTCATGCCATGCATTTTTTTCGGATGTTTTAGGCATGAAACGTGTGGCAGCGAAGTTTGTTCCGAAATTGCTAAATTTTGACCAAAAGAACCGTCGCATGAGCATCGCTCAGTAGCTGTTGATTGACATCAACGACGATTCAGATTTGTCATAACTGGTGACAAAACCTGGGTATATGGTTATGACGTCGAAACCAAAGCTCAGTACAATTTCTTTGATCCATTTTTTTCGATTACAAAAAATCTTTAAGCACACCAAAATACTGTAACGTTTTTATTTATATGGGTGAAGTGTAAAACTCAGACAAATATTATTAATTAAAAGAATACGTGTATTAAATGATATATAATTAAGATTAAACATTGAAAATATGATAAAAGTAACTAACACTATGATTAAATAATTATAAACACTAATTTAAGGCTAAGAATATTATTAAATGCTTAAACACTAAGATTATTTATTTAACCAATATTTATATCACTACATTTATTTATATAACTACATTTCTTTATGTTAACAACTCGTAGACTACTTATTTACATCACCGACTTCATTACTCGTTGCTTCTACATCACAGACTATCTCTCCACTGTCATTCAGACGGTATTTATACAGCTCATATCCTTCTAGAACCCTCCGGCGCCACAGTCATACCGAGTACAAAAGAATTAGGTCACGGCGTAATTAACGTCTCAGCGGTCTGTCGCCGGGGATTGCATCATCGCTCTGGTACATTCTTTCAGTGGCGGCGCTCGTATACTTTTAACGCAGGGGCGCTCGTCACAATACGTTTAACCTTTATATCTGTCAAAAACAAACTATAAATGAAAAATGGCTGATCATGTCAACATATGTTGGGAACAAGTGTACCAACGTAATAAACAAACAAAATCGAGAATCTAATATACGTAGCCCGCGAAATTTGAAGTCAAAAACAATTGTTTCATTGTTCTTGCCACTGGATCAAATTATTATGAAAATACCTAAACGACTCGTTAATTATTGGGGGGGGGGGTAAAAATGTACTTAGTTCTGTTACATTTTGTATATATAAAGGGTGTTAATAAAAAACTTTACACACTTTAGCAGGTGATAGTAGAGATGAAAAAAAGAAAAAAATTCTAATACACTTAGGTCCAATACTAACACCCTGTATATATATATATATATATATATATATATATATATATATATATATATATATATATATATACAGGGTGTAACACGAAAAGGCGGGCCATAGGCGTTTAACATGGGAAAACAGTTTTACCTTGGCCAAAAGTGGCCTATTAATTTTAGACAAAAATACTTCAGATAAATGTTGTAGAGAATTAAATTCTGCATCTAACTCAATATTCATATTTTACTTTGCATGTTTAGTAACCGAGCAAATCGAATTTAAATTTTTACAAAAGTTACTTCTTTATGGTGTTAGCCATGACACTGAAACAAAATCGAACAAAAGTAATGACGTTTTAGCTGTCAGAGACGCTCTGTTTAAGTCAAGAAATATAATTATTGGAATGGAAAGTTATTCTCATGAAGAAAAGTTACAAATTATTAAGTGGCATTATTCTGGGGAAAGTTTTCGGAAAATACGGGATTTAATTAGTATTTTTGGCATCATCATAATATTCCTAGTAAAACAACAATTCAAAGATTTATATCAAAATTTGAAACGACCGGCACATTTAATAAGTTAGAACCGGAACTTTTGCGAAGAAACCATAATAGAAATTACAACGAAGATGATGTTCTAGCGTTAATTGAAATGGATCCAAATCTCAGTGTCAGAGAAATTTCAAATGAAATACGAATCAGTTTTATGACCGTTTTTAGAATATTAAAAAAACATAAATATCACCCTTTTTAAATACAAAACCACCAGGAAATTTTTGAACAAGATTTTGAACGATGCGCAATATTCTGCGAAATAATTATGGAAAAGGCTAATCAGGATAGGAGGTTTTTAAAAAAAATATTTTTCACCGATGAGTGCACATTTACACTGAATGGCGAACCAAACAAAAATAATTTTCGTTACTGGTCTCAAAGAAATCCACATAGTGAAATACAATCAAGAACACAGTACCGGCAATCAGTAAATGTTTGGGCAGGAATTTTAGACAACAAAATTATTGGTCCTTTTTTTATTACACGGCTAAATTCGATAACATATTTGGACTTAAGGGAAACAGTTGGGCCAGAACTAACGAACTTAAATAATTATCATGTGTGGTTCCAGCACGATGGTTGTTCTGCACATAGTACGAGGGAGGTTATAAATTATCTGGATGATGTTTTTCCAGAAAGCTGGATAGGGCGAGGAGGACCAGTAAACTGGCCAGCCAGGTCACCGGATTTAAATCCGTGTGACTTCTTTTTATGGGGGCACTTAAAATCTTGTGTCTATAAGGAACGATACAATAGTATTGAATATCTGAAAAACGCTATAGAAAATGAATGCAATAAAATAAATGGTAGACAATTAAGTAATGTTAGGCAAAGTTGTTATAATAGATTAGGCTATTGCTTAGCGCAAAACGGACAGCTTTTTGAGCACCTTTTATAATATTTACTTATATAAATAAAATAATGTAATAAAAATGAATGTTTATTAAATATGAGTTGAAAAACTTTATTTTGAGTGATAAATTTTCCTTTTTCAATAATTAGACTTAAACAGAGTGTTTCTGACAGCTAAAAAGTCATTACATTTGTTTGATTTTGTTTGTGTCATGGCTAACACTATAAAGAAGTAACTTTTGTAAAAATTTAAATTCGATTTGCTCGGTTACTAAACATGCAAAGTAAAATATGAATATTGAGTTAGATGCAGAATTTAATTCTCTACAACATTTATCTGAAGTATTTTTGTCTAAAATTAATAGGCCACTTTTGGCCAAGGTAAAACTGTTTTCCCATGTTAAACGCCTATGGCCCGCCTTTTCGTGTTACACCCTGTATATATATATATATATATATATATATATATATATATATATATATATATATATATATATATATATATAGTAATAATTTTGTGGGGAGTCAGTGAAAGGGCAATATTTTAGTTAGTTCTGGTTTATTTCATCAAGCTTTCGGATGAAATAAACCAGAACTAACTAAAATATTGCCCTTTCACTGACTCCCCACAAAATTATTACTACATTTTATATCAGTGACGAACTTTCACCAATATATATATATATATATATATATATATATATATATATATATATATATATATATATATATATAATACATATTTTTTGTCACAAAATAGGTGTTTACATATACGATCCCGCTAGCATTCAAAAGAATGTAGACAATATATTATTAAGAAGCTAATAAAATAAAAAGATGACACTTTTTAAACATAGGTTCCCATTTTAAAAAAATATAAAATTGTGATATCTCAAAAACTATTAAGTTTTCAAAAAATATAATTATAAAATATATTATTCTACGCAAAACAGGATATAAAATTGCCTAAATTATTTTTGCTAACTGTTATAATAAATATTTTAGAAATTCGCGAAAAACAAGTTTTCGTCAGTAGCTCAAAAACAATAGATCGAAAATTTCTGTGGTGACTAATAAACATTTCTCGAAAAATTGACCCTGGAATATGCAAAATCGTTAATATTACCCGAGATACATTAAAAAACATCGAAAATGAGACACCTGTACATCGGCCAGACTGGTAGAATTATTCTACAAGATTATATTAACACCAACTATCAATAACATTGAGCCAGACTGGAAAATTGTCAGTTGCAGAGCATGCCCCTGGAGAGATTCCACCAAATAAAATTCGAAGATTCCAGAATTATTTCAAGATCTTTCTCAATTTCTTTTCTAATCTAAACAGATTAATTAGAGAAGCCCTTGGGATATTTAACACCAAGAATAATAATCTCAATCATTATGATGGTTTAGAACTTAATCGAACATGGATTCCTATATCAAAATTTTATAAATTGTTACTTTCGTTACTTATTTTCTTATGTTTTTGTTATTTATATATGTTTGTACCCAGAATAAGATAGTAGAGTATGCTGTCGAAACTTTAATTTGAGTTAAAATAAACAAAAAACTTGTATTATTATTTATGTTCATTTGTTTCAAACGGAAAAAGTGGAACAATTGAAGAACCATGGAGAAAAAAGATGAACGTTACAAAATGCGTTTTTTTCAATACAAGAATTTTAAAGTTTTAAACCTCATGGAACGTTTATGAAGTGAGATAGTGTATTCAATCTTAGTCAAAAATTCATATTGATCATTTGTTAATATATACCCACAAATGGATCGAGTTTCAATTTATGTGGGACCTCATGATGCTTGGAGCGTCATCCTTTTAGCTCTTGTATTGCAATTTCTAAGGCCATTTTGCTAGAAAATAAACATTCATCTTTTTCCCCCCTGGTTATTCAATTATTAAATGTGTAGGTTAAGAATCATCAAATCCTTTACGATTCTGCTATTCTTAAATTGTTCTACAATAAAACGACCAACATAAGTATCATTTCTGCTTAGGAAAATTCACTTATAATAATGAAATTGTTACCGCGACAACGATGATTAACAGTTTAAAGAATAATAAACAATAATAATGTTTCAACGGGATGTTTAATAAATTTGAGACATCCTGTGATTTATTACTTATAAGTAATAACATTCTGTAACTAATATTATATAATATCTCTGCTTACAATTACATGTGAATAAAAATAATTAGTTTTGCATACGTAATCGTTTACCTGCATCTTTATAAACCATCATTTTAATAATTCCGCATTTAAGGACCTAATATCTGAATTTTAATTGGGTGACTATGTTGTAACTGCTTTATTTTTATGCGAATGACAGAAATAAATAATACACCATATGTGTGACGTAGGCACGAACTAATAAGTTGTCCCACTATCACCGGTGCATAGTATATGTAGCAGGAAAAACCGAAAAGATAGTTTTATCAAAATAATGAATTACACCCTTTCAACTGTATCTACGCATATCTATAAACTTCCAAGACTTATAGTCTTGTTCTCAGACAAAATTATGTATGTTGTGACTCGAAATTAATCCAATCGCAATAATTGAAAAAAAAAATCTGTTGTGGCCAGCACAATACCTTCCGTCAATCCTGTGTATTATGTACAAATTCCATACATAAATTTTCTTCTAAAAGATTCTAATTTTTTGGTATTTTATGATTCCCTTTCTCGGCAACTGAATTCCATTCTCCTGATAACAAACAAACCACATGAAATAAGAAAATCATGAAATTTTGAATGAAAAATTATGACACTTGTCTGTTATGGACATAATTAATTGCTGTCATTTTGATACGGGTTCCCATATCTGCTTGCCAAAGGCACGCGCCCTATACATATTTTTTTTTGCAATAGATGCTATATTTCCAGTAAAGTTATTTCATAAACAAACTATGCAAATTGCACTTGACACTGACATCTACTTCTTCTTCTTTAGTTTTTCCCATTCGTTAGGGGGTCGCTATTTTTTATTTTCTTCTTCCACTCATTTTTGTTTTGCGTGTCTTTCTCATTCAGTTCCTTTTCTCTCAAGTCTTCTGCAATACAATCTTTTCATCTTATATTTGGTCTTCCTATGTTTCTTCCACCTTCTATTAATATATTCATCGCTTCTCATGACATGTTCAAACCAATGTAATCGTCTTTCTTATATCCAGAAACTTCTAACACTAGAGTTACTTCCCTTATTCTGTCATTGATTTACATTTTATTGATACTGACATCTGTCAATTTGAATTAGCAGTTTCCATGGTTAAGTTAGCATAGCTGGCTGAATTATGAAATTTATATGAATTTTTTATCTTTATTATTCTTTAATCCTATATCTGTTAAATATGAAATATAAAATGCAATCAAATCGTATAGACAATAATATATTCTTTAAGTTATAATAACATTTAACTGAGTTTTTCAAGAAAAACTGTTAAAATCTTCAAATGAGGGTACTTCCGGTTGACCAATTATAACCAAAATCTAATCAAGTCTGCATATGGTTGTAAGGAAGAGGAATACGCAAGAATTGTAATTTTTGGAATTCTAGTATTGGAGATATCGTGCAGGAAAAAACGGTCACATACACACACACACACATACACACATACACACACACACACACACGCACATACGAACACACACACACACATACAGACATCATCGTAAAAATAGTAAAATCGTATTGTAAAGACCCTAAAACGTGCTTATTCAATGGAAACTCACCACCGATTTTTTTGACCAAAGACAATACCTTCCTTACCTATAGGTGACGGAAGGTAAAAACTATTTATGACCTTTAGTCCCGGCAGTAGTGATTATATTATTATTAATTAGTTGAGAGCTTTAAGTGCTACTCACTTTTGTCACTGAGACCTGTACGATCTGTTGTAACATGCCCTATCTTCGTTTTCTAGAAGTAGTCCAATAGTTCTCATGAAGCCAGTTACTGCTTCAGGAGTTAGTTTCCGGATCTAACTGGCAGTGAGGTACCTTTTACCTAGATGGTTAAGTCGGGATATTCATACACAATGTGATCCGAAGTATCTTCGTCCTCTTCGTAGAGCCGACAGATACTGTTTTCATCTGTACCAATCTTACCTACAATCGGACATAAATAGAGCGACTTCGTAGGAACTAATAAAAAATACTCCCCCTTATTTTAAATATTCAACTTATTTTCAAAGTTCTTATATATGTAAAAGTGACATATTCATAAAACTTTATGGACTTTAAATAAGTAATTCAAAAGAATCGTACTAAATTTCGCAAGTAGGTAATTTGAATACAGATATGAGATGCGACAAGAATAGAGCGACTGTATAAAATCTTATATTTACTATAAAAAAAATAACTAGAATAACAATTTAAGGGACAAAAAATAAACAATGTTACATTTCGAATTAATTAAATTATCGATGATTTTGTGGTTTATAGATTTCCATGAAACCGTTGCAATTTTATATAATTGCTTAGAATTATTAATATTATTCCTTTAATATTGTTGGCAATTGTTTCCTACAGAATTTCAATTGTATTAAAGATCATGTTGTGAGTTATAGACACAGATTCAAATTGGCTCATTACTCTTCTTTTATTCATCACTCTCATACAGTTAAAATAGGACAACGCGGTTTGATCCCGATTGACGCTAAATATTTCGAATTTTAAATGGAACAAAATTGACCCCTGTGATGCATTCTGTAAATATGTAAGATTGTTTATTTTCTGTCTAATGTAAGTGTCTTTTATAAATTGTTATTCTGATTAATTTTTTAAAGTAAATATAAGATTTTTATACAGTCGCTCTATTTTTGTTGCACCTCGCATATGTATTGAAATATATAAGGGCTTGTGAAATTTAGTACGATACTTTTGAATTACTTATTTAACGTCCATAAGGTTCTATGAATATGCCAATTTTACATTATATAAAAAGATTAAAAATATATTGAATATTTAAAATATGGGGGAATTGTTTTTATTAGTCCCTACGGTGTCACTCTATTTATGTCCGATACTGTAGCTCAGGGTTTCTCAACCTTTTTTGTATACTGCCCACTTTGTCATATTTTAAAATGACGCAATTTGATTATTGCTCAGCTACATTATTCGCGATAATTTAAATGCATTTTATTTAGAAATATTTCAACCAATGGGATATAAAACCAAATTAATTAGGTTGTTCTGCATCCTAAAAAACAAAAATTCAATAAATAATGTAAAAATAAAATATGAGTGTATGGTGTATTTGATGCTGATTAACAATAGTTATTTATGCTACAAGAGAGGTAAATAGTATTTACCAATCGAGGAAATGTTTGTCACCCGAGCAAAGTGAGATCTGGTAATTAAATTCGAGTCTGGTCAAAAATATTTACCTCTTGAGTTGCATATAAGAGTTTTTTCACACCAGATGTTTTATTATTTATTGATTGATATATTGAAACAAAAGATCTTAGTATTCCTTGGAAAATTAATGAAGAAGAAATACGCTGTCATCTACTACATTTGACAAGTGACACACTTATTTATGAAATTACGACAATTTGAAAAAAACTTAAACTTAAAATCGTAAATTATGAGAATGAGCAAATACTTTCACAAAGTTAATTTGATAATTCCTCGACTGGATAAGTTCGATAAAATGAAAATCGGAGAAAAAAAATTGTTAACTATGTCGCTCTGGAAAATTATCTTCAAACAAGGCTTGAGAATGGGTTTTCCATTTTAATTTCATAAAAGTTTCAAATATATAATTCTTGATATTTCACAAAATAGGGACGTCAGGGAGCTGCGTAGGGAAGTAAGGGAGCTACATACTTACGTCCTTGACGGTATAAACATATGTATGTTCCTAAAAACAACGTCCTAAGAGCCTACGTACGATATCGGTAGTGGGAAAAATATTTTAAATTTGGTTTTAGTTTACTTAAAAAAATTGAAGATCTGCTCTTTCTTCAATTTTTAAATTATTAGATAAATACTAATTAAGTCGCCCATCAAAAATCAGATATCGCCCACTGGTGAGCGGTACCGCCCACGCTGAGAAAACCTGCTGTAGATGGTATTTCAGAGGACAATGACCAGTAAAGATACCTGTCATAATTATTATTCTAAGGTCCTATTTGCTGAGAGCTAGTCGCTCTTTGGCGTTTATCGACGAGGGTGAAGTGAATTTCTTCGACTGACTAAGACCTGGAATCTCCCCCAGTTTTTAATTTCCTTCTTTATATGGTTTTTCATGAGTCCACAAGAAAATTCAAGCCAATAAAATAGTAATTTGGCTCCTTTTTTAGTGAGCTCAACTGCTTTTTCATTGCCTAGAACTTCCTCGTGCCTCGGTACTCACCACAAAGTGACGTGGTTGTATTTCGCCAACTATTGAAGAGTGTTCATATAAGCTTTTGACCACAAATAGTACCTTTACCTAAAGCAGCCTGGTTGTCCGATATTGTGTTATTGTTGTTCCTTTAAGACTTTTATTAAGGTTTATTTGAGTATAGAGATGTATTGCGTATAATTTTGATGATGGTGCTTATATATTCATTTATTTATATTTAAAACGCTGAAACGATATCTAAAGTCATAATATCTACTGTCTGACCTTTCATAAATGGTCATTTAAATGTAGTGTGCTTCGCATATTCATGAAAAAATTACCAAAACATCAAAAATGTTAGGTGCGTGAACTTGGCAGAAACATATTTAAAAAATAATAATACAAATGCACTTAATCGATTGTATTTCGTTTGTATTTCATTGTATTTTACTAAATATTATTTGTATTGCGCAATTAATGTTAATTTATTTTTATGCTGCCAAGTTCACGCTAGCAGCAAAGTTTGCTTAATTTTTTTTTAATTTCACAAATCGTTTGTATTTTGTTTGTATTCCATTGTATTTCTATTAAAAATTTTGAAAAAAAAATTCTACGGGAAGTTATGAAAATATCATTTTTATGCTGCCAAGTTCACGCTAGCAGCAAAGTTTACGTAATTCGTTTTAAAATTTTCACAGATCGATTGTATTTCGTTTGTATTCTATTGTATTTCTAGTAAAAATTAAAAAAAGAAAGCTACGGGTAGTTATGACAATATCAGTTTTATGCTGCCAAATTGACGATAGCTATTTCACGTATTTTTTGTTAATTTCACAATTTCTTTTTTGTTTGTATTCGATTGAATTTCTAGTGAAATTTATGCCAAAAAATTGCATAGACCCAGAAAACACATATACAGAGTGTCCGGATTTCGAAGGCCACCATTGCGATCTCGAAAACTATAAGAGATACGACTTTGGTTAAATGGGACAAGTGGTGCGTCTTTGAGGGGTCATCTCAGAGGTGCTTTTGTTTTGCCAAAAATTCTCATGGGAGTGAAATTAGCGACGCTTCGCTCAGAGACCCGGCAGTGTATGTCTACTGTTCTGTAAAACCGTCCGGCAATATGAAAATAGGTATAATCGTCAATGTAAAAGATTATGTGCCCAAATTTTTAATAATAAATTATTTCATCTGCTAGGATTAGTTCTTCTCACAATTAAGGGTAACTGACAACACCCCTACGGGTTAGCCAGCAATTATATTGTGCTCGGATGGTTAACAGGAGCCCTATCTTCCTTATTAAATATATTATGAAGTGTTACAAATGAACAATTTTTAATTATAAATTATTTCATCTGCTAAGATTAGGTCTTCTTACGATTAATGATAACTGACAACACCCCTACGGGTTAGCCAGCAATTCTATTGTGCTGGGGAGGTTAACAAGACCCCTAGCTTCCTTATTAAATATATTTTGAGTTGTTACAAATAAAAAAAAAAACACCCCTATGTATTACCAGAAATTCTATTGTGCTGGTGTGGTTAACAGGACCCACTGCTTCCTTATTAAATATACTTTGAAGGGATACAAATGAACAATTTTTTATAATAAATTGTTTCATCCAAAATTATAGGTACTTCTGACGATTAAAAGGAACTGACAACACCCCTACGGGTTATCCAGAAGTTCTATTGTGGTTTGGAGGTTAACAGGACTCCGAGCTTCCTTACTAAACATTTTTTCAAGGGATACAAATAAACAATTTTTAATAATAAATTATTTCATCCGCGAAGAATATAATTCTAAAAATTAAGGGTAACTGACAACACCCCTACGGGTTAGCCACCAATTCTATTGCGCTCGGGTGGTTAACAGGACCCTTTAAACATATTTTGAAGTGTTATAAAAAACAATTTAATAAGGAATATAGAGTCCTAAACCTCCGCAGCACAATGGAATTGCTGGCTAACCCATAGGGGTGTTGTCAGATATCTTTAATCGTCAGAAGACCTAATCTTAGCAGATGAAATAATTTATTATTAAAAATTGTTTATTTGTATCACTTCATAATATATTTGATAAGGAAGCTAGGATCCTGTTAATCTCCCCAGCACAATAGAATTGCTGGCTAACCCGTAGGGGTGTTGTCAGTTACCCTTAATTGTGAGAAGAACTAATCCTAGCAGATGAAATAATTTATTATTAAAAATTATTTATTTGTAACACTTCAAAATATATCTAATAAGAAAGCTATGGATCCTGTTAATCACCTCAACACAATAAAATTACTGTCTAATCCGTAGGAGTGTTGTCAGTTACCCTTAATCGTCAGAATTTTATTCTTCGCGGATGACATAATTTATTATTAAAAATTGTTTATCTGTAACACTTCAAAATACATTTAATAAGGAAGCTATGGGTCCTGTTATCGTCCCCAGCACAATAGAATTGCTGGCTAACCCGTAGAAGTGTTGTCGGTAACCCTTAATCGTTAGAATTTTATTCTTCGCGGATGAAATAATTTATTATTAAAAATTGTCTATTTGTATCCATTGAAAAAATGTTTAGTAAGGAAACTAGGAGTCCTTTTAACTTCCACAGCAAAATAAAATTGCTGGCTAACCCGTAGGGGTGTTGTCAGTTGCCGTTAATCGTCAGAAGTACCTATAATCTTAGATGAAATAATTTATTATTAAAAATTGTTTATTTGTAACACTTCAAAATATATTTAATAAGGAAGCTGGGGGCTCTGTTAATCTCCCCAGCACAACAGAATTGCTGGCTAACCCGTAGGGGTGTTGTCAGTTACCCTTAATTTTTAGAATTATATTCTTCGCAGATGAAATAATTTATTATTAAAAATTATTTATTTGTATCCCTTGAAAAAATGTTTAGTAAGGAATCTCGGAGCCCTTTTAACCACCACAGCACAATATATTTTCTGGCTAACCCATAGGGGTGTTGTTAGTTACCCTTAATCGTTAGAATTATAATCTTTGCGGATGAAATAATTTATTATTAAAAATTGTTTATTTGTAACACTTCAAAATATATTTTGTAAGGAAGCTAGGGGCTCTGTTAAACTCCCCAGCGCAATAGAATTGCTGGCTAACCCGTAGGGGTGTTGTCAGTTACTCTTAATTTTTAGAATTATATTCTTCGCGGATTAAATAATTTATTATTAAAAATTGTTTATTTGTATCCCTTGAAAAAATGTTTAGTAAGGAAGCTCGGAGTCCTTTTAACTTCCATAGCACAATAGAATTTCTGGCTAACCCATAGGGGTGTTGTTAATTACCCTTAATCTTCAGAATTATATTCTTCGCGGATGAAATAATTTATTATTAAAAATTGTTTATTTGTAACACTTCAAAATATATTTAATAAGGAACTAGGGATCCTGTTAACTGCCCCAGTGCAATAAAATCACTGTTCAGCCCGTAGAGTTGTTGTATTTCTCTATTATATTTATAAGTATATGGAGGAGATATTATTCAACTATTTTATAGTTTATTAAAATAATTAGCCAATATATGTATGCAACTATCTAATTTGACCTTATACATCACAAATTTGGGCACATAATCTTTTACATTGATGACAGCATAAAAATAAAATGCATTTATTAACATTAATTGCGCAATACAAAAAATATTTAGTAAAATACAAACGAAATATAATCGATTAAGTGCATTTGTATTATTTTTACCTTCCGTCACCTCTAGGTAAGGAAGGTATTGTCTTTGGTGAAAAAATTCGGTGGTTAGTTTTCATTGAATAAGCACGTTTTAGGGTCTTTACAATACGATTTTACTATTTTTACGATGATGTCTGTATGTGTGTTTGTGTGTTCGTGTGTGCGTGTGTGTGTGTGTGTTTATGTGTGTGTGTGTATGTGTGTTTGTGTATCCCCGCCGTTTCGGACACGATATCTCCAATACTAGAATTCCAAAAATTACAATTCTTGCGTATTCCTCTTCTTTACAACCATATGCAGATCTGTTTAGATTTTGGTTATAATTGGTCAACCGGAAGTACCCTCATTTGAAGATTTTAATAGTTTTTCTTGGCAAATGTTATTATAACTTAAAGAATATATTATTATCTATACGATTTGATTGCATTTTATATTTGTTATTCAACAGATATGAGTTAAAGAAGAATAAAGATAATAAATTTGATATAAATTTCATTATTCAGCCAGCTATGCTAACTTAACCATGGAAACTGCTAATATATTCAGGTAATTCAAATTGACAGATGTCAGTATCAATAAAATGTAAATCAATGAAAGAAAAAGGGAAGTAACTCTAGTGTTAGAAGTTTCTAGATATAAGAGAGACGATTACATTGGTTTGAACATGTTATGAGGAGAGCTGAATATATTAATAGAAGGTGAAAGAAACATAGGAAGACCAAATATAAGATGAAAAGACTGTATTGCAGAAGACTTGAGAGAAAAGGAACTGAATGAGGACGACACGGAAAACAAAAATGAGTGGAAGAAGAAAATAAAAAATAGCGACCCCCTAACGAATGGGAAAAACTAAAGAAGAAGATGTCAGTGTCTAGTGCAATTTGCATAGTTTGTTTATGAAATAACTTTACTGGGAATATAGGATCTTTTGCAAGAAAATTTATGTATAGGGCGCGTGTAGTGACATCACTTTGCTGACTTTGGTAAGCAGATATGGGACCCGTGTCAAAATGACAGCAATTAATTATGTCCATAACTGACAAGTGTTATAATTTTTCATTCAAAATATCATAATTTCTTATTATTATTTTTTTGTTATCAGGAGTGTGGAATTCAGTTGCCGAGAAAGGGAATCACATCATACCAAAAATTTAGAATCTTTAGTAAGAAAATTTATGTATGGATTTTGTACATAATACACAGGATTGACGGAAGGTATTGTGCTGGCCACATCAGATTTTTTTTAAATATGTTGCTGCCAAGTTCACGCACCTAAAAATGTTTGTTTTAATTTCGTAAGAGGCATTGCAACATAAAAGTAGTTTTAAGTGTAAAAGACCTCTTTATATTTTAATTTGTATTTTTTTAGCAATTCAACCATTATGCGCTATGTAGGTTACAAAGCACACATAATTCTTTCAAACAAACACTTATTGTAATTTAAAAGATGTAATGAAAGTAACCTTCAGATGGAATGAATAATATATCGGCAAATACAACACAATGCACACCGTGTGTATTTAGTTCAATGAAAATCATAAGACCACTGTCCATGTTCATAGTCCCTCGAAGAGTACTCGTGATTTCATTCTTTGATAGTTGCAGAAATTCTCAAACTACGTCGTTCGGTTACTCTCCTTTTAAATTTCATTTGCATTATACTTGTAAATATCGTGTATATGGCCAGCATATAATATTATAATGTTCATTAAATTATGTTGATATTTCGACAAAAATTTACTAACCTTATTTTATATAGCCAAAATCTAATTCCCAAGAAAGTCGAACCGAAGCACAATCAATGGCAATATCACCAATAATTACAATATACACACCAAGAAACTTTAATTTGACAGTTTAGTAATAGTACTAATAACGTCACGTGAAATCAGGAATATCTGATGGGTCGCTCGCTGTAGGTAATAATCGGAAATGTTCGTTGCAAGCTGTCTTTAAATATATTAATACATTTTATTAAATTATTTATATACATACAACATAAATTATAACAAATAATTACATAAAACTAAAGGCAGATTGTAATACAATGTTTGAGAAATTGATTTTTTTAAGTTGCTCCAAAGTCCTATTTACATAAGTTAAGTTTATTTTCAAATTAATTTTTTTAAACAATAAGTTCCATTGCACTCTGAATTATAAATTACATTTTTTCTTAAAATAAACAAAAATGTGTTTGATTTTTCTCGTACTATATGTATATACATTGTAGTTTTAATTTTAAACAAGTTTTAAATTTACAACTTTTATCAAAAATTAATAGATACATATAGCAAAATAAAATTAATATTGTATTTCCTATAACCTATAAAGGGGTGTTTTATAACTGCTACAAACTTTAAAGGCATAGAGTACTAACCAAAATAAATAAAATAAATAAATATATCATCATGGCATATTACCCATTGTTGGGTGTGCCAATCTGCTTTGTACACAGATATCGGTAATGATGAAATATTTGTACCGTGCGGGCGCTTACCAGGCGTCACCTCACGGGCACTCATTGCTGGCGTGGAGAGTGCACCACAGGGGTCATTTTGTGCCATTAAAATTCAAAGTAATTTTTGGCGCCGGTCGGGATCGAATCCGGGTCCTCAAATTCGCGACCAGACACTCAGGCACACAAAACCCCAAAATGAGTAAAAAAGCTTAATCAACATTGGTCCGATCTTCAATAGTTTCTGAATTATAAGGCAGTTAAAAACAAGTTTTTACGGTGTTTACCTCCGCTATCTAGAAAATTATAAGAGTTACAACTTCGATTAACTGAGACTTTTTGTTTACTTTTGAAAGATTATCTTAGAAGTGCTTTAGTTTTTAAAAAAAAAACAACAAATAATTGTACTAAGTTAAATATGGCGATCCTCACCAACATTTAATTTTCATATAACGTTTTGACTATTAGAAATTGACAAAAAATGTTTCATATAAAATTTTATTGTACTTTTTATAGTCTACTTGCTAGCAAAAAAAAAATTTGTTCAATCACTATCTTTATCAGTTTTTCTTAAATTCTAATACAAAGAGTTGAAGATCAGACCTATGTTGATTAAGCTTCTTTTACTCATTTTAGTCAGTACTATATACCTTTAAAGTTTATACCAGAAATTGTGAAACATCCTGTATAACAGATTTCAAGTAGACAGTAGACACCCACTACATTAGAGACACTTTAATCCGAAATGCTAAATGTAAGGGGGTGTTCGGACTAACGATTTATTCGGATTACTGAATTTGTATGGATAAGTATAAATAACGTCAATTTAGAATATTTTGAAATATTTATTACTGTATGTCAGATAACAAATACATAATGCTGAAATTAAGAAATAGGAACAAAAAACATAATTATTATCTAATTCTTCTAGTTTTAATTTTTTTCTTGTGTATGTATTTACATTTCTTCTTCATATTTCTATGTAAAAATATTCTATAATTGGGATGTAAGAGTCATGTTGAAATAAAAACAACTAAATTCTAAATTTCCAGTAAAATTATTTCATAAACAAACTATGAAAATTATTCTAAACTATTCTTTAGCTTTCCCCATTCGTTAGGGGTCGCTATTTTTTATTTTCTTCTTCCTCTCATTTCTGTTTTACGTGTCGTTCTCATTCAGTTCCTTTTCTCTCAAGTCTTCCGCAATACAGTCCTTCCATCTTATCTTTGGTCTTCCTCTGTTTCTTAAACCTTCTATTACTAAGCATTCATCCAATATATACTTCATTTCTCCTCATGACATTTTCAAACCAATGTAATCATTTCGCTTGTATCTTTCTAGAAACTTGTAACACTTGAGTTATTTCCTTACCTATCTTTCCGTGTCTTCCCCAACATCTACTTCAACATCCTCATCTCCGCCTCATTCATTTACTTTTTATTTATACTGACATCTGTCAATTTGAATTATATGAATATACTAGTTGTTTCCATGTTTAACATAGCTGGATGATTTATATAATTTAATTTCTTTAAAATTCTTTAATTCTATATCTATTGAATATGAAGTATAAAATGTAATCAAATCGTATAGAAAATAATATATTCTTTAAGATATATAACGCCCTTATCTTTGGTCTTCCTCTGTTTCTTCAACCTTCTATTACTAAGCATTCATCCAATATATACTTCATTTCTCCTCATGACATTTTCAACCAATGTAATCATTTCGCTTGTATCTTTCTAGAAACTTGTAACACTAGAGTTATTTCCTTACCTATCTTTCCGTGTCTTCCCCAACATCTACTTCAACATCCTCATCTCCGCTACATTCATTTACTTTTTATTTATACTGACATCTGTCAATTTGAATTATATGAATATATTAGTTGTTTCCATGTTTAACATAGCTGGATGATTTATATAATTTAATTTCTTTAAAATTCTTTAACTCTATATCTATTGAATATGAAGTATAAAATGTAATCAAATCGTATAGAAAATAATATATTCTTTAAGATATAATAACATTAAACGTCAATAAATCAAATTTAACTGTTAAATCTTCAAATGAGGCTACTTCCGTTTCACCAATTATAACCAAAATCATCAGTTGTTCTTTTGGATGTAAACTTGAGGAATACGAAAAAATTATAATTTTTGGAATCGTGATATTGAAGTTATGCGATCCGAAACTTTTGTCACACACATACAGACACACAGACACACACAGACACACACACACACACACACACACACACAGATACACACACACATACATACATGCATACAGACATCATCGTAAAAATGGTAAAATCGTATTATAGGGACCCTAAAACATGCTTATTCACTAAAAACTCATCTTTAATTTTTTTGACCAAAGACAATACCTTCCTTACGTAAAGGTGACGGAAGGTAAAAAAGATCATAATTTTTACCTTTCGTCAACTTTAGGTATGGAAGGTATTGTCTTTGGTCAAAAAATTCAATGATGAGTTTTTAGTGAATAAGCTTGTTTTAGGGTTCCTATAATACGATTTTACCATTTTTACGATGAAGTCTGCATGTATATGTGTCTGTGTGTATGTGAAGAAAGTTTCGGATCGCATTACTTCAATACTACAATTCCAAAATATTTTTTTTTTCGTATTCATCAAGTTTACATCCAGAAGAACAAGTGATTAGATTTAGGTTATAATTAGTGAACCGGAAGTAGCCTCATTTGAAGATTTAACAGTTAAATACGATTTATTAACATTTAACGTTATTATTACTTAAAGAATATATTATTCTCTATACGATTTGATTGCATTTTATACTTCATATTCAATAGATATAGAGTTAAAAATATTAAATTTCATAAATCAGCCAGCTATGCTAAGCATGTAAACTGCTAATATATTCAGATAATTCAAATTGACAGATGTCAGTATCAATAAAAAGTAAATGAATGTGGCAGAGATGAGGATGCTGAAGTAGATGTTGGGGAAGACACGGAAAGATACGGTAAGAAAATGACTCTAGTGTTACAAGTTTTTAAAAAGATACAAGAGAGACAATTACATTGGTTTGAACATGTCATGAGGAGAAATGAAGAGTATATTGGAAGAAGAATAAATAGCTTAGTAATAGAAGGTTGAAGAAACAGAGGAAGAACAAATATAAAATGGAAGGACTGTATTGCGGAAGACTTGAGAGAAAAGGAACTGAATGGAAACGACATGGGAAAAGGTAAAGAAGAATAAGATGTCAGTGTCAAGTGCAATTTGCATGGTTTGTTTATGAAATAATTTTACACAGGATTAACGGAATGTATTGTGCTGGCTACAACAGATTTTTACCTCCCGCTACCCTTGGTAACGGAGCTATAGGAATCGTGCTAAAAATCGCATATCGATATTTTGGTAAATGACCACGTTTTAAGGTCCCTAGAATCCAATTTTAACATTTTCACGATGATGTCTGATGTATGTATGTATGTATGTATGTATGTATGTATGTATGTGTGGATCCTGTTTACGCTCTAACTCAAATACTATCATTCAGAACGTTTTGAAACCATGTATTTCTACCTTATTCTAATATGGAAATATCTGATTAGATTTTGGTGGCAATCGGATAACCGGAAAGATAGTTTTTCTTCAAAAAATACCTTTAAATGTAATTTTTTCTCAATTTGTTATTATAAAAATTAAAGATTATTCCTTTTTCTACAAGTTTGCTTTAATACTTTTTCTTTATATTGTATGGATAAATTTATAAAGTAATATAAAATTATATACATAGGTAAATGGCGGGAGGTACTGTGTTGGTAACATTAGATTTTTTGTTTGTTTTCGGGTGTTCATTCCGGCTTTGATCGTCGGTCGTCGAAGTATTATATATTATTTTTTAATGAAGAATGAACCTATGTACATACATCCGCCAGTTGCAATCTTAGAGTGAAATCAATGAAATTAATCCCCAGATAAAAAAGTAGATTAATCCGTTTGTCATAGATGACTTTTTAAATACACTATTCTACTTCTTAGTCCCACATTTTGAGAGGCACTGTGAATAATGAGTCCTACAGATAGAAAACAACCGCCCCACCATCAGGTCTTTTCCCACGTGGTTTGAAGGGCACCTGAAGAAGTCATCTTCAATGAACAATGCTAAGTCTATCAGTCGTGGCCTGAAGCTACTGGTGTTAACACTACCTTTAACGATAGATAGATGCTTCATTGACTTAAAACGTAACACTATGTTCCTAACGCGGAAACTTCCAGTGGTGTTATTGATTACAACTTTTTTGGGGTCTGTGAGGAACGATCCATAGTTGAATTTACCGCCCTTACAACCGCAGTATCCGGACTAGGATCGGACTGATCAGAAGCTGGACCAGCAGGATTCGAGTGTGGATCAGAGAAGAGATCAGAATTTTTCCAGAGGGGATATTAGGAATTTATTGCGACAGTTGAATGTACAAGGATCGCAGCAATGCACGAATAATGTGGCAGCGCAGTGGATTTATGAGACTAATATTAATCAGGCGACACAATTAGAAGCGGTAGAAGCAGGATAGCTTTGGAAGCCCATGAGGTACCGTCTAATAAGCTTCGTCAACGGTGTATTCTTTTACGAAAATTAAATATCGTTTTAACACTTAACAATAAGTCGATCAATTTTTGAAACCATGTATTTCTACCTTATTCTAATATGGAAAGAACTGATTAGATTTTGGTGGCAATCGGATAACCGGAAATGGCAGCTTACTTGAAGCTGAAGATAGTTTTTCTTCAAAAAATACCTTTAAATGTATTTTTTTCTCAATTTGCTTTAATACTTTTTGTATATATTGTATGGATAAATTTATAAAGTAATATAAAAATTATATACATAGGTAAATGGCGGAAGTTACTGTGTTGGTCACATCAGATTTTTTAATTTTAAATTCATTCTATGAAGAAATTTTGTCCTACTCTTCTAATTTTTCGAAATGTTTCCAATTAATTGTCGGGATTGACAATATTTTTGAAGGGTATATGTACTATACCTATAATTTTAAATATTTAACTATTAATACAATAAGAAATAATATAATGTATGTGCTTCCAACAAAAAATCTTCAGTAATGTCTCTAGATTTTTGACACTGACCTTTATCTGACATTTATCTGTCAATTACAAATTTTTTCATTTTTCAATTGGTTTCCATGACATTATTTGTGCTGTAAGATTTATTACAACAGGTTGTTATATAATTTATATTTCTTTATTTCTAAATCTATAAAAGATATAAAAAAAATATTTATATGTATTAGATAGAGAATTTACTCTTCTTTTACTAGCAAGAACAAAATTTATCAAAAAATAATATTCAGAAGATTTTTTTTAAGAATCTGCTACTTCCGCTTGTCCAATTATTACCAAAACCTTTTCAGCTCTTCCATTGTCCCACAAACACATACATACACGCACACACACGTACACGCACACACACACACACACACACACACATATAGACATCATCGTAAAAATATTAAATTGGATTGTAGTGAGGGACCTTAAAACGTGCTTAATTATTAAAATTTGGATATGCGATTTTTAGCATGAACCCAATACCGCTCTTAGCGCGAAGTAAAAAGTAAGAGTTGGAAATTATTTTGACATAGTATTAAAAAAAATTAGTTGTCATTTTTAAAGTAAGCTTTGATCGTTGTTTACTTACCGCCTCGCCTTCTGTCTGATCGGTAACTAATTTGTGAATAAAACCTACTGCCTTAGAAACTCTTTCGGTAAACATTGAAAGAAAACCGATCGTACAACACACATAAAACATGTTTGTAAAAAAATAATGTAATTATTACCTAAAGAATAAAATAAGTATAAAGGTGACTATTAAAGTAATTCTATATTTGTAATTAAGAGAGTTGAATAGTATGCAATTTAAAGTAATACTTCCAACAAGACAATGAAGAGTATGATAAATCCACCAACATTATTTAGTTACTGATTGTGAAACTTGTACACTTTGTCTACTACAACTTTTCCTAAAATTTCATTTACATGACAACCTATACGATCTTCTTTCTTTAATAAAGATGAAAGTGTATACCGAAACGTCGGTTTTGCAAAAATAAATGCTACGAGCGCTGGCTCATAATAGTTCGGCGGGGTGATATTTAAACCTACATAAATGATGATTTTTTTTAAAATATAGACTTAAAACTTAACTTAAACCAAGTGACGGATGATAATACTTCGACCTGCATTTAAAGGGTCATCCTTTAGTCCACATTTTTTTATCCAATGAGAATCTTGACTTTTGGGACAATATGAAAAAGTAGTAAAAAAAAAATATATAAAAATTATGCAAATGCGTTGGTTTTATAATGTACTTATTAAAAAATGTAAACCGTACGGACTATTATGAGCCTGGGTTTTTATGTGAATTGTTAACTCCTAATCTACACCAACAATCGAGAAATTTACCCCTACTTTTATCTTATTTTTGCCGCTGTTGACCTTACGAAGAATCAAGTTTTTAAAAAGTATTAACCAACATTAATCAGGTATGGGAGAATTTGCAAAACATTTTGAAATGCTTTTCTCTAAAAATTTACAAAAACTAATTTATTTGTTTTATTACTCTTCCCATAATGATCAGGTGTACCTATATTTTTGGACGATAGTATTAACTACTGCGTTTATTTTAAAACTAAAAGTAACCATTTGTTTCTGTTGCATAAATTTGCAGGAAATACATATATGGAAATTTGTTTTCCTGATGTGATTTCCTAGAATTTTCCGCAAGTGTTATGCATACATAACGATTTTTTCCTGTGGTTTGCGAAAAAAATATGTTTGTTGTTAGAAAAAAATATGATTTCTTAATTGCTCAATTCATATGACTACAAAATCTCATCTTCATTTATGACCATAAATAATAAACATATCACTTGTTTCCAACGGTACCTTATGCATATCCCACACCAGTGATAAGAATGCAACAGAGAATAATCTTCCATTAGAAAATTTCATGTAATTTTTTTGGGTTTAAGAGTCAATTGTTAGTTTCGCAATTATGTATTGTTTTCCTACTTTCGTTAGAGAACTACATAGTCTGTGTGACGTGTAAGTCTAGGTTGATATTCACTCTGAATGTGTGAGTGGTCGTTACATAACTTGGTGTTTAAAGTCATTACGATAAGTAATTGGTTTAAGTAGTTGACGACAGTGACGATTCTGTGGTTTGTAGCAGATTGTGGAATGCGCGTGTATGATAATTATAATAGAATATGTGTATCGTCACAGTTTTATTTCTCTGTTATGTAAAACAACAATCAGCCAAACATGAGCAGGAAAATGTCTTAACGCCATATTTATTTTGCTTAATGCATGAAGAACCAACTAATACCAATTTTTGACCAAAATGAGATTGGATTAATCGCTAAAGTACCCTTATATATATTGTAACGTTTTATTTATATGGGTGAAGTGTAAAAAATAAGTGAGATATTATTAGTTAAAATAATACGTTTAATAAACTATAAATAATATTAAAAAGATAATTAAAAGATAATAAATTTAACTAACACTATGATAAACAAATATAAACACTAATTTAAAGACTAAGAATATTATAAGACACTTAAACACTAAGATTATTTATTTAAACAATTACACTATATATATATATATATATATATATATATATATATATATATATATAATACAATAATATAACAAAAATAAAAATATCTATTACATTAATAACCAATGTAGACATGTCAGTAACAGCTTGAATGACTTTCGTGCTATAAATACTTTAAATCACAAAATTAGTATCATTTGAAATCAATAGGGAAGTTAGTCTTCCAACATCCTTGTTCTTCTTCCTGTCCTCCTCATCCTTCTTCCTACTCTCCTCGTGTTTTTTTCTCATAATGTACCTCGTTCTTCTCATCGACAATTTCTACAGTTGTCCCTTTTAACACGTTCACTGCAGGATTTTTTTCGAACTTTCCTGTAATCTGATTACGTACGATGTACAATGTACGATAAGGGTTATTTTGATCGTAAATTTTTATTTTAAATATTTTTGTCTACGGTAATTTAGCACGATATCGCTGTTTAAAGCAGGGCATATACCGGTAACTGATATTTTGAAAGAAAAATTGCCTACGTTAACCGTTATTTTTAGTTTTAAAAATAACGGTAACCTTTAACCAAAATAATTAAACCGGTTTTAGTGAACAACCTTTATTATTACAAAATTTAGTTCTAAAAAAAAAGAAACATATTCCTTATTCCATCCATTCTCTTTTTATCAGCTGCGCAAGAATACTTGACAGTGAAAGGTACAGTTGGTACTAACTACGATATCTCCTCCGTTCGTTGGCAGCTGTGAACTGCGACTTTTTTTTCTTATATAAGTATAAAACTGATAGAATAACTTTTTGATTTGTTTGAAAATATTTTATATTTTTCTTAAGTTCCATATTTATAGATATTCCATCATTACCGATATCTGTGTACGAAGCAGATTGGCACACCCAGCAATGGGTAATATGCCGTGATGAAATATTTATTTAATATATATTTAAAAAACTGACAGCTCTATCTGTACGAACCCAAACTCTTAATAATTCGGTCGGTTTACATTTTCAACAAAAAACCTACGCAAATTGTGAGAAATTTCTACAAATTTCATTCGACTGGTTTAAAATATACATTTTAAACTTACAAAAACTGAATAATGTTATTTAAGTATTCCGTCATTTAATATTGGGTAAGATCGCCTATATTATTAATACCAGCTTTAATTCATTGTATCTCTAAACCCTGCACATTTTTCTGTGAGTATTGTGCCAAAAGTTAAGGGTCTCAGTACAAGTTAAATATGGATTAGAAGTAACCTTAAAATGCAGGTCAAACAACTATCACCAGTCATTTAGCCCAGAGTTTTTTTTAAAGATTTAAGTCTATATTTAAAGTAGCCGAAAATAAGTTGTGGAAATTTCTAACCCTTTGTGTAGATTTTCTAATTTGTTGAAAATGTAAACCGGCCGAAATTTTATGAGTTTGGGCTCGTATAGTATTGCGCATGCAGCTCCCTATTATTTTGCTAGATGTTTTAGCGAAATATTTTTCGCCACTTAATTTTTCTAACGTTATGTCAGCGCTAGATTCTATTGCACAGTTCAATTATTTTGCTAGTCCAGCGCTAACCCGGCTGAACGCGAGCAATGATTTGAAGGTTAGAAACTAATATACACGTTCAAATATTACATACTTTATTGTCGCCGGAAGACTTTAGATCCCTTTATCGCTTCTGTTACTAAAACCAGAATCGTTCTCTTACTTTTTAGTAGAAATGTAGATTCAAATTGACAACAAATATGTATGTATATACGAACGAAACAAGTCTAGTAATGATAAGAGCATATTACGACTCGAATTGATTCTATGGGCTCATCGTCTCTAAAATCACATATATGATTTATATTTCTCATTATATGCGTTGAGGAACTAAACGCCTCAACCAAAATGAACTATAAAACGTCTTCTTCCATTAATACTCTTAAAAATACTACCTTTCACTATTAATTATTAATAAAATACCTGCCGAAATTGTAATATCCGCAAAATCGTACACAGAATGTACAAACAAGGACAAAATTACCCCTAAACCCAATGAACGCATTAAATTGAGGCAAACATAAGTTGGCAAAAAATCAAATCAAATTAAGAACGTGCAAGAAATTACGGCATTTGTGACCACCAAATAAAACGAATTACTGGTTTTACAAATTTGTTTACAAATTTTCATAAAATTATTTAAAATTCATGATGCAGTTTTACATATATTTAACAGTGCACATATATTCCACGAAATATAGAAAAAAATGACCTAACGAAACTAATATTCCTGTCATATTAGCAATAACAAAGAACTTAACCTTGAAGACGTTGTTCATGTATTATTATAAAACCTCTGAAACCCTATTAAAAATTGTTTACTTTTAACAGCCATTATTTCAATTTCACAACTGTTGAGAAACCAAATGTGTTAAATGGTATTAGTTAAATCGATTTTGCGTATGCGTAACACCAGTTGACATATAGTAATTACCACAGAGGTGCAGTACATCATCTTGATAACAGCGGACTGGCCCAGTTTTGTCATTATCGTAATAGACCGATTGTAGACCGTTAGATAAACAGGAAAGCAAACTATTATATGTGACTTATATTTTCAGGAAATAGTTATGACGTGGACTTTTTAAATTTATGCTTCTTTTGAAGACATTAATAATAACAGACATTTATTTATAGGGTAGTAATTCACGGAAAATAAATCTAAATTATCATTTTTTTTATTTTTGATTTAGCACAAAAACATTAATGAGATAGTATACTTGTAATTATAAATAATTATTTTTGTATTTTTTTTTATTTCAATATATCACTTGACGAAAGTAAAAATAAAATTTCCATATATAAAACTTCTTTATCTAAAAATAATAATTTGTCCCAGTTAATCTATAGGCATATTAGTTTCTGTTTTGCAACATCCAAAATTTATTGAAAAAAATAATATGTTTTTCCCTAGCTTTGGTTTTTAACGTTCTTCAACGTCTTCCAATATCCAATTTATCTATCTACCCATTGATTTTTTTCTAATTCTTCCCTAAATTAATTCCACCTATCTAAATCTGCATGAATATATCTTGTTTCTCTTTCCGAGGCCTTGTTTCATTAGCCGTTCTTTAATTTTTTTTTCTACAGTCATAGCAGTTTGGTTTTGTTTTTCCAGTTTCTCTGACATCTGTTTGCTTCACCATAATGTCTGTTCCTTTAAAAAGAGGTGCTATACTTAGTTTATCAGGACATGCACATTTACAGAGCTATCCGTTATTATACTTTTTACGAGTATTATTGTCTTGTATAAACAGGTGTAACATACAGTGTAACATTGTAAACATGAGATTATTATGGTTCAGCGAATTAGACCTTAAACTGTCAATTAGATTTCGATTAGATAATCCAGGGACGAGGCTAAGCCAGGTCCTTTTCTATTAATTGGAATAAATTTTTATGCATCATTTAAGAGTAGTCTTTACTTTTATAGTCTAATAGGTAATACTTATGATATAATTCAGATCCCGACTCAACAAATTAAAGGGAACAGGTGCCTATTAAAAATTGAAATTAGTAATTTAAATAGCTATACCTATTAAGTTATATTTTTAGTTTTTTGCATCAGTATAATAATTAGATAGTACATTAATGTTACTGCAAAGCAACTAAGTGTCGGTAATAAAACATTATATATATATATATATATATATATATATATATATATATATATATATATATATATATATATATATATATTGACTTTCGTTGTACTTCATATTAAATGCACCACAGTGATCAAGACGAAGTTAGAACGTCATCGCGCAAATTAACTCAACAATTTAGAATTTTAAAAATGATTGTTAGCAGTACTTTGGTCAGAAATGATTTAAAATTTCAAAAAAGAAATAATGAAATAAAATAGACTGCAGCCCAGCTTGAGCGAATCTCCAGATGCTACAGAGCATTAAACAGCCAAATTTTTTAGAGACTGGGAATTAGACAAGAATATTTCTGAAGACCCGGGAAGTAGGTTCAACATCGACCAGAGACAAATAAGACAAGGTATTAGAAAATTGTGTCGCATTAAAGATAATGGTTTTATCTATTAGTGATGTAAAATTAGATTTCTTATCTCCTTACTTTATAGGAACAACCCATTATGTCAACGTTTCAATAAAAAAATCTTTTTTTTTCTTAATACTTTTGTTACATTCGTTATTATTTGAAGGGTTAAGGGTATTTATTGGAAATCTCCTCAGGGACTTACAAAGTTGTTAAAATTTAAAATTATTTTTAAGTTTGACAGATAATGCAATCTCATAATAATAATATTTTTTCTTTATAGTTGCAAGCTCAACAACTATATTGCGACTTCCAACACAAAGTCTGGAACCTTTTAATCAAAATCGGTCGGGAATATGTTCCAGACATTCAAGCATGGCGTCAAATCCGTTTACTATCCACGATAGGACCTACTGCATTACCTGCAAATCAGCTAGATCGGGTAAAACAATAATCGTTTTCTTCTTTTTCCATCTTACAAAATAAAATATCTTTATAGTACAACCGCTTGATCAACGACATGTTGGCAATATACAACGTTGTGTCCATCTGCGCTATGAATGAACCATTTAGATGCGAACTAAGACTTCAACCAGATTTGGTTACAATAATGGCGAAGAGTAGGAATTGGAATGAGCTGAATTGTGTATGGACAGAATGGAGACGAAAAACTGGACAAAATATCAAGGAGTTATTTCAACAAATGATGTCGATTAGAAATGAAGCTTCTAGATTGAAGAGTAAGTTTTGAATTTTCGTTCGGAAAATCAGGAGTGAAATTCTAATAAATTCGGAGACGAGATTGTCCCTCTATCAATGGTATCAACTTTAGGGATTTAATTTTTTATGAGATCATAGATACCGCATACCATTGCTGAACAAATGGAAAAATTTGTGTCAAACGTTACTAACTTAAAAATATATAACTAACACGTGTGTTAATTCGCTATTGAATGACCACAGCATTAATCGCCTTCATTAACACACTTGATAGTTAAATAATTATTAAAGTATGATAATTTTAAAAAGTTGCAAAAACCAGCCATGCTGTGACGTCACGGTTCAGAACTGGAAGTTCAGACTCATTTCATAGAGACATCATATGAATACAGAATTTCTAAAAAAAAATAGAGAATTAGCCGCATTTTGAACAATGTCATTTTTAATTGCAATTTTTTTATTATTAAAGATCGATTTGAGGAAAAAATACGAGTCTATTATTTTTCATTACTCTATCGATTAAAGTTAAAAATGAACAATCGTGTATGACCTCATTTCTGTATGAATTAGAATACCACCCCACCTAAACCTAGAGAATTTGGTGTTCTAATACAATATGTAGATGTGAAAGATTTTAAATCATCAGGCTTACTTTGTGGTGTTTATGGTGTAAAACTTTCTTTTGTTAACATATTTTATTATTCAATGTCAAGATCATTTAATTCAAACTTTATAAAAATAAAAATAAGATTCTATTATTTGAAATTGCAACTACTAACCGTGCTTGTTAACCAGTGGACCACAACTATTCATTTAAGAATTTAATTCATTGTTTTCTTTGTAAAATGACTATTTAATATTATGTAAAATACAATAATAACCAAAAAACTTTTCCTGGCATTCTTATATGCATGTTGTATTATTTCATTGTTTACTTTTAAATGGACAAAAAGTGACGAAAATTAAGATGGAAGATACCGTTTAAATATTTAATATTATTCATCATCACGTACAATGATAATAAATAAAAAAAATATAATCCTATTTTACAGTTGAGTACATCCCTGCAACTCCTACTATTATAAAACTCCATAATAACAAACAAAGATTTCTAGTACAATTTTCAAAAAATAATTTTGAGAATGATGCGTTACATTTTATTAAAGAATTAATAGTTCCCCGAATTAAATACTATCTTTACTTTGAAAATCCCCTTTATGAAAAATTTAGCACTATATTACAAAAATATTTTAAAAATTCAGTAATAGAAATGGTGAAATGTACTAAAAAACTTTTAGACGTTACGGACGAAGACGAAATTACTCAAATAATACAACCATGAAAGTAAAACCACAGAGGCATAGACGAAAGAGAAACTCGTATTAAACAACAATACTATTTGCCTAGACAAAGGAAATCCATACAGACATATATCAACCAATGTGAAATTTGCCGAGTAACAAAGTGCGATAGAAATCCTCTGAAATTAAAATTTAATATTACCCCTACAGCAGTGAAACCCTTCCAAATTATCCATATTGATAGTATCATACTAGAAAAGACGAAATTCTTAACAATAGTAGATTCTTTCTCAAAGTACGCCCAGGCTTATAAACTGAATTCAGGTCAAGGCATTGAAGTTGTAAATAAATTAATTAATTTTGCACGTATCACTTCATTCCGGAACAAAACATATCTGACAACGGATTAGAATTTAAAAATTCGGTATTACAAGAACTATTAGATGTCCACAAAATAAAAATTCATTTCATTAGTTTACAATATCCCGATTCTAATGCAATTGTGGAGCGTTTCCACTCCACCTTAATTGAACATATCAGATTATTCAATAATCAGGACCTATACAAGCAAGAACCCATTGAAATTAAAGTAAATTACACATTGCTAGCATACAATAATACTATTCATTCTGTAACCAAATTAAAACCCACTGAAATCATTTCTGGACACATAGATTCTAAATCCCCGTTTAATATAGAAATAGACCAACAATTAATAAACAATTATATCACGGAACATAAAAATAAAATGACAATACTATATCAAAAAATCTGATGTGGCCAGCACATAACCTCTCGCCGTATATTTTACCTGGCTGTATGCATAAAGCAAAGAATATTTTTATAAATACAAATAATATATTCATATAAATCTATGACGTATAAACTTCTTTATTATTCAATAATAGCATGTCTCAACATAAAGATATTTACCATAAATTATGTTACAATAAATTACAAAGTAGAGTTTACCATATATAAATATTAGGCTGGTAACAGCAATTTTCAATTCGAACAACTTTGTTTACTTTCTCTTCATATTCTTCTAGTAAAAACATTAATTTTGGGCGGTCTAAAATGTATATATCTGGATTGTGCATCTATTCTTATATATCTTCTTTTACATTTTATTTTTTCATACTTGTTATATCTAAATAACCTTAATTCCCTTTAATAAAGTGACGGATAGATTGCACTCCGATTTTGTCAATATTTACAACTTACTTGAGAAGAATTTGATAGCTTTTTCGCAATTCAAAGTTACTCTAGTCTACAGTACTGGTGTACATTGTCCCATAATGTTTGAAACAAATTTAAGTCCTTCAACCTAGACTTGTCATCTCCATAATAGTCACAGATCAAGAATTAAGGGATTCTCCAAATACATTTTTCTTTCATTACTCATTATTTCTGACACTGACATTTATCTGTCAGTTACAAATAATTTAAATTTGCAACTATTTTTCATGGCATCCTTTCGGTTGTAAAATTAATTACAACATTATTTTATATATTATATTCCTTTTATCTCTAAATCTATAAAATATGTATAAAAATATTTAAATGTATCAGAAAGAGAATTTATTTTTCTTTAATATTATCAAGAAAAATTTTCAAAAAATAATATTTAGAAGATTTTTTTTCAAGAATCTTCTACTTCCGGTTGTCCAATTGTTACCAAAACCTTTTCAGATCTTCCCATGAATGTCCGATTGGGAAATACGTTGTTAAACAAATTTTAAGTCTTATAGTTTTTGAGTAACCGTCCTTCCAACATCCCACACACACACATCCACACACACACACACACACACACACACACAGACATCATCGTAAAAATGTTAAAATCGGATTGTAGGGACCTTAAAACGTGCTTATTCAATAAAATCTGGATATGCGATTTTTAGCATGAATCCAATACCTCTCTTAGCGAGAGGTAAAAATTAATGAAAAAATTAAGCAAAATAAAGATAAAGTAATTAGTAAACGCAACGAGTCTCAAGAAAAACTACCTAGCATACCTGAACAATTATTTGTCAAAAATAAACAGAAACAACAAAAAACTAAAAAAAATATAAAGTAGAAAAAATAAAACGAGTAAATAAGAAACTAAAAACAGCTAAAATAATTACTCAACATGGTAATATTTCTGAAAATATTCACTTGTCTAATATTAAACGTACTAAAATGAAAACTTACACCTTTGAAAACATTGCAGGTTGTTCGCATTCACATACGGAGCGGACGTCGAAAACATAACCGGAAATATAGGAATCTTACCAATAAATTTGGGACCAGCAAAATTAAAAAGGACAAAGCATACCTTTATACATTACTATGACTTGACTCCGTTATACGAACAATACGACCACATAAACATTCAGTATATTAATATTAACCGGACAATTTCAGACAATATTAGTTATAAACATGAACTGAGTTTTTATAATAAAATTATACAATATCTTCAACTAAGAATAAATGACAAAATGGACATTAAAGTACACTCAAATAATAATAAATATAAAAGAGGATTAATCGAAGGCTTAGGGTCGATATTTAAGTCTATTACTGTCAATTTAGATGCGGAAGATGGGAAAAGATATAATGAAATATTAGAGCACGTAAGGATAATCAACAAAATTTACAAAACCAAATAAATATGGAATATAGCGTGAACCACCAAATTATACAAAAATTCAATAACACTATTAGCAATATTCAATATAATGAATTATTATTAAAATCAAAAATAGAACATTTAGAACAAATGATAAAGAACAAAATCGATCTCGATAATATCTTGACCGCCAAAGATCTTTAAAATCATCTGATAATATTGTACAATGCATTATTAAACATATTTCAAGAGATTGAGAACTCCGTGACATTCTGTAAACTAAGAGCAATGCATCCGAGCATAATTAGACCAGCAGAATTATTTTTGGAATTACAAAAAAATTCTAATTACTATAGTGAACAATTGCCATTCGAGGTAAAATATGAAAACATTTTAGATTTCGAATAAATAGTAACAATTAATTGTAAAATAATGCCTACTACTATAAATTACTTTATATCACAACCAATAAATTTTAATAAGAAATTTTAACTTTATTATTGACACCCTATTCCTACAAAATTGGAATCAGAGTTTGTAACAATAATTCCCGAAGTAATTTTTTTAATGAAATCCGAAGATAATGAAATAGAACCTCTAAATGACATATGTACGAAAAGTAAGTCTTATCAGTGTCCCAACAACTTCAACCCCCATTACAATCCCGCTTGCGAACATTACATCCTCCTAGATGACAACACCAGGTACATATACTAAGTTGAAGATCGAGAAAAACCACATCGAGATGATACCCGAAATAAACAAGTACCTAGCAATCTTCCCTGCCGAAGAAAAACTAAAGAATAAATGTGACCAAAGTGCTCAAGTGAAAGTGTTAAGTGGCGTATACTTAATTAGTGGAAACGGTTGTGAAATATTCTTTAAAAATCAAAAACAAAGACAAATCAATCAGAAAACCGATATTGTTCGAAAAATTTAAATTTCAATTAAATACAAGTTAAACGTCAAATTTAACCCTGTACAAATCATTGACAACGAACAATATTACTTTCCACCCCCCAGCATATGGACACATTACTTTACATTGGCCTCATAATTATTATAATTTATTTTATTTTTAAATGGACTAGGACATTACAGATACGAAGAAGGGCTACACCTCCACCCTCGCAGGAAAACGATATCCGCCTACCTGAAGAGGCTGCATTTTAGGAAGGGAGAAGTTATATTGTTAAAATACCCTTAGTTAGTTTATATAATGTTTACGTTGCATTTATTCTTTATGGGAAAGATGTAACAGTATATGTAAAACTTAGTAGACAGTTTTATATGCTGTACTCTGTAGAGTTAGAATAAGTCAATCTGTAGTCAAGCTTGAAAGTAGTAACATCTTGTATTGTAGTTTAAACAAAATAAATAAAAATTTTAAAGTTAATTTCGATTGGTCAATACTTAATTTATATATATATATATATATATATATATATATATATATATATATATATATATATATATATATATATATATATATATACATATAGGGTGATCACGCAAGAATGAACCAGCAATTATCTCCGTTATTATGCGAGATAGCGACTATCTTCAAATAAGAAAATTTACTATAGGCAATATGGGCAATAAGATGTATCAAAAAAGTTCTATTACTTCCGGTTCCGAAATACGTGATACGATCTTTTAAATTTCAAATGGAACATAGTATATTTTTTATATTTATAAAAAGTACACGAAATTTGCTTTACAATGATAGTAAACAAGTAGGACGTTGTATTATTAAAAAGTAAAATGGCGGACGATTGAAATATCTTACAAAATAAGTCAAGAAAGTGTGCAATTTTGTTTTATTGGATTTGTTGCCTAGGTTACGTCATATAAATGAATTTATCTAAAAAAATATCATCATCTATGGACAAAAAACAATAAAATCTCACACACTTGATTTTTTTTTCATTCAATATATTCACATTTCAAACGTCCGCCATTTTATTTCTTAATAATACAACGTACTATTAATTTACTACCATTGTATAGCAAATTTTATGTACTTTTCAAAAATATAAAAAAATATAGTATGTTTCATTTGAAATTTAAATGAAGACAGGAGAGCGACTTCAGACGCTATAAACCGAATATACGAGTATATAATAAAAAATAAATTATAATTTTAATATTTTCAAATATAGGTAGGTACCTACTAATATTTGTAAAGTCTATAGCTAATAAATTATTAAAAAAATATTACTGTATTATACATGTCATTTACTTGACAGCTTGACGGGCAATATATTTTGGAAATTTATTAATGTATACTTTTAATACTCAGAAAGATAAGGTACGGTTTTGCTGGCGCTGTCAAAACTGATTTTTCAGTTAGCTGTATTCTATTTGGTCAAATTTTCAGTTCACCTCAACTCACGTCAGATAAATTGTTCTTTTTCAGTTAACTGAGCTGAGCGGTACTGAGTATACTCACATCCTCCCTTACCATACTGCATCAGTCGCGAATAAACTCAATATGATCTCTATGCCATAGTTCAGTAGAAGGGGGAAAAAAATGTAAATTTGTACGTTGTAAATGTATTATGAAAGTTGAGTCTTCGTGGTAGAAAACAAAAATGTTATATACGTTAATGAAGTAGAACTACTGTTTCTATATGTGTAACGTTGTTCTTTTTTTCTTCTCAGCTCAGTTCATCTCAACTAACTTATCAAACTAAGCTGAGCATAAGTATTCAAAAAGAATACAACTTAATATACTGTTGCGTCCCTACCGCTTCTAGAGCAGTTGGACAACGACCGCTCTGGTATTATGTAAAAATAATAACCAAATTTACAGATAGTGAAGATAAAATATTAATAGAAATAAATATGAACCACAGACAATAACTCGTTAAATTTAATTCTTTTAATGTGAACCAAATGTACATTATGTAAAAATTGATAAATTATTATTGTTCACTTCGACAATAGTTTATCAGAATTTAATACATATAAATTCCTTAATTCATCCAATTTTTTATTTCTTACTTCAATGATCCTGCCCTCCCGGGAGCTTTATACGTCCTAGTTTCTACATTTGGTTGTGAGTGTGTACTTAGAAACTTGATCCAGATATAATGTTACATTATGATTGTGTGCTATTTGTTCAGTGTTTAAATTTGTCCCAATAATGGCCAAAACCCTACCACATTCCGCAATACCCAAACAAGCGGCTACGATAAGAATTCCAATGGAGAATTGCTAAAATACTTCACTGTTTAAGGATAATATTATATTAGGTTTTTGTTCTTCTATTATAACCACTAAAAATAATTTTGAGATATTTTACACAATTATTTTCCAAAGGCTTTGGAGGTGTTACATTTTGAAATTTTTAATACGTTCAACAATTTTCAAATAGCGCAAAAGTGACAATCGCAGTGGTACATCGTCATATCGAAATCTGATATTCATATTCCCTATTTGGAATAACACTATATAACCGAAATATATTTTTATTATATGTAATTAATATCCGTAAATACTTCTTACCATGGCTAAGCTAGCACACCACAAAACTGGTTATAGAAAACCTATATTACTTTTATAGGTGAAGCAAAAAGATAATGGAAGATATTTGAAGTATATTATCTTTTTTAGAAATTTTTAAGTTATTTATATTGTTATTGGGTCCATGATGTTGGCGTTACAACATCACAATGCCACATCTTGCTTCACATAATAATATTTTGCTCATTGTTTGCTATTTTTTGTTGTACGAGTATAGCATGAATTTTTTGCTTAATCCATTTTTAAGTTATAAATAAATTAAAAATATAACGCCATCTTCACTTTCGAGTTACAACTAACTTAAATCAAAGATGTTTTGCTACTGTCATATTTTGCTCATTTATTGCTAATTTTTGCTGTATAGCATGAATTTTTGCTTAATCCATTCTTAAGTGATAAAAAAATTAAAAATATAACTCCATCTTCATGTTGGAGTTACACTTAACCTAAATGAAAGATATTTTGGTACTGTCATATTTTTCTCATTTTTTGTTACTTTTTGCTGTATAGCATGATTTTTTTTGTTTAATCCATTCTTAAGAGCATTGTGTACACTTTGCTCTAGTACTGCGCTCATCGGTGAGGTACGAGAGGGGTAGACCGCGTGGACATAATAGGCGTGGCCTATTATGGAAATCAAACAAACAGTCAAATATTCCATATGGTTCAGTGCGTTGAGCGTTCCGTTCACAGACCAAAAGTGCCCGTTTAGAAACAGAGTGAAGCGCTCGGAAGTCGTCGAAATATCCTCTCGAGGTTGGGAAAATAACACTAAAGGCTAGAAAGTAACATAATAGATTGAAAAATTTCTGCTACATCGAAATATGAAGAAAAATATTTAATCAAGAAATGAAAAGTACAGTAAAAATACAATATTCATCACATCATCACCCTTTTCTTTTCGGTGGAAAAGTTAAACATTTTTATTGTGTATCCAGTGATGTAAGCTTAGTTCATAAAGACAAATAAAGAAGAACTTATAAAAAATATGCAGGTGTCCTATCTTAAAAGAACCAATTAATTTCTCGCTTATTTATCCATTTATTTACATAACTTGATTTATACAAAAACAGATATTAAATAATAGTGGTTACTATTTTATGATATCAATGTCGGTTGTAGAGCAATTAATAGCAACTTTGTAATCTCAAAAAATGTAACTTACTATTTTTTCATAAATTTGAAAAATAAGCAAAATTTACATTCCAATGATGCTACTAAACAAAAAACAATCCATATTTAAATAATAAAAAAATGGCAGGCATTTGACATAATGGTTCGAAGAACGCTAAAATAGTAGATCATGTAAAAAAAAAATTAATAATAGTTAAGCTACTGTTATTATGCTGTTATTACAATTTTAAGAAAAGTTAAAACTGTCATTTCTAATTTAAGGAAAGTCATTCTGAGGAAAGTTTAATATAAAAATAAAACAAGTATTTTTTCTTTATTTGTATGGGATTTTACTATTTTGTTATTGCAAAGCCTCCTATTTCAGCCTATCTTAAGGCATATTTCAAATACCCGTCACTTTTAAAAACAATAAGGAAACAGTTACATAAAACAATTTTCTTGTGCAATTTTTGGATTTTTTTTTCTCGATGGTATTAAATATGTATTTTGGTTCACGTACAGACAAAGATCTTGTATGTCTTGGGTAAAATAATTCGGGAAGTAAACAATTCATATAAAAAAATCTAGTTTTGAAACTATTTCATTCCAGAAATCATCTTCGTTTCTATGTTTGTTAGCGAACAACCAAATTGTGGAACATGATTTGATATTTTATAAAGTTTTTGTAACATATATGTAGCTTAAATTTACAATTTTTCTACCGCTGATCTCAAATTTAAAATCACTATTTGATGTTTGTATATTCATTTCGGCTACATTTTCCTGCAAAATTAAGTATGTATGTATATACTGCCGAATATATGGCGGGAGAAATTAATAAAAACAAAAAACTAGTTCATTATTTTATTTACATATGTTTTGCAGTCTTCGCCTTCATTGTAATTTCGAATACTCAAAAGTATTGCATTCTGCAATACTTTCCTCAACCATGCCTTCGCCTTCAATGTAATTTTGACCTACTCAAAATATTGCATTCTGCAGTACTTCCCTAAACCATGCCTTCGCCTTCATTGTAATTTCGAATATTCAAAATATTGCATTCTGCTGTACTTTCCTCAACCATACCCACAACTGTTTCATTTCGAGTAAAAGGAATATTTTAGCTTTTGGTGACAAAAAATATAGAGAAACAAAAAAAAATGTAACAATAAAAATTTTACGCCCGAAATTAAATTTGGCTAGTTTTTAAATGAATGCATTACTTATATAAAGTTTATTTATACTCATATATCAATTTACCCTATATTCGTATCTTGAAACGAAATTTCTTGAGGAATATTTGAAGATAAAATATTCCAAGAGCTTTTTTAACCATATGTGCTAAATTCAGTTTTCTACATCTAAGAGAAAAAAAAGATTATACATTATAAAATTAACTTTAATAAATACCTAGACAATGCAAATTACCGAAAATCGGTCACTTTAATATGTTGAGAGTGAAGATTTGTTGTATGATGTAGATGTTAGTATTTTCGGGTTTTTGCTAACTAAGTGGGACATGTGTGATTTTATGTATGTATTTTCTAAATTTTTAGATTTTTTGCGTTTTGCACTTAATTGCATACGCTTTTTAGTTCCGAAACGTTTACCCATTGTTGCGACTGCGAGAAGCTAACACTGTCGCACAAAACATGCATATTTGATACACATCAATTTATTTGATCCACTGTAAATCTCAAGGACAGCTCAATGTTTCTCAAACACTCCGCTAGGGGCAGTAGTGCACGAGACAAAAATCTTTCCAATTTACGCCATGTAGGACATTCGTTGTACCATTAAATTTTTGAAACTGAAAGCATTAATCAATTTTTCAAATACATGTACATGTTGGCGAAGGTTCATTTTATGTTGATGTTATGTTATTTTCCTAAAAAAGTTTACAAATTGTGCAGAAATGCACATTAAATATGCACAAATTGAATTGATTATAATATTGCAAAAATTTAATAATTCAAAATTATATTATTGAACTAACATAGAGCCAACCTTTATCTTTTAATTACACTTTGGTTTATTATTTTACTTATTATAGTTTTTGTGTAAAATGGGTTCGCGTACACCATGTTTTCAACGTTCACGGCAGATGTACACAATGCTCTTAAGTTATATATCTTCACATCGTTGTTACCTAGTGTTACAACAAAGATAAATAATTTTCCTAGTCTATTATAGCTAGTCTATTTCAACCAAAATTTGGTTATTTTTCGTTGCAACTTTTCAAAATATTGCAAAACGTAAGATAATATAACGTGCAAAATTCTATCCGGTGATAGTCGAGCCGTTGTATTTGTTTTGGGCATAATTTAGGTTAAAAATTATTTTGAATGAAATTTGTAGCTCTAAAAAGAACCGATTTGTGGGCAATGTATTCCCAAGAATAAAAAAAATATTTACAACTGCTATGTACAATTTCCGGTTACTGTTGCATTAGGAGAAAAAAGTTTCTCTTCACTGAAACGACTTAGGTAGTTGAATTTGGTTAAGTTTAAAGTGCTATGGGACAAGAAAGGTTAAATGGATTATCTTTTTTACATATCCATCGTGATTTATTCATTAATATTGAAAGAATTAATAATTCCTTTAATGACTTCAAAAGAAAAAGGAAGATTGATTTCGTGAACTAAAATATTTGAAGCGTTCTTAAGAATTTTCATTTTTTTGTGTTTCCCTATTTCTGTCTATTTATTATTATCGAATGTTTTTATGTATTTTATTCAAAATAAAAAAGCAATAATTAAATATTTTATTTTTTAATTTGATGTCTACCCCTCTCACTAGAAACTTCTGGATCCGCACTTGAAAAATACGGAATGGGAATAAACATAAAGATAACTAAAGTTATGAGATCAATACTGAAGAGGGACCCGTATACATGTCATTGGAAGGAGATAGGATAAACAAGTAATTATTTATGTATCTATTTATCGTAACCAAACCATACATAACAAAGTTATTAAAAATACAAAATATACTAATATGAAATTGTTAATTTGGTAATAATATAACATATTAGGCCAGGTACATCGCTTGGTATTAACTAGGACGGCGAGGAAGCATCTTCTTCGGAAATTCTTCCTCCGCACCTGTGGAAAATGTTCCCCAAAACCCTGGCAGAGAAATAGTCTAGCTAAATTGTATTTTTCCAGAAAATAGCACAGTTTAGAGCTGCTGGTGTTACTTTTCTAAGTTGGTGCAAATGAGCAGGTGAGCAATTGTTTCTATGTGGCCAGATGACCATAGACATAAAGTTGGTTCAAATACTTAGGAAGCATAGATTCCTAGAAGGACAATAACAAGGATGAGATTAGAAGCAGATAAAATTCAAGAACTTTTAACAGCAAGATGTATCAATAAAGAGATACGGACGATTTTGGAAAATATTTTATATGGAGTACCTATTGTACTATATGGATGCGGATGCGAAACTTGGACTATGAGGAAAAAGGAGAAAGGTATTTGGACTGTTTTGAGGTATAGATGTAGTGGCGATTGAAGAAGATTGGATGCAGAGAGAGAGAGAGAGAAAGGCAGAGAGAGTCAGGGATTGATGAAGAGGTTTTGGAAAGGATTGGAGAAGACCGAAGAATTTTGATAGAAATAAGAAAGAAGAAAATCAACTGAATTGGACATGGACTTAGGTATTTTAAAGAGGGATTGTTTTCAGAAAATTGTAATTGAAGAAAAGATATATAGGAGAAGAGGAAGTTTGGAATGTTAACGGACATTAAGGAGGGAGGGAAATATGAAGAAGAAGACAAAGGCGCATGATAGACTGGTGTGAAGGCGGCATTTCATTTGCGACCAGTCTGTCTGTTTACCTATGATGATGAAGATTATCATCTTATTTATTTCTATGTAATTCACTCTTCTACTGTTAATTGTTACACTCTAGAACAATAATCAAATAAAAAATGTACCTGTCACTTAGTGTCCTCATGGTATCAATATAGGGTGTTATGTAAGTAAGTGTACAACGTTTATCCATGGTAGAACTGATCCCATAGATAGTAAATCTGGCAATAATTTTTGATTAATATGCTTTCTACAAGAACTGGAGCTCTTCAAAGCTGACCAATCACGTGATAGTTCAAAATTTTGTAAAAATATAAAAATCAATGGCCGCTAGTATGAACAGTAATTAAGGTTGAGTAGCGAGCATTTGATTAGCATTGTTTTATCTCTGTCAATCGTTTATAGATTACTTTAAAGAAAAATGCTTCAAATAAAATATGTGCGCAATTCATTTTTCTATAACTATTATTTGAAGTATGTTTCTCTAAAATAATACATAAAAGATTGACAGAGATAAAATAATGCTAGTCAAATGCTCGCTAATCACCCTTAATCACTTGTTCATACTTGCGGCCAATGTGTTCTCTGGAAAAAAAAATTCATTGTCAAAATTGACGTTAAGCGTTTTTTGTGCGTACAATTTATATTCTGTTTTTTTTTACTTCCTTGTACGTAAGTAAAGGAAGTATTGTAATCGTGAAAAATTTCGGTTTTCAGATTTCAGCGGAAATATCCATTTTGATCATCCCTGAATCCATTTTGACTAATTTCGTCGTGACGTCTGTACGTACGTACGTACGGACGTACGTATCTCGCATAACTCAAAAACGGTAAGCCGTAGAAAGTTGAAATTTTGTATTTAGGATTACTATAACATCTAGTTGTGCACCTCCCTTTCTGGTTATTACACAATTTCCAGAAGTGGCACTTTACATGAAGCCTATAATAGATTTTAATGAAAAACTGTTTTAAAATATAATCCAAAACTTTTCAAATTTGGTATACAAGACTTTTATGTCAATCAAAATAACATAATAGATTTTGATTAAATCGTAGAAATGGGCTATAGTAGGTCGAGGAGAAATTAAATAAACGAAGAAAGAAATTGTGAAAAATTCATGGACCTCGCTGGGATTTGAACCCAGGGCCTTCCTATATCTAGTAGGACGCTCTAACCAACTGAGCCACAAGATCCCATTGAAGTCAATGAATCTTTCACAAGTCTTTTTACAAATCGTAACGAGTACACTCTTCTAAATGGAGAGATGAATACTCAGCGCGAACAATGCGCATATATACAAATTATTGTGAACTTTAAGCCGTCACATATACGTAGATTATAATTATTGTGGACCCCACTAAATGTTTAAATCGTAGAAATGGGCTATAGTAGGTCGAGGAGAAATTAAATAAACGAAGAAAGAAATTGTGAAAAATTCATGGACCTCGCTGGGATTTGAACCCAGGGCCTTCCTATATCTAGTAGGACGCTCTAACCAACTGAGCCACAAGATCCCATTGAAGTCAATGAATCTTTCACAAGTCTTTTTACAAATCGTAACGAGTACACTCTTCTAAATGGAGAGATGAATACTCAGCGCGAACAATGCGCATATATACAAATTATTGTGAACTTTAAGCCGTCACATATACGTAGATTATAATTATTGTGGACCCCACTAAATGTTTAAATCGTAGAAATGGGCTATAGTAGGTCGAGGAGAAATTAAATAAACGAAGAAAGAAATTGTGAAAAATTCATGGACCTCGCTGGGATTTGAACCCAGGGCCTTCCTATATCTAGTAGGACGCTCTAACCAACTGAGCCACAAGATCCCATTGAAGTCAATGAATCTTTCACAAGTCTTTTTACAAATCGTAACGAGTACACTCTTCTAAATGGAGAGATGAATACTCAGCGCGAACAATGCGCATATATACAAATTATTGTGAACTTTAAGCCGTCACATATACGTAGATTATAATTATTGTGGACCCCACTAAATGTTTAAATCGTAGAAATGGGCTATAGTAGGTCGAGGAGAAATTAAATAAACGAAGAAAGAAATTGTGAAAAATTCATGGACCTCGCTGGGATTTGAACCCAGGGCCTTCCTATATCTAGTAGAACGCTCTAACCAACTGAGCCACAAGATCCCATTGAAGTCAATGAATCTTTCACAAGTCTTTTTACAAATCGTAACGAGTACACTCTTCTAAATGGAGAGATGAATACTCAGCGCGAACAATGCGCATATATACAAATTATTGTGAACTTTAAGCCGTCACATATACGTAGATTATAATTATTGTGGACCCCACTAAATGTTTAAATCGTAGAAATGGGCTATAGTAGGTCGAGGAGAAATTAAATAAACGAAGAAAGAAATTGTGAAAAATTCATGGACCTCGCTGGGATTTGAACCCAGGGCCTTCCTATATCTAGTAGGACGCTCTAACCAACTGAGCCACAAGATCCCATTGAAGTCAATGAATCTTTCACAAGTCTTTTTACAAATCGTAACGAGTACACTCTTCTAAATGGAGAGATGAATACTCAGCGCGAACAATGCGCATATATACAAATTATTGTGAACTTTAAGCCGTCACATATACGTAGATTATAATTATTGTGGACCCCACTAAATGTTTAAATCGTAGAAATGGGCTATAGTAGGTCGAGGAGAAATTAAATAAACGAAGAAAGAAATTGTGAAAAATTCATGGACCTCGCTGGGATTTGAACCCAGGGCCTTCCTATATCTAGTAGGACGCTCTAACCAACTGAGCCACAAGATCCCATTGAAGTCAATGAATCTTTCACAAGTCTTTTTACAAATCGTAACGAGTACACTCTTCTAAATGGAGAGATGAATACTCAGCGCGAACAATGCGCATATATACAAATTATTGTGAACTTTAAGCCGTCACATATACGTAGATTATAATTATTGTGGACCCCACTAAATGTTTAAATCGTAGAAATGGGCTATAGTAGGTCGAGGAGAAATTAAATAAACGAAGAAAGAAATTGTGAAAAATTCATGGACCTCGCTGGGATTTGAACCCAGGGCCTTCCTATATCTAGTAGGACGCTCTAACCAACTGAGCCACAAGATCCCATTGAAGTCAATGAATCTTTCACAAGTCTTTTTACAAATCGTAACGAGTACACTCTTCTAAATGGAGAGATGAATACTCAGCGCGAACAATGCGCATATATACAAATTATTGTGAACTTTAAGCCGTCACATATACGTAGATTATAATTATTGTGGACCCCACTAAATGTTTAAATCGTAGAAATGGGCTATAGTAGGTCGAGGAGAAATTAAATAAACGAAGAAAGAAATTGTGAAAAATTCATGGACCTCGCTGGGATTTGAACCCAGGGCCTTCCTATATCTAGTAGGACGCTCTAACCAACTGAGCCACAAGATCCCATTGAAGTCAATGAATCTTTCACAAGTCTTTTTACAAATCGTAACGAGTACACTCTTCTAAATGGAGGGATGAATACTCAGCGCGAACAATGCGCATATATACAAATTATTGTGAACTTTAAGCCGTCACATATACGTAGATTATAATTATTGTGGACCCCACTAAATGTTTAAATCGTAGAAATGGGCTATAGTAGGTCGAGGAGAAATTAAATAAACGAAGAAAGAAATTGTGAAAAATTCATGGACCTCGCTGGGATTTGAACCCAGGGCCTTCCTATATCTAGTAGGACGCTCTAACCAACTGAGCCACAAGATCCCATTGAAGTCAATGAATCTTTCACAAGTCTTTTTACAAATCGTAACGAGTACACTCTTCTAAATGGAGAGATGAATACTCAGCGCGAACAATGCGCATATATACAAATTATTGTGAACTTTAAGCCGTCACATATACGTAGATTATAATTATTGTGGACCCCACTAAATGTTTAAATCGTAGAAATGGGCTATAGTAGGTCGAGGAGAAATTAAATAAACGAAGAAAGAAATTGTGAAAAATTCATGGACCTCGCTGGGATTTGAACCCAGGGCCTTCCTATATCTAGTAGGACGCTCTAACCAACTGAGCCACAAGATCCCATTGAAGTCAATGAATCTTTCACAAGTCTTTTTACAAATCGTAACGAGTACACTCTTCTAAATGGAGAGATGAATACTCAGCGCGAACAATGCGCATATATACAAATTATTGTGAACTTTAAGCCGTCACATATACGTAGATTATAATTATTGTGGACCCCACTAAATATTTAAATCGTAGAAATGGGCTATAGTAGGTCGAGGAGAAATTAAATAAACGAAGAAAGAAATTGTGAAAAATTCATGGACCTCGCTGGGATTTGAACCCAGGGCCTTCCTATATCTAGTAGGACGCTCTAACCAACTGAGCCACAAGATCCCATTGAAGTCAATGAATCTTTCACAAGTCTTTTTACAAATCGTAACGAGTACACTCTTCTAAATGGAGAGATGAATACTCAGCGCGAACAATGCGCATATATACAAATTATTGTGAACTTTAAGCCGTCACATATACGTAGATTATAATTATTGTGGACCCCACTAAATGTTTAAATCGTAGAAATGGGCTATAGTAGGTCGAGGAGAAATTAAATAAACGAAGAAAGAAATTGTGAAAAATTCATGGACCTCGCTGGGATTTGAACCCAGGGCCTTCCTATATCTAGTAGGACGCTCTAACCAACTGAGCCACAAGATCCCATTGAAGTCAATGAATCTTTCACAAGTCTTTTTACAAATCGTAACGAGTACACTCTTCTAAATGGAGAGATGAATACTCAGCGCGAACAATGCGCATATATACAAATTATTGTGAACTTTAAGCCGTCACATATACGTAGATTATAATTATTGTGGACCCCACTAAATGTTTAAATCGTAGAAATGGGCTATAGTAGGTCGAGGAGAAATTAAATAAACGAAGAAAGAAATTGTGAAAAATTCATGGACCTCGCTGGGATTTGAACCCAGGGCCTTCCTATATCTAGTAGGACGCTCTAACCAACTGAGCCACAAGATCCCATTGAAGTCAATGAATCTTTCACAAGTCTTTTTACAAATCGTAACGAGTACACTCTTCTAAATGGAGAGATGAATAATCAGCGCAAACAATGCGCATATATACAAATTATTGTGAACTTTAAGCCGTCACATATACGTAGATTATAATTATTGTGGACCCCACTAAATGTTTAAATCGTAGAAATGGACTATAGTAGGTCGAGGAGAAATTAAATAAACGAAGAAAGAAATTGTGAAAAATTCATGGACCTCGCTGGGATTTGAACCCAGGGCCTTCCTATATCTAGTAGGACGCTCTAACCAACTGAGCCACAAGATCCCATTGAAGTCAATGAATCTTTCACAAGTCTTTTTACAAATCGTAACGAGTACACTCTTCTAAATGGAGAGATGAATACTCAGCGCGAACAATGCGCATATATACAAATTATTGTGAACTTTAAGCCGTCACATATACGTAGATTATAATTATTGTGGACCCCACTAAATGTTTAAATCGTAGAAATGGGCTATAGTAGGTCGAGGAGAAATTAAATAAACGAAGAAAGAAATTGTGAAAAATTCATGGACCTCGCTGGGATTTGAACCCAGGGCCTTCCTATATCTAGTAGGACGCTCTAACCAACTGAGCCACAAGATCCCATTGAAGTCAATGAATCTTTCACAAGTCTTTTTACAAATCGTAACGAGTACACTCTTCTAAATGGAGAGATGAATACTCAGCGCGAACAATGCGCATATATACAAATTATTGTGAACTTTAAGCTGTCACATATACGTAGATTATAATTATTGTGGACCCCACTAAATGTTTAAATCGTAGAAATGGGCTATAGTAGGTCGAGGAGAAATTAAATAAACGAAGAAAGAAATTGTGAAAAATTCATGGACCTCGCTGGGATTTGAACCCAGGGCCTTCCTATATCTAGTAGGACGCTCTAACCAACTGAGCCACAAGATCCCATTGAAGTCAATGAATCTTTCACAAGTCTTTTTACAAATCGTAACGAGTACACTCTTCTAAATGGAGAGATGAATACTCAGCGCGAACAATGCGCATATATACAAATTATTGTGAACTTTAAGCCGTCACATATACGTAGATTATAATTATTGTGGACCCCACTAAATGTTTAAATCGTAGAAATGGGCTATAGTAGGTCGAGGAGAAATTAAATAAACGAAGAAAGAAATTGTGAAAAATTCATGGACCTCGCTGGGATTTGAACCCAGGGCCTTCCTATATCTAGTAGGACGCTCTAACCAACTGAGCCACAAGATCCCATTGAAGTCAATGAATCTTTCACAAGTCTTTTTACAAATCGTAACGAGTACACTCTTCTAAATGGAGAGATGAATACTCAGCGCGAACAATGCGCATATATACAAATTATTGTGAACTTTAAGCCGTCACATATACGTAGATTATAATTATTGTGGACCCCACTAAATGTTTAAATCGTAGAAATGGGCTGTAGTAGGTCGAGGAGAAATTAAATAAACGAAGAAAGAAATTGTGAAAAATTCATGGACCTCGCTGGGATTTGAACCCAGGGCCTTCCTATATCTAGTAGGACGCTCTAACCAACTGAGCCACAAGATCCCATTGAAGTCAATGAATCTTTCACAAGTCTTTTTACAAATCGTAACGAGTACACTCTTCTAAATGGAGAGATGAATACTCAGCGCGAACAATGCGCATATATACAAATTATTGTGAACTTTAAGCCGTCACATATACGTAGATTATAATTATTGTGGACCCCACTAAATGTTTAAATCGTAGAAATGGGCTATAGTAGGTCGAGGAGAAATTAAATAAACGAAGAAAGAAATTGTGAAAAATTCATGGACCTCGCTGGGATTTGAACCCAGGGCCTTCCTATATCTAGTAGGACGCTCTAACCAACTGAGCCACAAGATCCCATTGAAGTCAATGAATCTTTCACAAGTCTTTTTACAAATCGTAACGAGTACACTCTTCTAAATGGAGAGATGAATACTCAGCGCGAACAATGCGCATATGTACAAATTATTGTGAACTTTAAGCCGTCACATATACGTAGATTATAATTATTGTGGACCCCACTAAATGTTTAAATCGTAGAAATGGGCTATAGTAGGTCGAGGAGAAATTAAATAAACGAAGAAAGAAATTGTGAAAAATTCATGGACCTCGCTGGGATTTGAACCCAGGGCCTTCCTATATCTAGTAGGACGCTCTAACCAACTGAGCCACAAGATCCCATTGAAGTCAATGAATCTTTCACAAGTCTTTTTACAAATCGTAACGAGTACACTCTTCTAAATGGAGAGATGAATACTCAGCGCGAACAATGCGCATATATACAAATTATTGTGAGCTTTAAGCCGTCACATATACGTAGATTATAATTATTGTGGACCCCACTAAATGTTTAAATCGTAGAAATGGGCTATAGTAGGTCGAGGAGAAATTAAATAAACGAAGAAAGAAATTGTGAAAAATTCATGGACCTCGCTGGGATTTGAACCCAGGGCCTTCCTATATCTAGTAGGACGCTCTAACCAACTGAGCCACAAGATCCCATTGAAGTCAATGAATCTTTCACAAGTCTTTTTACAAATCGTAACGAGTACACTCTTCTAAATGGAGAGATGAATACTCAGCGCGAACAATGCGCATATATACAAATTATTGTGAACTTTAAGCCGTCACATATACGTAGATTATAATTATTGTGGACCCCACTAAATGTTTAAATCGTAGAAATGGGCTATAGTAGGTCGAGGAGAAATTAAATAAACGAAGAAAGAAATTGTGAAAAATTCATGGACCTCGCTGGGATTTGAACCCGGGGCCTTCCTATATCTAGTAGGACGCTCTAACCAACTGAGCCACAAGATCCCATTGAAGTCAATGAATCTTTCACAAGTCTTTTTACAAATCGTAACGAGTACACTCTTCTAAATGGAGAGATGAATACTCAGCGCGAACAATGCGCATATATACAAATTATTGTGAACTTTAAGCCGTCACATATACGTAGATTATAATTATTGTGGACCCCACTAAATGTTTAAATCGTAGAAATGGGCTATAGTAGGTCGAGGAGAAATTAAATAAACGAAGAAAGAAATTGTGAAAAATTCATGGACCTCGCTGGGATTTAAACCCAGGGCCTTCCTATATCTAGTAGGACGCTCTAACCAACTGAGCCACAAGATCCCATTGAAGTCAATGAATCTTTCACAAGTCTCTTTACAAATCGTAACGAGTACACTCTTCTAAATGGAGAGATGAATACTCAGCGCGAACAATGCGCATATATTGACTTCAATGGGATCTGTGGCTCAGTTGGTTAGAGCGTCCTACTAGATATAGGAAGGCCCTGGGTTCAAATCCCAGCGAGGTCCATGAATTTTTCACAATTTCTTTCTTCGTTTATTTAATTTCTCCTCGACCTACTATAGCCCATTTCTACGATTTAAACATTTAGTGGGGTCCACAATAATTATAATCTACGTATATGTGACGGCTTAAAGTTCACAATAATTTGTATATATGCGCATTGTTCGCGCTGAGTATTCATCTCTCCATTTAGAAGAGTGTACTCGTTACGATTTGTAAAAAGACTTGTGAAAGATTCATTGACTTCAATGGGATCTTGTGGCTCAGTTGGTTAGAGCGTCCTACTAGATATAGGAAGGCCCTGGGTTCAAATCCCAGCGAGGTCCATGAATTTTTCACAATTTCTTTCTTCGTTTATTTAATTTCTCCTCGACCTACTATAGCCCATTTCTACGATTTAAACATTTAGTGGGGTCCACAATAATTATAATCTACGTATATGTGACGGCTTAAAGTTCACAATAATTTGTATATATGCGCATTGTTCGCGCTGAGTATTCATCTCTCCATTTAGAAGAGTGTACTCGTTACGATTTGTAAAAAGACTTGTGAAAGATTCATTGACTTCAATGGGATCTTGTGGCTCAGTTGGTTAGAGCGTCCTACTAGATATAGGAAGGCCCTGGGTTCAAATCCCAGCGAGGTCCATGAATTTTTCACAATTTCTTTCTTCGTTTATTTAATTTCTCCTCGACCTACTATAGCCCATTTCTACGATTTAAACATTTAGTGGGGTCCACAATAATTATAATCTACGTATATGTGACGGCTTAAAGTTCACAATAATTTGTATATATGCGCATTGTTCGCGCTGAGTATTCATCTCTCCATTTAGAAGAGTGTACTCGTTACGATTTGTAAAAAGACTTGTGAAAGATTCATTGACTTCAATGGGATCTTGTGGCTCAGTTGGTTAGAGCGTCCTACTAGATATAGGAAGGCCCTGGGTTCAAATCCCAGCGAGGTCCATGAATTTTTCACAATTTCTTTCTTCGTTTATTTAATTTCTCCTCGACCTACTATAGCCCATTTCTACGATTTAAACATTTAGTGGGGTCCACAATAATTATAATCTACGTATATGTGACGGCTTAAAGTTCACAATAATTTGTATATATGCGCATTGTTCGCGCTGAGTATTCATCTCTCCATTTAGAAGAGTGTACTCGTTACGATTTGTAAAAAGACTTGTGAAAGATTCATTGACTTCAATGGGATCTTGTGGCTCAGTTGGTTAGAGCGTCCTACTAGATATAGGAAGGCCCTGGGTTCAAATCCCAGCGAGGTCCATGAATTTTTCACAATTTCTTTCTTCGTTTATTTAATTTCTCCTCGACCTACTATAGCCCATTTCTACGATTTAAACATTTAGTGGGGTCCACAATAATTATAATCTACGTATATGTGACGGCTTAAAGTTCACAATAATTTGTATATATGCGCATTGTTCGCGCTGAGTATTCATCTCTCCATTTAGAAGAGTGTACTCGTTACGATTTGTAAAAAGACTTGTGAAAGATTCATTGACTTCAATGGGATCTTGTGGCTCAGTTGGTTAGAGCGTCCTACTAGATATAGGAAGGCCCTGGGTTCAAATCCCAGCGAGGTCCATGAATTTTTCACAATTTCTTTCTTCGTTTATTTAATTTCTCCTCGACCTACTATAGCCCATTTCTACGATTTAAACATTTAGTGGGGTCCACAATAATTATAATCTACGTATATGTGACGGCTTAAAGTTCACAATAATTTGTATATATGCGCATTGTTCGCGCTGAGTATTCATCTCTCCATTTAGAAGAGTGTACTCGTTACGATTTGTAAAAAGACTTGTGAAAGATTCATTGACTTCAATGGGATCTTGTGGCTCAGTTGGTTAGAGCGTCCTACTAGATATAGGAAGGCCCTGGGTTCAAATCCCAGCGAAGTCCATGAATTTTTCACAATTTCTTTCTTCGTTTATTTAATTTCTCCTCGACCTACTATAGCCCATTTCTACGATTTAAACATTTAGTGGGGTCCACAATAATTATAATCTACGTATATGTGACGGCTTAAAGTTCACAATAATTTGTATATATGCGCATTGTTCGCGCTGAGTATTCATCTCTCCATTTAGAAGAGTGTACTCGTTACGATTTGTAAAAAGACTTGTGAAAGATTCATTGACTTCAATGGGATCTTGTGGCTCAGTTGGTTAGAGCGTCCTACTAGATATAGGAAGGCCCTGGGTTCAAATCCCAGCGAGGTCCATGAATTTTTCACAATTTCTTTCTTCGTTTATTTAATTTCTCCTCGACCTACTATAGCCCATTTCTACGATTTAAACATTTAGTGGGGTCCACAATAATTATAATCTACGTATATGTGACGGCTTAAAGTTCACAATAATTTGTATATATGCGCATTGTTCGCGCTGAGTATTCATCTCTCCATTTAGAAGAGTGTACTCGTTACGATTTGTAAAAAGACTTGTGAAAGATTCATTGACTTCAATGGGATCTTGTGGCTCAGTTGGTTAGAGCGTCCTACTAGATATAGGAAGGCCCTGGGTTCAAATCCCAGCGAGGTCCATGAATTTTTCACAATTTCTTTCTTCGTTTATTTAATTTCTCCTCGACCTACTATAGCCCATTTCTACGATTTAAACATTTAGTGGGGTCCACAATAATTATAATCTACGTATATGTGACGGCTTAAAGTTCACAATAATTTGTATATATGCGCATTGTTCGCGCTGAGTATTCATCTCTCCATTTAGAAGAGTGTACTCGTTACGATTTGTAAAAAGACTTGTGAAAGATTCATTGACTTCAATGGGATCTTGTGGCTCAGTTGGTTAGAGCGTCCTACTAGATATAGGAAGGCCCTGGGTTCAAATCCCAGCGAGGTCCATGAATTTTTCACAATTTCTTTCTTCGTTTATTTAATTTCTCCTCGACCTACTATAGCCCATTTCTACGATTTAAACATTTAGTGGGGTCCACAATAATTATAATCTACGTATATGTGACGGCTTAAAGTTCACAATAATTTGTATATATGCGCATTGTTCGCGCTGAGTATTCATCTCTCCATTTAGAAGAGTGTACTCGTTACGATTTGTAAAAAGACTTGTGAAAGATTCATTGACTTCAATGGGATCTTGTGGCTCAGTTGGTTAGAGCGTCCTACTAGATATAGGAAGGCCCTGGGTTCAAATCCCAGCGAGGTCCATGAATTTTTCACAATTTCTTTCTTCGTTTATTTAATTTCTCCTCGACCTACTATAGCCCATTTCTACGATTTAAACATTTAGTGGGGTCCACAATAATTATAATCTACGTATATGTGACGGCTTAAAGTTCACAATAATTTGTATATATGCGCATTGTTCGCGCTGAGTATTCATCTCTCCATTTAGAAGAGTGTACTCGTTACGATTTGTAAAAAGACTTGTGAAAGATTCATTGACTTCAATGGGATCTTGTGGCTCAGTTGGTTAGAGCGTCCTACTAGATATAGGAAGGCCCTGGGTTCAAATCCCAGCGAGGTCCATGAATTTTTCACAATTTCTTTCTTCGTTTATTTAATTTCTCCTCGACCTACTATAGCCCATTTCTACGATTTAAACATTTAGTGGGGTCCACAATAATTATAATCTACGTATATGTGACGGCTTAAAGTTCACAATAATTTGTATATATGCGCATTGTTCGCGCTGAGTATTCATCTCTCCATTTAGAAGAGTGTACTCGTTACGATTTGTAAAAAGACTTGTGAAAGATTCATTGACTTCAATGGGATCTTGTGGCTCAGTTGGTTAGAGCGTCCTACTAGATATAGGAAGGCCCTGGGTTCAAATCCCAGCGAGGTCCATGAATTTTTCACAATTTCTTTCTTCGTTTATTTAATTTCTCCTCGACCTACTATAGCCCATTTCTACGATTTAAACATTTAGTGGGGTCCACAATAATTATAATCTACGTATATGTGACGGCTTAAAGTTCACAATAATTTGTATATATGCGCATTGTTCGCGCTGAGTATTCATCTCTCCATTTAGAAGAGTGTACTCGTTACGATTTGTAAAAAGACTTGTGAAAGATTCATTGACTTCAATGGGATCTTGTGGCTCAGTTGGTTAGAGCGTCCTACTAGATATAGGAAGGCCCTGGGTTCAAATCCCAGCGAGGTCCATGAATTTTTCACAATTTCTTTCTTCGTTTATTTAATTTCTCCTCGACCTACTATAGCCCATTTCTACGATTTAAACATTTAGTGGGGTCCACAATAATTATAATCTACGTATATGTGACGGCTTAAAGTTCACAATAATTTGTATATATGCGCATTGTTCGCGCTGAGTATTCATCTCTCCATTTAGAAGAGTGTACTCGTTACGATTTGTAAAAAGACTTGTGAAAGATTCATTGACTTCAATGGGATCTTGTGGCTCAGTTGGTTAGAGCGTCCTACTAGATATAGGAAGGCCCTGGGTTCAAATCCCAGCGAGGTCCATGAATTTTTCACAATTTCTTTCTTCGTTTATTTAATTTCTCCTCGACCTACTATAGCCCATTTCTACGATTTAAACATTTAGTGGGGTCCACAATAATTATAATCTACGTATATGTGACGGCTTAAAGTTCACAATAATTTGTATATATGCGCATTGTTCGCGCTGAGTATTCATCTCTCCATTTAGAAGAGTGTACTCGTTACGATTTGTAAAAAGACTTGTGAAAGATTCATTGACTTCAATGGGATCTTGTGGCTCAGTTGGTTAGAGCGTCCTACTAGATATAGGAAGGCCCTGGGTTCAAATCCCAGCGAGGTCCATGAATTTTTCACAATTTCTTTCTTCGTTTATTTAATTTCTCCTCGACCTACTATAGCCCATTTCTACGATTTAAACATTTAGTGGGGTCCACAATAATTATAATCTACGTATATGTGACGGCTTAAAGTTCACAATAATTTGTATATATGCGCATTGTTCGCGCTGAGTATTCATCTCTCCATTTAGAAGAGTGTACTCGTTACGATTTGTAAAAAGACTTGTGAAAGATTCATTGACTTCAATGGGATCTTGTGGCTCAGTTGGTTAGAGCGTCCTACTAGATATAGGAAGGCCCTGGGTTCAAATCCCAGCGAGGTCCATGAATTTTTCACAATTTCTTTCTTCGTTTATTTAATTTCTCCTCGACCTACTATAGCCCATTTCTACGATTTAAACATTTAGTGGGGTCCACAATAATTATAATCTACGTATATGTGACGGCTTAAAGTTCACAATAATTTGTATATATGCGCATTGTTCGCGCTGAGTATTCATCTCTCCATTTAGAAGAGTGTACTCGTTACGATTTGTAAAAAGACTTGTGAAAGATTCATTGACTTCAATGGGATCTTGTGGCTCAGTTGGTTAGAGCGTCCTACTAGATATAGGAAGGCCCTGGGTTCAAATCCCAGCGAGGTCCATGAATTTTTCACAATTTCTTTCTTCGTTTATTTAATTTCTCCTCGACCTACTATAGCCCATTTCTACGATTTAAACATTTAGTGGGGTCCACAATAATTATAATCTACGTATATGTGACGGCTTAAAGTTCACAATAATTTGTATATATGCGCATTGTTCGCGCTGAGTATTCATCTCTCCATTTAGAAGAGTGTACTCGTTACGATTTGTAAAAAGACTTGTGAAAGATTCATTGACTTCAATGGGATCTTGTGGCTCAGTTGGTTAGAGCGTCCTACTAGATATAGGAAGGCCCTGGGTTCAAATCCCAGCGAGGTCCATGAATTTTTCACAATTTCTTTCTTCGTTTATTTAATTTCTCCTCGACCTACTATAGCCCATTTCTACGATTTAAACATTTAGTGGGGTCCACAATAATTATAATCTACGTATATGTGACGGCTTAAAGTTCACAATAATTTGTATATATGCGCATTGTTCGCGCTGAGTATTCATCTCTCCATTTAGAAGAGTGTACTCGTTACGATTTGTAAAAAGACTTGTGAAAGATTCATTGACTTCAATGGGATCTTGTGGCTCAGTTGGTTAGAGCGTCCTACTAGATATAGGAAGGCCCTGGGTTCAAATCCCAGCGAGGTCCATGAATTTTTCACAATTTCTTTCTTCGTTTATTTAATTTCTCCTCGACCTACTATAGCCCATTTCTACGATTTAAACATTTAGTGGGGTCCACAATAATTATAATCTACGTATATGTGACGGCTTAAAGTTCACAATAATTTGTATATATGCGCATTGTTCGCGCTGAGTATTCATCTCTCCATTTAGAAGAGTGTACTCGTTACGATTTGTAAAAAGACTTGTGAAAGATTCATTGACTTCAATGGGATCTTGTGGCTCAGTTGGTTAGAGCGTCCTACTAGATATAGGAAGGCCCTGGGTTCAAATCCCAGCGAGGTCCATGAATTTTTCACAATTTCTTTCTTCGTTTATTTAATTTCTCCTCGACCTACTATAGCCCATTTCTACGATTTAAACATTTAGTGGGGTCCACAATAATTATAATCTACGTATATGTGACGGCTTAAAGTTCACAATAATTTGTATATATGCGCATTGTTCGCGCTGAGTATTCATCTCTCCATTTAGAAGAGTGTACTCGTTACGATTTGTAAAAAGACTTGTGAAAGATTCATTGACTTCAATGGGATCTTGTGGCTCAGTTGGTTAGAGCGTCCTACTAGATATAGGAAGGCCCTGGGTTCAAATCCCAGCGAGGTCCATGAATTTTTCACAATTTCTTTCTTCGTTTATTTAATTTCTCCTCGACCTACTATAGCCCATTTCTACGATTTAAACATTTAGTGGGGTCCACAATAATTATAATCTACGTATATGTGACGGCTTAAAGTTCACAATAATTTGTATATATGCGCATTGTTCGCGCTGAGTATTCATCTCTCCATTTAGAAGAGTGTACTCGTTACGATTTGTAAAAAGACTTGTGAAAGATTCATTGACTTCAATGGGATCTTGTGGCTCAGTTGGTTAGAGCGTCCTACTAGATATAGGAAGGCCCTGGGTTCAAATCCCAGCGAGGTCCATGAATTTTTCACAATTTCTTTCTTCGTTTATTTAATTTCTCCTCGACCTACTATAGCCCATTTCTACGATTTAAACATTTAGTGGGGTCCACAATAATTATAATCTACGTATATGTGACGGCTTAAAGTTCACAATAATTTGTATATATGCGCATTGTTCGCGCTGAGTATTCATCTCTCCATTTAGAAGAGTGTACTCGTTACGATTTGTAAAAAGACTTGTGAAAGATTCATTGACTTCAATGGGATCTTGTGGCTCAGTTGGTTAGAGCGTCCTACTAGATATAGGAAGGCCCTGGGTTCAAATCCCAGCGAGGTCCATGAATTTTTCACAATTTCTTTCTTCGTTTATTTAATTTCTCCTCGACCTACTATAGCCCATTTCTACGATTTAAACATTTAGTGGGGTCCACAATAATTATAATCTACGTATATGTGACGGCTTAAAGTTCACAATAATTTGTATATATGCGCATTGTTCGCGCTGAGTATTCATCTCTCCATTTAGAAGAGTGTACTCGTTACGATTTGTAAAAAGACTTGTGAAAGAATTCATTGACTTCAATGGGATCTTGTGGCTCAGTTGGTTAGAGCGTCCTACTAGATATAGGAAGGCCCTGGGTTCAAATCCCAGCGAGGTCCATGAATTTTTCACAATTTCTTTCTTCGTTTATTTAATTTCTCCTCGACCTACTATAGCCCATTTCTACGATTTAAACATTTAGTGGGGTCCACAATAATTATAATCTACGTATATGTGACGGCTTAAAGTTCACAATAATTTGTATATATGCGCATTGTTCGCGCTGAGTATTCATCTCTCCATTTAGAAGAGTGTACTCGTTACGATTTGTAAAAAGACTTGTGAAAGATTCATTGACTTCAATGGGATCTTGTGGCTCAGTTGGTTAGAGCGTCCTACTAGATATAGGAAGGCCCTGGGTTCAAATCCCAGCGAGGTCCATGAATTTTTCACAATTTCTTTCTTCGTTTATTTAATTTCTCCTCGACCTACTATAGCCCATTTCTACGATTTAAACATTTAGTGGGGTCCACAATAATTATAATCTACGTATATGTGACGGCTTAAAGTTCACAATAATTTGTATATATGCGCATTGTTCGCGCTGAGTATTCATCTCTCCATTTAGAAGAGTGTACTCGTTACGATTTGTAAAAAGACTTGTGAAAGATTCATTGACTTCAATGGGATCTTGTGGCTCAGTTGGTTAGAGCGTCCTACTAGATATAGGAAGGCCCTGGGTTCAAATCCCAGCGAGGTCCATGAATTTTTCACAATTTCTTTCTTCGTTTATTTAATTTCTCCTCGACCTACTATAGCCCATTTCTACGATTTAAACATTTAGTGGGGTCCACAATAATTATAATCTACGTATATGTGACGGCTTAAAGTTCACAATAATTTGTATATATGCGCATTGTTCGCGCTGAGTATTCATCTCTCCATTTAGAAGAGTGTACTCGTTACGATTTGTAAAAAGACTTGTGAAAGATTCATTGACTTCAATGGGATCTTGTGGCTCAGTTGGTTAGAGCGTCCTACTAGATATAGGAAGGCCCTGGGTTCAAATCCCAGCGAGGTCCATGAATTTTTCACAATTTCTTTCTTCGTTTATTTAATTTCTCCTCGACCTACTATAGCCCATTTCTACGATTTAAACATTTAGTGGGGTCCACAATAATTATAATCTACGTATATGTGACGGCTTAAAGTTCACAATAATTTGTATATATGCGCATTGTTCGCGCTGAGTATTCATCTCTCCATTTAGAAGAGTGTACTCGTTACGATTTGTAAAAAGACTTGTGAAAGATTCATTGACTTCAATGGGATCTTGTGGCTCAGTTGGTTAGAGCGTCCTACTAGATATAGGAAGGCCCTGGGTTCAAATCCCAGCGAGGTCCATGAATTTTTCACAATTTCTTTCTTCGTTTATTTAATTTCTCCTCGACCTACTATAGCCCATTTCTACGATTTAAACATTTAGTGGGGTCCACAATAATTATAATCTACGTATATGTGACGGCTTAAAGTTCACAATAATTTGTATATATGCGCATTGTTCGCGCTGAGTATTCATCTCTCCATTTAGAAGAGTGTACTCGTTACGATTTGTAAAAAGACTTGTGAAAGATTCATTGACTTCAATGGGATCTTGTGGCTCAGTTGGTTAGAGCGTCCTACTAGATATAGGAAGGCCCTGGGTTCAAATCCCAGCGAGGTCCATGAATTTTTCACAATTTCTTTCTTCGTTTATTTAATTTCTCCTCGACCTACTATAGCCCATTTCTACGATTTAAACATTTAGTGGGGTCCACAATAATTATAATCTACGTATATGTGACGGCTTAAAGTTCACAATAATTTGTATATATGCGCATTGTTCGCGCTGAGTATTCATCTCTCCATTTAGAAGAGTGTACTCGTTACGATTTGTAAAAAAGACTTGTGAAAGATTCATTGACTTCAATGGGATCTTGTGGCTCAGTTGGTTAGAGCGTCCTACTAGATATAGGAAGGCCCTGGGTTCAAATCCCAGCGAGGTCCATGAATTTTTCACAATTTCTTTCTTCGTTTATTTAATTTCTCCTCGACCTACTATAGCCCATTTCTACGATTTAAACATTTAGTGGGGTCCACAATAATTATAATCTACGTATATGTGACGGCTTAAAGTTCACAATAATTTGTATATATGCGCATTGTTCGCGCTGAGTATTCATCTCTCCATTTAGAAGAGTGTACTCGTTACGATTTGTAAAAAGACTTGTGAAAGATTCATTGACTTCAATGGGATCTTGTGGCTCAGTTGGTTAGAGCGTCCTACTAGATATAGGAAGGCCCTGGGTTCAAATCCCAGCGAGGTCCATGAATTTTTCACAATTTCTTTCTTCGTTTATTTAATTTCTCCTCGACCTACTATAGCCCATTTCTACGATTTAAACATTTAGTGGGGTCCACAATAATTATAATCTACGTATATGTGACGGCTTAAAGTTCACAATAATTTGTATATATGCGCATTGTTCGCGCTGAGTATTCATCTCTCCATTTAGAAGAGTGTACTCGTTACGATTTGTAAAAAGACTTGTGAAAGATTCATTGACTTCAATGGGATCTTGTGGCTCAGTTGGTTAGAGCGTCCTACTAGATATAGGAAGGCCCTGGGTTCAAATCCCAGCGAGGTCCATGAATTTTTCACAATTTCTTTCTTCGTTTATTTAATTTCTCCTCGACCTACTATAGCCCATTTCTACGATTTAAACATTTAGTGGGGTCCACAATAATTATAATCTACGTATATGTGACGGCTTAAAGTTCACAATAATTTGTATATATGCGCATTGTTCGCGCTGAGTATTCATCTCTCCATTTAGAAGAGTGTACTCGTTACGATTTGTAAAAAGACTTGTGAAAGATTCATTGACTTCAATGGGATCTTGTGGCTCAGTTGGTTAGAGCGTCCTACTAGATATAGGAAGGCCCTGGGTTCAAATCCCAGCGAGGTCCATGAATTTTTCACAATTTCTTTCTTCGTTTATTTAATTTCTCCTCGACCTACTATAGCCCATTTCTACGATTTAAACATTTAGTGGGGTCCACAATAATTATAATCTACGTATATGTGACGGCTTAAAGTTCACAATAATTTGTATATATGCGCATTGTTCGCGCTGAGTATTCATCTCTCCATTTAGAAGAGTGTACTCGTTACGATTTGTAAAAAGACTTGTGAAAGATTCATTGACTTCAATGGGATCTTGTGGCTCAGTTGGTTAGAGCGTCCTACTAGATATAGGAAGGCCCTGGGTTCAAATCCCAGCGAGGTCCATGAATTTTTCACAATTTCTTTCTTCGTTTATTTAATTTCTCCTCGACCTACTATAGCCCATTTCTACGATTTAAACATTTAGTGGGGTCCACAATAATTATAATCTACGTATATGTGACGGCTTAAAGTTCACAATAATTTGTATATATGCGCATTGTTCGCGCTGAGTATTCATCTCTCCATTTAGAAGAGTGTACTCGTTACGATTTGTAAAAAGACTTGTGAAAGATTCATTGACTTCAATGGGATCTTGTGGCTCAGTTGGTTAGAGCGTCCTACTAGATATAGGAAGGCCCTGGGTTCAAATCCCAGCGAGGTCCATGAATTTTTCACAATTTCTTTCTTCGTTTATTTAATTTCTCCTCGACCTACTATAGCCCATTTCTACGATTTAAACATTTAGTGGGGTCCACAATAATTATAATCTACGTATATGTGACGGCTTAAAGTTCACAATAATTTGTATATATGCGCATTGTTCGCGCTGAGTATTCATCTCTCCATTTAGAAGAGTGTACTCGTTACGATTTGTAAAAAGACTTGTGAAAGATTCATTGACTTCAATGGGATCTTGTGGCTCAGTTGGTTAGAGCGTCCTACTAGATATAGGAAGGCCCTGGGTTCAAATCCCAGCGAGGTCCATGAATTTTTCACAATTTCTTTCTTCGTTTATTTAATTTCTCCTCGACCTACTATAGCCCATTTCTACGATTTAAACATTTAGTGGGGTCCACAATAATTATAATCTACGTATATGTGACGGCTTAAAGTTCACAATAATTTGTATATATGCGCATTGTTCGCGCTGAGTATTCATCTCTCCATTTAGAAGAGTGTACTCGTTACGATTTGTAAAAAGACTTGTGAAAGATTCATTGACTTCAATGGGATCTTGTGGCTCAGTTGGTTAGAGCGTCCTACTAGATATAGGAAGGCCCTGGGTTCAAATCCCAGCGAGGTCCATGAATTTTTCACAATTTCTTTCTTCGTTTATTTAATTTCTCCTCGACCTACTATAGCCCATTTCTACGATTTAAACATTTAGTGGGGTCCACAATAATTATAATCTACGTATATGTGACGGCTTAAAGTTCACAATAATTTGTATATATGCGCATTGTTCGCGCTGAGTATTCATCTCTCCATTTAGAAGAGTGTACTCGTTACGATTTGTAAAAAGACTTGTGAAAGATTCATTGACTTCAATGGGATCTTGTGGCTCAGTTGGTTAGAGCGTCCTACTAGATATAGGAAGGCCCTGGGTTCAAATCCCAGCGAGGTCCATGAATTTTTCACAATTTCTTTCTTCGTTTATTTAATTTCTCCTCGACCTACTATAGCCCATTTCTACGATTTAAACATTTAGTGGGGTCCACAATAATTATAATCTACGTATATGTGACGGCTTAAAGTTCACAATAATTTGTATATATGCGCATTGTTCGCGCTGAGTATTCATCTCTCCATTTAGAAGAGTGTACTCGTTACGATTTGTAAAAAGACTTGTGAAAGATTCATTGACTTCAATGGGATCTTGTGGCTCAGTTGGTTAGAGCGTCCTACTAGATATAGGAAGGCCCTGGGTTCAAATCCCAGCGAGGTCCATGAATTTTTCACAATTTCTTTCTTCGTTTATTTAATTTCTCCTCGACCTACTATAGCCCATTTCTACGATTTAAACATTTAGTGGGGTCCACAATAATTATAATCTACGTATATGTGACGGCTTAAAGTTCACAATAATTTGTATATATGCGCATTGTTCGCGCTGAGTATTCATCTCTCCATTTAGAAGAGTGTACTCGTTACGATTTGTAAAAAGACTTGTGAAAGATTCATTGACTTCAATGGGATCTTGTGGCTCAGTTGGTTAGAGCGTCCTACTAGATATAGGAAGGCCCTGGGTTCAAATCCCAGCGAGGTCCATGAATTTTTCACAATTTCTTTCTTCGTTTATTTAATTTCTCCTCGACCTACTATAGCCCATTTCTACGATTTAAACATTTAGTGGGGTCCACAATAATTATAATCTACGTATATGTGACGGCTTAAAGTTCACAATAATTTGTATATATGCGCATTGTTCGCGCTGAGTATTCATCTCTCCATTTAGAAGAGTGTACTCGTTACGATTTGTAAAAAGACTTGTGAAAGATTCATTGACTTCAATGGGATCTTGTGGCTCAGTTGGTTAGAGCGTCCTACTAGATATAGGAAGGCCCTGGGTTCAAATCCCAGCGAGGTCCATGAATTTTTCACAATTTCTTTCTTCGTTTATTTAATTTCTCCTCGACCTACTATAGCCCATTTCTACGATTTAAACATTTAGTGGGGTCCACAATAATTATAATCTACGTATATGTGACGGCTTAAAGTTCACAATAATTTGTATATATGCGCATTGTTCGCGCTGAGTATTCATCTCTCCATTTAGAAGAGTGTACTCGTTACGATTTGTAAAAAGACTTGTGAAAGATTCAATGACTTCAATGGGATCTTGTGGCTCAGTTGGTTAGAGCGTCCTACTAGATATAGGAAGGCCCTGGGTTCAAATCCCAGCGAGGTCCATGAATTTTTCACAATTTCTTTCTTCGTTTATTTAATTTCTCCTCGACCTACTATAGCCCATTTCTACGATTTAAACATTTAGTGGGGTCCACAATAATTATAATCTACGTATATGTGACGGCTTAAAGTTCACAATAATTTGTATATATGCGCATTGTTCGCGCTGAGTATTCATCTCTCCATTTAGAAGAGTGTACTCGTTACGATTTGTAAAAAGACTTGTGAAAGATTCATTGACTTCAATGGGATCTTGTGGCTCAGTTGGTTAGAGCGTCCTACTAGATATAGGAAGGCCCTGGGTTCAAATCCCAGCGAGGTCCATGAATTTTTCACAATTTCTTTCTTCGTTTATTTAATTTCTCCTCGACCTACTATAGCCCATTTCTACGATTTAAACATTTAGTGGGGTCCACAATAATTATAATCTACGTATATGTGACGGCTTAAAGTTCACAATAATTTGTATATATGCGCATTGTTCGCGCTGAGTATTCATCTCTCCATTTAGAAGAGTGTACTCGTTACGATTTGTAAAAAGACTTGTGAAAGATTCATTGACTTCAATGGGATCTTGTGGCTCAGTTGGTTAGAGCGTCCTACTAGATATAGGAAGGCCCTGGGTTCAAATCCCAGCGAGGTCCATGAATTTTTCACAATTTCTTTCTTCGTTTATTTAATTTCTCCTCGACCTACTATAGCCCATTTCTACGATTTAAACATTTAGTGGGGTCCACAATAATTATAATCTACGTATATGTGACGGCTTAAAGTTCACAATAATTTGTATATATGCGCATTGTTCGCGCTGAGTATTCATCTCTCCATTTAGAAGAGTGTACTCGTTACGATTTGTAAAAAGACTTGTGAAAGATTCATTGACTTCAATGGGATCTTGTGGCTCAGTTGGTTAGAGCGTCCTACTAGATATAGGAAGGCCCTGGGTTCAAATCCCAGCGAGGTCCATGAATTTTTCACAATTTCTTTCTTCGTTTATTTAATTTCTCCTCGACCTACTATAGCCCATTTCTACGATTTAAACATTTAGTGGGGTCCACAATAATTATAATCTACGTATATGTGACGGCTTAAAGTTCACAATAATTTGTATATATGCGCATTGTTCGCGCTGAGTATTCATCTCTCCATTTAGAAGAGTGTACTCGTTACGATTTGTAAAAAGACTTGTGAAAGATTCATTGACTTCAATGGGATCTTGTGGCTCAGTTGGTTAGAGCGTCCTACTAGATATAGGAAGGCCCTGGGTTCAAATCCCAGCGAGGTCCATGAATTTTTCACAATTTCTTTCTTCGTTTATTTAATTTCTCCTCGACCTACTATAGCCCATTTCTACGATTTAAACATTTAGTGGGGTCCACAATAATTATAATCTACGTATATGTGACGGCTTAAAGTTCACAATAATTTGTATATATGCGCATTGTTCGCGCTGAGTATTCATCTCTCCATTTAGAAGAGTGTACTCGTTACGATTTGTAAAAAGACTTGTGAAAGATTCATTGACTTCAATGGGATCTTGTGGCTCAGTTGGTTAGAGCGTCCTACTAGATATAGGAAGGCCCTGGGTTCAAATCCCAGCGAGGTCCATGAATTTTTCACAATTTCTTTCTTCGTTTATTTAATTTCTCCTCGACCTACTATAGCCCATTTCTACGATTTAAACATTTAGTGGGGTCCACAATAATTATAATCTACGTATATGTGACGGCTTAAAGTTCACAATAATTTGTATATATGCGCATTGTTCGCGCTGAGTATTCATCTCTCCATTTAGAAGAGTGTACTCGTTACGATTTGTAAAAAGACTTGTGAAAGATTCATTGACTTCAATGGGATCTTGTGGCTCAGTTGGTTAGAGCGTCCTACTAGATATAGGAAGGCCCTGGGTTCAAATCCCAGCGAGGTCCATGAATTTTTCACAATTTCTTTCTTCGTTTATTTAATTTCTCCTCGACCTACTATAGCCCATTTCTACGATTTAAACATTTAGTGGGGTCCACAATAATTATAATCTACGTATATGTGACGGCTTAAAGTTCACAATAATTTGTATATATGCGCATTGTTCGCGCTGAGTATTCATCTCTCCATTTAGAAGAGTGTACTCGTTACGATTTGTAAAAAGACTTGTGAAAGATTCATTGACTTCAATGGGATCTTGTGGCTCAGTTGGTTAGAGCGTCCTACTAGATATAGGAAGGCCCTGGGTTCAAATCCCAGCGAGGTCCATGAATTTTTCACAATTTCTTTCTTCGTTTATTTAATTTCTCCTCGACCTACTATAGCCCATTTCTACGATTTAAACATTTAGTGGGGTCCACAATAATTATAATCTACGTATATGTGACGGCTTAAAGTTCACAATAATTTGTATATATGCGCATTGTTCGCGCTGAGTATTCATCTCTCCATTTAGAAGAGTGTACTCGTTACGATTTGTAAAAAGACTTGTGAAAGATTCATTGACTTCAATGGGATCTTGTGGCTCAGTTGGTTAGAGCGTCCTACTAGATATAGGAAGGCCCTGGGTTCAAATCCCAGCGAGGTCCATGAATTTTTCACAATTTCTTTCTTCGTTTATTTAATTTCTCCTCGACCTACTATAGCCCATTTCTACGATTTAAACATTTAGTGGGGTCCACAATAATTATAATCTACGTATATGTGACGGCTTAAAGTTCACAATAATTTGTATATATGCGCATTGTTCGCGCTGAGTATTCATCTCTCCATTTAGAAGAGTGTACTCGTTACGATTTGTAAAAAGACTTGTGAAAGATTCATTGACTTCAATGGGATCTTGTGGCTCAGTTGGTTAGAGCGTCCTACTAGATATAGGAAGGCCCTGGGTTCAAATCCCAGCGAGGTCCATGAATTTTTCACAATTTCTTTCTTCGTTTATTTAATTTCTCCTCGACCTACTATAGCCCATTTCTACGATTTAAACATTTAGTGGGGTCCACAATAATTATAATCTACGTATATGTGACGGCTTAAAGTTCACAATAATTTGTATATATGCGCATTGTTCGCGCTGAGTATTCATCTCTCCATTTAGAAGAGTGTACTCGTTACGATTTGTAAAAAGACTTGTGAAAGATTCATTGACTTCAATGGGATCTTGTGGCTCAGTTGGTTAGAGCGTCCTACTAGATATAGGAAGGCCCTGGGTTCAAATCCCAGCGAGGTCCATGAATTTTTCACAATTTCTTTCTTCGTTTATTTAATTTCTCCTCGACCTACTATAGCCCATTTCTACGATTTAAACATTTAGTGGGGTCCACAATAATTATAATCTACGTATATGTGACGGCTTAAAGTTCACAATAATTTGTATATATGCGCATTGTTCGCGCTGAGTATTCATCTCTCCATTTAGAAGAGTGTACTCGTTACGATTTGTAAAAAGACTTGTGAAAGATTCATTGACTTCAATGGGATCTTGTGGCTCAGTTGGTTAGAGCGTCCTACTAGATATAGGAAGGCCCTGGGTTCAAATCCCAGCGAGGTCCATGAATTTTTCACAATTTCTTTCTTCGTTTATTTAATTTCTCCTCGACCTACTATAGCCCATTTCTACGATTTAAACATTTAGTGGGGTCCACAATAATTATAATCTACGTATATGTGACGGCTTAAAGTTCACAATAATTTGTATATATGCGCATTGTTCGCGCTGAGTATTCATCTCTCCATTTAGAAGAGTGTACTCGTTACGATTTGTAAAAAGACTTGTGAAAGATTCATTGACTTCAATGGGATCTCGTGGCTCAGTTGGTTAGAGCGTCCTACTAGATATAGGAAGGCCCTGGGTTCAAATCCCAGCGAGGTCCATGAATTTTTCACAATTTCTTTCTTCGTTTATTTAATTTCTCCTCGACCTACTATAGCCCATTTCTACGATTTAAACATTTAGTGGGGTCCACAATAATTATAATCTACGTATATGTGACGGCTTAAAGTTCACAATAATTTGTATATATGCGCATTGTTCGCGCTGAGTATTCATCTCTCCATTTAGAAGAGTGTACTCGTTACGATTTGTAAAAAGACTTGTGAAAGATTCATTGACTTCAATGGGATCTTGTGGCTCAGTTGGTTAGAGCGTCCTACTAGATATAGGAAGGCCCTGGGTTCAAATCCCAGCGAGGTCCATGAATTTTTCACAATTTCTTTCTTCGTTTATTTAATTTCTCCTCGACCTACTATAGCCCATTTCTACGATTTAAACATTTAGTGGGGTCCACAATAATTATAATCTACGTATATGTGACGGCTTAAAGTTCACAATAATTTGTATATATGCGCATTGTTCGCGCTGAGTATTCATCTCTCCATTTAGAAGAGTGTACTCGTTACGATTTGTAAAAAGACTTGTGAAAGATTCATTGACTTCAATGGGATCTTGTGGCTCAGTTGGTTAGAGCGTCCTACTAGATATAGGAAGGCCCTGGGTTCAAATCCCAGCGAGGTCCATGAATTTTTCACAATTTCTTTCTTCGTTTATTTAATTTCTCCTCGACCTACTATAGCCCATTTCTACGATTTAAACATTTAGTGGGGTCCACAATAATTATAATCTACGTATATGTGACGGCTTAAAGTTCACAATAATTTGTATATATGCGCATTGTTCGCGCTGAGTATTCATCTCTCCATTTAGAAGAGTGTACTCGTTACGATTTGTAAAAAGACTTGTGAAAGATTCATTGACTTCAATGGGATCTTGTGGCTCAGTTGGTTAGAGCGTCCTACTAGATATAGGAAGGCCCTGGGTTCAAATCCCAGCGAGGTCCATGAATTTTTCACAATTTCTTTCTTCGTTTATTTAATTTCTCCTCGACCTACTATAGCCCATTTCTACGATTTAAACATTTAGTGGGGTCCACAATAATTATAATCTACGTATATGTGACGGCTTAAAGTTCACAATAATTTGTATATATGCGCATTGTTCGCGCTGAGTATTCATCTCTCCATTTAGAAGAGTGTACTCGTTACGATTTGTAAAAAGACTTGTGAAAGATTCATTGACTTCAATGGGATCTTGTGGCTCAGTTGGTTAGAGCGTCCTACTAGATATAGGAAGGCCCTGGGTTCAAATCCCAGCGAGGTCCATGAATTTTTCACAATTTCTTTCTTCGTTTATTTAATTTCTCCTCGACCTACTATAGCCCATTTCTACGATTTAAACATTTAGTGGGGTCCACAATAATTATAATCTACGTATATGTGATGGCTTAAAGTTCACAATAATTTGTATATATGCGCATTGTTCGCGCTGAGTATTCATCTCTCCATTTAGAAGAGTGTACTCGTTACGATTTGTAAAAAGACTTGTGAAAGATTCATTGACTTCAATGGGATCTTGTGGCTCAGTTGGTTAGAGCGTCCTACTAGATATAGGAAGGCCCTGGGTTCAAATCCCAGCGAGGTCCATGAATTTTTCACAATTTCTTTCTTCGTTTATTTAATTTCTCCTCGACCTACTATAGCCCATTTCTACGATTTAAACATTTAGTGGGGTCCACAATAATTATAATCTACGTATATGTGACGGCTTAAAGTTCACAATAATTTGTATATATGCGCATTGTTCGCGCTGAGTATTCATCTCTCCATTTAGAAGAGTGTACTCGTTACGATTTGTAAAAAGACTTGTGAAAGATTCATTGACTTCAATGGGATCTTGTGGCTCAGTTGGTTAGAGCGTCCTACTAGATATAGGAAGGCCCTGGGTTCAAATCCCAGCGAGGTCCATGAATTTTTCACAATTTCTTTCTTCGTTTATTTAATTTCTCCTCGACCTACTATAGCCCATTTCTACGATTTAAACATTTAGTGGGGTCCACAATAATTATAATCTACGTATATGTGACGGCTTAAAGTTCACAATAATTTGTATATATGCGCATTGTTCGCGCTGAGTATTCATCTCTCCATTTAGAAGAGTGTACTCGTTACGATTTGTAAAAAGACTTGTGAAAGATTCATTGACTTCAATGGGATCTTGTGGCTCAGTTGGTTAGAGCGTCCTACTAGATATAGGAAGGCCCTGGGTTCAAATCCCAGCGAGGTCCATGAATTTTTCACAATTTCTTTCTTCGTTTATTTAATTTCTCCTCGACCTACTATAGCCCATTTCTACGATTTAAACATTTAGTGGGGTCCACAATAATTATAATCTACGTATATGTGACGGCTTAAAGTTCACAATAATTTGTATATATGCGCATTGTTCGCGCTGAGTATTCATCTCTCCATTTAGAAGAGTGTACTCGTTACGATTTGTAAAAAGACTTGTGAAAGATTCATTGACTTCAATGGGATCTTGTGGCTCAGTTGGTTAGAGCGTCCTACTAGATATAGGAAGGCCCTGGGTTCAAATCCCAGCGAGGTCCATGAATTTTTCACAATTTCTTTCTTCGTTTATTTAATTTCTCCTCGACCTACTATAGCCCATTTCTACGATTTAAACATTTAGTGGGGTCCACAATAATTATAATCTACGTATATGTGACGGCTTAAAGTTCACAATAATTTGTATATATGCGCATTGTTCGCGCTGAGTATTCATCTCTCCATTTAGAAGAGTGTACTCGTTACGATTTGTAAAAAGACTTGTGAAAGATTCATTGACTTCAATGGGATCTTGTGGCTCAGTTGGTTAGAGCGTCCTACTAGATATAGGAAGGCCCTGGGTTCAAATCCCAGCGAGGTCCATGAATTTTTCACAATTTCTTTCTTCGTTTATTTAATTTCTCCTCGACCTACTATAGCCCATTTCTACGATTTAAACATTTAGTGGGGTCCACAATAATTATAATCTACGTATATGTGACGGCTTAAAGTTCACAATAATTTGTATATATGCGCATTGTTCGCGCTGAGTATTCATCTCTCCATTTAGAAGAGTGTACTCGTTACGATTTGTAAAAAGACTTGTGAAAGATTCATTGACTTCAATGGGATCTTGTGGCTCAGTTGGTTAGAGCGTCCTACTAGATATAGGAAGGCCCTGGGTTCAAATCCCAGCGAGGTCCATGAATTTTTCACAATTTCTTTCTTCGTTTATTTAATTTCTCCTCGACCTACTATAGCCCATTTCTACGATTTAAACATTTAGTGGGGTCCACAATAATTATAATCTACGTATATGTGACGGCTTAAAGTTCACAATAATTTGTATATATGCGCATTGTTCGCGCTGAGTATTCATCTCTCCATTTAGAAGAGTGTACTCGTTACGATTTGTAAAAAGACTTGTGAAAGATTCATTGACTTCAATGGGATCTTGTGGCTCAGTTGGTTAGAGCGTCCTACTAGATATAGGAAGGCCCTGGGTTCAAATCCCAGCGAGGTCCATGAATTTTTCACAATTTCTTTCTTCGTTTATTTAATTTCTCCTCGACCTACTATAGCCCATTTCTACGATTTAAACATTTAGTGGGGTCCACAATAATTATAATCTACGTATATGTGACGGCTTAAAGTTCACAATAATTTGTATATATGCGCATTGTTCGCGCTGAGTATTCATCTCTCCATTTAGAAGAGTGTACTCGTTACGATTTGTAAAAAGACTTGTGAAAGATTCATTGACTTCAATGGGATCTTGTGGCTCAGTTGGTTAGAGCGTCCTACTAGATATAGGAAGGCCCTGGGTTCAAATCCCAGCGAGGTCCATGAATTTTTCACAATTTCTTTCTTCGTTTATTTAATTTCTCCTCGACCTACTATAGCCCATTTCTACGATTTAAACATTTAGTGGGGTCCACAATAATTATAATCTACGTATATGTGACGGCTTAAAGTTCACAATAATTTGTATATATGCGCATTGTTCGCGCTGAGTATTCATCTCTCCATTTAGAAGAGTGTACTCGTTACGATTTGTAAAAAGACTTGTGAAAGATTCATTGACTTCAATGGGATCTTGTGGCTCAGTTGGTTAGAGCGTCCTACTAGATATAGGAAGGCCCTGGGTTCAAATCCCAGCGAGGTCCATGAATTTTTCACAATTTCTTTCTTCGTTTATTTAATTTCTCCTCGACCTACTATAGCCCATTTCTACGATTTAAACATTTAGTGGGGTCCACAATAATTATAATCTACGTATATGTGACGGCTTAAAGTTCACAATAATTTGTATATATGCGCATTGTTCGCGCTGAGTATTCATCTCTCCATTTAGAAGAGTGTACTCGTTACGATTTGTAAAAAGACTTGTGAAAGATTCATTGACTTCAATGGGATCTTGTGGCTCAGTTGGTTAGAGCGTCCTACTAGATATAGGAAGGCCCTGGGTTCAAATCCCAGCGAGGTCCATGAATTTTTCACAATTTCTTTCTTCGTTTATTTAATTTCTCCTCGACCTACTATAGCCCATTTCTACGATTTAAACATTTAGTGGGGTCCACAATAATTATAATCTACGTATATGTGACGGCTTAAAGTTCACAATAATTTGTATATATGCGCATTGTTCGCGCTGAGTATTCATCTCTCCATTTAGAAGAGTGTACTCGTTACGATTTGTAAAAAGACTTGTGAAAGATTCATTGACTTCAATGGGATCTTGTGGCTCAGTTGGTTAGAGCGTCCTACTAGATATAGGAAGGCCCTGGGTTCAAATCCCAGCGAGGTCCATGAATTTTTCACAATTTCTTTCTTCGTTTATTTAATTTCTCCTCGACCTACTATAGCCCATTTCTACGATTTAAACATTTAGTGGGGTCCACAATAATTATAATAATAGATTTTGGTTAAAATAGGCTAACCGGAAGTGGTACATTACTTGAAGTTGTTAACAGTTTTTCTTGAATAAAATGATTTTATTTTGATTTTAGAAATAATTGCTTCAAATAAAAGTTTTAGAGAATTAATTTCTGCGTCTAGCACATCAAGTATTATTAAATTAGCCCTTTGTATAAGCGAGATATGTAAATTTAAAAATTATGTACTTTGTTTTTGTAATAAAGCTTGCTATGGATTAGGACAAAAAAAAAATTCATGTCAGATTACGTTAAATACGTGCAATTTTATGATTCATACATTAACAAATATTATATTTTAATTGTGAAATTAGTCATAGCTATTCATTGTTGTAATCAAATATTTTTTTGTTGTAATCAAAACTCTCTTTAAAAAGAATCGTGTTAGATTAATGTTAATTTAAGATAGTAGTAAATGAATTATTTTTTGTTCTATATCAAAATATTTCTCGGGCTTGGCTTAAGCCTGTCAATATTTTGTAATTTAATTATTAAAAAAATCTGATGTGGCCAGCACATAACCTATCGCCGTATATTTTATCTGGCTGTATGCATAAAGCAAAGAATATTTTTATAAATACAAATAATATATTCATATAAATCTATGACGTATAAACTTCTTTATTATTCAATAATAGCATGTCTCAACATGAAGATATTTTACCATAAATTATGTTACAATAAATTACAAAGTAGAGTTTACCATATATAAATATTAGGCTGGTAACTGCAATTTTCAATTCGAACAACGTTGTTTACTTTCTCTTCATATTCTTCTAGTAAAAACATTAATTTTGGGCGGTCTAAAATGTATATATGGATTGTGCATCTATTCTTACATATCTTCTTTTACATTTCATTTTTTCATACATGTTATATCTAAATAACACTAATTCCCTTTAATAAAGTGACGGATAGATTGTACTCCGATTATTCTTATATCGATGTGTAATTTTGTCAATATTTACAACTTACTTGAGAAGAATTTGATAGATTTTTCGCAATTCAAAGTTACTCTAGTCTATAGTACTGGTGTACATTGTCCCATAATGTTTGAAACAAATTTAAGTTCTTCAACCTAGACTTGTCATCTCCATAATAGTCACAGATCAAGAATTAAGGGATTCTCCAAATACATTTTTCTTTCATTACTCATTATTTCTGACACTGACATTTATCTGTCAGTTACAAATAATTTAAATTTGCAACTATTTTTCATGGCATCCTTTCGGTTGTAAAATTAATTACAACATTATTTTATATATTATATTCCTTTTATCTCTAAATCTATAAAATATGTATAAAAATATTTAAATGTATCTGAAAGAGAATTTATTTTTCTTTAATATTATCAAGAAAAATTTTCAAAAAATAATATTTAGAAGATTTTTTTTCAAGAATCTTCTACTTCCGGTTGTCCAATTGTTACCAAAACCTTTTCAGATCTTCCCATGAATGTCCGATTGGGAAATACGTTGTTAAACAAATTTTAAGTCTTATAGTTTTTGAGTAACCGTCCTTCCAACATCCCACACACACACATCCACACACACACACACACACACACACACACACACACACACACACACATCATCGTAAAAATGTTAAAATCGGATTGTAGGGACCTTAAAACGTGCTTATTCAATAAAATCTGGATATGCAATTTTTAGCATGAATCCAATACCTCTCTTAGCGAGAGGTAAAAATATGTATAGTTTAATAATCGTACAAGGAAGTCATGTGGTGTCCACATCAGATTTTTTAAACTCAAAATGTCATTTACCTTCATTAATCAAGAGTATGCAGACATGCTTATAGTTTATGGTCAGACATGACAAAATGAAGACGGTACAGAGAGTTATTTCCAAATAGACGTACATTGCATCACTCTGTTTTTATCCGAACTTATCGATATCTACACGAATGTGGAACCTTCCAGCAAAAGACTTTGGATCTTGGCTCTTGGTAGGAATCCTGATGCCAACGCTGTTGATCCTGATGAAGGGATTTTGGAATTGATTCATGAAAATTCCAATATGTTATTATCGGCTTTATGCTAATTCACAAAATTGAATATGCGTGATTTTTATGTATGCCTGTATGTGTTCTAGACATTTCAACAATAAAAATTATTTAGAATTTTTTTATACTCATCTATTTTAATTATTTGTTAGTCAAATTAGTTATAATCAGTGTTGACAAACGTGTAGTTTTTCATAATGAAAGAAATGAAGAAATTTTGTCCTACTCTTCTAATTTTTCGAGATGTTTCCAATTCATTGTCGGGATTAACAGCATTTTTGAACGGTATGTGTAATATACCTATAATTTTCAATATTTAACTATTAATACAATAAGAAATAATATATGTATGTATGTACCTACAAACATTTCAAATTTTCAATTGGTTTCCATGACATTATTTGTGCAGTGAGATTTATTACAACAGATTATTATATAACTTATATATCTTAATCTCTAAATCTATAAAAGGTATAATAAAATATTTATATATATCAGATAGAGAATTTACTTTTCTTTAATAAGCAAAAATAAAAAAATAAAATTTTGAATTTCCGGTTGTTACAAAAACCTTTTCAGCTCTTCCTAGTAATGTCCGATTGAGTTAAACAGATATCAGTTATTATAGTTTTTGAGATTTTGTCTTTCCAACCGACCCACATACACACATACACATACACATACACACACACACACACACACACACACACACACACACATACACATACACATACACATACATACAGACATCATCGTAAAAATATTAAAATCGGATTGTAGGGGCCTTAAAACGTGTTTTATCATTAAAATCTGGATATGCGATTTTTAGCATGAATCCAATACCTCTCTTAGCGAGAGGTAAAAATAAAAAAATCTGTTGTGGCGAGCACAATACCTTCCGTCAATCTTGTATATAATGTATAAATTCCATACATAATTTTTCTTGCAAAAGATTCTAAATTTCCAGTAAAATTATTTCATAAACAAACTATTCAAATTGCACTTGACACTGACATCTTCTTCTTCTTTAGCTTTTCCCATTCGTTAGGGGTCGCTATTTTTGCGTGTCGTTCTCATTCAGTTTCTTTTCTCAAGTCTTCGGCAATACAGTCCTTCCATCTTATCTTTGGTATTCCTTTGTTTCTTCAACCTCCTATTACTAAACTATTCATTCTTGTTCCAATATAATTCTTCATTTCTCCTCATGACATGTTCAAACCAATGTAATCGTCTTTCTTGTATCTTTCTAGAAACTTGTAACACGAGTTATTTTCTTACCGTATCTTTCCGTGTCTTCCCCAACATCTACTCCAACATCCTCATCTCTGCCACATTAATTTACTTTTTATTGATACTGACATCTGTCAATTTGAATTATATGAATATATTAGTAGATTCCATGTTTAGCATAGCTGGCTGAATTATAAAATTTAATTTCTTTAAAATTCTTTAACTCGGTGTCTATTGAATATGAAGTATAAAATGTAATCAAAACGTATAGAGAATAATATATTCTTTAAGTTATAATAACGTTAAATGTCAATAAATCTAATTTAACTGTTAAATCTTCAAATGAGGCTACTTCCGGTTCACCAATTATAATCAAAATCTAATCACTTCTTCTGGATGTAAACTTGAAGAATACGAAAAAATTATAATTTTTGGAATCGTGGTATTGAAGTTATGCGATCCGGAACTTTTATCACACACACACAGACACACGCACAGTCACACACACATACATACATACATACATACATACATCATCGTAAAAATGGTAAAATCGTATTATAGGGACCCTAAAACATGCTTATACACTAAAAACTCATCATTGAATTTTTTGACCAAAGACAATACCTTCCTTACCTAAAGGTGACGGAAGGTAAAAAATCATGAAAAATCTAAGATCATTGGAAAGAGAAAAAATAGGTATTTAAAAAAAAATCCAATATGGCGTTCATTTTAAATAAGAAAGTTGCTGGGTACTAATTTCTCCATCTTTAATTTTATTCTGCCATCACTTTTAAGTTTGTCTTATCAAATCATGTAACTTTTATATGAAACATTTTTTATATCTTCTATAATTAAGGAGTTATTTGATATTTTTTAATTTCGTGATTTTCAGTTTTTATTTTTAATAATTTTCAAACTGTTCGGAATTTTAAATTTCCTCAAACCTGCACAACATTACCCATTTAACCGACATCGTAGCTTTTATAGTTTCCTAGATCTCAATGGTATACCACTTAATTTGGGACAGCCTGTATAATATTTACTTACCATTACCGCGGACGGCAAGTAAATGTTATAGCCGTATGTAATCATGGAAATCAATTATGCAATAAAAGTTCCGCTTACTGCATTTAAATTTTGTTATCAATGGGTGTATTGTAAAAATAACTATATCGGTATGGAAAATAGAAAGTTTTTCTAATTATTTCAAATTCAAAATAATGATTGTTTTTACTAGAAGCTTTTCAATTCTATCACAAAGACGGCGCCCAACTTTTTGGCATAAAACTGTGCTACGCAAATTTATTTATCATTTCCAATCTATCTATATATTTTTTAATTAATAGTCGTACTGAAACTCAGATTCAAAGTCGAAATCAGGTGTATTTTTTCTTAAAAAATGTTGAATTATTAGTAAACTAAAAGTTTATTGTAAATTTTATGTTCTAAATGAATGTGAGTTATTGTTTATTGAAATCTAATTAATTGAACTGTTTTGAAATAAGTTTTGATTTATTACTATCGAAATAGCTGCATGTTTACCTCCTTGCACCTCCCGCCCCTGTATTTAGATTGTATCAACAACTATTTCTTAACTTTGTGATACAAATATTAAAACCAAATTTATTGCCCATATTTTTTAATCACATTTCTAATATTTATTTATTTTCAATTAATTTAGAGATAAAAAAATAACAATTGCAATTATGTCGCATTACTTCACTGTATGTACCGTATAACTATTTATGTTGTAATTTATCCAAATTTCGAAATATATAAATATTTCAAGGCCTGTTTTCCCATTTTTGGGTGTACCAATCTGTTTCTAATTCCAGATTTCGGTAATGACAATAAAACTAACGTTGAGGATGTTTATTAAGCTTTACCCCAAGGACTCGAAGCTCTTCAAGTCTCAAGTTTAATACATTCACTACCTAACTAATTTGACTCGTTACTGTATTTCGGGGAGTATTTGGAATTTTTGAAAGATTTCAAGAGCGGTAATATGTGTGTGGCTTAGTGAGCTTAAAGTAATGAGGGTGACCTAGAGCCATTATAGTGACTTTTGGTCTATGTCAAGCACTGAGGTAAGAAAAGACCAACGGTTACTTTAATAGGCGTCTAAATATACCGGGTGTTAATTGAAAAACGGGGCATAGGCATTTATCATGAGAAATCAGTTATTCCTTACGCAAAACTTCCCAAATAATTTTAGACAAAAATCTTTTAAATAAAAGTTGTAGATAATAAAATTCTACATCTAAATCATCTTTTATGTTGCATGTTTAGTAACCTGTAAAATCCAATTTGAAATTTTATAAAAGAAATACATATCGTTTTAATTATCAGAAATTCAAATTCCATACAAAAATTACAGATAATAATATTCTACACCTAAGTCGATACACATATTTTGTTTTTATATTCTACATCTAAATCAATGAACAAATTTTATTTTTATTTTGTGACCTGCAAAATCAAAATTCTGATAGTTGAAACGATATGCATACCTTTGTAATTTTGTTTACATTCATAGCTATCACTACAAATGAGCAATGTTTATTAAATTTCAAACTGGATTTTACAGGTTACTAAACGTGCAAAATAAAACCTGTTTATTACTTTGGGTGTATACTTTAATTATCAACAACTTTTATTTGAAACATTGTTGTATAAAATTAAATGGGAGGTTTTGCGCAAGCAAAAACTGATTTCCCATGTTAATCGCCTATGGCGCATTTTTAATTATCATGCTGTATATAAAACGATTCGACTTATTTGAAAAAAAATCTGTTGCGTCAATTACAATACCTTCTCTCGCCCTTTCCAATGTAGGATATATAAATGTCGTATTTAACATTTCTTGTACACACAAAAAATTCTATTTACATCTATTCCTTATATTTCGATATTTTTTTATAAATTTAAATTCATCCTATGATCATGTTTTCTCCTCCTCTTTTAAATGTTCGGGTTCTTCCAATTAATTGACGGGATTGGCGGCATTTCTGAAGAGTGTATGTAATATACCTATAATTTTAAATATTTAATTAATAATACAATAAGAAATACTGCCGTTCCCAGAAAAAGCCGTCCGTACTCTATAAATTTTTGGCACTGACATTAGTGGCAATTATCTGTCCATTACAAACATTTTAATTTCTCAACTGGTTACCACTTAGTTGTTTGGGCTATGGGATTTACTATAACATATTATTTTATATATTATATTTTTATATCTCTAAATCTATAGAAGATATAATAAAAAATAATAATCGCATTGAGAATTTTATGTTCTTTAATATTTGCAGATGGAAAACGTAACGTAACGATACGCGATAACGTTATAATAAGGATTTATTTATTATCTCTTTTTAATAATGTTATAATTACGAAATAACGATATGTAACCCTAACGTAACAAATAACGTTTCACTATAATGTTGTCCAAGTTTACAAATTTTACAAGATTTTAGCTGTTTGAAAATATAATATCCTGATAATTTATTTCGTGTTTTATAATGAATAGATGCCACTAGTGGTCAAATTCAAATATTGAACACTTATTTCACTTCTAGAATAAGATAAGTAAGTTTTTCATAATACATTGTTTTTAATTTTAATTTTTAATGAATTTTTATTACAAACGTTATAAAACAAAACAAAAATAACGTTATTATAACATCACATAACGTTATTTTGTTTTTTATTAAGTTATTTATAACGTTACGACGTAACTTTTTTTTTTATGGAACAACTTAAATTTTGTTAACATCCCTTCCCTGATTTGAAGTAACATAAATTTTCAAAAAATAATACTAATAAGATTTTTGTTAAAATAGTACTACTTCCGGTAGTCCAGTTGTTACCAGAACCTATTCAACTCTTCCTATAACTGTTACATTGAGAAATCCGTAGTTACACAGGTCGCTAGTCTTATAGAATTTGAGAAATCGTACCTCCAATATCAAGACACACACACACACACACACACACACACACCCACACACACAGAGAGAGAGAGATCATCGTAAAAATTCGGATTCTAGGGACCTTAAAACGCGCTTAATCGCTAAAATCTGTATATGCGATTTTTAGCATCAATCCAATACCTCTCTTAGCGAGAGGTAAAAAAGTATTTACTGCACTGGAAAACCATTTTTCTTCATTTTATAAAATCTCTAGTGTACTAAAACAAATTTAATTATATAAATTTTGAAGATTATTTTAACGTGAAACTAGTTTGCGTCCTTTGAAAAAGATGACCACTAATATACCGAGTGTTGTATTTCGCTCAGTATACACCGTATAGATACTATTATTATACTATTATTGGTAAATATACGTTTTGTATTATTAGTTCATATCTCTTCGAATGTCAATACATGTTACTGCTGAATGTGTCAATATAACTATGGAAACATATAACATATAAAACTATGGTAACATATGGGAATATATTCGCCCCCCCCTGTTAAATTAGTTCCTTCCATGTAGCGCTGAGGTGGTCTTCTGAATCTGGTACTACGACGGAGACCATTGTCTCAGATAACTTCTTTTGCACGTCCCATATTCTTCGCTGAATGTTCGGTAATTCCTATTGATGTATTCTCTGTATCTAGAGTAATTCTTGGCCGTATTTGTTCGGTATGACGTCTTATCTCTACACCTTCGCTATCTTTTACAACATACTTGTTTTTTACTTCCTTGTACGTAAGTAAAGGAAGTATTGTAATCGCGAAAAATTTCGGTTTTCAGATTTCTGCGGAAATATCCATTTTGATCATCCCTGAATTCATTTTGACTAATTTCGTCGTGACGTCTGTACGTACGTCCGTACGTACGTTCGTATCTCGCATAACTCAAAAACGGTAAGCCGTAGAAAGTTGAAATTTTGTATTTAGGACTCCTATAACATCTAGTTGTGCACCTCCCTTTCTGGTTATTACACAATTTCCAGAAGTGGCACTTTACATGAAGCCTATAATAGATTTTAATGAAAAACTGTTTTAAAATATAATCCAAAACTTTTCAAATTTGGTATACAAGACTTTTATGTCAATCAAAATAACATAATAGATTTTGGTTAAAATAGTCTAACCGGAAGTGGTACATTACTTGAAGTTGTTAACAGTTTTTCTTGAATAAAATGATTTTATTTTGATTTTAGAAATAATTGCTTCAAATAAAAGTTTTAGAGAATTCATTTCTGCGTCTAGCACATCAAGTATTATTAAATTAGCCCTTTGTATAAGCAAGATATCTAAATTTAAAAATTATATACTTTTTGTTTTTGTAATAAAGCTTGCTATGGATTAGGACAAAAACATAAAAAAAATGTTCATGTCAAATTACGTTAAATACGTGTAATTTTATGATTCGTACAATAACAAATATTATATTTTTATTGTGAAATTAGTCATATTCATTGTTGTAATCAAATATTTCTTTGTTGTAATCAAAACTCTCTTTAAAAAGAACCGGGTTAGATTATGGTCGCTATGTATCTTACTGTTTTGAAGTTAAAATTAATATTTTGTAATTTATTTATTAAAAATTATGTATAGTTTAATAATCGTACAAGGAAGTCGTGTGGTGTCCACATCAGATTTTTTTTAAGTATTGTAGCTGGTGTCCATGATTTTTCTAATCTTGTGCGTATATACAGACCATCATAGGTACAGACATTTGTTGTTTTATTATCATTACATAATATATTTTCGAAACTGTAACGCTCTCTTCTTGTTGGGTCGTATATTATCTAAAAGACAGGATAATTGACGTCCAAACATCATCTGGGCAGGTGATTTCCCCGTGGTTGTGTGGGGTTTATTCCGATAGCTAAAAAGGAAATTTAACAACTTATGTTTTTGAATCAAAATATCATCTCCGCTAGGTAACATTTTTGATTTAAAGTTCTACGAAGACGTTCTGCGAGCCCATTTGTCCGAGGATAATATGGTGATGTTGTAATATGATGAATACCTCTGTCATCACAATATTTCTTGAAGTTAGTTAGAAGCAGTATAGTGAAAATGATTAGGCAGAAGACTCACGTCATCAACCTGAAAAAACCTAACTTGTAGAAATTATTAGTTATTTATTTTTAAAAAAGAAGAAAAAAAGACTAGTATTAAAGAAACGTATATATTAATGAATTTAAAATTATTTCTAAGTCAATCCTTATTCCTTTTATGGAATATAAAATTATTTGACACAACACGGTCATTCTCAGTAGTGTCAACGTATGGTAAGAAAATAAACTACAATTATTTCAAATAATTTTATAATCCGTAAAAGGAATAATGATTGACTTAAAAATTATTGTAAATATCATAAATATATACATTATTTACTCGTAATACTAGAACTTTTTTTCTTCTTCGTTTAAAAATAAAGAACAACCAGTCATTTCTACATATTATATTTCATTTTATAAGGTTTCTACCTAATCATTTTCACTATAAATTGTGGACCATTATCGGAAACTATTATTTTTGGGAATTCAAATGTGCAAAGTATTTCTTCTGAAGTTTCACATAACGTTTTACTGTTGATCTAATTTACTGGTTTAATTTCTATCTATTTTGATAAAGCGTTTGAAAAAACTAACCAATATTTCTGCTCGAATCATCCAGCGAAGTCTATATGAATTCGTTTCCATATATTATCAGGTATGGACCATGAATATACTGGTAATTCAGACCAGCGTGAAGTTGGCTCGTTTTTGGAAGCACATAAAAATAATCTTTTTTATATTAGTAATTAGTGCTTCGTTAGTGTTCTTTTGTGCCTCAAATTTTTTTGAAATTAATTGAACGGTTCACAAAATAATTAACATATTATTTAATGACGTACCAACTTCACACTCAGCACGTCATTAATAAAATTTTAAATTATTGTTAGTGCATCGTTAGTGCTCTTTTGTACTTTTTTTTTTGAAATTCATAAAACGGTTTATGAAATAATTAACATTATATATTGACGTGCCAACTTCACACCTAGCACGTCATTAATAAAATATCTAGTAATTTAATACATCTTTTATTAGCGCTTCATTAGTGCTCTTTGGGCTTTAACTTTTTTTGAAATTCATAAAACGGTTCATGAAATAATTAATATTATTTATTGACGTGCCAACTTCCACATACTTGTATTTTCCTGTTTTAAATGATAGCTGTTTGCTGTTTATTTACGATTTTGTTTTATTATATAATATTAATTTAAAGATAAACTTAATTTCACGGTAACTATCAGAAAAATAATTTAATTTTTTACTTAAAAAACACATTCTAAATTATATAAAATTTTCCCGAATATTCTTAAAAAAAAATCCTTTATGTTCCAAAATTTTTATACAGGGTGTGTCGGGGTGAACCCCCCCCTCTTTAATTTGTTTATTTTGAGTAATAGAAAAAAAATGACATCTAGAAGTTTTATTATTTTAAATATACTATTTTATGGCAGATGTAGATATTTTTTACAAGTCACGTTTACCGCCATATCATTCTCTTTTCAATGATGTACCTATTAATTTTAATGAATGTATTTGAAAAAAATTCGAGAAAAATAAGATAATTGAGATATATAGGAAATAATTTTTATTCTAATATTTATAGGTGGCTATGAGAAAATAAACAAAATATAACAATGCTCATACCAACAAAGTATACATTTGTTTGTTACTTATTTATTTATTATTTATTTTCACATAGTCACCTAGAATAATTGAATAAAAATTATTTCTCATATATCTCATTTATCTTATTTTACTCGAAATTTTTCAAATGCATTAATAAAAACTATTAGACCGTTAAAAAGACAAAAATATGGCGGTTTATGTTTTAGTAAAATAATTATAGGTTGCTATTTAAAAAATAATAGTTGATAGTTGTATCTTGTAAGCCTGAAATATCTACATTTTCCATCAAATAGTATATTTCAAATAATAAAACTTTTATATGAGCCATTTCTTTCTATTACTTATAATTAAAAAGTTAAGGGGGGGGGGTCGTCTCAGACTCAGCCTGTATATATATTTAAGAGAGCAATTGATTAAATCTTTCCTATGATCAACCGAAAGTGGTACACTGGTTTGCAAAAAAATCGCGTACACCTATTGTTTTTGTTGTATTGAGTCGATCTTGATTTTTAACTTGTCAATGTCATTAGTGTTAATTAGGATGTCAAATTAACCGAAATTTAAATACATACTTGGTTCTTTCATTTTTCTTGAAAAAAAAATTAATTTCATTGTAGGTAAACAACATTTCACTGCATACGGTTGAAATATATAACTTTTTCTGAAACAGGGTAGAGATATCGAAGTTTTTACCTCCTGCCAATAATAGATATATAGGAATCAAGCTAAAAGTTCCCGTTTTACATTTTCACGAATAAACAAGTTTCAAGGTCTGTGTAATCCGATTATTACATTTTTACGATGATGTCTTTGGTGTGTATAAATGGTATATACACTCTAGTTCATATACTATTTAAGAGGAATGGCTACGCCTACGTATATTATATGAAGTGAAAATTAAAATAAATTGTTCCTGTACTAGAACTACCAACATTTTAAAAAATTCAACATTAGATGAACATACTTCTAAAATGAACCTTCATTTAGAAAAAAGTATTCTTGAGATCTATTAGTATTTGACTTTGATTTTATGATGAAAACAGGATTTCTCGTTTTCCCTATAAAATCAAAGTCAAATACTAATAGATTTCAATAATACTGTTTTTAAAATGCAGGATCATATTAGAAGTATGTTCGTCTAATGATGAACTTTTTAAAATGCCGTTGGCGAAGCGCGAGGAAGCTAAAAGAATAATTGAGGACATGTAGATGGAAGATGTAATCAAACCTTTAAGCAGTCCATAAGATTCACCAGTGGTTTTAGGGAAGAAGGATGGCTCTACATAATTTTACGTCAATTATCAACTCAACAACGTGACGAAGAAGGATAGCTACGCGCTACCTCGAATAGACGATACACTGGACACATTGCCTGGATTAAAGATGTTCTCTACTCTGGATATAAAGAGCGGATACTGGCAAGTAGATTTGAATGCAAAGGACAAGGAGAAAACAGCCTTCACCATCGGTAACGGACTCTGGCATTTTACCGTAATGCCATTTGGGCTCTGCAATGCCCCTGCAACGTTTGAACGACTCATGGAAATCGTATTGGCTGGACTATCTTGGAAAATCTGTTTGTTTTATCTCGACGATATTATTGTGGTATAATCTGAAGCTTTTCTTCATGAGAAAACTGTTCCATACTTTCAAAGAAATATGTTACTTAACGCAAATTAAAATTACAAAGCAAAAACTGTTTTTGACAGTTAAGATGGCATACAATTGTTTCTAATTTTGTTGGAGTTCCATGCTTACCGCTATAAATCAGCTATCTCCAGAAAAATTGATTTTCTCGGTTATGAAGTGTCAAAAATAAAATCTTATTAATAATTCGGGTGCAGAATTTAATTCTCTACAACATTTATTTTAAGTATTGTTGTCTAAATTAATTTGGGAACTTTTGCGCAAGGAAAAACTGATTTCCCATGTTAAACGCCTATGGCCAGGTTTTTAATTAACACACTGTATATATATATATATATATATATATATATATATATATATATATATATATATATATATATATATATACCGAGTGAATACTTGAAACCCGAAAACGGAAAAATCGTTTTTCTCGGATTCTTGCTCGTCGTTTTAACTGACTAACAATGGAGGTAAGAATAGAAAGATAAACATTTTCTGTACCAATGTCTGAATTTATATATCAGAATACATTATAACCTTTAACTTGTGCAATTTTTATTATTTAATATTTGATTAATTTATTTTATTTCAAGCTATTTCTATTCTGTTGCTAAATATTAAATATATATATATATATATATATATATATATATATATATATATATATATATATATATATATATATATATATATATAGTTAACGATAAAACAGATAAAATGTCAAACATTTCATTGTCATTTTGTTCAAATGCTATCATGGCTATCGATATTAATAAAAAAATTAATATATTTCATAATTAATTTATGGGTCTAAGATATTGCAATTTACATGTGTGTCATTTGATGCAGATATTTCTTGTCCTTCTACTGATACCACAAACATTGTTGTCAGTTAAAACGGCGAGCAACAGTTTGGAAAAAATGATTTTCCCGTGTTAATGGTCTATGTTTGGGTTTCAAGTATTCACCCGGTAGTTGAACTTTTTATTAGCAATAACAACACTGATATAAAAATATCATTTATAAAAAAAAAAATCTGTTGTGGCCAGCACAATACCTTCCGTCAATCCTGTGTATAATGTATAAATTCCATACATAATTTTTCTTGAAAAAGATTCTAAATTTCCAGTAAAATTATTTCATAACAAAACTATTCAAATTGCACTTGACACTTCCCATTCGTTAGGAGTCGATATTTTTGCGTGTCGTTCTCATTCGGTTCTTTTAGTCCTTCCATCTTATCTTTGGTCTTTCTCTGCTTCTTCAACCTCCCATTACTAAACTACTCATTCTTGTTCCAATATAATTCTTCATTTCTCCTCATGACATGTTCAAACCAATGTAATCGTCTTTCTTGTATCTTTCAAGAAAATTGTAACACTAGAGTTATTTTATTACCGTATCTTTCCGTGTGTTCCCCAACATCTACTTCAACATCCTCATCTCTGCCACATTAATTTACTTTTTATTCATACTGACATCTGTCAATTTGAATTATATGAATATACTAGCAGTTTCCATGTTTAGCATAGCTGGCTGAATTATAAATTTTAATTTATTTAAAATTCTTTAACTCTGTATCTATTGAATATGAACTATAAAATGTAATCAAATCGTATAGAGAATAATATATTCTTTAAGTTATAATAATATTAACCCTAGAATACGGGACTATGTTTGCCAAACGTAATTACGGGACTATCGTAAATTTTACTACTCATTAAAAAAAATATATATTCCTTTATCAAACTTTATTTTAAAAAAATACAAAAAAAAAAATAACATTCTTCATTATCAGAACAAACGTTTAAAATTATAAAACCAATATTTTTTATTATTTTTCATAACATAAAGTGCAAATATCTCCTCGGTGTTCTCCGCAAATTGGATTTTTGCACTCCATACAATAATTAGTGGTCATGCGTCTTTTTTTGCTTGGACAATAGTAACAAGTCTTCCTCTTCTTATCTTGGGGTGTGTTCACAACGTTTTCTTCTGATATACCGAGGATTTCAGCTATGTCTTGCCGAAGATATCGACGTAAAGTTTTACTATTATATCTATGCTGCATCCAAGGTTTGGCAAGACAAAGACTTAAATCAATCATGTATTGGTATCTTGAAATAGGTTTTTCGCCTTTTTTTAACGTATTAAAAGTGTAAATGACATAAGAGTTAATGCTGGCCATATTTATCATCCCATAGAACACACATAACGGCCATCTCCGTGTTTTTCTGCTCGAACTCATATTAGAACACATTTGGTCGAAGGTGTCCACACCTGCTTTGGTCTCATTATAGTTATGAATTATTATTGGCTTACCGGTCTCTTCTTGGATCTCTGCCTTTTCATGCATAGTCGAAAGTAGCAAAACTAACTTGTTTTTTTTTGGCATATAGGATAACAATGTCTTTTTTTGATCGAAACAAAACATTGACGTATTTGCGTTTCGACTTTTTCCATCCAAGAACTCCTTGGGTATCTCTTTTTTATTTTTGCGTATAGTTCCTATCATAGTTAATTTGTAAGGACTTTGTAGCAACTGGTCAGCAAGAGCAACCGATGTGAACCAATTGTCCATGGTAACGTTGCGATTTGTACCATGGATTGATTTCGTTAACTCTTTTACATAAAATTCGGCCAAAGGCAAACCATTGGTCTCCGTTTTTTTTCCTAAGTAAGGACTTGCATCTGACATATACTTAGTGGCGGAATCGCAAACCATAACAATTTTTATCCCATACTTCGCGGGCTTATTAGGAATATACATTCTAAAAGGGCAGCGTCCTCGGAATGCCAAAAGTTGTTCATCAATGGTGACGTATGAGGTCGGAGTATATGAATTTCTACACGTGTCAATGAAAATTTCCCAAATTTCCCGAATGTGTGTAAAAGGATCATTTATCTTCCTCTCTTCTCGTGTTTCTTTATCATCGCATCTAATACAGTTCAGCAGGTACAAAAAACGATCACAATTCATACACGATCTATAAAACTTGCCGGAAATAGTGCTATCAAACATATGCCTTGCTGACAAATGATTATCTTTTTTTGCGGCAGAAAGGATTAAGACACCAAACAAGGCTTTCAGCTCGTCTTTTGTCGTTGGGGAAACATTCTGGTGGCCGCTATATTTTTGGGCCTGTCTGGCGATTTCTGCATTTGTGTGTTGCAAAATAATTTCAAATATATTGTCAGAAAAAAAATGTAAAAAATAGTCATCCGGGTTAGAACACTCTTTTGCAGCTCCTTTAGGACCAGCTATAAAATGTACAATATTCCTAGCAGCCGTTCTTTTCGATTGTTGAGGTAACTCAGATGACCATTTGTGACCATTCTTGCCTTGTAGACGTTTGTTTTTCAAGTTGATTACATATTTTGAACGTGTACGTACTTGTGATAAAGGAATATCATCTTCATCTTCTTCAGATTGAATTGGGCTAAATCCTTGTTGAATGAGACAAGCAGCCGAATTATTGTCTTCATCAAGCTCGCTGTCGGAAGAAGATGATTCAATTTCCAAATTGTCCTCTTCAAAGTCACTACCATCAATGTCGTCAAACGCTTCTGAATCACCATCTTCTCCATTCATAATACGTGCTGCTTCTTCCTCCAGTTGTTTCTCGGTCAAAATCTGTCGATTTGCCATCTTCAAAAAAAACATTATATTTATTATAATAATTCTAATTAATGAAAAAATATCTTACCTCAAATTTCTAATACTAAAACACTCACAATCGGTACGAAAAATAAAAACCAGATTAATTTATAAAATGACGTAAACGCGGGACTTTCGTAAAATTAACGAACCTATCGCCGAAAAATCGCTTTAGAGTCAGAAACCAGAACGACCGCATACCACACAGTCTAGCTAAATACTAGACTAGAAGGTACTCAATAGGGCAATTCGATACATTAACCGTAAGAAACCGAAAAAGCACGAAGTCTTAGGGGCGTCGTAAAATTTACGAATGACCCGTATTCTAGGGTTAAATGTCAATAAATCAAATTTAACTGTTAAATCTTCAAATGAGGCTACTTCCGGTTCACCAATAATCGTAAAAATGGTAAAATCGTATTATAGGGACCCTAAACATGCATAGTCAGTAAAAACTAATCATTGAATTTTTTGACCAAAGACAATACCTTCCTTACCTAAAGGTGACGGAAGGTAAAAACTGGAATGTATGTAAACTTTGAACGCGTATTGCAGTCTTCTATTATATGTAGAAAATATATGACCGATTTATGAAATCTGTTGTTTATATCGCAAATGTTTTTCTCTGATATCAAGCTGGCAACCGGTCCAGCGGCCCCTTTTTTGATAAAGACAAGCGATCGACTGATATTGATTCATTTCGCTAGATGCGAGAGTTGTGAACGCACCAGCGGTAAGGAGCAATCATATTACAAATATTTTATCACATATACTTATGAACTTACGATTTTTATGTAAATTTATTTAAAAAAATATTAAATAATTCTCAGCTCTCAAAATTTTATGAAAGAATTTTCAAAATTTGATTGTTACGATACAATAAATTTTTAAATAGATGTAACATATTTGAAAAAGTATTATGTTTGTTGATTTTATGTGACCAAAGTTATGAATAATAGAAACTTGAAAAATATTTTAGTCAAATTTTAAACTTAGCTATTTGCTTAACGGTCCTTTTGATTTTCATAATAGTTATTTGTTCATTAAAACGTATTTTTTTTTTCTGAAAATATGTATGTAGTAACTGGTACCAGGTATCTTTTCATCATGCTCATATAAGTCCAAATAATCGAGAGTAGAGACCATTTAATCCAAACTGCTACATATAAGGGGGCATTCGGAATACAGAATTTTTCAGATTACATAATTTATAAGGATACATGTAAATAACATCAACTTAAAAAGTTTTGAAATACTTATTACGGTATCCAAACCAAAAAGCATAATTAATTCTGAAAAAAATCGTAATTTTTTGTTTTATTTTCGAGCGTTTATTGCAGCTTTACTCGCCCGCCTAAGTTCACGTAATAAAACTAAATGGTATATTGTTCTACCTAATTTTCGGAATACTGGATGTACAAATTACCGTAGGTACGAATTAAAGAGTCTCAACTGTGTTAGTAAATATATTTGCAAAAACCAGCTAACTGTATTCCTATTCTGCAATTAGAACATTAAAAATACTTAAAAAAAAAAACTAAAAAAACACTCGTCCTATGTTAACGACTATGTAAATAAGTAAATAAAGTGGGTATAATAATTTTTTTTTATATAATTATGAATGACGTTCATAAATAACACGATATTACATGCATTAAGTAATAAAATACCGGCTTAATATATTTCTTTTACAGATGATAACCCAAATATTGATAACAACATTATTAATTAGTTTATGTCGTGCTAATAGACTAAAGAATAAAGATGAAGAATCAGCTAGAAAATATATGGAAGATTTGAATAAACAAACTGAAAAAATGGCATATAAGTCATCTCTTGTCAATTGGGCATATAACACCAACATTACAAATGAAAACATGGAAGCAATAGTATTTTAAAGGTAATTTACAAATCAATTTTTTATTAATGGAATTATTTATAGGTAAAACAGTCCGGGGAATGGTCAGCATTCGGGAAGAGAAAATGGAAGGAAACCATTTCATATCCGTGGCAAACATTCAAAGATCCAGATCTAAGGAGACAATTCAAAAAGTATTCAGAATTAGGATCTGCTGCACTTCCAATAGAGAAAAGTACTCGATTAACCAAAATTACTGCAGAAATGGAGTCTATTTATGCTAAAGCTAAAATATGTAGCTTTTCTGACAAAAGTAAATGCGACCTTGCATTGGAACCAGGTAAGTTATTACAAGTTCATCCAGATTACATAAGGAATTTTGTAACACGTACCATTTCTAAAATATTCATATAGTCAGAAAAATTGATTCTGTCAGGTGTAGCAATAAATAAATAAATAAATAAATATTTCATCACGGCATATTACCCATTTCTGGGTGTGCCAATCTGCTTCGTACACAGATATCGGTAATGATGGAATATTTGTACCGTGTAGCAATAAAACTATTAATATTGATATTATAACAAGGCGGCACATTACTGTCACTGCTTGCTGAATGCCAACGAGCCAGAATTTGTACCGCTCTGTTGAATGAAGTCATGCATTGCATGGATTCCCTGCCTATTCCATACAGTAAAATAATCTTACTCTTCCTTAAACATAAATGCTATCTATGGAACTGTAGTTTAAATTCCCATAAAAAAATATTTCGAACAAAAATATTATTTATGCTTAAGAGTAAGATTATTTTACTGTACATAGTAGGCAGGGAATCCATTCAATGCAAGTCTTCATTTCAACAGAGGGGCTAACACGCTGACATTTAATGTAAAAGCAAGAATTGGCAATCATAATAATGATATTGTAACGTTTTTATTTATATGGGTGAAGTGTAACAATAAGGGATATTATTAATTAAAATAATACGTTTATTAAACAATAAATAATTAAGATTAAATATTAAAAAAATGATAAAAGTAACTAACACTATGATTAAATAATTATAAACACTAAGAATATTATTGAATATCTAAACACTAAGATTATTTATTTAAACAACATTTATATCACTATATTTATTTATATAACTACATTTATTTATGTTAACAACTCGTAGAATGTTTATTTATATCACCGACTTCATTGCTCGTTGCTTCTATATCACAGACTATCTCGTTGGCCTCTCCGACGTGCTTATATACCCGGCGACTTTGTTCTAGAAACGACTAGAATACTCGCAGATAAACAGCATGCACAATAGAACAGGCCTGTTACGCGCGGACATTCGGGCGCGACACAGCGGCGCCAGCTATGGCGCGGCGGCGGCGAGGGCTGCGGAGCGGCGGTGGCGGTGACGTTACACTGCCCCCTTCTTAAGACTGTTTCGTCCCTGAACAGTTCGTGATGACGAAATCTGCATGTACTACCCTTGGTGCATTTTGAATTCTTAAAGAAGTGACAGTCGATGGTCCGCTCGACTTCTTCTTTCTGCCCGTTAGGGTTAAAGCTGCAGACGAGAATTTCAACGCCGGTGAAACGGAAGAGGATCTCTAACATGTTTCATACAATCCTCCAATCCAAACCGTCTAGACCACAACCTAACTTCGGTAACGCTAGCTTCAAAATATCATTCTCCAGTAGATGATCCTCAAATCGCACAGCGAGTTCCATAGGCTGAAAAAACATTGGTTGGCCAGTTCTTGTTGTCGTTCATATTTCGCCTTAAAGACTGAAGCTATGCCGCGGGACATCTTTAAGTCTTCTGATACGCAGTGGCCGAGGGAATAATCTGATCGGTGAACAGATCTCGGTGTTCTTCTTTTGTTACGCCGTACCGCGCCTTGCGCCCAAAGGAATAGTTCTCCATGAAATCTTCAAAAGTCGGTTCTTGAGCTATGATCCGACGAACTGTTGCTCTCTTATGGTCTTCGTGGTTGTCTCCGGCAAAAGGAGTTCGCCGATTAAAGTGTACCACTCTCGGCTTCCCGGTAGGTCGTTTCTTAATTCTATATACCACGTCGTTTATTCTTTTGACTATCCCATAGGGACCCTCCCAATTCTTTTGCAGCTTTGGTGATAACCCGCGGCGCCTTTGTGGGTTGTAAAGCCACACTAAATCCCCAGGTTGATATCCACCTTTTTCGGGTTTGATGTCATACCGGTCTTTCATTTGGTCGCTGGCAGTTTGAATGTTCGTTCTGACTCCGTAACGTAGTCTTCTCCGGCCAGGTCGTCCCCAGGTTTGCTGCCGAACACCAAGTCGCATGGTAAACGCAACTCACGTCCGAATAAGATGTTCGCAGGAGTTTGCCCAGTTGTTTCATGCACGGATGAACGATAAGCCATCAGGAACAGATGAAGATGTCGGTCCCAGTCTCTTTGGTGGTTGGAGACAACCTTCGACAAATATCAGTTGATTGTTCTGTTCATTCGTTCAACCATGCCATCGATTGCGGATGTAATGCAGTTGTTCTGGTTTTATTAATTCCTAACATCTTGCAGATATTTTGGAAAACGGCAGACCCAAAATTTCTTCCCTGGTCGGAGTGAAGTTCACGTGGAACCCCGAATCGGCATATACATTCTTTAACTAAAGTTTCAGCGATCGTGGTGGCCTCTTGGTTGGGTAATGGATATGCTTCAACTCACTTGGTGAAGTATTTCATGACGAGCACGATATATTTATTTCCGTCGGCACTTTCTGGGAATGGTCCAGCCACATCAATCGCAATGCGCTCAAACGGACTACCAACGTTGTACTGACGCTTGGAGCTTTTCGTCGTCTATGAGGGCCGTTGCTTCCAGCGCAAACCACACATTTCTTGCACCAGTCTTTAGTATCTTTAGTGAAGTTAACCCAGTAAAACCGCTGGCGCAATCTTTCTAGAGTTTTGGTGACTCCAAAATGGCCCCCAAATCCGTCATGGATCTCTTTCAACACGTCTGGTATTCTAGTTTTAGGAATGACCAACTGAGTTTTCTTTTCAGTTCCAACAGAATTCTCTACCACACGCTGCAACAGGAGTCCCATTGCGCCCAGTACGCTTTTACACTCTGTGAGTGTGGTGCAACGTCTTCCCATATTGGTTTCCATTCTTCTGCTTTCCATTCCAATAAAATTTTCAAAGTCGGGTCATTTTTTTGGTCCTTGCGTAATCCATCGGGCTGCCAACTATCGTCGAGTACTGTTATTCTGGCGACGGTGGACTGTTTCTCTTCAAGTTGACTATAATGTTTGCAGTCATCTTGGCAAGGCCTTCTGGACAATGCATCGGCATTACGATGGTTGGTACCTGTGCTGTGTTCGATTTTGAAATCGTATTCCTGTAGTCTTTCAATCTATCTAGCCACCTGACCTTCAGGATTCTTGAATTTTAGCAGCCATTTTAATGCAGTATGGTCAGTTCTTCAAAAATCTTCTTCCGTACAAATATTTGTAGAAATGTTCCACGGATTTCACGACTGCCAAGAGTTCTTTTCTGGTCACACAGTAATTCCTTTCTGGTTTTAACAAGGTCTTACTAAAGTAGGCAATTACCTTCTCATGGCCGTCTTGTATCTGGGATAGAACGCCACCAATTCCGACGTTGCTGGCATCTGTGTCTAGTATGAACTCTCCTTCAGGTAAAGAATAACTCAAGACGGATACGCTTGTCAAAGCATGTTTAATTTTTTAAATGCAACTTTACAGTCCATTTCCCAGATAAAGCTTCTTCCTTCTTCAGTAAGCCTTGTCAGTCGCTTGGCTATGTTGGCAAATCCAGGTACATATCGTCAATAATAGGTACACAAACCAAGGAAATTTCTAAGTTCGTGTTTGTCCCTTGATGCTGGCCAGTCTCTCACAGCCTTTATCTTCTCCTGGTCAACTGCATTACCCTTACCGGAAACCATGGTCCAGGGTAATGAACTTCTCTTTAAAACAGGTGACATTTCTTCGGACTAAGTTTCAGGTTAGCCTTCCTCAATCTCTGGAAAACCTCTTCCAAATTCTTCATGTGGTCCTCGAATGTCTTACATACCACAATAATATCGTCGAGGTACACTAAACAGGTTTTCCAAGATAGTCCAGCCAATACTGTTTCCGTGAGTCTTTCAAGCGTTGCAGGAGCATTGCGGTAAATTGCCAGAGCCCTGTACCAATGGTGAAGGCTTGTCTTTTGGATCCAAATCTACTTGCCAGTAGCCGCTCTTTAGATCCAAAGTGGAGAAAATCTTTGAGTCAGCCAAAGTGTCTAATGTGTCGTCTATTCGAGGTAGCGGGCAGCTATCCTTCTTCGTCACGCTGTTAAGTTGACGATAATCGACGCAAAATCGTGTAGAGCCATCCTTCTTCTTCACTAACACTACTGGTGAAGTTCACGGACTGCTTGAAGGTTCAATCACACCTTCCATCTTCATGTCCTCGATTATTTTTTTCGCTTCCTCACGCTTTGCCAGTGGTAGTCTTCTTGCTGGTTGACGGATGGGTCTTGCGTCTCCGGTGTCTATTTTATGATGAACTATATTAGTTCCCCCTTTGGTTTTCTTATCGAATTGGAACACATCTTGAAAATTTCCAATTAAATTCTTTGCGTTGGTTCTCTGGTCGGCGGTCAATTCTTCAAACGATGTTATCAATTGATTGATTAACATGTCTGCAACTTCTTGAGATGTGTTTTCCTTGGTCTTCACAGTTCGAATAATCGACGACCCTGCCTAGCATTCTCCTACAATTGATCCTCTTTTAAGAACAACCGGATAATAATTTATATTCATTATTCGAACTGGAATTACCTGACTGGCTTTGACTAGTGACTTTCCGACAACAACTCCAGTGCCAGTTTTAGCATCATCATTCCTGGGCTCAAGCATAACAATACTTCCCTCACAGAAACTACCATCTAAATGCGCTTCCAGGATAGTTTCACTTCGTTCTGGGAGAGTAACGTCTTCGGGCATTAGTACGCGCACAGTTTTGTCGTCTTGTGGGTTTCATACTAGTTCTTCTTCATTAACCATCATCATTCCCTTCTTCAGGTCAAGCTTAAAACCGGGCTTTGTTATTGCGTCCATACCAAGTATTAATTCATCTTCAACTTCAGCTACCAGCGCACGATGTTTAAAGGAGGTGTTTCCAATAGAAATGGTGACATCTACTTCTCCTAATGCGGTAGCTTGTTCTCCCATCGCTGTGCGTAATCGCCACTTAGTTGGCTGAAGATGCGTCTTGCCAGTTTTCTTTACCAAGTCGGGTCTAATTATAGCCTTTGTCGCACCCGTATCCAGTAACATTTTCAGTGGCCGTCCGTCAATAGTGCTATCCACGTAGATACTGTTGGCTTGATGATGAAGGAATGCGACATAACTGATGGACTGTGGAGGTACTAGATTACGGGTTGACGGTTGCCCCTTCGCATCAATCCGACTTAGTTTTCCGACTCCTTTTCTTTCTTTGTCAATTCCGTTTTCTTTTGCATGTTTCTGCAAAGTCTCTGCGGATGGCCTAGTTCACCGCAATTCCAACAGCGGAGTTTCTTTCTTCCGATAAAAACTTCACTTGCAATTCGTCGCACTGTCTCTTCTAGATCTTCAGTGTTTTCCTTTCGCTCAGCATCCACATTTCGCACTCGCGATTGGTTACGTGAAGCATGTTTGGCAGCGTCATGCTCCATTGCATATGAGAGTGCGTCAATTAAAGTTTTTGGACGGGCCAATCGCATTGCTTGTTGAGTTTCGTTGTCTCGAACTCCGTAGATAAATGATTGAGTGACCAAGCACTCCAAAACGCTGTCAGGAGCTGTAGGATGTGCGAGACAAACCAAACGGGCTACGTCGGCTTCAAATTTTTGCAGGCTTTCTTTTGAACTCTGATATCGGTTCCTCAGCTGCGTCTGGTATACCTGCTCCAGATGCGCATTTATTTATGTTAACAATTCGTAGAATGTTTATTTATATCACCGACTTCATTGCTCGTTGCTTCTATATCATAGACTATCTCGTTGGCCTCTCCGGCGTGCTTATATACTCGGCGACTTTGTTCTAGAAACGACTAGAATACTCGCAGATAAACAGCATGCACAATAGATCACGTCATCGCGACCAGTCCGAACAGGTCTGTAACGCGCGGACATTCGGGAGTTACACAGCGGCGCCAGCTATGGGGCGGCGGCGGCGAGGGCTGCGGAGCGGCGGCTTTACAATATTTATAATTTTAATGCTGGATCCGATAGATTCAATTTTTCCGACAAAAGAATGTTTTTTTTTTCCAGAACTTGAAAATATTTTAGACCGGTCTGAAAACTGTGAAGAACTTAAACATGTATGGGTTGCCTGGCGTGACGCATCTGGAAAAAAAGTAAGAAAACTATATGAAGAGTATGTTAATATAATAAATGAAGCAGCCGTTTTAAACAGTAAGTAATTCATTGTATTATTGTTTATTTTTCATTGATGTCTCAAATCTGCTTTCATTTGGCGTAGCTAAGTGCGTCATGTGACCGGTTTTTAATGTTAACAATTAGATCAAATAATATCAGTTGTCAATATTAAACAGCCATAGTTTAGATGTTAGAGCTCAACCCGAGCAAGGTATAGGTCTGGATGTAACAGAAATAAGTACATTAAATTTAACCAGTGACAGAACTAATTAGTCGATATCAACAATACGTAATTTCTTAGTAAATTTTTGTTGTAATCCTTCTAAATGCCGTATTTTATGACCTGCCCATTGAATCAATATCTGACGAATGAACAACTAAGCTCTGTTTTGTTAATTTAAGTTGCTAACGTAAACTTAACAGCCTCAGCCGATGAGTGTTTGATATCAATTTTCAATTCATTTTGGTGTAAATCAGATAACCGAAAATGGCACTTTACTTGAAGCTCAAAATATTTTTTCCTTAAAAAATAGCTTTAACTTATGTTATAAAAATTAAAGATTATTAAATTTTCTGCAGTTGTGCATTAATACTTTTCTATATATTTTACAGATAAATTTATAAAGTAATCTATTTTATAAATCGCGGAACCTAAGTTTTAAAGATAAACACAATTCCTTAGGTACATAGTTCAGATTTCAAATGTATGTATGTAACTGACAGATAAATATCACTCTCACAATTATTATCATTTCAATTAAATAATTTTATAAATCTTATTACTTCGACGCTAACGATATTAGATCAAAATATATTGCATAACTATACCAATCAAACTATTTATCTTATACAAATGAAACTAATATGAATTCGTACAGATTACACCGACAACTCAGAAGTTTGGATAAGTTCTTACGAAGTAGACAGTTTCAAAAAATTAATCCACGATCTCTGGGAGCAAATGAGACCATTTTATGAATCTATGCATGCTTATGTTCGCCGTAAACTTCGTGAAAAATACGGAAAATGTATGCCATCAAATAGTGGTTACATTCCGGCACATTTACTGGGAAATATGTGGGCGCAATCTTGGAGTAGTATTTACAAATATGTAATACCATATCCAGGTACTCCGACGGCCAATATTACCAGTGAAATGCATTCTCAGGTAAGAAGACGTAAGTCCAATTTTTATTTAGGATATGACATAAATGTCCCAAATTTTGTTGTACGTTATGTAGAGTACTAAAAAACATGATACAAATGCCTTTTACAATAAAAAAATGAAGAATTCGTGAAACTAAACTTTGTTAATACTACAATTTATTATTTTAAAGATGTTTGGTCAAAGTCAACTTGGAATTAAATTAGTTAAGGTTTTAGCTTCGCCCAGCCTTTTGAATTCGGTTTGCTATATCATCTGTATATATTTTTCTATCCTGTGTCATTATAAATCTTAGATATTCGTAAATTGGGGCTCTGCCTATTGTTTGCCCATTTATTTCAACTATTCTTGTATTATCGTTCTGAGATTTGTTATTTATTATCATGATTTTACTTTTCCCTATTTCCATACCCATCTTCATTAGTTATTCTGTCCAGATTTGTACTAGTGATATGTGAATCTGCTATTAATATTATGTCATCTGCGTATAATAAGTTGTTTATCTTTACAGGCATCATTCTATTATAAGCTACTAATTCAAAAATAAATAAATAAATGATAAGTTAATTAGCAAATTTGAAATCAAATGTGATATAAATAGTGCTACGAGCTCAACTCCAAATGTATTCGTACCCTCTGAAAAAAAAAGTATATTAACAGCAAGAAGAAATAAATTTTTAGATAACAATAGTTACGACTATATTTGGGCAATTTTTCATTTTATGTATTAATAAAGTGTACTGGATTTAAATATAATATTATTACCTAAATTTATCATTTTAACAATAATCTACGGGCAAATATATGACAACAGACACGTGCTATTTTTTTAGTTCCAACAGTAAATAACACAATATTAATGTTACTCTTATTTATAAAACTGAAGGTATAAGAAACTGACAATATATTCAATTAATTACTATATTAAATTGTTTTTTTTAGTAAAATTATTTGTAAAATGATATTTATTTATTAAAGTACCACCTACACTAATATTAAAAACAAGAATATATATACTTCTGGATGATATGATTATTACTCCAATTCAACAAATTCTGATATGGTGTATTAATAGAGTGTATAGAACTTGAATACATTGCTTATAATAAAATTTCTTTGTTTTAATAATAATTATTTGCCAATAAACCTTTGTCTGCATGTAACAAATTTTTTCGTCTCAATAATTCGCAAATAATTTTTATTAAAGTAATAAAATTGAAGATGGCAATTAATTGAGTATATTGTCAGTTACCCTTACCCTCAGTTTTACAGATAATATTAACATAAATATTGTATTATATTGAAATATGCGCTTGTCACACGTCAAAAGTAGGCCTTAAAATCTGTCAATTTTAGAAACATAAAAAAAATAATGTGTCATTTTTACCTCTCGCTAAGAGAGGTATTGGATTCATGCTAAAAATCTCATATCCAGATTTTAATGATTAAGCACGTTTTAAGGTTTCTACAATCCGATTTTAATATTTTTACGATGTCTGTGTGTGTGTATGTGTGTGTATGTATATATGTATGTATGTGTGTATGTGAGTGGAACATTGGAAGGACGATTACCCAAAAACTGTAAGACTAAATATTTGTTTAACTACGTATTTCCCAATCGGACTTTAATCAAGAAGTTGTTTCTTTCACTGTGGAGGAATGTGCACGTATTTGTGATGCTGGTCAGTGGCATGTGGATTCTAGAGCATCAAGTCACATGACGAATGATAAGACAATATTTAGATCGTTATTACGAAAAATTAAACGTCAAATCTATCTTGTGAATGGAGTTCCAATAAGTTCTGTTGGTATTGGTGACGCTCAAATCTACTGCCAATTACAAGATGATAATGTACAAGAGTTGTACCTACGAGATGTTCTATTCGTCCCCAAGCTAGACGGTAACCTGCTGTCTGCCAAAGTCATTACAGAATCTGGAATGAAGGTAATTTTTGGTCAGTTTTGTGCCATTTAAAATTCGAAATATTTGATAGTAGGAATTGAATCCGGTTCCCCAGATTCGCGACCAGGCACTCAGCACGCGGCCATGAGACCCCATAGGTATATGTATGTAAATTAATAAAAATTAAATGGCGGGATGTTTTGTGTTGGTCACTTCAGATTTTTTGCTTATATTTTTTTCTAACGTTTAAGTGGAAATTCTTATTATAAAAAATAATAATTTTTATCTTATTATATTATATTTATTAAGTGCTATTCATTACTTTTAATTTTAACTTTAGTGGATCTTGTTTCGCACGGTTTTTAATATCAAAGTGATATAAAACTGTAATAAAGCTAACGTTATTAATTAATTAGTGCATTGTTCCAACGTGTTGATAATGTTATTGAAATCTGTTAACTTTTGTTGCGAGAAAATAACATATTTTGAGAAAAACCTCAATAAAATGAATGATAAAGTTAAAGAAATGGAAGTTTTTAAAAAAGAAAATAATGAGTTAAAACTTACTCTGAGTCATCTGGATACTAAAATTCAGGAACTAGAACAGTATTCCCGAATTAACAATGTTATTATCCAGAATATTCCGGAGAAAGCACAAGAAGAAATTAATAATATTATCTCAAATATTGGCAAGATCATTAATATTCCGATAAAAGTCGATGATATTGACGCTGCACATCGCGTACCTCATTTTAATAGGATTAATAATTCTAAGCTTAAAAATATTATTGTTAAATTTATATCTCGTGGTATGAAAGATAATTTTATGCGGGCTTTAAGGTCAAGTAGATTAATTACTAAAGCATTAGGTTTCGATGGTAGTGAAGTCAAGATATACGCCAATGATCATTTGACCAAGAATAATATGCTACTTTATAAAATGGCTCGCGATGAACGACATATAAAAAATTACAAATACATTTGAAAGAAAAATAATAAAAAAATGCTTGCAAAACAGACACATCAAGAACAATCTCTATAACATCTGAACAGATTATTAAAAACCTAAATTAATATTCACAATTAACTAATTATATTATAAATACGTTATTTTTTGGGCATAAGTGTTTATTACCAGAACGTATGGGGTTTGAGGACCAAAACTTTTGATATTAAATCTGCTTTGTTTTCTTATGATTTCGACATTTTATGTTTGAGTGAAACGTTCCTAAACTCGTCTATTTTTGACCATGAAATTGTGAGTGATAGCTATTGTGTTGTGCGCCGTGATCGGTATACTACCGATTCTCAGAAGTGTGATGGTAGTGGAGTGCTGATAGGCGTTAGGAAGAACTTAAATTTTGTACATCGACATAGTGGTCCACATGTAGTGAGGATGTCTGTATTACGGTTTATTTAAAAACTTTTAAATTACATATTTATTGTGTGTACGTACCCCCTTTGTGTAATGATTCCATGAACATATTTTTGAATAACCTGTCCGTAACTGTTGACTAATCACCTGATGACAAATTTCTGATTCCCGGAGACTTTAATTTGCCACTTCTACATTGGTCTAAAATTTAAAATCATTTCATTACAAGCAACGTCTACAACACAATATCCTCTGATTTTTTTGAATCTTATTTTAATTTTAGACAATTCAATGTTGTAAATAATCTTAATAAACGATACCTCGATTTAATTTTATCAAACATGGACAGTGTGGGTGTTAATGTATGTGATCAGCCTTTAAGTAGAGTTGACTCACATCATCCACCTTTATCCATAGATTTTGATTGTATCATCCAAATTTGAAATCTAATTACAGTGAATTGTTTTTATTTAAAAAGGTTGATTATAATTCGATCAATGAAGAGTTATCTGATATCATTTTTTTTCTCTTTGAATACGGAAGATTCGGTCAGTAAATTTTATGAGATAGTGCATAATACCATTAACTGTCTTGTTCCTAAAAAGTTGCGCGCTAATAAAACGTACCCTTGCTGGTATTCAACTTAATTAATTCTATGTTACCCTCTTTCTCTAAACTTGTTGTCTTGACTACATGTACTTTGTTATTTGTTATTTACTTTGTACCTGATGAAGACAGCACTACGTTGTCGAAACGTCGTCGTTAAATAAAATAAACAGAACTATTCCCAAATATTGTTTTTATTTCTTAATTAAGTCGTTTGATTAAAGAGAAACATAAGTCACACGTTAAATTTAAGCGTTTTAATAATTCATCTAATTACAAGGAAATTTCCTCGCTGAGAAAAAAGGTTAAAGAATTAACTCAAACTTGTTATTTAAAGCATATTAGAAATATTGAAGACAAAATTCCTAATAATATGAAGAAATTTTGGACTTACGTCTCCTCTGTCAAGAAACAAGGCATACCATCTAGTATGAATTTTAATGGTGATAGTTCAAATGATGGTGATGTGATATGCAATATGTTTGCAAATTAATTTCATTCGGTCTTTTTAAATGATACCAACTCCAACACATCTAACATTTCACACTTTCAAATACCTAATCATTCTAACATATTAAGCCTTTGTAGTTCATCAATTGATGAGAGTGAGGTATTTGACTTATTGCCATCCCTTGATATTGGTAAAGGTGCAGGCTCTGATGGGATCCCCAGTTTTTTTTAACAAACACTGTGCTGCTTCATTTGCATTCCACTAACTCTATTATTTAATAAATCTCTGAATGAAGGTCACTGTCGCACTATCTGGAAAAAAGCCTTAGTAGTTCCCGTTTTAAAAACGGCAACAAAAATGTGGTTGAAAGTTGTCGGCCGATTTCTAAACTCTGCAATTTTGAAAAATTATTTGAAAAAATTATTTACAAAACATTATTTGCAACTTTTCAAAATATTGTAAATATTGAGCAACATTGCTTTTATTCTGGTCGATCTGTGGAGCCAAACCTTTTAGAATACACAGACTTCATTTTTCAGTCAATGGATGATAAATCACAGGTAGATGTAGTGTACACTGACTTTAGTAAGGCATTTGACTGGATTAATCATGTTATTGTGATTTCTAAATTAGAGATGTACGGTGTACATGGTCAGTTACTACAATGGTGCAAATCATACCTCACTGATAGACAAGAATATGTAGCTATGAATGGATACACCTCGCAGTACTTTCCTGTAACTTCTGGTGTACCATAGGGATCACATATAGGGCCTCTCCGTTTCCTAATCTTTATTAATGATATTAAGAATTATTTTACCAACTCTAAGTTTTATAATGTATGCTGATGACCTGAAGGTATACAATACTGTCAAAACTGCATCCAACTGTTCTGCCATTCAGAAAGATCTTGACAAACTAAGGTCTTACCTCATAAGGAATGATTTAACATTAAATTTCGATAAATGTTCATATATTACTTTCTCACGTAACAGAAGCGTATTTACGTTCAATTATTTCATTGACGGTAACAACATTAGTCGTATCTCTCATATTAAAGATCATAGTGTCATCTTACATAGTAAGCTATTTTTTAACTTACATGTTGCTTATATTGTTAAAAAGCTTATAAAATGCATGGCTTTATTTCAAGAATTGGTACAAGATTCAATAATTATAACACTTTAATATTTCATTATTACTCTCTTGTTCGATCTCAATTAGAATTCTCTGCTGTTTGTTGGTCACCTCACTATCATGTATATATATATATATATATATATATATATATATATATATATATATATATATATATATATATATATAAATGGAATCGAGTGTCCAAAGAAAATTTATTTTTATTTTGAACTTTAGATACCCACGTAATTCGATTCTGTTAATCTCGTTACAAAAAGACGAATACTGTAGGATCTATCTTTTTTATTTAAATTATTAAATAATTATATTGACAGTCCCGTTCTTTTAAATAAATTTTCTCTGCGGACTTTCTGTTATTCTACTCGATCTTCTGATTTATTCTTTGTTAAACATTGTACAACAAACTCTGCCATGAATTCACCGCTTGTTAGATTAGTAATAATTTAGCTTCTGTACCTAATGTTCCGGATATATTTTGTTGTAGTTTATGTACTTTCAAATTGTTTGTTAAATTCTATCTTCATCATCTGTATACTAATTAGTATTGATTTCCATTTATTTTTATTTTTGTTTTCTTACCGATGTTGTACACAACTATATTATGTAATTGTCTCTTAAATTGGTTCCGACTTTGTTATATTATGTAATGTTTAATTTTGTCAGTGCTACACTGTTATTGGGACTTGTCCTGTTGTGCAGCCATTCTTTATAAATAAATAAATAAAAATAAATAAAGACGGTAAATGAGTCGGAAAGAGCAGCAAGTACTTTTATAAGTCCATATCTGTGGCACCGTAGATTAGGACACCGTGACATAGCAGCAATAAAAGATTGTATACTGAAGAACTAGCAACAGGAATTGCTATGAAGCCCTACGATGAAATTATTACTTTCGAAAATTGCATAAACGGAAAAATGACTAATCTAAACCGTTGGATCTAATACACAGTGATCTTTGTGGTCTAATACTTACAAAAACACAAAGTGGTAATCGATATGTGCTAACTCTGATCGATGATTATTCAAGATTTACGGTGGTTCGGTTAATTAAATCCAAAGATCAAGTACTGGGTGTTATCAAGGAGTATATTGCGATGATGAGCAATAAATTTGGACGGAGACCTATTTTCTTCTGTTCAGATAACGGTTAGGAATACGACAATAATTTGCTTGCAAACTACTTCAACGAAGAAGGAATAGTACACCAGAAGAAGTGCCGTACACGCCACAACAGAATGGAGTGGCAGAAAGGAAAAACCGCTCCCTGATTGAAATAGCTCATTGCATGCTTCTTGATTCAAATTTACCCAAAGGTTTTTGGGGAGAAGCTGTACTAGCGGCAGCATATATACAAAACCGTCTGCCAAGGCGAAGTATTAAGAAAACACCATTTGAACATTTTTATGGTAACAAACCGTATTTGACACGAAAGTTTTCTCTTATGTTCCCGCAGAGAAAAGAAGGAAGTTTGAGAATAGAACCAAAATCGGTGTATTGATTGGCTACAATGACATCACCAAGAGTTATAGAATATTGGATCCGAAGTCGAACAAAGTATGGGTTAGCCGTTCATTAAAAATTATTGAAGATGAAAAATCAAATACCGTAAACATAGTACCGCTCGAAGGAATTACTAGTAACAAACTGCAGGTACCAGAGGCAGAAAGGGAGTGTAAAATCAAAGAATATTGCAAAGAAAGCGCTGGAGTGGAATCCACAAGGAAAACGTAAAGTTGAACGCCCTAGATTTACATGAAGACGCTGCGTTATAAAAAAGCTCAAATACTAAAAAAATGGTGGAGAGAAGTGAAACTTTTACTCATCAACTATATATATATATATATATATATATATATATATATATATATATATATATATATATATATATATATATATATATATATTGCCACGTACCTTTTTTTCAAATAATAAAATTTATTATCAACAGTTGGCAAAACATAAACTATATGGGCACTTACCGCAAAAGTAGCCTCCCACACAAGATACCGGCTAGCTAGCAGAGAGGGGGATGGGTTGTAAACGTAAATCACAAATTGTATCTTACAATACTGCTACCACGTGTGTAAAACTTTGACTCCTCATTCGCGGAGAACTTTAGTTGAGACCAAAAAATTATACTCTTTCGGTAGTGACAATAATCGATTTTACTCAACTTAATTATTATAAATATAGAAACATAAAAAAAATAATGTGTCATTTTTACCTCTCGCTAGGAGAGATATTGGATTCATGCTAAAAATCGCATATCGAGATTTTAGTGAAGAAGCACGTTTTAAGATCCCTACAATCCGATTTTAACATTTTTACAATGATGTCTGTGTGTGTGTGAATGTATGTGTGTATGTGTGTGTTTGTGTATGTGTGTGGGACGTTGGAAGGACGATAACCCAAAAACTATATGACTTAATATTTGTTTAACTACGTATTTCTCAATCGGACATTAATGGGAAGAGCTGAAAAGATTTGGTAACAATTGGACAACCGGAAGTAGCAGATTCTTGAAAAAAAAAATCTTCTAAATATTATTTTCCGAAAAAATTTCTTGGTAATATTAAAGAAAATTAAATTCTCAATTTGACATAATTAAAAAAATTATTATATCTCGTATAGGTTTGGGGATATAATATATAATAATATAGATTAATCTGTTGTAATAAATTTCGTTGCCTAAGAAAGATATTCAAATGTTTGTAATTGACAGATAAATGCAAAATGTAACAGCGGTAATAATAAATAATTTCCTATTTCCAGATTAGTTATTCCGAGAATATCTCTTAACCCTGTGTTAAAATGACGTTTATTGCGAGTTTATTCTAGAGTTAAGCCTTATTCCATGTTTATTATTATACATTTGTGGGTTAAGCTCGTGATAAACTAGGAATAGCTATTCCTGTGTTAAAAAGACGCTATTCTGAACTTAACCATTATTTATTATTACCGCTGTAATAAGTGTCATAAATCAGATTTTTCTGGAAGGCATGAATACATTTAATTTATATTATTGTATTATTAATTAAATATGTATTTAAATTATAGGTATGTTAATATTACATATGTTATTATTATTATTAATATTATTATTATTATTAATATTTGGGAAGCCAACAGTTACCCAATAAGAGGCTTCCGCGATTTATAAGGAATTAATAGACAATTAATAATAATACACAGATGAACAGTTATAGTTTATAATAGTTGTAATGCAGTCTTAAATTGACTAAGTGAGAGGCTAAAGAGATCTAAATGCTGAAAATTCTTATTATATGTTATCATTATTCTATTCATAGGGGATTTTTTTAAATTATTTGAGTTATATTTTTCGACATAAAATAAATATTTATTGCGAGTGTCTTTCGATGGAGCATGAAAATGTAATTTATCAATTATATTGTGGATGCCAATATAATTATTAACAATTTTAAATAAAAACAGCATGTCAGCGTTTAATCTCCTTATCTCAAGTGATTTTAAATTATAATCTATCAAAATCTCTTCGTAAGTTGAGTTAAGAGAGATCTCATAAATTAATAATGAAATAAATTTTCTTTGTACAGATTCGACTCGAATAATATATTTATTATATTGCGGGTTCCAAATCTGAGATGCATATTCGAGTATAGGCCGAACAAAGGAATTAAATAACAAAATGAAGGATTTTATATGATTAAAACGTTTAGCTGATCTAAATATAAAGCCTAAAGTTTTATGTGCTCTATTCACTATTGAATCTACGTGTTCATTTAATAGAAATTTACAATCATATAAAACAACTAAGTCTTTACTTGATGATTTACGCTGGACAATCGTATTTTGTAGTTTATAGGAAAAGTTATAATAATGCCTATTTCTGCTAAAACTTACAATGAAACATATACGTATGTTTAAGGCTAAATCTAAATTCTCAATACAATATTGTTCTAGCTTCAATAAATCTTCTTGTACCTGGTTACAATCTTCGAGTGATCTTATATCTTTAAATATTTTTAAATCATCGGCGTACAACAAGAAGTAATATATCCTTAAGAAATACTGCTAATACTGTCAATGGATTTGAAGAATTTTGAACATAATAGAAGAGTATGACAAAATTCCTTATAGAACGAAAGAAGAGATACAATTTTAATTATTTGTATGAACAAGAAATGTTAAATTTGTTACTTATAGGTCGCGAGCAGTCATGTGACTTTGTTGGCCTTGGCAAGCAGATATGAGGATCCATGTCAGAATGACGACTTATAGGTATTTACATAGATATCACAATTGTCATATGCCATAAGTTTTCTTTCAAAATTTCAAAATATTCTGATATATATTTGTCATCAGTAGTATGGAATATACTTGTCGAGAAAAATAATCCACATGGATTTGGAAAATAATGATGTTTTGAATGAAAAATTATGATACTGACACCTATGTACATTATTAATAACACGGGCCCCTATATCTGCTTGTCATGGCCAACAAAGTCACATGACTGCTCTCGCCCTATGTAACATAAAATGAAAATGACGAGAGGTATTGTGCTGGTCACAACAGTTTTTTTGAATTTTAATATTTATGAATATGAAAAATAAAGTTATTACAAAAAGTAAGGAGTATTCCATCCCTATATTTCATCATATTATTTACTGATGGAACGAAAAATTTTGGGACGTCTTTTTTTTTTTTAAAAAAAAACCCCTCAACAGGATTAAATCCCAATTACAGAGTGGGTTCACATCACAAACATCCATGCCTTAGTGGGATTCGAACCCAGAACCCCGAGCGCACTCATGACTAAGGAGCGTTTCTCTAACCATTGAGCCACCGGAGCCGTCATATATTTGCCCGTAGATTATTGTTTAAATGAGAAATTTAGTTAACAACATTATATTTAACTCCAGTACACTTTATTAATATATAAAATAAAAAGAATGCCCAAATATAGTCTAAAAAAATATTTTTTATTGCTGTTAATATATTTATTTGGTTGGCTCGTATATGCACGGTTATGAATCAAGTTATTGTATGTGAAATAGTAAATCAAAACAATATGAATTTTTGAAAGGCAAGCATATTATATCCATCCTTATTGCGGGCGCATATTGTCAATGCAAATGTGAGAGGTAAATGTATACCAACTTAATTCGTTTTTGATTCACTTTACCTTTCTCGAACATTTAAATATTAAACTGTACATATCTTTTGTTTGTAAAATATTCGGTATATTAATATTAAAATTATGATATTTTAGGGCTACACTCCTAAAAAAATATTCAAAGCCGCAGAAGAATTCTTCAAATCGATAAATATGATTCCAATGCCAGAAACATTCTGGAAATATTCCCTTTTGAAAAAACCTCAGGACAGAGAAGTAATGTGTCACCCATCTGCATGGGATTTCGCGAATGGAAAAGATTTTAGGTATTATAAATCAATGTTTAGTGCATCTAGAATTCTTATTGAAAGTTATATATATTACTGTAACTTGGATAATATTTGGACTAACTATACTTGTTGGCGTATTGCACAATAAAACTACTACTGGTTCAAAATTTGATAATGGGGTGTATTTTATGAAAATTGATTAAATAAATTGATATTGTATATACACACAACATGAATTCAACGTGCCAATTCACTCATTTTTACCTCTCGCTAAGAGAGGTATTGGATTCATGCTAAAAATCGCATATCCAGATTTTATTGAATAAGCACGTTTTAAGGTCCCTACAATCCGATTTTAACATTTTTACGATGATGTCTGTGTGTGTGTGTGTGTGTGTGTGTGTGTGTGTGTGGATGTGTGTGTGTGGGATGTTGGAAGGACGGTTACTCAAAAACTATAAGACTTAAAATTTGTTTAACAACGTATTTCCCAATCGGACATTCATGGGAAGATCTGAAAAGGTTTTGGTAACAATTGGACAACCGGAAGTAGAAGATTCTTGAAAAAAATCTTCTAAATATTATTTTTTGAAAATTTTTCTTGATAATATTAAAGAAAAATAAATTCTCTTTCTGATACATTTAAATATTTTTATACATATTTTATAGATTTAGAGATAAAAGGAATATAATATATAAAATAATGTTGTAATTAATTTTACAACCGAAAGGATGCCATGAAAAATAGTTGCAAATTTAAATTATTTGTAACTGACAGATAAATGTCAGTGTCAGAAATAATGAGTAATGAAAGAAAAATGTATTTGGAGAATCCCTTAATTCTTGATCTGTGACTATTATGGAGATGACAAGTCTAGGTTGAAGGACTTAAATTTGTTTCAAACATTATGGGACAATGTACACCAGTACTGTAGACTAGAGTAACTTTGAATTGCGAAAAAGCTATCAAATTCTTCTCAAGTAAGTTGTAAATATTGACAAAATTACACATCGATATAAGAATAATCGGAGTGCAATCTATCCGTCACTTTATTAAAGGGAATTAGTGTTATTTAGATATAACATGTATGAAAAAATAAAATGTAAAAGAAGATATGTAAGAATAGATGCACAATCCATATATACATTTTAGACCGCCCAAAATTAATGTTTTTACTAGAAGAATATGAAGAGAAAGTAAACAACGTTGTTCGAATTGAAAATTGCAGTTACCAGCCTAATATTTATATATGGTAAACTCTACTTTGTAATTTATTGTAACATAATTTATGGTAAAATATCTTCATGTTGAGACATGCTATTATTGAATAATAAAGAAGTTTATACGTCATAGATTTATATGAATATATTATTTGTATTTATAAAAATATTCTTTGCTTTATGCATACAGCCAGGTAAAATATACGGCGAGAGGTTATGTGCTGGCCACATCAGATTTTTCTCTTCTGTTGTGTCACCGATATCTAGCGGGTGCACCGTAAAGTACAATTCAGCGCGAAATTCAAACATAACGAATCTTCGGGCCCTCATTGAAATACTATTTTAATCAAAGAATATGTTAAAATAAATGACTGTCATTTAAAGAACATACAATTTATGAAACTATAATGGGTACTTTAACTAACATCGTTGTAAGCAAAGATTGTTCAAATAAAGGAATAGAACTAAACACGTAAAATCACTTGTTCAGCAATTTAAATTAACAGTTTTTATCGAATGGTAAAACGCAAAGTTTCTTCAGGCTGCGACGGAGAACGCCATGGTTTGACCGAACTTCGACAACCCTTGTGACATTGTCTGAACCGGGATATAACTTGATGATTCGACCTGCTATCCATTGAAGTGGGAGCATGTTGTCGTCCCTAAGTAGTAGAACCATAGTGCCTATATTAACCTCGCAAGCACCCTTTGTCCATTTAGTTCGGTTATGCAGATGCTGCAAATACTTGTGTCGCCACCTCTTCCAAAAATGCTACCGTGAAAGCTTGTTATCTGCAACGTGGGAAAAACAGTCTGAAGCAACGTCTGAAAGAGGAACCCCAATCAGGAAGTGGGAGGGAGTAAGAACATTCAAATCATTAGTATCTGCCGACATTGGCATTAATGGCCTAGAATTCAAGACTGATTCTATTTGTACCAGAAGGGTACTGATTTCTTCAAAAGTATACCCTTCGTAACAGTATATAAATGTTTCTTAACAGGTTTGACGACCGACTCCCATAAGCCGCCGAAATGTGGAGGTCTGGAAGGTATAAATGTCCAACTGATGCTTTGGGAAACGAGGGATGACAATGTCTTCTTTATGTTGTTCAAGGAGCTGTTATAATTCCTTTATCTCACGGGCCGCACCAACAAAGTTAGTGGTATAGTTTGGTTCACGAAAGATGACAATTCAAGGTCATTTTCAAACCATCTGGTATAATATTACTTGCAAATAACTTCACTACATTCTATACACAGAGGCGTGCATCAGGTATAATATTTGTAAATACATTTTAACCATTCAAAATTAAATGTTAAACGTCTACACATAAAGTTACAACACCCATGTATAATTACAAAAATACTGAAAACAATGATATAAATACATATTTTGAAAATAAATAATAAACTACTTACTGTTAGCATACATTTCATGTATTATTCTTCTAATTGCATCGGTGTTAAAAGTATCAAAAACAGCTGTTGCAGTTGATTTTCTGGGTCGTTTTTTCCAGAAGAAGTTAATTGTTCTTCATTTTCGATATTATTAACACGTTTTAATACCCTGTTTCAGTTTGCCTTCGCAAAGTTTTTCCTTTCTCTCCCATGATTATGTTCAATTACATCGCGGAACAAAATTAGAAACTTATTCGTTGATTTTGATTAAACGTCAAATCGTGCGTCAAATTCAAAAAACAAACTCCACCACTGGACTTGTTTTAATGTAGAGGGCAGTTCAATAGATAATTGCATATCAGCAATTCATCGACCTACGTTCCTATTATTTTTAGCGTGTTAGAGAGCAATGTGAATATGAAACGTATATCTGTTATATAGCATAAATCACGTAGACATACATCAAATAATCTATCTCTTTCTAATACACAATGTTGCTATACTACCGCTATATAAATTGTTGTTTATTCTTTCTTCGAACAAATGGCCTTGAATTGTCATCTTTCGTGCACCAAACTATATTGTCGGAATAGATTTTCTTGCACAAGCCTCTTCTGCCAATAAATCTCCGTAGAGCTGCCAGGAATGCTTCCGTGGTAAGGTCGCTGACGAGCTCCAAATGTACAGCCTTTGTGCCGAAACAAACAAAGACAGCGACGTAACTTTGCCTCTTCTACGGCTTTCCCTGAGCTGCAACGGTCGCGCATAGTCGATTCCAGTGATTTCAAACGGGAAACTTGAAGGATTCACTCGTGACGACGGTAGATCGTCCATGATTATCGCGGGTTTTGTTGGTCGGTATTTGAAACATGGTATTTACTTTCTTACCACTTTTCGCACCTCACGTCCGCCAGATAAGAGCCAGTACCTTTGCCTCACTGAGTACAACAATTGGCGCGGTCCGCAGAGTAGAAGTCGTTTATGTTCGTCACGCAAAATGTTCTCTGTGACCCGAAGCTTTGATGACAATATGACGGGATGTCTTTGTTCGTATGGTATCTCAGCATTTCTGAGGCGACCTCCAACCTTTATCAAACCGTTAACATCTAAAAAAGGGTTTAAAGTGATTAGATTACTTTTAGTACTGAGTTGACTGCCTGACTTTAAATTGGCTAACTCTTGAAATGATTTCTCCTGAGTCATTCTAAGAATCCTGATTTTTGCAACTTCTAATTCATGAATTGATAATGTTTTCTTTTTTCGTACTTTGATATCTATGACACGACAACAAGAAGCTATTACACGTTGTAACCTTTTGAATGAAAAATATTTATGTAGAAGATTGTACGTAATGTTCGTTACTGCTATGGTTGCTGTCTTATGTTCTGGAATTTCAATACTTTCTAAAATCTGCTTAGGCCAGTCGTCTGCCGAGTTACTCCATTTTGGCCCATGCCATCAAAGATTCAAACCAATGAGTTTCTTCGTTGCCACTCTTGTCGATATGAAATCTGCAGGGTTATCGTTGGATGGAACATTCTGCCAAGTACATTTATGCGACAGTTCTTGGATTTCCATGACTCGGTTAGCCACAAATGTTTTGAGATTGTTTGGAGAAGTTCGAATCCAGTGAAGAGTGATCAGCGAATCACTCGATAAATTTATTTCAACATGTAGTAGTTTCAATGCAGTCATTACTCCTGAAATTAATCTTGATAATAGCAGTGTTGCACAAAGTTCGAGCTGTGGTAGTGATAATGTCATCAATGGCGCAACTTTAGACTTCAAGCAAAGTAAATTTGTTTGCACTTCACCAAAATCTTTCTTGGTAGTGATGTAAATGCATGCTCCGAAAGCTCTCTCTGATACATCAGCAAATCCATTTATAATTACTTCTTGATTGTGACTTTCGATACATACATTTCGAGTAATCTGTAACCTTTCCAGTTGCTGTAGTGACTGAATAAAATCTTTCCATACATTATGAAGAGTTGTTGGTACATCTTCATCCAAATTTCAACTTCCATAGATCCTGCATGATTAGCTTAGAATTGATTAAATTTGGATCATATATCTGGGCGATAGCGGATAAGATTCCTCGTTTTGGCACTGCGTTTTGCTCTTGAATGCTAATTTTGAGAGAAAGGACAACGTTTTTGCTATCCCATAGCAATCCTAACGTTTTGAAAGAACCTTGATCGTTCAAAATCAATAATTCGTCCGTCTTTCCTGATTATTTCAAATTCTGAAGGACTCGAGCGTCGTTATTTCGCCATTTTCTTAATGAAAACTTGCCTGATTCTAACAATTGCAACAACAACTGATCTTGTAATTGAATAGCTTCATGTAATGAATCTATCCCAGTGAGTACATCATCCATGTAGAAGTCTTCCCCGATAATGGCTGCTACATCTGGGAACTTATCTTCGGCTTGATATGCGATTTCTCGCAGACATCGCATGGCTGAAGAGCGAGCACATGACATTCCGCATGTCACTGTGTTCAATGTAAATGTTTTGATAGATTAATTTTTGTTGTGGCTCCACAACATTATTTGTAGATCCCTATCTCTCTCTGCGATATTAATCTGACGGAACATTTGTGCAACATCTGCCGTCATAACATATGAGTGAATCCTGAATCTAAGCAAGATTTATACGAGATCATTCTGCAGTTGGGATCAGGGAATAACATGTCATTTAAATATGTCCCTGTTGTTTTCGACGAGGCGTCGAAAACGGCTCGTAATTTTGTCGTTAAACTTGATAATCTTTAAACCGGCTGGTGTGGTAAGTAATAATGATGAATTTTCATATGATCATCTCCTTTGTACTGAGTCATATGTCCTTGCTTCTTATAATCCATAAATTTTGTATTGGGATATTTCATTAAGAATGCAAACCTGGTGGAAAAATTTGGAACTAAAAAACAAGGGAGTAATTATATTTCATTCGTATGTTTTTACATACGCACGTAGTTTATATAGTAGAAAATAGATAATAGAACTAATATTTACAATTAATTACTATTATCCAATATGTGCTGTAAAACTGTCCCTAAGAAAAACCAAACTGTGAACATAACCTAACAACTACTAACTAAAGTATTTAAAATGAAAAATATAATTAATCTACCGCTACAATTAATAAAACAGGATACAAGGCAATATACTCTACCTAAAATAATAATAAACACTGAGAGAAAAGTCAAAATACAAGAAGAATCAAAGAAAAACTATTGGCAGCAATGATACGCTAATGAAAGTTACATAAATGTGCTCCGTTGTTGAAGGTTTGACGTTGGTACTCAACGCCATCTCTACGTAATGAAATATCCCAATAGGCGTCCTTTAATATTTAATCTTTGGCGATGCGTCTTTCAATATAATTGAGCCTTTTTAATTCTTGTTCGAACGACTCTCCCAATGTAATTTCACTGTTTTTCGGTAGCTCAACCACGAATCTACCATCTGAATCTCTTCTATGAGTTTGTGTGAAATGGATTTCGCAATACTCTTGACGTTCGTATTTTTCTTTCTGATTATGGAGTTCTTCCAGCTTCCAAAATTGCTCTATTTCGCCACCGTAAATCTTGAATTGTTAATAAATGACAAATAGAAATAGATGTCTTCTTTACTGCGACGTCCAATTCACCTTCAATCTCCACTCTTCAAAATCTTCCAGAAGTGTCCTGTCCCTATCAGCATATTTATAGGTCCCGGAGTATCAAAATTAGGATCGGCAAGTTCAATTCCCTGTGGAACGAACAGCTCTTTTGTATCTATGTGCACCTATGATAGATTTTGTGTGTGATATTTGGAATCAGAAGAGGAACTCTTGTTGAACGATTAAGCGTGAAATTGTTGACTTCAATGTAACCTGTATTGATTTTTAAATATTGAATCGATTTGTGAATTACAAATGCGACAACGACAATTCAAATTTGGTAATACTGTAACTAGTAAGCACATGCACTCGGTTTTTAAACAATGTTTCAAACGTTTGTTTACGTAAACAAATACTTGAACTTTAGTTCTTAAAGTTAATATGCAAAACGATAATATATGATTTTGTACAAATCGATTAAATTCAATATATTTGAATTTGCTATGTTGAGGTTAGAAATAACCCCACTTTGATAGAAAAGATTGAGGTTACTTAGCTGCTTCAAACTGCCCCCGATGCTGAGATTGCACTTCCACGAAGTCAATCCCGTTGCCCGTTGCCAAATTTATGGGATGTTGTCTCGATGTCTGACGAAACTCGGCTGCCTGCTTGGGTCCGAATTCTGTCTGTGTACCTTGTTGATACTCCGCTCGCTGATGATTAACTCTTTTCACTTAATCCGGCTCGAAGGAACAAATGTTGGCGTAATGCACAATAAAACAACTACTGGTTCAAAATTTGATAATGGACTGCATTTTATGAAAATTGATTAAATAAAACATGAATTCAACGTGTCAACTCACTCATTTTTTCTCTTCCGCTGTGTCACCGCTATCTAGCGGGTACACGGTAAAGTACAATTCAGCGCGAAATTCAAACATAACTTAAACATATTCTATCAACATTTTAATGCATGATTATATTCATTTGTTTCGTGTATAACTGGCATTAGAATAATATAAAAAATCATTAATACTTTCTTTAACGCTCAGAAGCATAGTTATAATTTTATATTTATTGTGTTCTATTTGATATATGTGCACGTATATTTTCAAATTATTAAATATATTAGCTTACAAATAATTAAATTCTTATATAATTTTTTGCACTAAATTTTCATGTCAAATATTCCTGACATCTATAACAAATTGAAACAGATTAATATTTTTACATAATCCAGATTCATTCTACAAAATTCTTTCGACTACTTTAAAAATACACTTAAAACTTATAAATACTGTGGGCCAAATGATGGGTGATAATAGTTCGACCGACATTTAAATGGCCATCTTCTAGTTCAGATTTATCTTCTACCGAGACTCTTTACTCTTAGCATAATATGAAAAAAATCCTGAAAATCCAGTGCGTGCAGTAAAACCTATTATGCAAGAGATATGAGGCAAAACTCTAACAGAAGAATGTGCAGGGCTTGTGGATAACAAAATGCCTATAGTATTAAAGCAGTCATTACCTAATAATAAAGGCTATATAATCCAAATACAGTAGTGTAGGTATAATACAAACACTTAATATTACAATTACGAGATTTATTATTATCGGACATTTACAATATGTATTTTAAAAAAGATGATTTTTTTGACAAGCCTCGTTTTTTTCCCGCCGCTATCTCTGATTCTCCGTTTTATTTTTATTTTTTTCATTGCCTGCTACATGATCCTCCCCCTAGTGATCGAGTCGTCGATCACGAGAAGGAGACTCGCAGTGGACGAACCCGTCTTGTTCTTTTCAGTGGTAGGGGCTGTGCGGAGGCTGCAATGGCCTCTGCTGGTGGTAGTATCTCTGCGACGGTATCGGGTTCGGTGGCGACGTAAGCGGGCTTGAGTCTGTCAATGCTTACTGTTACCTCTCTCCCACGGATTTTGAGGATGTAGATTTTTTCTTTTCTTTGTACGACTTTGTATGGACCGTCGTATGGTGGTTGAAGAGGGCCTCTAGCAGCGTCGTGTCGTAAAAAGACATGAGTTTCTGTCGGTAAATCTGCGAAAATAAATATTTGTTTATCGCCGTGATGTGATGCTGGTTTTGGCCGTAGCTGAAGCATGTGATGACGTAGCATCGACACATAACTCGCTGGGTCGGGCTGTGGCTCTGCAGTCGAGTTGTGTGAGAGAAATTCACCGGGAAGTCGTATGTTTTGCCCAAATACTAGCTCTGCGGATGTGGATTGTAGATCTTCTCTCCATGCAGCACGTAGTCCTAGCAGCACCAAGGGTAAACAACTGACCCAGTTGTTACTTCCATGGCATCGAATTGCTCCCTTCAACTGGCGGTGGAGTCGCTCTACCATGCCGTTTGCCTTGTGGGTGGTAACTTGTGGTCCGAAGATGCTTGGAGCCTAAAGTCGCGTTGAGTTCCCTGAAGAGGTGGCTCTGGAACTGGCGACCTTGGTCAGTGGTTATGTGACCAGGCACTCCAAATCGAGCGATCCATGTATTCACCAAGGCTTCTGCTACTGTGATTGCTTCGATGTTTTCCATTGGGACGACTTCTGGCCACCTTGTGAACCTGTCTACAATGGTCAAACAGTATCTGTAGTTTCCGCAGGTAGGAAGAGGCCCTACGATGTCAATGTGTATATGTTTAAATCTTTCACTCGGATCTGGGAATTTACCGAGTGGCGCCCTGGTATGTCGAGATATTTTGTTGTGCTGGCATGCAACGCAGTTTCTCGCCCACTTTCGGCAGTCTTTGTTAATGGATGGCCATACAAAGCGTTGTGCTACCATCTTTGTACTGGCTCTAATGCTGGGATGGGCAAGATCATGCACAGACAAAAATGCCTGCCGACGGAAGGGTTCGGTAATGAATGGCCTCACCACGCCGGTGGATATATCGCAGAAAATATCCTCTACCGTGCCAGGAATGTTTACTTTCTTCAACTGCAACCGAGTCGACGTGCATTGAATCAGACTTTGCAGCTCGGGATCATTTACTTGTGAACGAGCAAGAGCTGAATAGTCAATGGCGCTTGTTATTTCGTCAATCCGTGACAGAGCGTCTGCAACAATATTTTTGGAACCAGACACGTGCCGTATGTCCGTTGTAAATTGTCCGATATAATCGAGGTGGCGGAACTGTCTCGGTGAGCATTTGTCGGGATTTTGACGAAATGCGAAGGTGAGCGGCTTATGATCTGTAAAAATGGTAAATTTGCGGCCTTCTACCATGTGTTTGAAGTATCTGATTGCTTCGAAGATCGCCTAAAGCTCGAGGTCGTATGCGCTGTATTTCGATTGTGCTGGACCAAATTTCTTCAAAAAGAATGACAATGGCTGCCATCCTTTTGCAGTATATTGTTGCAGGACTGCACCCATTGTTGTATCGGATGCATCAGTGAAAATGGCGAGCAATGCATTTGAACACGGGTGAGCGAGATCTGTGGCCTCAGCGAGAGCGTTTTTACAAGCTGTAAAAGCGCTGGTGGCTTCGTCGGTCCATGGAACGGGTTGTTTTCCTTTGGTGTTGGGCCCTTGCAGCAATTTGTTGAGAGGAGCTTGAATTTCTGCTGCATTCTTCACAAATCGCCTGTAGAAATTAAACATGTCGAGAAAACGACGCAGTTGCTGGTATATTTGCGGTTGTTGGAACTTATCAATGGCGTTAACTTTGCTTCGCAGCGGCTTGATTCCTGCGGCAGACACAGTATGCCCTAGAAAAGAAACTTCTTTCGCACCGAATACACACTTCGCTGGATTGATGAGAACTCCGGCTTCACTAAGACGCATGAAAAGTTTACGAAGATGTTCTTCGTGCTCTTCCTCTGATGTTGAGGCTACCAATATGTCATCAATGTAGGCATATGTAAAATCTAACCCTAGTAGCACCTCATCAATGAAACGTTGGAACGTTTGTGCGGCGTTCCGAAGTCCCATTGACATATAAGGGAACTCGAAGAGTCCAAATGGTGTTGTTATTGCCGTCTTAGGAATGTCATCTGGGTGTACTGGTATTTGTCTACAGTGGAGAAGATATTTTTCCCAGCCAGGGCATGTGTAAAGTCGGCGATGTGTGGCACAGGATACCTGTTAGGAATTGTATGAGCGTTGAGCGCTCGATAGTCGCCGCATGGACACCAGCTATTGACGTCTTTCTCGGGCACCAACACCAGCGGAGATGACCATGGACTATCTGAGCGGCGGACCATTCCTAGGTCCAGCATGAGTTTAAATTCTTTGACAGCTGCATCGTGACGATCTGGAGCAAAACGTCTAGGTTTGGCTGATATTGGTGGACCTGGTGAAGTTTTTATGTGATGAAGAGTCGAATGCTTCGCCGCTTGTGAATATAAACCGGATGGCTTGGTAATATTCGGAAATAAAGTTAATAATTTTCCGTATTTACCCGGCACTGGAGCAGTTTTTACTTCACCACACGCGTTGGAGGAGCGGAGCCTCTCACGGAACATGAAGTGCCACTATCTACTAAAAGTCTGTTTTTTATATCTACTAAAAGTCCATAGTGTGCTAAAAAATCTACACCAATGATGGGTTTAGTGACGTCGGCTACTATGAATCGCCACATAAACTCGCGACGAAGATTAAAATGGAGCCGTAGCGTTATGAAACCGTAAGTTGCTATTGGTGTACCGTTCGCTGCCGCCAGTTCGTAGTTTGTACGTTCACGCACGCCACGTATCTCTTTTCGGGGGTACACACATACGTCCGCACCGGTGTCTATCAAAAAATGTTTTTTTGAATGGTGGTCTGTCAGTAGGAGTCGGCGTGAACTTCCCGAAATGCAATCATTATCCGCCGAATTTAATGACTGCTGTTCGCGTTTCCCGCAGCAAAATTACAGGGTAGAGTGCATTTTTGAGCATCTGCACCGTACTTCCAATGATACCAGCAGGTTGACCGGCGACCAGAAGAATTTTCTCGGGGGCGAGATTTAGACCGCGCACGTTGACCGTGATGTGGTTGGTGTTTAGCTCGAGTGTACCTGGGTTTCTGGATCTCCGTAATTTGCAGCTGTAGCTCTTCTATTTTCATCATGAGAGCTTCGATGGCGTCTACTGAAACAGCGGGAGGTGCAGATGAGTTGCTCGGTGTAGAGGCGGCGGCGATTTGTTGCTACGGAGAAACTTCTAGCACTTTGTCTGCAAGCTTTGCAGCTGCGTCGAGCGTATTTTCCGTCTGCGTAGCTAGGATTGCCTGCAAAGTGCTTGGTAGACGACCTATCCATAGCGTGCGTAGTAGTGCTTCGGTGATGGTGTCGCCGCCGAGGTCTCTAAGGCGTCGGAGGAATTGCGATGGTTTCCGATCGCCGAGTTCTTCCCTCTCCAAAAGCTGTCTTGTTTTCTGCTCCTGAGTAGCAGATAAACGAGAAATTAATTCAGTTTTTAATTTATCGTACTTCTCTCTAGCTGGAGGTGCGGTGATGACGTCTTTCACTTCGGCGGCATATCGAGCTTCTAAATTGCCGATGACGTATTCGTACTTTGTGTCGTCCCGCGTGATGTTGTTAATAAGGGATTGTCCTTCTAACTGTGCAAACCACAGAGAAGGATCGGCGGGCCAAAACGGCGGTACCCGTATAGAAACGCGGCTGACGGCAGATTGTTCCTCGACTGGCATGTCTATATTATTATCCGGCATGATACTTTAGTAAACGGGGTCACCACTCTTGTAGGTATAATACAAACACTCAATAATATAATTACGAGATTTATTATTATCGGACATTTACAATATGTATTTTTTTGACAAGCCTCGTTTTTTTCCCGCCGCTATCTCTGATTCTCCGTTTTTTTTTTTTTTCATTGCCTGCTACAGTAGTATCTCGGTAAGCGTCGGCTATAAAATAAGTCCAACTTGATATACGCCCTGTTTGGACACGAATTTGATGAGTCACTACGTTTATTTATGCCTTTCGAGACAATGCTACGTGAGCGTCAGTGCGCCTGTTGCTATTAATAAGTAAATAACCCACGCTACAACTTTGTACGTGATGTGTTATTGGAAAGGTTGTTTGGTATACGTCCAATCTGGTATAAGTCCAAGGATCTGGAACAGATTAATGACGTATACCGAGATACCACTGTATTAAATGGGGAATTATAATAATAGGTTAAAGTAATCGAATGAAATTAGTAGAAATTTTTCACCATTCGTGTAGGTTTTATAAATTATTTTTTGATAATGTAAACTAGCCGAACTATTATGAGCCTGGGCTTTGATATTAAAAGCTCCACTTCTTATATAACACACTATTATTTTACCAGAATTAAACAGTGCACACGAATAAATTCCATCGATCTAGACACCGCACATCATGAAATGGGGTATATAGAGTACTACCTGTAGTATAAAGACCAACCATTTGTATATCGGGCAGGCGCAAATCTTAGTGAGTTGATTATTATTTTGTACATATTTTCAGGATAAAGCAGTGTACGAAAATTCAGGGAAGAGACTTCCACACAGCTCATCATGAGATGGGACACGTTCAGTATTATTTACAGTATAAAAATTTGCCATATATATATAGAGAAGGGGCCAATCCAGGTATTGCCGGCAATACAAAAAATGCTTCTTCCATTGTAGCACTTTTTTTTCGTTTTCTTCACGATCCCATCCCATTGTTTTCTTAATTTTCCTGATCCTACGTTTTCTCTTATTTTGGCTATACAAATCTTCGGCACACATCCTTAATAAAGTTTAGTTTCGTTACTTGTTCTTTCCTTATGTCCGCGTGTCTTATTCTATACTCAAAGAATAATATTGTTAACAAACATCTTCAAATGATCAATTTTTGTCTTCAGGCTTCCATGAAGCAGTTGGTGATGTTATCTCTTTGTCGGTATCAACAGAAAAGCATCTCCACGAAGTTGGTTTATTGAAAGAATATAAAGAGAGTCGTGAATCCACTATCAACAAGCTGATGGAAATGGCCTTAATGAAGATCGTCTTTCTGCCATATGCTTATATAATAGACCAGTGGAGGTGGAAAGTATTCAGTGGTAAAATCAAACCAGAGAACTACAACGCAGAATGGTGGAAACTTAGAAGGGATGTGCAAGGAATTGACGCACCAATTCTAAGGTCTGAAGACGATTTCGACCCTGGGGCGAAGTACCATGTGATTGCCAGCGTACCGTACATCAGGTATTTATTTGCATTTCGTAATTTAATTAACCTAGTAACAAATTATTTAATAGCTATATGATTATTTTATTATTACAAGTGAGAGCGCTTAATGTCTTTAAAAGGATTTGGCTGACTGACATTTCAATTGTTGTTCTTTTGGACCTGTATTTAGGTTTATTCGAGCACAGATCTCAACTAGGAATATAGTGGAACTGATACCTTTATTTGGTAACGTGGACAAAATACACACATTCTACTTTCTCCTTACTCTATTTTTGCACCATCCACAAACCAGAATAGAGAGAGAGAGAGAGGCCCTTCTGTTGTCCCCTGGGGACGATTACCAATAAATACCTTATACCTAATGTCAAATTTGTATTTTGTCGTCATTGTGTCACACACAGTCATGATCATTTCGTTTATCTTATTAAAGTGACTTACGAGATCCCCAGGTTTGAAGTGTTTTGTCCTTGCAGAGTGTAAGTGTCTGGAGCATCAACAATATATATAAATTGATTTTGTTATGTATTGGATTATTGAGATATATATTGACGGTATGTTTCTACATGCTCCACCGTCATTGAAGATTTAATACTGAAAAAACATACATAGTGTGAAAGCCCAGTCATTCAAGTAATCGGGTAGACTCGGGTATTGTACCTTGCAGATTATGTACCCAATTTAAGTCAATATTAACCCAGACCTCATTCGGGTTTACACTAAAATTAAAGCGATGATAGCAGAAAATAATGGCGACTATAATTTGTGGTAGCCTACCACCAATTCAGGTGTACTATAAGTAGATGCTATATGTACTTCTCCAGGTCTTTGCTTGGGCACAAGTATTTATAACCTCCCGGAGGAAGTCACCGCACAATTTAGGACAGAATAATACAAAACATACACCCCATGATTAGAAGGGATAGGTGTAATAATCTACCCTCTTGTTTGCTCGAGTAGGTGGGGTCGCAAGCCAGCCTAACCCTGCATATTTATTATTATTGTACCTAACTAAATATAAAATCTTAACTCAACTTATTTTTTTCACAAAAATATTAGAGTTGCGCCATTCGTTAAGAGCAAACCGCTGTAATCTTTTTTAAACTAATGATGTATTTTCTATGTAGATACTTCGTCAGTTTCATCATTCAATTCCAGTTCCATAAAGCTTTATGTGAGAAGGCTGGGCAATACGAACCTAACAATCCCAGAAAACCTCTTCATAAATGTGATATCTACCGAAGTGCAGAAGCCGGCAATGCTTTAGCGTAAGTATTATTACAATAAAGATTTTTTTGTAACAGAAGATGGAAGGTAATATGCTGACCATTTCAGATTTTTTTACATCCTTATCCATTTTGTTCAAATACTTCTAACAAATACTAAACATTTTGCAATCCTAAGACGTATGATGAGTCAATAGTTATTTAAGTAGGTATTAAAGACAGTAAATGCTTCCTACTGGGGCTGTCATAAGTATTCGGTTCACCGGTTGACTGGTTAATCGGTTAATCGGAAACTGTTTTTTTTAAACTAAAATATTCGGCAAGCCGGTTAATTGGTTTTTTGGCCAAATAATAGCCGGTTTTTAACCGGTTTATAGCCGGTTTTTAACTGGTTTGTAACCGGTTTTTATCCGGCTTATAGTCGGCTTTTATTCGGTTTGTAGCCGGTTTTTAACCGGTTTACAGCTGGTTTTAACTGGTTATGTTTTAAACCGGTTTTTATACGGCGTATAGCCGGCTTTTATTCGGTTTTTAGCCAGTTTGTAATCGGTTTCCTCTAATTTACTTTATGAGCGCAAACATTTTAATAGTGAGTAGTTGCAAACATTAGTACTACTAATATTTAGTAAAATGTTATGAGCTTGGCTCTAAATTGTCAAAATTTTAGTGCACACGGGGAAACTTTTAGCGAAATTGGCCGAAATTTGTTTCCCAAAGAAGAAATACGAAAAGTTTCCAAAAAGTTAACGGCGCCGTTAAAACTCGGTACGTTTTGAGGAAACTTTTTAACATGCACGTAACTTCTCATCTATTATGACATTTTTTAGAGGTTAGAATAAAAAAAAAATTAAATTAATTTAATTTAAATTTAAATAAATGTCAGTTAATTATTTAGAATTATTGTTTATATACAGGGTTATTGAAAAAATAGAGACAAATAGCTATTTTCTTATTATTAATTTAAGACATATAGTTTAAATTACACATGAATGAACTATATTCAAATATGAATTCATTAAGAAAGGAGGTGAAGAATGACAACGAAGAAATAAAGAAGAAATTTGATGAGAATAGTAAACAACTACAACAATTAATTGAGGACAATAGAAGAGAAATTGTTGAGCTAAAGAGGAAGGAGGAATTGTGGCAAATAGAGAAAAAGATATTTTACTGAAATTAGAAAACATGGAAAAACTGATAGAAAAAGGTAAGGTAGGAGAGAAACAAGAAAAATTGGAAGAAGATATCTGGAAAATGGAGTTAAAACTGGAGAAGATGGAACAAATAAAAATGAAAAATTGCATTACAATAACCGGACTAAATGTGGGAGTTGATAACATAAAAGAAAAAAATTAATGAATTTTTAATAAAATACTTCCAACTACATGACTCTATCATAAACGCTTACTGTGTAAAAACTAAAAAAGGCCCTGAGTTAATAATACTGGAATTAAATAACTTTGAGAATAAAATAAAAATATTAAATAATAAGAAATGCTTGAGGGGAGAAAACATATATACTGACAGTGATCTCACCCCAAATGAAAGATATATTCAAGCACAGCTTAGAAGAATTGCAGCAGAGGAAAAAGAAAAAGGTAATCAGACTAAGGTAGCATACAAAAAAAGTAAAATAAACAAACAATGGCATAAATGGGATGACAGGAAAAAAATATTAATAAAAGAAGCTGATGTTAGTACTGTACAGAAGAATACAAATAAAATAGAACAAAAATTTTAATAAGGGAGGAGGAAGGCATAGAAAAATTTAAAATAGGTTTTTGGAATGTTGCGGGGATTAAAAATAAGGATAAAGACTTTTGGGAATATATTCAAACCTTTGATATAATAGGATTAGTGGAAACCTGGGTTACGGTAGCAGAATGGAAAAAGTGGGAAGAAAAATTACCAAAAAATTTTAAATGGTAAATCTTGACCGCAAAAAAAATATATAAAAAAAGGAAGGGCAATGAGTGGAATCATTACAGGTGTAAAAGAAAATCTTAAAGAACAGCAAGCGACTGATTTCGGAGAACTACCGGTTATGGAGAGAAGAATATTACTAGAAGACGAAGAATACAGAATAGTAACAATTTATAATAATGAGAACTTTGAAAACATAAAAAATGGATTAGAAGATAAAATTGATGAGACAGAAGAAAAACATATAATCATAGGAGGTGACTGGAACGTCAGAATAGGGAATAAAGGAGGTATAATAGACCCAGCAACAGGAATAGAAACTGAAAGGCACTCTAAAGACTGCACATTAAGTAAGGGAGGAAATTTTTTACATGAATTAACTGAAGAAAGGTAATTATACGTATATCAACAGAAGAGGAGACACTAGTGTGATAGACTATGCCATTGTAAACGAAAAAGCATAAGGCGAGTAAATGATTTTGAAATAAATTCCAGAATAGAATCGGACCACCAACCTATAATAGTGTATCTAGATCATAAGAAAAATGGCTGTCTTTCAACGATCAACAAGAAGACAGTAACCATTTGGAATGACGAGATAATAGAACAATATGAAGCAAACTCAAAAGATATACAAGTAATACAAACGGGAGTAAATGAACAGATGGAAGAATTAAAACGAAAAATAGAAACATGCCTGACCAGGAAAAATATTGAAAGTAGAGAATATGTAATAAAACAAAACTGGTGGGACAAGGAGACGCAAATGTAAAGAAGAATATAAAAAAACATACAAAGAATACAAATGTATTTGTAAAAAAAAAAGATGATTTGGCAAAAGAATGAAAGCTTAAAAATTCAAAACATTAAAACAGAGTCAGAAGCGTGGAAATATATAAGCAAAGAAAGGTGTACAAGAATATCAATGCCATATAATATCTCTCCAGAAAGGTGGAAAGCACATTTTATAGAATTGTTAGAAGGGGAAGAAAGAAGTCATATTAGGGAATTTAATTGTAGATTGAATAATAATAATAAATCTTTTATTTCTGTAGACACATATTACAGTGTATAGAAAACGTCATTTTCTTAACTAGTACAAAAATTCATTTACATTGTAAAAGTTATTTATGTACAAAAATTGTTTTAAGTTTGTTTTAAATTGTTTGTCAGATTTCGAGTTTTTGATGTTCTCTGGTAGTTTATTAAAAAGTGATAAACCAATCCTATCAGGAGAGTCTTTAATTATTTTACATCTAGATTTAGGTATACGGAAATTATTATTGTTTCTAGTATGATAATTATGGATGTCTAAGTTAAGTTTGAATTTATTTCTATTTTGAAATATGTAAAGGCAAATGTCGAGTATGTAGAAATCAGTTATAGTAAGTAGTTTAAGTTCTTTGAAAAGCGGTTTACAAGATGAGTACTTATCTACTCCTAGTAAGCATCTAATTATTCTTTTCTGAGCAATAAAAACAGATTGAGCGTAGGGAGAATTACCCCAAAACCTAATACCATAGTTTATTCTTGACTCTACCGATGCATGGTAGAATATTAATAGTTGTAAGTTTAAGTATTCCTTCAAATGCCGTACCTGATAGCATATTATGTTTAATTTTTTAATTAAATGCTCACAATGAGTGTACCAGTTCAAATTATTGGTAATGTACATACCTAGAACTTTAGTGCAAGTGTCAGTATGCAGCACAGTATGTCCGAAGTTGATTTCAATCTCTTCTACAGTGGAAGTTTGAAAGCGAAGAATTTTTGTCTTACTGTCATTTAAGTACAGATTATTAGCATGAAACCAGTCTATGATGGAGCTTATGTTTTGGTTACACTTCTCAGTGAGACGGTGAGTATTTCTATCTGAGATGACTAAAGTAGTGTCATCTGCATAAAGAACGGGAGTGCAGTCCTCAGAGAGGACTGTAATCAAATCATTAATGTACAGAGTGAATAAGATAGGTGCTAAAACTGTACCTTGAGGTAAACCAACTTGTATTTGGACCAGAGTGGAATTACATTGAGATACAGAAACAAATTGCTGCCGATTTTGTAGGAAACTGGACACCCATTCTAAGATGTTCCCTCTTATTCCCATATTATCGAGTTTGGTTAATAGCCGACTATGGTCCACGCAGTCAAACGCCTTGCTAAGGTCGCAGAATGGAGGTGAGGAAAAGATACCAGATATCACAATGGAAGAAGTACAAGCAGCCATACAGAAAATTAAAAAGAAGAAATCCCCAGGCGAGGATGAGATTCCGAATGAAGCTTGGTTATATGCGGATGAAAATGTAATCAAAATCCTAACTGAAATATTATGTAACATTTGGAAAGAAAAATGATTCCCTACAAGTTGGAGGAAAGGTATTATTGTGCCTATATATAAAAATGGAAAAAAAGACGAAACTAAAAACTATAGAGGATTAACTCTGTTAAACACAGCCTACAAAATATATGCGAGAATATTAGAAACGAAGTTAAGAGAAGAAATATAAATTAAATGTATACTACCAGACAATCAAGCAGGATTTAGGAAGGGAAGAAGTGCCTTAGACAATATATACATTTTAAACCTCGCAGTTGAACAAGAACTATGTAAGAAAAAAGGTAAACTATTTGCTTTATTTGTAGATCTAAGGCGCCGCCTTTGACACTGTGGACAGAGAGGAACTTATAAAAATGCTAAATAAAACAGGGGTAAATAAACACTTAATAGAAAAAATCCAGGAAATATATGAAGAAACATCTAATTTTGTAAAATTACAAAACGGATGCACAAATGAATTCTGGACAAGTAAAGGAGTAATGCAAGGATGTCCGCTTAGCCCGACTTTATTTGCTATATACATCGCAGATTTGGAACAGCGGCTAAAGAATGAACTAGAAGGGACTGTAATTGGAAAAATAAAAATATGTTCATTGGCGTACGCGGACGATATGGTCATACTGGCAAAAAAAGAAAATGAAATGAAATGCCTCATGAAGGCATTTGAAAAATACTTGGACAAAAAGAAAATGACACTAAACACTAAGAAAACAAAAATTATGATTTTCAAAAAAGGAGGAAGGGAAAAAAAGGATATAAATATGGGAATGGAAAGGAAACGTAATAGAGAAAGTGAGACAATTTACATATTTGCGTTACATCTTTTCCTTCAATAATAATCCAAAACACCATGTAAAAAGTAGAATTAAAAAAGCGACAATTGCTTTAAGAGAAATATGGGGTATTGGAGAAAGGAAGTTTAATAAAAACTATATGGTAAAAATTCTTATGTTATACATTGTTAAAAGTATTCTATTATACGGCGCAGAAATCTGGGGCTGGCAAGTATATGAAGTAGTGGATAAAATACAACTAAAATACCTAAAATGGATACTAAATAGATCTACACCATCATATATCTTATTGGAAGAAACGAAGAGAGGTAACCTAAGTACAGAAGCTGGAATAAGAGCAGCAAACTTCGAAAATAAAGTCAGTCAGAGCTTAACAAAAATCACGCTATCTGAATGCTGGAAAGCAATATTAAAAACACAAGAACAGATTAACGAGATACGACAGCCTGATAAAAGCTGGCTCACAAAGAGGAAAGTATTTTATGAGAAACACGGCCTGTCGCTTAGAGAAGTGAAAAACAAGACGCAAACAGGAGAAAACATTAAATTATATATACAAAATAGAGCTGAAGAAATACAAAAACAATATCAGTATAATAAAATAAGAACATCAAGGTATAATAATAACTACCATAAAATAACCACATTAAGCCTTCCAAGATACCTAAAAGGAACAAACGAATATTGGAGAGAATATGAAGACCGATTATGCAGAATATGTAAACGGGAAGAAGAAAATGTGGAGCATTTCAGGATATGCACAGGAAGAACTATTAGAAGACACGGGAGCAGGAGAAAGTTGGATGAAGATGATTTTAGAAAAAATTAAGGAGATATCGAATGAGGTCAATTAGTAAAATAAGAGTTATTTGTAATAGAAAATATTTATTTGTGTAGGTAAGGGTACATTACCCAACTTGGTTAAATTTTATATTAACAGAAATGTACGGATAGATTTCAATCCTAATGAAAAGGAAGAAATAATAAAGATTATTATTATTACTATTACACAGTTGCGCGTGAAGTTATATACCACTTTTTTCCGGAATTGTACTTCCGGTTTACATAAAAGCGAAGTTATCCTTGTTTTTTTAAATAGAATAGTACATTTATATTTTTATATTTTCAGGAAGTATTTTAAATTTGTTTTACAATGATGCTATATACTTGCATTTTCATTAAAAAAATAACCTAGTTATTAATTTTTGAATATTAAGATATTTGAATGTATTTTCAATTTGCCATGACTTTTGGGTCTTCTTTGTTTGAGAATTACTTCGACGATTATCAGACATATTATTTCTTATTGATTATTTTGAACTGTCAAAGGTTTAAAAAAATCTTATTGGTTTTTAAATTTACTTGAATTTTACTCTTTTTTGAATTTTAGACAAATAATACATCTGGTTAATGGCACAATATATTCTCAAACCTAAAGAAGGCACAAATTTAATACATTTAAATATAATCATTTTTAAAAACTCGATAATATAGATTAGACTATAGTATTTGGCATCACTGAAAAGCTAATTTAAAATACTTCCTGAAAATATAAAAGTATATGTAGCACTCCGTTTAAAAAAAATGATAATTTCGCTTCCAGCGAAATCGGACATAGAATTCCGGATCTTTTCATACCAAAAAGAAACTAGAAGTTTAAATTTTATAAAAAATAAATTAGCTATTCGTCTCTATTTTTTCAAGCATCCTGTAGTTTAATTTATTTTGTAAATTAAGTTTTGCTTCTATTTTAGTTTAGTTTATCTTAGAATTCCGGATCTTTTCACTCCAAAATGTGACATTTAACTATAAGTTTAAAATTAATAATAAAGAAATTAGCTATTCGTCCCTATTTTTTCAATCACGCTGTAGTTTAGCTTACTTCGTAAATCAAATTTTGCTTATATTTTAGTTAGAATTATCCATTATCTTAATTATAAGTACATATAATTTGGTTTGGTTTTTTTCATCTATATTTTATTTTATTTGACTTTGTAATCTTTACTTTTGATAAAATAATTCCCCAAAATCCTAGGTACTTTTAGAGAAAAATTACTAGTTTAGCGGAAACTTAAACTTCTACTTTTTTCGTGGCAACGCATGGTACGTTGATAAAAAAGTTTCCCCGTATGCACTAAGCATAACCTCCCGTTAAAAACCGATTTTTGACAATAAAAACGATTTCTGATCGTTTATAATCCGGTTTCTAGCCCGGCGGAATGCGGTTCATAACCGATTAAAAATCGGTTTCCTGCCGGTTAAAAACCGGTTTCAACAGGTTAAACCGGTTTCTGACCGGCTTGAAACCGGTTTCTGGCAGGCTAAAAACCGGTTTCTGGCCGGTTAAAAACCGGTTTCTGACCGGTTAAAAACCGGTTTCTGATTGGTTAAAAACCGGTAATTGTTTTATAACCGGTTTTTCGACTAACAGGTTCATAAACCGACAGTTAACCGGTTAGCAATTTTAGCCGATTTTAATAGCCCTACTTTCTACCGGTTGAGGATGATTTTGGATATCGAGACTGGTCAGATCTGCAATAAATCCGATACCGGTAGAAAAACACTTACACGATCGACGCAGAAAAAAATAAGATTTGAAAATATATAAAAAAAATACGTATATAATCACGGCATATTACCCATTGCTGGGTGTGCTAATCTGCTTTGTACACAGGTATCGGTAATGTTGAAATATTTGTATCGTGCGGGCACTTACCGGGCGTCACCTCACGATCACTCAATGCTGGCGTGGAGTGCACTACAGTGTCATTAAAATTCGAAGTAATTTTTGGCGTCGGTCGGGATCTAACCTGGGTCCCCAGATTTACGACCAGGCAGAGGCACACAGCCACAAGGCCCCATGGTTTTTAATATAAAGCTTTGATCGTTGTTTTTATTTACTTAACGCATTATCTCCTGATCGTTAAGTAATCACAATCGCTTACCGAACAGTAATTTATAAATAAAATCTATTATCTTGGAAACCTTATTGGTAAACATTAAAAAAACACCCGATCGTGTAAAAGATATTTTAATGCATGCTTACCTATATAATGTTATATTCAATTAATTCTTTTTATCAAGACCGTTTTTCTGTTATGTCAAAACAAAATCTTTTTGTAAATACAATTTGGTTATTCTTATTATGCGCCAAGAATGTTAATTTTTTAAATTAATATTCTAAACAAGAAATTATAAATATATAAATCTTATGTTATTCCTGTATTATCCTTGACTTAGTTTATATAATACTAAATAATATTACGCAGGAAAATGTTGCAAATGGGCGCATCCAAACCATGGCCCGACCCTATGCAAGTTTTAACTGGACAACGGAAAATGGATACCAGTGCTATTATAGAATACTTCGCTCCTCTCAAAGAATGGCTAGACGAGGAGAATAAGAAACATGGAGAGACCATTGGATGGGCAAATCAATAAAATTAAGATACATTATTATATTGGTATTTGAAATGTATTTAAAATAAATAATGATGTACATTTATGAAGAAATTATAGTTTCTTTAAATTGTGCTCACAGTAAACAACTTCTTTGTACTTATCAGTTTTATGAGATATAGTTTAATAAGTAGTCAGTACATTTTGTTTTATATACATAGAATCGCATGTCTTTTTTCCACCTTACATTTTTTAACCTCTTCTTCTTGTTCAATCAAAACAACAGTGCCAACTTTATATAATTACCATAAACATAATATATATTTCAATGTTCCCAACACTCCTCGAATTTACAAATAATTAACAATTCTTTGCAAAATCGTTTTTCTTAATATAAATTATTACATAATTTTAGCCATGTTCCTAAATTTAACAAAAGTTTTTTTACATAATGGTTTGGTTAATGTATCAGCGATATTTTGGATGAAACATATTGAATTGATATAAGTTTTGAAATGACTAAATATTTTAAAAAATGAATTCTGATGTCAATATGTTTCCCCCTCTTAGAGTTCTCATAGGTTTTAGACATTAATATTGCACTTATATTATCGCACTTTAATAATGTCTCATTGTTGAACCAAAATTACTTAAAACACCTTTCACATTTATTAAATCTTGAGCAGTAGCTGCAGCAGCGATATATTCCGCTTCTGCTGTTGAGAGTACGACGCAGTTCTGTTTCTTGGAGAACCAGCTGACAGAATTGTCTCCGTAGAAAATTATTCCCCCACTTACGTTTTTCCTGGCTGTCTTATCCGTTGCCCAATTTGCGTCTGTATAGGCGGTTAATGTTGTGTTTCTCTTTTTGGATGATAATTCCATATTTTTAGTCTCTTGCAGGTATCTTAGTATTCGTTTCCCAGCTTTCCATTTTTGTTTAGTTGGTTTGTCGAGCACCCTACTTAGATAGGATACTGCAAATGTACTATATGATCTACTTGTAGTAGAGATATACATTAAACTGCTGATTAGCTGTCATATGAAACATCTTCAATACATTTGTCAGTTTCTATTTGAAAATTGCTTTCCATCGGAGTTGAGATACCTTTGCTTTCGTTCATATTGAAGCGACGTAAAATCTTTTCTATTGTTCTTGTTTGTGTTATTAGAATGCTTTCAGCATTACGTTTGATTGTCATCCTAAGATATTGTTCAACTTCTCCTAGATATTTAGCTGCAAATTCCTTTTTCAATAATTTTATGACATTTACTTCATTTTTACTTCCTTGTACGTAAGTAAAGGAAGTATTGTAATCGCGAAAAAAATCGGTTTTCAGATTTCAACGGAAATATCCATTTTGATCATCCCTGAATCCATTTTGACTAATTTCGTCGTGACGTCTGTACGTACGTACGTACGTCCGTACGTCCGTACGTATCTCGCATACCTCAAAAACGGTAAACCGTAGAAAGTTGAAATTTTGTATTTAGGACTCCTATAACATCTAGTTGTGCACCTCCCTTTCTGGTTATTACACAATTCCCAGAAGTGGCACTTTACATGAAGCCTATAATAGATTTTAATGAATAACTGTTTTAAAATATAATCCAAAACTTTTCAAATTTGGTATACAAGACTTTTATGTCAATCGAAATAACATAATAGATATTGGTTAAAATAGGCTAACCGGAAGTGGTACATTACTTGAAGTTGTTAACAGTTTTTCTTGAATAAAATGATTTTATTTTGATTTTAGAAATAAATGCTTCAAATAAAAGTTTTAGAGAATTAATTTCTGCGTCTAGCACATCAAGTATTAATAAATTAGCCCTTTGTATAAGCGAAATATGTAAATTTAAAAATTATATACTTTTTTGCTTTTGTAATAAAGCTTGCTATGGATTAGGACAAAAACATAAAAAAAGTTCATATCAAATTACGTTAAATACGTGCAATTTTATGATTCGTACAATAACAAATATTATATTTTTATTGTGAAATTAGTCATATTCATTGTTGTAATCAAATATTTCTTTGTTGTAATCAAAACTCTCTTTAAAAAAACCGGGTTAGATTAATGTTAATTTAAGAACGATAGTAGTAAATGAATTATTTTTTGCTCTATATCAAAATATTTCTCGGGCTTGGCTTAAGCCTGTCAATATTTTGTAATTTAATTATTAAAAAAATATGTATAGTTTAATAATCGTACAAGGAAGTCATGTGGTGTCCACATCAGATTTTTTGTTCCTGTTATTAGTACATCGTCTATGTACACTATCATCCATATGTTATCTTTGTAATATAAACAAGAATCATGTGATGATCGTATATAATGGTTCTTAATGGCAAATTCGTTGAATCTCTCGTTCCAAACTTTCGGTGCTTGTTTTAAACCATAAAGTGCCCGATTTAACTTCAGCACTAAATCTTTTGTATTCAGTCCTTCGGGTGGATACACATATATTTCCGATTCTAAGTGTCCATTAAGAAATGCTGCTGGTATATCCAGCTGTTCGACTTTCCACATATGTAAAGCGTGAGCTAACATAATCCTAATTGTTGATATTCTTGCAACAGGTGCAAACATTGTATTAAACATATTCTCCTGCTCTGTTTTGCTACAATTCTAGCCTTTTTTGTTTGTCCTCCTTGGGACGAAATACCCATTTTGTTTCTAAAGCTTTCTTTTCCCTTGGTAGCTTTGTTTTGGACCATGTGTTTAATTTTTCATGATTACTCAATTCTTTTTTAATTGCTTTATTCCACTCTTTTAATATTACTGTCTCTTCGTAGCTTTTTGGATCATTTTCTTCTTCTGATATCATACAGTATGTTTCGTATAGTTCGTATTCATTTAAATATTCCGGACCTTTAACATTTCGACCTGTTCTTGTTTTATTTTCTTGAATGTTTGAATTTTCCGTTGCTTCTTCTTTTTCTTTTTCCGCTGTTTCTTCATTTTCCTCTTGTTCTTCTATCTAGATGTTATTATTTTCCTATTTGTGTTCATTTTTGCTTTCTTTTATTTGTATAATTGTTTTTGATTTCTCACTATCTTGTTTCTGGAGGAATTCTATCATTTACACTCGTAGGCGATCTGATAAGTTCATGCTGAGGTTCTTATCGCCTCTCCCCAGAGCTCCTTTGGCAATCCAGTTTCAGAGTATTTGGTTCGCACTTTGTTCATGAGCGTCCTGTTCATCCTTTCGGATGTTTTATTTTGTTGTGGACTATAAGGAGTGGTGTATTGCAACTCCACACCTTTGGATTTACACCAGTTTTTGAAATAATTTCATGAAAATTCCTTACCATTATCAATACGAATCTTCATTTTCTTTCCATGCTGTGTTTTGATTAGTTTTATGAAGTCTATTATATTTTGTTCTGCTTAATTTTTTGTTTTTAAATAATTTGACGATTACATAATGGGAGTAGTCGTCTATTAACACCTGAAATTAACGATGACCTTCATTTGTCGGTGGATCTATTGGTCCAGCTAGATCGCTATGTATTAAATCTCTTATTTCTTTTGAAAGTTTTTCTTTTGACTTGAAACTTTGCCCCGTGGACTTTCCTGCAATACATGTAGTGCATTTATTTTTATTCGCAGGTAGTTCTAGCAATTTAAGTCCGTGCCTGTTTAGGTGACCTAACCTTCGGTGCCATAGTTCAATTTCTCCATCTGTTTTATGTTTACTTTTAGTATAAATAGATTATTTAATGTTTCGCAATTCAATTCATAGTTCTTTCCTCCATTTGCAACTCTAATACTTATTTCGTTGTTTAAGTATTCAATATTTGTCATGTATTTTTCTAATTCACTACTTACTAAATTTTGAGTTGCACCGGAGTCTAATATGAAGTTATTTTTGTCAAGTAATTCTGATATACAATTTAAAGCAATAAACGATATATATTCTTCGGCCTGATTAGCTTTTTCTTCTACGGTACATCCGCGTCCACGGAATCTCGACCCTCTTCTATTGCCGCCAGGATTACCTCGCTAGCTTCTTCTATTGAATGGTTTCTGTTGACTGCACTGTGAAATCTTGTGCCCTTCTTTGCCGCATCTGTAGTATGTATAAGGAAATGCTCTAAAGGAAACGTCTCGTTGTTTGTATCCTTGTTCGGAACTTTTGTTTTGAGCTTTAATTTCTCATCTAGCAGTCTTGATTTAACAAAATCCATAGTAACGTTCGTATTTAAAGTTTCTATTGTACTTATTACCGGATCATATACTTCATTTAAGGTTAACAGAAGATGACACAATTTATTAGTTTCCCCTATTTTGTATCCTGCATTTTCTAATTCCCTAATAATGGTGTCAAAGTTTAAAAGGCCGTCTTCTAACTTTGTATTCTTCAATTTTAATGTTAATATTTTTTTCTTTAAGGTTAATTTTGAAAATTTACTTTTCCTTTCGAAAACATCTTCAAGTGCTTTCATCATATATTTGGCAGTTTTTGCATCTTTGATCAAATCCAGATGCTTATCAGTTATGCATTGTATAATTGTTGACTTTGCTTTCGAGTCTTTAAATTGGAAGGATACTTTATCTGCTTGTTCCCTGTAGTCTTCAATTTTCTTTTCTAATGCTACTTTTAATTGTTTCTCTTCTAGTAGAACCATTACTCTAAATATCCAATTATTGAAATTTCCAGAATTCAACTGTGGTAAATTCGACATGGACACAGCCATTTTTTTGTCCTCTGTTTTACCATAACCATAACATATATTTCAATGTTCCCAACAATTTAATAAAGTACTATTTAAAATTGACTTCATATGTATGTATATGTTCCCATCGGAGTTGCGAATGAAAATTCATTAAAGGCTTTCATTTTCCTTGGAAAAGTAGAGTACTTTCACATAGTCGGTTTTGAATTTGAATCGCAGATTGCTTGGAAAATGTGCCAATTAATTACTCTTTTCTTTTTCCGTCATTTAGATCAATCCGAAGAAACCGATGATCAGTTATTATATTTTTTGTTACACGACGACACGGCTAAATCCTACAAAGACGATGCAGTTATTGACGATGCCGACACTCACAGTTTAATTAAAGACAGGGACCCTTTTGGACCGTCAACTATGAAAATAGCCAAACAAATGTAAAACAGTGGCAGTAGAAAATAAAAGAACCGAAGATGAGTTCAACCATTAAATAAAAAAATCTGTTGTGGCCAGCACAATACCTTCCGTCAATCCTGTATATTATGTACAAATTCCATACATAAATTTTCTTGCAAAAGATTATAAATTTCCAGTAATAATATTTCATGCAAATGGCAATTGACACTGACATTTTCTTCTTCTTTAGCTTTTCCATTCGTTAGGGGTCGCTATTTTTTATTTTTTTCTTCCATTCATTTCTATTTTGCTGGTCATCCTCACGTCAAAATTTTTCATTCAAAATTTCTTTTTTTGTTATTTTATGATTTCTTTTCTCGGCAACTGAATTCCCAACCCCTGATAATAAATAAACCACATGAAATAAGAAAATCATGAAATTTTGAATGAAAAATTATGACATTTGTCAGTTATGGACGTAATTAATAGCTGTCATTTTGACACGGGTCCACATATTTGCTTGCCAAAGTCAGCAAAGTCACGTCACTGCACGCGCCCCACACATAAATTTTATTGCAAAAGATCCTATATTTCCAGTTAAATTATTTCATAAACAAACTATGAGAATTGCACTTGACACTAACATCTTCTTCTTCTGTAGTTTTTTCCATTTATTAGGGGGTCGCTATTTTTTATTTTCTTCTTCCACTAATTTTTGTTTTGTATGTCGTCCTCATTCAGTTTCTTTTCTCTCCTTTCATATTATATTTGGTCTTCCTATGTTTCTTCCACCTTCTGTTATAAGCTATTCATTCTTCCAATATACTCATCTCTCCTCATGACATGTTCAAACCAATGTAATTGTCTCTCTTATATCTCTCTAGAAACGCCCAACACTAGAATTATTTCCCTTATTCTTTCATCATTTACTTTTTATTGATATTGACATCTGTCAATTTGAATTACCTGAATATATTAGCAGTTTCCATGTTAAGTTAGCACAGCTGGCTGATTTATGATATTTTATAATTATTATAATCTTTATAATTCTTTAACTCTATATCTGTTGAATATGAAATATAAAATGCAATCAAATCGTATAGAGAATAATATATTCTTTAAGTTATAATAAAATTTAACTGAGTTTTTCAAGAAAAACTGTTAAAATCTTCAAATGAGGATACTTCCGGTTGACCAATTATAACCAAAATCTAATCAAATCTGCATATGGTTTTAAGGAAGAGGAATACGCAAGAATTGTATTTTTTGGAATTCTAGTATTGGAGATATCGTGCACGGTCACATTGTAAAGACCCTAAAACGTGTTTATTCAATGAAAACTCACCACCGAATTTCTTGACCAAAGACAGTACCTTCCTTACCTAGAGGTGACGGAAGGTAAAAAGAGGTTAGGCCTATTGGGGACGCCACTTAAAAAAAACGCGCTAAACGAGCTTACCGCAAGGTGGTGTGAAAACTAGCGCATAATTGTTGTAAACGTCGATAGTTTGTATATTTGTACACTGGCTTACAAAAAAATCGCGTACACCTTAAAAATCAAGTAACCGGGTTTTTACTTTTTTAAGCTATGTAAATACGATTTTTTAAAAATAGGTTAATACCAACTGTCAATGAAGTTGTCACCGTTGTCACTGTCATGTCATTATTTTAGGTATCGTGGAGCAAGTTCTTCATTGTGCTAAGTTACTAAGTACTAAATAACAAATATATTCTAGAAAAATTTAAGAACAAGCAAGTATTTATTTTAAATGGATTATAAATAAGTAAAAATTATGACTGAAACAAATTATGGACGAAGTAACATTAATAATTTATCATCGCTAGCATCAGCGTCCAGTACTTTATTTAATCTTAATGTTCTGCCATTGATCTGATTGACCACCCCACTTCTAACTTAGAATGTATTACAACTTTCTCGTTTTCTGATAATTTTGACATCTTAATTGACACCAATGACACTGACTTGTGACACTGACAAGTTAACAATCGAGACCGACTCAATACAGCAAAAAACAGGTGTACGCGATTTTTTTGCAAGCCAGTGTAGTTTGAAAATCTGCAATAAATATATTCACCCAGATTTTAATAGTGAAAATTAAGCATGATAGCAAGTAGAGAGCATGGTAATGTAGACAAGTGTAGATATAGTGCGTCAATCCGATATGATACGCGAATTTCCCCGCCTATAGCTCGTAGGATATTGATATTACGCAAAAATGTGTGTAAACCTTTTCGATAGACAATTTATTTTTCTTTAATTTTGATATTGACATTATTTGTCGCAGGACTATCCAGAACCGAGTTATTGGCAATAAAACGTTTTTCGAGCGATATTTCGGCAAAATTTGGGGTGTTCCGGAGGGTGCGCGAGGGGGATAAATGAGTATGTCTAAAAGAGGCCTACAACTAATTCCAATAGTTAAATCTTTTTCCCCATTTAAAACGATATTTACCTCTGCTGAGCTCCCTGACGACTGGCTTTATAATGCAAGAAAATTTATTTAAACGATATATTCCAACTTAATTTTCGTCACTTTATATAAGAATGTCAGGAAAAGTTTTTTGGTTATTATTGTATTTTAAATAATACTCGTAATAAATAGTCATTTTACAAAGAAAACAATGAATTAAATTCTTAAATGAATAGTTGTAGTCCACTGTCCGTGAATTTGGAGTTACAACATCACAATGCCACATCTTCACATCTTGCTTCACGTAATAATATTTTGCTCATTGTTTACTATTTCTTGCTGTAAAGCATGAATTTTTTGCTTAATCCATTCTTAAGTTATAAACATATTAAAAATGTAACTCCACCTTCACATTGAAGTTACAACTATCTTAAATCAAAAATGTCTTTGTACTATCATACTTTACTCATTTTTGCTGCATAGCATGATTATTTTGCTTGATCCATTCTTAAGTTATAAACAAATTAAAAATGTAACTACATCTTCGCATTCGAGTTACAACTAACTTAAATCAAAGATGTATTGGTACTGTCATATTTTGCTCATTTTTTGCTGTATAGCTTGAATTTTTAGCTTCTTAAGTGATAAACAAGTTAAAAATGTAACTCCATCGTCACATCGTTGTTACCTACTGTTACAACTAAGATTAATAGTATTCCTAGTCTATTTCAGCCAAAATTTGGTTATTTTTCGCTGTGCAACTTTTCAAAATATTCCTAAACGTAAGACAACATAGCGCGCAAAACTCAATCCGGTGAAAGTCGAACAAATTTTTTGGCATAATTTAAGTTAAAAATTATTTTCAATGAAATTTGTAGCTCTAAAAATAACCGGTGGAATAATGTAATCCCAAGAATAAAAAAAATATATTTACAACTGCTATGTACATTTCCGGTTAGTGTTGCATTAGGAGAAAGAAGTTTCTCTTCAATGAAACGACATAGTTGGTTTTGGTTAAGGTTATGGTCCACTATGGGACAATACAGGTTAAATGAATTAGCTTTTTTACATATCCGTCGTGATTTATTCATTAATATTGAAAGAATTAATAATTCCTTTGCTGACTACAAAAGAAAAAGGAAGACTGATTTTGTGATCTAAAATAATTGAAGAGTTCTTAAGAATTTTCATATTTTTTTTGTTACCGTATTTCTGTCTACCCCTCTCACTATAAACTGCTGGATCCGCCCTTGAGGAATACATAATGAAAATGATACAACTTATTTAACAAAAAAATACAGATAAACTAACCTCAACAGGTGTTACATGAGCCAAAAAAATGTATCATAAACCAGAAAATCTTAACAAAACTTGGATGATAAAAGATAAACAAGTTTTAAGCAAAATTTGGAAAAAAACAACCACAAGAACATGTGCGTCGCTTCAAGTGTCAAGACCAACTCCTTCCCTCAACAAAAACTGTCTCGTCGCTAGTCAAGAAAATTACTAAATAAAATTTTGAATAAAACCGCGAAACGAAATTGAAATTGTTTCAATATATGTATATACACGTATGTATGTATCTATATAAGGAATTTAGAATTTTGTTATTTTGGCGAAAAATACTTTAACTTAAAGATGAAGTTATAAAAATATATTTCTCCAAATTAATCCAACTGTTGGCCATTCATCTTTAATTAGTAAAAGAGCTTTTAGCAAAGCAACCATAGTCTAAATAATGTAAATGTGGATTACGTACAGACCACCTAATTTCAAGGTTGCCAAACAGTTTGGTAAAATATTTTTTCGCAAAAAGTATTTTAGTCACAAGTTATTACATTTTAAAGTTTGAGCGTTTTTCCTAAAACATCCGATAAAAAAAGGTGACCATATTTTCCAAGACTTGAACCGGGACGCTTCTTAAAAAATCAAATACGGTAATAAAACTATTAAATTATTTACATAAATCCAAGATTGGAGCTCCTCAAATATTCATACTCTCAGCCATATTGTTTTAGTGTTACGCAAAATAAAAATAAATATTGACTTACAAACTTTTCTAGGCGACCTATATATGGATGCCACATGAACTTTTCTAGGCGACCTATATATGGATGCCACATGAAAACGGAAATAGAGGAAGACCTAGAAAATTCAGGAGTAACGGAATACAAACAATGATGAAAGAAAGAAATTTACAAGGTGAACAATGTTAAGATCGTAACGATTAGAGGCAAAAGTTGAAGATAGGAAAGCGACTTCAGACGCTATAAACCGATTATACGAGTATATAATAAAAAATTAATTATGACTTTAATATTTTTAAATATAAGCAGGTACATACTAATATTTGTGAAGTCTTATAGCTAATAAATTATAAAAAATATATTACTGTTATACATGTCAGTAGCTTGACGGACAATATATTTTTCAAATTTATTAATGTATACTTTTAATACTCAATAACATAAGGTACGGTTTTGCTGGCGCTGTCAAAACTGATTTTACAATTAGCTGAATTCTATTTGGTCAAATTTTCATTTCGTCTCAACTCACGCCAGATAAACTCGGTAAATTGTTTTTTTTTTATTATTTAGCTGAGCTGAGCGGTACTGAGTACATTCACAACCTCCCTTACCATACTGCATCAGCCGCGAATAAACTCAATGGCTGGTACCATAAGCCTGGTTTTAACTAAAACGCTGTTTTAAGAAATGTCAAATATAAATTTCAATATTTAATTTCACCCTTACGTTTAAAGAGCGATTTTTTTTAAATATTTGTTTGAATATAAACTATGTTCTGCTTTAAAATTATTTTTGATGAATTTAATATTATATTTTTTATTCATATTAAATAATGAAATTTGACATTTCTTAAAACATCGTTTTAGTTAAAACAAGGCTTGTGGTACCAGCCAACATGATCTCTATGCCATAGTTCAGTAGAAGAGGAGAAAAAATGTATATTTGTACGTTGTAAATGTATTATGAAAGTTGAGTTTTCGTGGTAGAAAACAAAAATGTCATATACGTTAATGAAGTAGAACTACTGGTTCTATATGTGTAACGTTGTTCTTTTCTTCTTCTCAGCTTAGTTCATCTCAACTAACTTATCAAACTAAGCTGAGCAAAAGTATTCCAAAAAGAATACAGCTTAATATGCTGTTGCGCCCCTATCGCTTCAAGAGCAGTTGGACAACGACCGCTCCGGTATTATGTAAAAATAATAACCAAATTTAGATATAGTGAAGATAAAATTTTAATAGAAATAAATATTAACCACAAAGAACTCGTTAAATTTAATTCTTTTAATATGAACGAAATATAAGAATATCTTAAACAAAAGAATGCGACTTGCACTTATCAATTTCATAGTTTTGTACATTATGTAAAAATTGATAAAAAAAATCATTGTTTACTTCGACTATAGTTTATCAGAATTTAATAAATATAAATTCCTTAATTAATCCAATTTTTTATTTCTTACTTCAGTGATCCACCCCTGCTGGGAACTTTATACGTCCTAGTTTCTACATTTGGTTGTGGTGTGTACTTATGATAGGGTGCTATTTTTTCAATGTTTAGATCTGTCCCAATAACGACCAAAACCCTACCGCATTCCTCAATACCCACACAAGCGACTGCGATAATAATTCCAATGGAGGATTTCTAAAATAATTCTCTGTTTATGGAGACTAATTTCGAGATATTTTACAAAATTAATTTTCAAAGCTTTGGACGTGTTACATTTTGAAATTTTTAATACGTTCAAAAATTTTCAAATAGCACAAAAGTAACACTCAGTGTACATCGTCATATCGGAATCTGATATTCATATTCCCTATTTGGAATAAAACTATATAACCGAAATATATTTTTGATATAATTAATATCCATGAACAATTCTTATCATGGCTAAGCTAACACACCACAAAACTGGTTATAGAAAACTTATATTTTATAGGTGATGCGAAATGATAATGGAAGATATATGCACTATGTATATTATCTTTTTTAGAAATTTTCAAGTTATTTATATTGTTATTGGGTAATATTTTGCTCATTGTTTGCTATTTTTTCTGTACGAATATAGCATAATTTTTTTGCTTAATCCATTCTTAAGTTACAAACAAATTAAAAATGTAACTCCATCTTCACATTCGAGTTACAACTAACTTAAATCAAAGATGTTTTGGTACTATCATATTTTTTCTCATTTTTTGTTGTATGGCATGAATTTTTAGCTTAATCTATTATCAAGTGATAAACAAATTTAAAATGTAACTCCATCTTCAGGTTGGAGTTACAATTAACTGAAATCAAAATTGTTTTGGTACTGCCATATTTTTCTCATTTTTGTTACTTTTTGCTGTATAGCATGATTTTTTTGCTTAATCCATTCTTAAGGTATAAACAAATTAAAAATGTAACTCCCTCTTCACAACGTTGTTACCTAGTGTTACAACTAAGATTAATGATTTTCCTAGTCTATTACAGCTAGTTTATTTCATCCAAAATTTGGTTATTTTTCGCTGTGCAACTCTAAACGTAAGATAACATAACGCGCAAAAATTAATCCGATGATAGTCGAGCCGTTGTATTTGCTTTTGGCATAAATTGGGTTAAAAATTATTTTCAATGAAATTTGTGGCTCTAAAAAGAACCGATTTTGTGGACAATGTATTCCCAAGAATAAAAAAAATATTTACAATTGCTATGTAAATTTCCGGTTAGTGTTGCATTAGGAGAAAGAAGTTTCTCTTCAATGAAACGATATAGTTGGTTTTGGTTAAGGTTAAGGTCCGCTAAGGGACAAGAAAGGTTAAATGGATTATCTTTTTTACATATCCATCGTGATTTATTCATTATTATTGAAAGAAAGAGTTCTTAAGAATTTTATTTTTTTTGTGTTACCGTATTCCTGTCTATTTATTATTATCGAATGTTTTTATATGTTTTAATAAAAACCAAAAAAAGCAATAGTTAAATGTTTTATTTTTTATTTTGATCCCTACCCTTCTTACTAGAAACTGCTGTATCCGCCCTTGAAGAATACGGAATGAGAATAAACATAAAGATAACTAAAGTAATGAGGACAGCTACGGAAGAGGGACCCGTATACATATGATTGGAAGGAGATAGGATAAAACAAATATTTTTTTAGGTATCTATTTACCGTAACCAAACCATACATAACAAAGTTATTAAAAATACAAAATATACTAATATAAAATTTGATAATAATATATTAGGCCAGGTATATCGCTTGGCAATAAATAGGACTGCGAGGACGCATCTTCTTCAGAAATTCTTCCTTCGTACCTGTGGAAAATCGTCCCCAAAACCCAGGCAGAGAAGTAGTCTAGTTAAATTGTATTTTACAGAAAATAGCACAGTTTAGAGTTGCTGGTTTACTTTTCTAAATTGGTGCAAATGAGCAGGTGAGCAATTGTTTGTACGTGGCCAGATTACCAGAGACATAAAGTTGGTTCAAATACTTAGGAAACATAGATTCCTGGAAGGACAATAACAAGGATGATATTAGAAGCAGAATCACCCAAAGAAAGACATCCTTGAATAAAATAAAAACCTCCATCTTTAATTTTATTCTGCCATCACTTTTAAGTTTGTCTTATCAAATCATGTACCTTTTTTATGAAACATTTTTATATCTTTTATAATTACGGAGTTATTTGATATTTTTTAAATTCGCGATTTTCAGTTGTTTTTTATAATTTTCAAACTATTCGGAATTTTAAATTCTTCTCAGCGGAATTCGACTGAGCCCTCAAAACTGCACAACATTGCCCATTTAACCAACCTCGTAGCTTTTATAGTTTCTTAAATTTCAATGGTATAGTACTTAATTTGGGACAGCCTGTATGATATTTACTTACCATTCACCGCGAACGGTAAGTAAATGTTATAGCCGTTGTGACACTTGCTAAGGGCTACCTACCTGTGTCGCACACAAATTGCACTGGCAGCTCACGGGTTGTAGCGGAAGCAGAGGTCGGGGTTCGAATTTTAACCTTGTGGTTAATGTAGCCCAACTAAAGTAAAACTGACTCAGGCCAAAGCCTGTGCAAAAAATTTACTACCACAAAATTATTATTCGGGCGCCAACACCTTGAAAAAGGGTAAACCCTTGAGAAGGTGTACTCAAGGAAGGAAAACAAACAAAAGTAAAAATAAATGAGTTTAATACAGAGCACAGGGAAAAATTGAAAATTACAAAAAAAAAAATACCACTGAGACGGCAGTACATGAGCGCCTCCTAGCTACGGCTGGGGAACACCAGAGCCGCTAATATCCCTATAAAAAATAACCCCCAGTACTTCGTACTAAATGGGATAACAGCTCGTCGGAAGGACGTGGTTATTACTAGAAAAATAACAAAAATATTAAGGACGCTTTGTACTCCGTCGGGAGTTATACCAAAAAGTTCAAACTGAGCTCAACAAAAAAATGAATGTAGGAGACACACAAAAGGGAAAGGGGAATGGGATCGACTGCAGTCAAAAAAAAATATTAAAAGCGCGGCAAAGCAACAATAAAAAATACTACAATAAAATAAACCGCGCTTGAATAATCTATTATCCTTGCGGACACATTTCCCGCTGGTCTCGTGACAAATCACAAAAAAATAGTATACTCAAAAATAGATTTGCACGAAAAAATAAGCGTCGAAAAATATAACTAGTTACAAATGGGGAAGCTAGTCCAAACTGTGATTTTTCCGCTCGGCTCGTGCCAAATCAACAATAAAAAAAAGTATACTCATCACAAGATTTGTAATCACGACAAAAAAAAATAAAAAGCGTAGAAAATAGATCCGGCTCTCAAAAGGGAACACGTCCAAGCCGTAATCCGACAGGATAACCAAAGATGGCCGCCAATCTAACCATTCACACCACGTTCAAACAGGAAGGATTAAGGATAGGGCAGTGAAGGAATAAATTTACGCAGAAGTACAAAAATGGCAAAAACAGAATGAAAGAGTTTAAAAAAATTAGCCCTAATGACCTAGAGCCATCACGAGTAATTGGCTAGGGAAAAATTAAACAGAATATTACTAAAAAAAAATGGAACAAAGCAAAATTGAATGGGTGCGATGACCCAGGGAACTAGAGCCTTAACCGGTTAAACAGGCTCGGTAAAATTAAACAGAATTACAAAAAAATGGACATAGCAAAAATTGAATGGGTGCGATGACCCTGGGAACTGGAGCCTTCAAGGTTAAATAGGCTCGGGATATTTAAACAGAATATTACAATAAATACTAGCACGGTAGCGTAAGACTCTATAAAAATTTTGAAAATTAAATTTAATCTAAAAAGCCAAAAGGAAAAAAAATATAGGGGAACAGCTGAGAGAAGTCTAGTGAAAAAACGTAGCATGATAATAAAAATTTACAATAAATTCACGAAATTTAATCTTCTACAAAAAAAAGTAAACTAACAATTAGCCCTGCTAACCATACCACAGCGTGGCATGAGCTACTCGAACTAAAACAATGGGCCAACCCAAACTGAAAACCACATGGCTTTACAAAAAAGTAACCACATCAAAATAAAAAAACTACAAATAAAATTCGAGTGCTATGGTTGACGCCAGAAAACTCAAATTGGCAAAAAGGAACAAAAAAAATAGACAAAAGATTTTCACTAGAACTCTCTTCGCTGCCCCATCTTGACTTTTCCGCAAGCCAAGCTCAACGGTTGACTCTCACGGTCGAAAAAGAAAAAGAAAGTCCTCAATCGAATGCGCAACACGCTTTATACCTAGGCTACCCTCATAGGTCAAAAATGCAAACTAATCAAATAAAAAATATTTTTTAGTGCTAGTAATTTCAAAATAAAATTTTGCAGAAGTTAATAATAGTAATGCAAAATGAAATAAAGAGAAATAGAACCAAAAACATTTGAATTGAAATAAATTATTAAAGTCGTATCGCACATAACTAAGGCAAGATGTCGCTCCGCGCAAATATGAACTTGAGAGTTACAGCTGTTAAAAACATACGGTACTCAAACAGTGGTACAAAAAAAAAATATTAAATTTTAACTTTAAGAATTTTTACAAGAAAAACCGTGACAGTGGGGCTGCAAATTGTCACACCGTATGTAATCATGTACGACTGTACAGGTACAGGTATTATAAAAATAACTATATCGGTATGGAAAGTAGTTTTTTTTTCTAATTATTTCAAATTCAAAATAATGATTGCTTTTACTAGAAGGTTTTCAATTCTATCACAAAGATGGCGCCCACCTTGTTGGCATAAAACTGTGCTACGCAAATTTACTTATCATTTCCAATCTGTTTATGTATTTTTTAATTAATTGTCGTACTGTAACTCAAATTCAAAATCGAAATCAGGTGTATTTTTTCTTAAAAATTGTTGAATTATTAGTAAACTAAAAGTTTATTGTAAATTTTATGTTCTAAATGGATGTGAGTTATTTTTTTTTGAAATGTAATTAATTGAACTGTTTTGAAATAAGTTTTTATTTATTACTATCGAAATAGCTATATGTTTACCCCCTTGCACCTCCCACCCCTATATTTAGATTGTATTAATAATTATTTCTTAACTTTGCGGTAAAAATATTAAAACCCAATTTATTTCCTATATTTTTTAATCACATTTCTAATTATATTTTTCAATTAATTTAGAGATAAAAAAAATAACAATTGCAATTATAATTATCGCATTACGACACTGTATGTATTGTAAAACTATTTATGTTGTAATTTATCCAAATTTCGAAATATATAAATATTTCAAGGCCTGTTTTCCCATTTTTGGGTATACCAATCTGTTTCTAATTCCAGATTCGGTAATGATAATATAACTAACGTTGAGGATGTTTATTAGGCTTTACCCCAAGGACTTTTCGGGGAGTATTTGGAATTTTTGAATGATTTCAAGAGCAGTAATATGCATGTGGCTTCGTGAGTTTAAAAAAAAACATTATTTCAGGTTATAAAAGTATTATATCACTGAATTCAGAAATAAATTCACTAACGAATGAGAAAATAAAAAATATATGTTCTTATTTAAAATAAAAAAAAATTAAGTCCCGTATTTGAGAACTACTGGTCGAAAAAAAAATTTTTTTTTTCCGTTAAATTTGACTTTGTATCTCGTGTAGTTCTCGAGATAGCAATGGTGGCCCAATGAACACTGTGTATACAATACCGGGTGAATACTTGAAACCCGAACATAGCTCGTTAACACAGAAAAGTTGTTTTTCTCAGGCTGTTGCTTATCGTTTCACCTGACAACAATGGTGGTATGAATAGAAAGATAAAAAAATTCTGCATCAAATGGCATTAAATACAATTTGCAATATTTTAGACCCATAAATAATTAAATTTATTCTTTTTGTTATTAATATCGATAACTATGATGGCATTTGAACAAAATGACAAGCAGATGTTTGAAATTTTATATCAGAATACGTTATACGTTATACCTGGGAACCCGGGTTCGATCCCGACCGACGCCAAAAATTACATCGCATTTTAATGGCACAAAAATTTACCCCTGTGGCGCACTCTCCACGCCAGCAATGAGTGCCCGTGAGGCGACGCCTGGTAAGCGCCCACACGGTACAAATATTCCATCATTACCGATATCTGTGTACGGAGCAGATTGGCACACCCAGCAATGGGTAATATGCCGTGATGAAATATTTATTTATTTTATTTTATTTATAACCTTTAACTTGTGCAATTTTTATTATTTAATATTTTAATAATTTATTTTATTTCAAGCTATTTCTAATCCGTTACAAAATATTAAAAAGAAATTAAATAAAAAAAATATTGTTAACGAATTCTGACATATAAAATGTCACATATTTGTCATTTTGTTCAAATGCCATCACGGCTATCGATATTAATAAAAAATTGAATAAATTTAATAATTAATTTATGGGTCTAAAATATTGCAAACTTACATGTATTTGATGTCAGAAAATTTATATATTTCTATTCATACCACATCCATTGTTGTCAGTTAAAACGGCGAGCAACAGTTTGAGAAAAACGATTTTCCCGTGTTTTAATGGTCTATGTTCGGGTTTCACGTTTCACCCGGTAGATGAACATTTTATTAGCAATAACAACACTGATATAAAAATATCATTTATTATTTTAATAAAACATAAAAAAAATGGAAAGTATGTAAACTATGAACGCGTATTGCAGCCTTCTTTTATATGTAGAAAATTAAATATCGATTTATGAAATCTATTGTTTATATCCGCAAATGTTTTTCTTTGATATCATGGTAAATTGGTTGAGCAAGTGTCAAGCTGGCAACCGGTCCAGCGGCCACTTTGTTGATAAAGACAAGCGATCGACTTATCTTGATTCATTTCGTCAGATACGAGAGTTGTGAACGCACCAGCGGTAAGGAACAAATCTCTTATTATAAATACTTTATCACATATATTATGAACTTACGCGTTTTATGTAAATTGATGTAAAAAATATTTAATAATTCTCAGCTCTTAAAAATTTCTGACAAAATTTTCAAAATTTGATTGTTATGAAACAACAAATTTTTAAATTGAATCTCCTAAAATATTTGAAAAAGTATTATGTTTGTTGATTTTATGTGACCAAATTTATTAATGGTAGAAACTTGAAAAATATTTTAGTCAAATTTTAAAATTAGCTTTTTAAATATGTATGTATTAGATGAATTTTTGTTCGTAAGCAGCATAAATAAATATTTTTTTACGATGATGTCTGTGGGTATGTAGTAGTTCAGGTACCAGGTACCTTTTCATCATACTCATATAACTCTAAATAATCGATTCACCGATTAACCGATAATACTACAGTAGAGACCCTTTAATCTGAACTACTAAATATAAGGATATATTCGGAATATGGATTTGTTCAGATTGCATCATTTATATGGGTACGTGTAAATAACATCAATTTAGAAAGTTCTGAAATACTTATTACGGTACTTCAAACCAAAAAGCATAATTAATTCTGAAAAAATTGTAAATTTTTGTTTATTTTCGGACGTTCATTGCAGCTTTACTCGCCAATCGCCTAAGTTAATGTAATAAAAGTAAGTGGTATATTGTTATAACCAATGTTCGGAATACTGAATGTAAGAAATAAAGGATCTCAACTGTATTAGTAAATATATGTGTAAAAACCGGCTAATCGTATTCCTATTCCCCATTTAGAACATTTACAGCGGTAATAATAAATAAGGCTTAAATTTAGGATAGCCTCCTTTTAACATAGATATCGTTCATTACGAGCTTAACCCACAAATGTGCAGTAATAAACATGAAATAAGACTTAATTCTAGAATAATCATTTCATAAATGTCGTTTTAACACAGGGTTAAGAGATATTCTTGGAATACCTAATCTGGACATAGGAAATTATTAATTATTACCGCTGTAAAAATACTTTTTAAAAAACTAAAATAAATAGGTATGTGAAGTTGTTGTTGTTATTAATTTTTCTTCTTCTTCCTGTCATTCCTTGGTGGAATATAGGGCGCTTGCAGCGTTCCAAAGGCTATTTTAGTAAAGTTTGTGTTGGTGGGGTAGCCAGCCCTACGCAACATTGGATTGTTCGTACTTATAGCACAATGTATTATTATGGTTCGGTAATATTACACTTCTTTTTAGTTTTTTTTTTTAATATAATTTAAATTGGTTTAAATGTGCGTGTATTGGTAACTATTTTTATTAAACTATCATTTTATTAGTAGGGAGTTATTGTGTATCAAGGATTTTAATAACTAACAACCTCCATTCATCTCTGTTTTTTGCTATTTTCTTTGCTTCTTTCCATGTTAGTTTCTGTGCGCGCAGTTCTTTAATTATTGTTCTTTTCCTGGCTTCTACAGGCCTTCCTATTTTCCGTGTACCTGCTGTATTAAAATCCAGGGCTTGTCTTGTAATGTTATTTGGTGATTTTCTTAATGTGTTGCCTATCCATTTCCATTTTTGTTTTGTAATTGTTTTGACAACGTACTCCTCATTTGTTCTAATCATTAGGTCTTCATTAGAATTTTTTTGTGGCCAGAATATTCTGCATATAATTCTAAGATATTTATTTATAAAAGTTTGTATTTTGTTCGTCATTATCCCGTTGTCATTCCATGTTTCGCTTCCGTACTATAGTATACTTTTCACATTTGTTTTAAATAGTCTTAATTTTGTGTGTTCTGAGATGTTTCATGCTGACCAGATTTTTCTTGACATGTTAAAAGCTTTTTGTGCTTCTGTTATTCTTCTTTCAATGTCCCTCTGACTTCCTCCTTTAATGTCTACCATGCTACCTAAGTACCAGAATTCTTCTACTTCTTCAATGTCCTCTCTATTTATTCTAATCGTCTCGTTGTTACTTGCGCCTTTCGTCAGTATTTTTGTTTTGTTTTCATTTATTTGTAAACCTGCTTTTGCAGCTGTTTTGATAAGTCCATCTATTTTCTCTTGTAGATGTTTTTTTTATTTTGTACGAAAAGACATAGATCGTCAGCAAATTCCTAGATCTTCTAATTTAGAGAATGGACTCCAGGTAATGCCTGTTTTGTTGTCTACAGTTTTCCTCATTATCCAATCTATTATTATAAGGAACAGAAGGGGTGATAAGATGCATCCTTGTCTGACTCCAGTTTCTATATTTATATTTTCTGTTAATTATCTTTCGTGTTCTATTTTCGCCGTATAATTTTGATAGAGTAACTTAATTATTCTTATATATTTGTCCGGAATATTGTAGATTTGTAAAATGTGCCACATTTTTTCTCTGTTGACTTTATCGAATGCTTTGAGGAAATCAATAAATGCTACATGTACTTCGCTTCGCATCTCGTTTACTTGTTGTAGGATAATCCTTATTGTACATATATGGTCGATGCATGATCTCTGCGCTCTAAATCCTGCCTGGTTTTCTCTGAGACATGTTTCTATTTGATGTTTCATCCTTTCCAACATTATTCTTGTGAATATTTTACTTGCTGTACAAAGAAGCGTTATTGGTCTCCAGTTCTCGCAGTGTGAGAGGTTCCCATTCTTGGGAAGTTTTATAATAATTCCTGTTATCCAATGTCTTGGGATATCTTCATTTGTCAATATTTTATTTAAAAGGATTGACATTACATTGGTTGTTGTTTCAAAGTCTGCTTTTAAGAGTTTGGCTGTGATGTTATCTACCCTGCATCTTTGTGGTCTTTAAGTTTGTATATTGCTTGTCTTATTTCTTCTTCCGTAAATGCTCCTTCATTTATGTTTAAAATATTTCTGTTTTGTCCCTCTTGACTGTTTATTTCCTGTGTTATTTGTTTTTGATACATTTCAGTAAAATATTTCACCCATCTTTCCTTTGTTTCTTCTTCTGTGCCGCATATATTTCCAAGTTTATTCTTTAAGTTTTTTGTTGTTGTGGCTTTCTTTCCTGATAGTTTCCTTGTTATTTCGTATAATTTCTTTTTATTTGCTGCCTCTTCTGCTTACTGTGTCAGATTTTCAATGTATTGTTTTTTATCGTTACGTGCGCTTTTCTTTATTTCTTTATCTTTTTGTCGGTAGTCTTCATCCAATTTTCTTTTTAGGTTCTCGTCTTTTTTTCTTAGAATTTTTGTTTTTACTACTTTTCTCTCTTCTATTTTTTGTTTTGTGTTTGTCGATATCCATGGTTTATCATTTCTTTCTCTTTTATTGAGACATTTTTCGGCTGTAGTTATTAATGCGCTTTTATATAGTTCCCATATTGTTTCGACGTTATGTGCCCGTAAATCTTCTGTTTCCAATGGTTTGCCTAAAATTGTCTTGAAATTTTCTTAGAGTGTCTTCGTCCTCTTTGAGCAACCGGGTATTGTATTTCATCCTATTTCCTGTTTTTGTTTTATTTGTCTTGAGGCTTATTTTAATTTTTGCTCTCACTAGTATATGGTCTGAGACGACATCAGCGCCTCTCATTGCTCTGACATCTTTTAGGGAATTTTTCCATCTTCTATTTGATTCTTTGTATTACCGTCAGGAGAAATCCACGTTGCTTTGTGTATTTCCTTGTGTTGGAATAGAGTACCACCAATTACTAGATTATTTATAGCGCAAAAATCGATTAATCGTTGCCCATTGTTATTCCGTTCCCCTATACCATGTTTCCCCATTATTTCTTCTATATCTTTATTGTTTCTTCGCGTTCAAGTCACCTATTAATATTTTAATGTCTCGCTTGTATCTTCTCTCTATTTTCTGAAATGTTGATTGTAATTTGTAGTAGAAATTATCTTTTTCTTCGTCTTGTTTGACATTCGTTGGTGCATATACATTCAAGATAATTATGTTATGGAACTTGGCTGAAAATCTTGCCCACATTATTCGTTCTGATATCCCCCTCAATCATTATTGCTACTCCTTTTTCTTTATTCGCGTTAACGTCCTCGTTGCCTGAGCATAATATATTAATTCCATTATTTAATCTCATATTATTTATCCCGTTCCATCTTGTTTCACTAAGTGCTAAAAAATTTATATTATATCTGATCATTTCTTCTGCTACTTCGTGTGCTTTGTATGTTTCTGACATAGTGTTTACGTTCCAACATCCAATATATATTTGTTTATTAGTGTCTATTTCATATTTATCGTGTCTGGTTATAGCTCTTGTATCCTTTAATATGGTTTGTTTTTTATTTTCTATTTTTATTCTATTATTTGAATCTATTCCAATATTCGTTTTTCCTGTACTATGTCTTCGTGTTGATCAATCCGGTTTTCTATTATTAGTTTTTTGGAGTAGGACGAGTTTCACCTGAATTTTTATTTTGTATTTTCTCTTCTAATACTATTCCTTGTTGCTCCATGATTCCATACGTGTTTTTTCCCATTTATTAATATTTTCCGATAGCCCACTATAGCAGTATTGTTCTTTTTCCGTTCCTTAGCTATATTTCCTATCTCTCTTTGTATTCTTCGCTCTTCGTATGTCATATTATTTTCTATGAATATATTTGTACCTGACAGTTTACTTTTGTTTTTTAGTATTTGTTGTTTTGCATCCCACGAGGGTAGTTCTACAATAAGTACATTTTCTTGTGACCTAGTATTTGGCTTATATGCATCCTTGATTTTCATGTGTAATCCTAATTGGTCCTGTATGAATTTTTCAACGTGTCCATTTCCTTGACTTATATTTATATCAGTTCCTTTGAATACTACATTATTCCGATTTTTTATCTCTTTCCTGTTTCTCTAGTTTTTGTTCCAAGGTACAGATCCTTACGTTGAGTTTATCTTTCTCAATTTTCCATTCTGTCTCCCTGTTTCTAAATTCTTGTTTAAGTTCTTTAAATTCTTCAGAGTTATTTTGTAGTGCGGCGAGGATTTGTTTCATCATGCCTTTCATTTCTTTCATATCTTCTGCGAGGGTTTTGTTATTGTCTTCTTCTTCTCCCATATTAGGTGTTGATTTTATTCGCTCTCTAAGACGTTGTTCTGGAGACCTAATAATTTTTTTACTTATTGCAAATATATTCGTCTCGTCTTCCTCGGGATATTTCTCTTCTCTTTTCCGTTTGTACTCTTGTTCTTTATTCTTATTGGATATTTCATCCATTAATTAGAATTAGATTCGGGCTGCTTTTTATAGTTATAAATAATAAATGCTATATATTAGGTATTATTAATTGTTATTATATTTTTTGTTATAAATATTAATGATCTTAATTTCTAAACTTATCTGACTGTTTGTAGATATTGGTCCACTGTAGTAGCTGAACGCTTGACCGCTTCTTGACACAAGCGAAACCCGTCCTTATGTACACTCACGTTTTAACTTTAAAAGTTATTATATTTCTGTATATACATATTACTAACAATTAAATTAAATATAACAATAATACCAGAGGTCCTAACAACTCCGCAAATACATTTTCAAGAAATGGCACAATACTTGCTTAAATAAGTAGTACATTGTCATACTTGTACAAAAAATATCTCATCTAATGTTAACGAATATGTAAATAACTAAATAAAGTAGGTATAACAAAAAAATTGATATAGTTCTCAACACCGCAGCGTGAGAGCAACTAGTCCCAGCCATACCGTAGACTCTTCCTCAGTCCACAAACGAGGGTCAGCTGAACCGCAGAACAGTTCTTTCTCAACACCGCAGCGTGAGAGTAACCAGTCCCAGCCGCACTGTAGAATCTTCCTCAGCCCGCAAGTGAGGGTATAGCTAAACGCAGAACAGCCTTTCTCAACACCGCAGCGTGAGAGTAACCAGTCCCAGCCGCACTGTAGAATCTTCCTCAGCCCGCAAGTGAGGGTATAGCTAAACCGCAGAACAGCACTTTCTCAACACCGCAGCTTGAGAGCAACTAGTCCCAGCCATACTGTAGACTCTTTCTTAGCCCGCAAGCGAGGGTACAGCTGAACCGCAGAGCAGCTCTTTCTCAACACCGCAGCGTGAGAGCAACCAGTCCCAGCCGCACTGTAGACTCTTTCTCAGCCCACAAACGAGGGTCACCTGAACCGCAGAACAGCTCTTAACACCGCAGCGTGAGAGCCACCAGTCCCAACCGTACTGCAGACTCTTCCTCAGCCCGCAAGTGAGGGTACAGCTGAACCGCAGAACAGCTCTTTCTCGACACCGCAGCGTGAGAGCAACTAGTCCCAGCCATACTGTAGACTCTTTCTCAGCCCGCAAGCGAGGGTACAGCTGAACCGCAGAACAACTCTTTCTCAACACCCCAGCGTGAGAGCAACTAGTCCCAGCCATACTGTAGACTCTTCCTCAGCCCGCAAGTGAGGGTACAGCTGAACCGCAGAACAGCTCTTTCTCAACACCGCAGCGTGAGAGCAACTAGTCCCAGCCACACTGTAGACTCTTTCTCAGCCCGCAAGCGAGGGTACAGCTGAACCGCAGAACAGCTCTTTCTCAACACTGCAGCGTGAGAGCAACCAGTCCCAGCCGCACTGTAGACTCTTTCTCAGCCCACAAACGAGGGTCAACTGAACCGCAGAACAGCTCTTTCTCAACACCGCAGCGTGAGAGTAACCAGTCCCAGCCGCACTGTAGACCCTTCCTCAGCCCGCAAGTGAGGGTACAGCTGAACCGCAGAACAGCTCTTTCTCAACACCGCAGCGTGAGAGCAACCAGTCCAGTCATACTGTAGACTCTTTCTCTGCCCGCAAGCGAGTGTACAACTGAACCCCAGAACAGCTTTTTCTCATCACTCCAGCGTGAGAGTAACAACATATAGTAACAACACAACGCTAACACTCACCGTTACATAAAAAGAAATAAATGCACCCACAATACCCTGATGTTGCCGCTTCAGCCACTCTAGCACAACTGACCGATACCTAAATAAACAATCATTTAATATATACGATCATGTAATTCAATTTAAAACGAATTAAAATATTAAAGAGGGAAGTAAATAAACATAATACTTGCATAACTCAAAATAGCGCTAACATAAATAACACGATATACATACATTAGGTAATAAAATACCAGTTTAATTTATTTTTTTAGAGATGATAACCCAAATATTGATAACAACAGTATTAATTAATTTATGTAGTTCTAATACACTAAGGAATAAAGATGAAGAATCAGCTAGAAAATATATGGAAGATTTGAATAAACAAAGTGCAAAAATGAGATATAAGACAACTCTTGCCGCTTGGACATATAAGACCAACATTACAAATGAAAACATGGAAGCAACAGTATTTTAAAGATAATTTACAAATCAAATTTTTATTAATTGAATTATTTATAGGTTAAACAGTCCGGTGAAAGCTCAGCATTCGCGAAGAGAAAATGGAAAGAAACCATTTCATATCCGTGGCAAGCATTCAAAGATACAGATCTAAGGAGGCAATTCCAAATGTATTCGGAATTAGGATCTGCTGCACTTCCAATAGAGAAAAGTACTCGATTATCCAAAGTTATTGCAGAAATGCAGTCTATTTATGCTAAAGCTAAAATATGCAGTTTTTCTGACAAAAGTAAATGCGACCTTGCATTGGAACCAGGTAAGTTATTACTAGTTCATCCAGTTTTCATAAAAAAAATTGTAATACGTACCATTCTTAAAATATTCATATAGTCATCAACATTGATTCTGTCGGGTGTAGCAAAAAAATTATAAATATTGTAATTATGACAAAGAAGCACATTACTGTCACTGCCTGCTTTTAAATGCCAACGAGCCTGAATTTGTGCCGCTCTGTTGAAATGAAGTCATGCATTGAATGGATTCCCTACCTAATCTGCAGAGTACAATAATCTTACTCTCCTTAAACATATATGCTATTTTTGTTTGAAATAATTTATGGAACTGCAGTTAAATTCCCAGAAAAAATATTTCGAACAAAAATAGCATTTATGTTTAAGAAAGAGTAATATTATTTTACTGTACAGAGTAGGCAGGGAATCCATTCAATGCAAGTCTTCATTTCAAAAGAGTGGCACAAATGATGACACTTTGACATTTAATGTAAAAGCAAGCAGTAGCAGTCATAATAATATTTATAATTTTAATACTGGATCCGATACAGTCAATTTTTCCGACTATAGAATGTTTTCCTGTAAAAATGTTTTTTTCCTGAACTTGAAAGAATTTTAGACCGATCTGAAAACTGTGAAGAACTTAAACATGTATGGGTTGCCTGGCGTGACGCATCTGGAAAAAAAGTAAGAAAACTATATGAAGAGTATGTTAATATAATAAATGAAGCAGCCGTTTTAAACAGTAAGTAATTCATTTTATTATTGTTTATTTTTCATTGATGTCTCAAATCTACTTCTATTTGGCGTAGCTAATTGTGTCATGTGGCCGGTTTTTAATGTTAATAATTAGATCAAATAATATCAGCTTTGAATATTAGAACAGCCATAGTTCAAATGTTAGAACACTACCCGAGCAAGGTAAAGGACTCGGGATCAAATCCCGGTGGCTGATATGATTTTCACCATTTCTTTTGTTTGTACAGGATGTAACAGAAATAAGTACATTAAATTTAACCAGTGACAGAACTAGTTAGTCGAAATCAATTATACGTAATTTCTTAGTAACTTTTTGTTGTAAACCTTCTAAATACCGTATTTCATTACCTGCTTATGGAATCAATATCCGACTAATGAACAACTAAACTCTGTTTTGTTAATTTAATTTTGGTTATCAAAGTTGCTAACGTAAACTTAACAGCCTTAGCCGAAGAGTATTTGATACAGCTTTCAATTCATTTGGTGTCAATTAGACACCGGAAATAGTAATTTACTTGAAGCTCAAAATAGTTTTTCCTTAAGAAATAGATTTAAATTTTATTTTTCGCGTTTTATTGTATTATAAAAATTAAAGATTATTAAATTTTCTACAGGTATGCATTAATACTTTTCTATATATTTTATAGATAAATTTATAAAGTAATCTATTTTATAAATCCCGGAGCCTATGTTTCAAAAATAAACACAATTCTTTAGGTACATAGTTCAGATTTCAAATTTATATAACTGTCACAAAAATTATCATTTCGAATTAATAATGAGAACGTTTTAAAAATAAAATAGTAAATAAACCAATAGTTATAGTTATATATTATGTACGAATCCAAAGGAACACAATATAGCTTCCAGCATCAGTACATACTCGTATGTAAGTGGTGTAGTAAAAAGTAATAAAAAATTAAATGGCGGGAGGTATTGTGCTTCTATACCTGACTGTAAAGCTGATTGTTAATATTAGAAGTTAATAGCTTTCAAGAAATAATTGAACTTAATATAAAATATGCATAACTTTCTCGAATAATATTGCAGTTATGTGAAACCAATATAAGTCTTATTACATTGAACGCTAAAGAAATTAGATCAAAATGAATTGCATAACTATACCAATCAAACTATTTTATCTTATAAAAATGATAGTAATATGAATTCGTACAGATTACGAGGACAACTCACAAGCTTGGCTAAGTCCTTACGAAGATGATGATGTTTCGTGTCGTTCTGGTATAGAAAACAATTTCAAAGAATCAATCCACGATATCTGGAAGCAAATGAAACCATTTTATCAATCTATGCATGCTTATGTTCGCCGTAAACTTCGTGAAAAATACGGAAAATGTATGCCATCAAATAGTGGTTACATTCCTGCACATTTACTAGGAAATATGTGGGCGCAATCTTGGACTAGTATTTACAAATATGTAATACCATATCCAGGTACTCCGACGGCCAATATTACCAGTGAAATGCATTCTCAGGTAAGGCGACTTAAGTCCAATTTTTATTGAGAATATGACATAAATATGGTGTCCCACATTTTGTTGTTTATTATGTAGAGTACTAAAAAATATGATACAAATGTTATTTACGTTAAAAAAATTCCGTAGAAAAAAATTTGAATTCGTGAAACTAAACTTTGTTAATACTATAATTTATTTTTTTATGTTTGATCAAGGGCATCTTGGAATTCAATGAGTTAAGATTTTAGCTTCGCCCATTCTGTTAAATTCTATTTGCTATATCTGTATATATTTTTCCATCCTGTGTTATTATACATCCTAGATATACGTAAGGTGGGACTCTGCCTCTTGTTTGCCCATTTATTTCAACTATTCTTGTATTATCGTTTTGACATTTGTTATTTATTATCATGATTTTACATTTCCCTATTTTGATTTCCATGCCTATCTTCTTTAGTTCTTCTGTCTAAATTTGTACTAGTGAAGTGATCTCATTTTTGTCTGTGAATCTGCTATTAATATTATATCATCTGCGTATAATAAGTTGTCTATCTCCACAGGCGTCATTCTATTATAAGCTACTAATTCAAAAATAAATAAATAAATGATAGGTTAATTAGTAAATTTGAAACTAAATGTGATAAACAGCGCAATATGCACGGTTATGAATTAAGTTATTGTATGTGAAATAGTAAATCAAAACAATATGAATTTTTGAAAGACAAGCGTGTTATATTCATCCTTATATCGCGCGCATTTTGTCAATGCAAATGTGAGATAGATATATTTGTATGTATACCAACGCAATTCATTTATTATTCACAATACCTTTCTCGGACATTTAAATATTAAAATGTACATATCTTTTGCCTGTAAAATATTCGCTATATTAAAATTATGACATTTTAGGGTTACACTCCTGAAAAAATATTCAAAACCGCAGAAGAATTCTTCACATCGATAAATATGAATCCAATGCCAGAAACATTCTGGAAATATTCCCTTTTAAAAAAACCTCAGGGCAGAGAAGTAATGTGTCACGCATCTGCATGGGATTTCGGGAATGGAAAAGATTTTAGGTATTATAAATCAATATTTAGTGCATCTAGAATTCTTATTGAAAGTTATATGTATTACTGTAACTTGGCTAATATTTGGACTAACTATACTATCAACATTTTAATGCATGATTATATTCATTTATTGTTTCGTGTATAGTTGGCATTAGAATAAAATAAAATATCATTAATACCTCAGTTAACGCTCAGAATAGTAAGCCTTAAAAGAAGCAGTGTTAAACGGGATCACAATAACACATATTATGTAAGTTATAAGTTGCAACGAATCAAGGAAAAAACCGCCATTTACAGAATCACCTGTTTTATTTGATTTATTTTCGGGTGCTTCGATAATTCGAATCACTAGCACTCGGGTACATTTTTTTACAAACAGTAATGATTTAGTATATATAGGTAGTACATTCTATTTTTTGATAATACACATATATTATATTTTATTAAGTAATTCAATGTCTTTTAGGTATTGTATTTCATTGTGTGATGTGTTGTTGTTTGCTAGTATTTGTTTTAGGGTGTCTGGTAGGTTGTGTTTGTGCCTTTGTGTTGTGTATTTTGTGCATTGTGTAAGTATGTGTTCGACCGTGATGGGCATGTTACAAGTGTCGCACTGTTTTGGGTCCAAGCGTTGCAAGAGATGTTCGTGGGTATAACGAGTGTGACCTATTCGAAGCCTCGTTATGACGACCTGATATTTGCGGGTATCTAGGGATGGCCAGTTGGATGCGTCATCTTTTACTTGACGAAGCTTATTGTTTGTTGTTGCTTCCCATTGAATTTTCCAATATGGGATTATGGCTTGTTTAATTTTGTGCTTTATGTCGTTGGCTGGTATGAATATATTCGTGGTCGTTTGTATAGAGCATGCTTCTTTTCCGCTGTATCCGCTTTTTCATTCCCTTTTATTCCTATGTGGGATGGGATCTACATAAATTTTATTTCTTTACCTTGCTGGATTGCTTCGTTCGCGTTGTCTTGTATATTTTGGATTTGGTTGTTGTTATAGTGATTAAGTATACTTTGTAGTACACTTAGGGAGTCAGTGCATATTATGTATTTGTCGTGTTCATTTTCTATTGCGTACTCTGTGGATTTTTGTATGCTGAATGCTTCTGCTGTGGTGTAATCAGGTAGTCTGTGTTTGAATGTTGTATCTGTTGTGACTATGCTCGCTCCCGTCTTGTCATTTCACCTTTTAGGCCGTGAATTTAGCGCGTGTATTATATCAAATTTACGTTAACCGAGGTATCGTTAAACGAGGTCTTACTGTATATTGATAATTTATCTAAAATGTATGCCTTAAAATACTAAAAAGCATTAGTAATAATTTTATATTTATTGTGTTCTATTTCATATGTGTGCATATTTCACAAAATTCCAAATTATTAAATAATGTATTAGCATGCAAATAATTAAATTCTTATATAATTTGTTGCACTAAATTGCATGTCAAATATTCCTGACATCTATAACAAATTGAAACAGATTAACACTTTCACATAATCCAAGAGTATCTACTCTACGAGCTCAGATTCATTCTACAAAATTCTTTTGACTACTTTAAATATACACTTAAAACTTACAAATCCTGTGGGCCAAATGATGGGTGATAATAGTTCGACCGGCATTTAAATGTTCATCTTCTAGTCTAGATTTATCTTCAACCGAGACTCTTTACTCTTAGCATAATATGAAAAACTTCCTAAAATCCAGTGCGTACAGTAAAACCTACTTAGGCAAGAATGTGCAGAGCTTGCGGAGAATAAAATGCCTATAGTATTAAACCTGTCATTACCTACTACTAAAGGTGATATAATCCAAATACAGTGGTACCTCGGTATACGTCGGCCATAAAATAAGTTCAACTTGATATACGTCCTGTTTGGACGCGAAAATTTTTGTTTGGTACACAATATTTGTTTGGAATACGACTTAAGTTTGATAAGTCACTACGTTTGTTTATGCCTTTCGAGACAATGCTACGACTGCCCGTGAGCCTCAGTGCGCCTGTTGCTATTAATAACCCGCGTTACAACTTTGTACGTGATTTTGTGTTATTCGTTTGGTATACGTCCAATCTGGTATAAGTCCAAGGATCTGAAACGGATTAATGACGTATACTGATGCACCACTGTACTAAATGGGGAAATATAGTTTAAAATCAATATTTAAAGTAATCGAATGAAATTAATAGAAATTTCATACCATTCATGTGGGTTCTATAAATTATTTGTTGAAAATGTACACCGGCCGAACTATAATGAGTCCATTTGTTATACAACACATTATTAGATTACCAGAATTAAGAAGTGAATACGAATAAATTCCATCCATCTAGACACAACACATCATGAAATGGGGTATATAGAGTACCACCTCCAATATAGAGACCAACCATTTGTATATCTGGCAGGCGCAAATCTTAGTGAGTTGATTATTATTTTGTACATATTTTCAGGATAAAGCAGTGTACGAAAATTCAGGAGGAAGACTTTTACATAGCTCATCATGAGATGGGACACGTTCAGTATTATTTACAGTATAAAAATTTGCCATATGTATATAGAGACGGGGCCAATTCAGGTATTGCCGGCAATACAAAGAAAATGCTTCTTGCAATGTAGCTCCTTTTTTTCGTTTTTTTCACGATCCCATCCCATTTTTTTCTCAATCTCCCTGGTCCTACGTTTTCTTTTATTTTGGCTATACAAATCTTCTTCACACATCTTTAATAAAGTTTAGTTTCGTTCCTTTGTCTTCCCTTATGTCCGCGTGTCTTATTCTATACTCAAAGAATATTATTGTTAACAAACATCTTCAATTGATCAATTTTTGTCTTCAGGCTTCCATGAAGCAGTTGGTGATGTTATCGCCTTGTCGGTATCAACAGAAAAGCATCTCCACAAAGTTGGTTTATTAAAAGAATATAAAGAGAGTCGTGAATCCACTATCAACAAGCTGATGCAATTGGCCTTAAAGAAGATCGTCTTTCTCCCATATGCTTATATACTAGACCAGTGGAGGTGGAAAGTATTCAGTGGTAAAATCAAACCAGAGAACTACAACGCAGAATGGTGGAAACTTAGAAGGAATGTGCAAGGAATTGACGCTCCAATTCTAAGGTCTGAAGACAATTTCGACCCTGGGGCGAAGTACCATGTAATTGCCAGCGTACCGTATATCAGGTATTTATTTGCATTTAGTAATTTAATTTAACTAGTAACAAATCATTTAGTAAATATCATTGATTCATTTGTGAATTTGTAGTTTTCAAAACTTTGGTATAAAATTATAATTTTAAATGTTATCAGTACAATAAATCAATTCATTAATAAATTCTTCGTGTTTTTGAAATAAATTTTTTGATGTGAATTCAAAAATATATGCAAATTTTTTGAAGATAGAATTTGGTTGCTGACCACTGTCAAAAATGAAAAATGGGTCTTGCAGAAGCGTTCCCGTCGCGACCCTGGGTGCTGGTTTTTAATCAGTAGATAATTCTGCGATATGAAATAGTATTCCTCAAACAAGAAACAAGTACCTATAAACAAGTAGCGAATATATAAAGACACATCAGTGACTTTTTGCTATTGTTAATAAATAAGGTGTATATACTTCTGTATTAGTTACACACGAATAAATAAATTATTATTATTTTATTATTACAAGTGAGAGCGCTTAATTCCTTTAGAAGAATCTAGCTGTCTGACATTTCGATTGTTGTATTTGTATTCAAGTTTACTCGAGCACAGATCTCAACTAGGAATATAGTGGAAATAATATTTGGTAACCTGGACAAAATATACTCATTCCATTTTCTCCTTACTCTATTTTTGAACCATCCACAAACCAGAACAGAGAGCCTTTTCGAAATAGAGGCCCTTCTATTGTCCCCTGAGGACGATTACCATGTCGTTTATCTTATTAAAGTGACTTACGAAATCCCCAGGTTTGAATCGTTTTGTCCTACTGACTGTGTCTGGAGCATCAACGATTTATACAAATTGATTTTGTTATGTATTGGATTATTAAGATAGATATTGACAGTATGTTTTTACATGCTCCACCGTCATTGAAGATTTAATACTAGAAAAAATTACATACATACAGTGACTGGGCTAGTCACTCAAGTAATCGGGTAGACTCGGGTATTGTACTCTGCAGATTATGTACCCAATTTAAGCCAATATTATCCAGACCTGATCCGGGTTTACACCAAGATTAATTCGATGATAGAAAATAATGGCGACTATAATTTTTAGTAGCCTACCACCAATTTAGGTGTACTATAAGTAGATGCTATTTGTACTTCTCCAGGTCTTTGCTTGGGCACAAGTATTCATAACCTCCCGGAGGAAGTCACCACACAATTTTGGGCAGCATAATATAAAACCTACACCCCATTATTAGAAGGGATGGGTGATATAATCTACCTTCTCGTTTGCTCAGGTACGTGGGGTTACAATTCCCCAAAAACGCTGTCACAAGCCAACCTACCCCTGCATATTTATTATTATTGTACCTAACTAAATATAAAATCTTAATCCAACTTATTTTTTTCATAAAAATATTAGAGTTACGCCGTTCTTTAAAAGCAAAACGCTGAAACCTTTTTTAAACTAATAATGTATTTTCTATGTAGATACTTCGTCAGTTACATCATTCAATTCCAGTTCCATAAAGCTTTATGTGAGAAGGCTGGTCAATACGAACCTAACAATCCCGGAAAACCTCTTCATAAATGTGATATCTACCGAAGTGCAGAAGCCGGCAATGCTTTTGCGTAAGTATATGGTGATTAATATGTTGCAAAAAAGTATTAAATTCAACGCTGAATCTTGAAAATGTATTTAATAAATTGATATGACGGACGATTAAAACGATAACACAGAAAATAGATTATACCGTTTATTAAATGAATAGCTCGTTACAAAATTGTATAAATATGAAAATTTAAACAATGTTGCATCTTGAATGTGTTCAATAAATTGATACGATAGACGGTTAAAACAAAAACACATTAAATTGATACTTAATTAGAAAGAAATAATTATTAATTACACTGTTTATGGACTAAGAACGTTCTATACCCACAATTTATGAACAAATGATATTAACAAATTTATGAACAACACTATTTTAAAATAGTATATTATGTAACAAACACAAAATGAAGCACATTTTGCACGTGTTTGAAAGTTTGCGACACGAGCCGAAGGCGAGTGTTGCAATTCAAACGAGTGCAAAATTGCTATTTTGTGTGAGTTGCATACTATACTTTTTATACGACAACGACAATTATAAAAATAGATACAAATAAATATGCAAATATTTTATTTATCGCTTTGGATCCATGAAAATAAGAAATTACCTATTCATTAGCAGAGCCTGGACAGCAGTGCCCAACCAATTAAGAAGAAGAACTATGAAATAACTTCCTACCTACATATTTTTTATTTATTTATTTAAATTAAATGTGCAATTATTGAAAATCATTTTTGGACAACTTGTGGAATGCTGGATACTAAAATTTTCTTGATATTGACAATTTTTCATTGTCGAAATAGATGGCATTTCACGATTTCGTATTTCTGAAGTCGATGGTATATTTGAAATGCTCTGTATTGCATTTACAATTTCATTAGCTGTGTCAAATTTATTTTTCTTCGAATCATCGAGATATCCCTCGGCGACTGCCGTGGACTTCCAGCCACCGTGACGCTTCAAACTAGTTATGTCACCACCAGCATCAACAATAATTGTTGCTGAAGATCGACGAAAGCAGTGTCCGGTGTATAATTCGTAGTTTGGCAATTTTAAATATTTAGCAATCTCTTTTCCCATACTTCCAAGCTTATTCACGCCTATTCTTTGGACGGTACATTTTCCTTTTTGGTAATTAATGAAGAACCATGGACCATTTACATTTGAAGGGCGGAGATTTGCATATTTTTTGTAAATTTCCTAGAAAGGACTAGTTATAGTAAAATTTCGTATAATTTTGGTTTTAGTGTCTGGTATAGTTACTAAAACAGCTGAACCCAAATCATTGAAATTAGTAATTTTCATTTGATGTAATTCATGTCTTCTACATGCACCCATTATGCCCATAATTAATGCGACCTAAAATATAGACTAAATATATATTTCATTATATGGCTATATAAAACTTACTTTTGTCGCTAAATAGATCTCATCTGGGGCTTCTTTAATGAATTTATTGATGTCATTTGATGTAAAGATCTTCGACTTTTTGGGTCTGTAGCCGTCGGCCTGTCGCTTAAGAAATGCTTTCAGTTTTAAGTATTTTACAATATCTATATTATTATGAATACTGAGAGTCGTTCGCAGCATTGAGTATTGTGTCCATAATGTGGAACTTTTGAATTTTTTCGCCAAGTCGCCAAAATAGGGCATTAAAACGTTCTCGGGAGACGATTTTACGTTTCGATCTCCTTTCCACTCCAAGAATAGGTTATAAACCCGTTTGTACATTTTCTTCGATGTTTCCGGCAATAAATTTAGTGTTGTTAAATTCGCTGCTTCTGTTATACTTGGAGGTGTCAATTCCAAGTCACTATCACTTTCCATATTAATTATCTGATTTCTTGGAAATAACTACGAAATTATTTGTAATGCACAAACTGTAACAAACTGATGACATTTGACGTTTGGCGTTATATTGTTTAAGCCACCTTAGGTTTTTTCATCAAAAACAGCAGACCAAACACGAAATATTTCATATTGCATTTGTTGTCTAGCAACATGCCTAGCAACCGATGCAAAATGAAATTCAGTACAAAATGTAGCTTCTTATGATTCAATTTACACTCTTGATATGAACATTTTTCGATGTTGTCGTATAAAAAATATATTACGTGTATTGCGTTAGAAATAATTACTTTTATTATTATTTTAAAATACTGTTAAAACAGTTAATATGTTTGTGAAATAGTGAGTATATTACAATAATGATTGTTTTTGTAATAGAAGATGGAAGGTAATATGCTGACCATATCAGATTTCTTTACATCCTTAACCATTTTGTTCAAATACTACTAACAAATACTAGACATTTTGCAATCCTAAGACGTACGAGTCAATAGTTATGTAAGTATTAAGGACAGTAAATGCTTCTTACCGGTTGAGGATGATTTAGGATATCGAGACTATATCCAGATCACTAATAAATCCGATACCGGTAGGAAAACACTTACTGACTGCAATGCTTATTATATTTTTTTGCACGATCGAGCAGAAATTTAGAAAACAAGATTTGAAAATTATTTAAATATAAATAGTTGTTATTTTTAAACAAATAAAATAAATAAATATATCATCACGGTATATTACTCATTGCTGGGTGTGCCAATCTGCTTTGTACACAGATATCGGTAATGATGAAATATTTGTCCCGTGCGGGCGCTTACCAGGCGTTACCTCACGGTTACTCAATGCTGGTCATTTTTGGTGTCAGCCGGGATCTAACCTGGGTCCCCAGATTCGCGACCAGACACAGACACACGGCCACAAGACTCCATAGTTTTTAACGTAAGCTTTGATCGTTGTTTTTATTTACTGAACGTATTACCTCCTGATCGTTTATTAATCACAATCACTTACCGGTCAGTAATTATCTATTATCTTGGAAACCTTATCGATAAACATTAAAAAAAGACCCGATCGTGCAAAAAAATATTTATTTAATATATATTTATCCTTGACTTAGTTTATATAATACTAAATAATATTACGCAGGAAAATGTTGCAAATGGGCGCATCCAAACCATGGCCCGACGCTATGCAAGTTTTAACTGGGCAACGAAAAATGGATGCCAGTGCTATATTAGAATACTTCGCTCCTCTCAAAGAATGGATAGACAAGGAGAATAAGAAAAATGGAGAGACCATTGAATGGGCAAATCAATAAAATTAAGATACATTATTATATTGTTATTTGAAATGTATTTAAAATAAATAACGATGTATATTTAATAAATTACTATTTAAAATTGACTTCATATGTATGTATATGTTCCCATCGGAGTTGCCAATAAAAATTCATTAAAGACTTTCATTTTCCTTGGAAAAGTAGAGCACTTTTGCATAGTTGGTTTTGAATTTGAATCGCAGATTGCTTGACAAATGTTTTGTCAATTAATTACTTTTTTTCTTTTTCTCAATTTTAAATATCATTAGATTGATGATTCCGATTTAAAAATTTAAATCTTCATTAATCTAATCAAAGAATTAACAATTATCATGAAGTTTCTGTTTAGTTTTCTTCGACAATTCGCGCAAGTAATTTGTGTGAGTAACTTGGGTAAGTGGTTTGGATAAGCAAGTTTACGTATGAGCACTTTGGGTGAACAAGTTGACAGCATTTTGGGTGAGTAACTTTTGTGAGCAGTTTAGATGGGCAATTTGAGCGAGTAGTTTAAGAGTAAGAAACATCATCCCTCTTTAGTCATTAGAGATTTACCAGATCCCATATATCTGTGGGAAAGTGTACAGGTGTCTCATTTTTAATGTTTTTTAAGGTATCTCGGAAAATATTAACGATAGAGCAAAACCGTTTGTACATTCCAGGGTCAACTTTTCAAGAAAAGTATATAAATCTGGCAATGTACGGACGTTAGGTTGTTAGAATGATGAATATATACATATATATTTATATTTATATATTTATACGTATGTATTTATCTATGTTGGGACTTTAGAATTTTACGTTATTTTGGCGAAATATACTTTAAATTAAAGATGAAATTACAAAAATATTTTTCTCCAAATTAATCCAACTGTTGGCCATTCATCCTTAACACATTCGCGGACAGTACGACTATATCCGTCAAATATATTTTCCTAGCTCAGGTTATGACGGTCTAAGCCGTCGTGTGTTTTTATTCAAATATACAAACGACGGTTATAGCATGTTTCAAATCCATACTAGTATACGGTAACTACTATAAACTGTCCTATTAGGAACCAATCAAATTCAGTAAATGTCCTACTATAGACTCATAACTTGAATATTATTGTTGTGAACAAGTATGAACTTGTATATGGTTTTGACGGCTACAGCCGCCTATGTATCCATAAGAAAACATTTAGTTATCAGAAAACTGTCGTCTTGCATATATATGTGTTATATTATATGTTATTTTTCAAATATAATCATATATAAGTGAGAGTTGATAAGTGGTAAAAGTGATAAAAGATAGGTTAGTGATAAATTCGCCAAATAAATTATATTTAATTTAATTTAATTTGAAATTAATAAAATATTTCATTGTTAGATTATGTCTTACGAAAAGGAATAAAGGAAATTGGAAAAATTATATGATCTCTTCTGTGCAGAAAGCGACAATGAACTTGAAGAAGATTATAGATATTCTGAATCTGAACCTGAAGAATTCCAAGATGATGGGGAGTTTAACGGTGATCCTGATTTTGTTCCTGTAGAAAGTGATGATAGTGAAAAAGGAAAAGATAACGAAGATGATCAATATGAGACTTTAGACGAAGAATCAGAAGATACAGAAAAAGATGCTTCAGATACATGGCACGAAGATGTGAAACCAATAATCGATTTCGGTTTTGATGCTAAAAATTCTGGGCCAATTGATATGGATACGAGTTCTCGTATCAATATTTTCAAGAAAATGTTTTCAGATCAAGTTCTTGATATGTTAGTCACGTCTACGAATATTTACGGTGAAAAATTATGTCAACTAAACAGACCATCCACAAGAAATAGAAGAATACTGAGCTTCAAAAAAAACTAACATACTGGAGATGTCACAATTCTTAGGGCTGTGTTTACTAAAATCTCAAGTTCGAGCTCCAAGCATTAGACATCTTTTCAGTAATGATATTCTATATTACCATTCTATTTTTCCTTATATAATGTCTGGACCTCGTTTTGAACAGATTTTGAGGTGCTTGAGTAGTTACGAAAAACCAGACCAAAAGAAAATTTCAACGGAGAAGAAACTAGGAAAAATCTCAGATTTCGTTTCTTTAGTTATAACAAAATTTCAACAAGCATATAAGCCTGGCGAAAAACTATCTCTGGATGAATCACTTTTATTATTTCGTGGCAGACTGAGCTTTCGTCAATACATAAAATCCAGAAATGAAGAGAGAAAAAGATTTGCCAGTTAAAAATAGGGGAGTCCGTCCTAAAATGGAACCCGGGCCATCACATCTAAATGCAAACAATGAGGAAGTGTTATTTAAGCATTTTCCCGAAAAAAATCCAGCACCAGTGGATTATAAGAGAAAAACTTATTTTTTACGTTGTAAACAGTGCTGGAATCAGAAAGTAAGAAAAGAAACATATAGGTGAAAAGGATGTAATGATAAACCTGCACTGTGTCCAAGTTGTTTGGAAAATTATCATGCAAATATCTAAAATTATAAAAAAAAGTTATATTTTGTTTTTGTAGTACTGTAATAAAAAAGACTGTTATAGCCGGCATTTGTTTCTTAGAACTGACAGGTATTTGAAAAACAAATGACGGCTATAGCAGTCAACTAAAATTTTCATAAAAATAAATAAAATTACTTTCTTTTGTTCTAAAATGTAATACTTCTTAATTTCTAACCTTAATTCCTTCGCAAACGTTCACAAACATTTTTTTTTTTAAAGTAATGTTTTGGGAACATCTCACTGCACAAAACTGTCCGCGAATGTGTTAATTAGTAGAACAGCTTTTGGCAAAACAACCATAGTCTAAATATTGTAAATGTGAATTACGTACAGAACACCTAATTTCAAGGATGCCAAACAGTTTGGTAAAATATTTCTTCGCAAAAAGTATCTTAGTCACAAGTTATTACATTTTCAAGTTTGAGCGTTTTTCCTAAAACGTCCGATAAAAATAGGTGACCATATTTTCCAAGACATGAACCGGGACGCTTCTTAAAAAATAAAATATGGTAATAAAACTACTATTAAATTATTTACATAAATCCAAGATTGCAGCTCCTCAAATATTCACACGTTCAGCCATATTATTTTAATGTTACGCAAAATAAAGATAAATATTTATTTACAAACTTTTCTAGGCGACCTATATATGGATGCCACATGAAAAAGGAAATAGAGGAAGACCTAGAAAATTCAGGAGTAATGGACTGACGGAAGAAAGAAATTTACAAGGTGAACAATTTTAAGATCGTAACGATTAGAGGCAAAAGTTGAATTTGGGAAAGCGAATTCAAACGCTATAAATCGAATATACGAGTATATAATAAAAAAATCTGTTGTGGCCAGCACAATACCTCTCGCCACTTACTTTTTTGGTTACATAAGTATATAACAGTCATGTTACATTGTTGGCCTTAACAAGCAGATGTCCCCACATCTGCTTGTTAAGGCCCGTTTCAGAATGATAATTAGTAATTATGTACATGGATATCACTTGTCAATTTTTCATTTAAAACTTCAAGATTTTCTAAATACACGTAGTTATTTGCCACCAGGAGTGTGGAATTTACTTGTCTTGGAAAATAAACCACATGGAATTGGAAAATCACTAAATTTAGAATGATAAATTATGATACTTGACATCTATATACATAATTACTAGCTATCATTCTGTCATGGACCCCATATCTGCTAGTCAGGGCCAACAAAATCACATGACTGCTCGCGCCCTATTGTATTTAACATTTCTTGTATACTACACTCTACACCAAAAATTCTACTTACATATATCTATTTCTTATATTTAGATTGTTTAATTTTATATTCATTTTTTGAAGAAATTTTGTCCTCTTCTAATTTTTCGAAATGTTTCCAATTCATTGTCAGGATTGACAGTATTTTTGAAGGATATATGTTATGTATTTATTAATACATTAAGAAATAATATAATGTATGTACTTCCCAGAAAAAGTCTTCAGTAATGTCTCCGTATTTCTGACACTGACATTTATCTGTCAGTTACATGCAATTTAAATTTGCAACTATTTTCCATGGCATTCTTTCGGCTGTAAAATTTATTATAACAGATTATTTTATATATTACCTATATTTCTTTTATCTCTAAATCTATAGAATATATAATAAAATATTTAAATGTATCAGATAAAGAATTTAATTTTCTTTAATATTACCAAGAAAAATTTTCAAAAAATATTATTTAGAAGATTTTTTTTCAAGAATCTTCTACTTCCGGTTGTCCAATTGTTACCAAAATCTTTTCAGATCTTTCCATGAATGTCCGATTGGGAAATACGTAGTTAAACAAATTTAAAGTCTTATAGTTTTTGAGTAATCGTCCTTCCAACATCCTACATACATACACACACACACACACATACATCCACACACACACACACACACACACACACACACACACAGACATCATCGTAAAAATGTTAAAATCGGATTGTAGGGACCTTAAAACGTGCTTATTCAATAAAATCTGGACATGCGATTTTTAGCATGAATGCAATACCTCTCTTAGCGAGAGGTAAAAATAAATTATGATTTTAATATTTTCAAATATAGGCACGTACCTACTAATATTTGTGAAGTCTGTAGCTAATAAATTATGAAAAATATATTACTGTGTTATACATGTCAGTTACTTGACAGCTTGACGGGCAATATATTTTGGAAATTTATTAATATATACTTTTAATATTCAAAAAGATAAGGTACGGTTTTGTTGGTGCTGTCAAAACTGATTTTACAATTAGCTGCTTTGAGTTAACTGAGCTGAGTGAGTCCACTCACATCCTCCCTTACCAATACTGCATCAGCCGCGAAATAAATACAATATGTTCTCTACGCCATAGTTTAGTAGAAGGGGAGAAAAACAATGTAAATTTGTACGTTGTAAATGTATTATGAAAGTTGAGTCTTCGTAGTAGAAAACAAAAATGTCGTATACGTTAATGAAATAGAACTACTGTTTCTATATGTATAACGTTGTTCTTTTCTTATACATCTCAGCTCAGTTCATCTCAACTAACTTATCAAACTTAGCTGAGCAAAAGTATTCCAAAAAGAATACAGCTTAATATGTTGTTGCGTCCCTACCGCTTCAAGAGCAGTTGGACAACGACCGCTCTGGTATTAAGTAAAAATAATAACCAAATTTACAGATAGTGAAGATAAAATATTAATAGAAATAAATATTAACCACAATTTAATTCTTTTAATATAAGAATATCTTAGACAAAAGAATGCGACTGACACATCAAATCCATGGCTATGTACATTATGTAAAAATTGATAAATTATTATTGTTTACTTCGGCAATAGTTTATCAGAATTTAATAAATATAAATTCCTTAATTCATCCATTTTTTTCTTTCTTACTTTAATGATCTAGTATTGCTGGGAGCTTTATAAATACGTCGTAGTTTCTACGTTTGATGGTGGTGTGTACTTAAAAACTTGATCCAAATATAATGTAACATTATGATAGGGTGCTATTTTTGTTCAATAACTCCAATGAATGCTCGAAAATGGCTGATTAAATCTGTCCCAATAACGGCTAAAGCCCTACCGCATTCCACAATACCCAAATAAACGGCTACGATAAGAATTCTAATACCGAATTGCTAAAATAATTCACTATTTAAGGATAATTTTATATTTGGTTTTTGTTCTTCTACTATAACCACTTAAAATAATTTCGAGACTTTGGACGGGTTACATTTTAATTTTTTTAATACGTTCAACAAATTTCAAATAGCACAAAAGTGACACTCTCAGTGGTACATCGTTATATCGAAATCTGATATTCTTATTCCCTATTTGGAATAAAACTATATAAACAGCAACATGTAAGCTACTTGAGGACGGATGTACATTCATGATACCACTTCCGGTCTATTAATAATTAATATCAACTTTGAAATTTCAAATGGAACATACTATATTTTTTTTACAAATTTGAAAAGTACATCAAATTTGCTTTACAATCATGTAAAATAATCCATATGTTATATTATTAAAAAATAAAATGGCGGGCACTTTTTTATACACCTAGTCGAAAAGAGAATAGTGAGCCATGACTATGACTTGAAATAAAACAATTAACTAAAACAACTAAAAAAATTGTAACACGGTAAATGTAAACCTGTAAATACTCAGTAATAATCTAACCTTTATTATTAGCAAGTTTTATTGTAGTACCTTATTAATTTATTATAAAATGAATTTATCTAACTCAGAAACAGTTGATACGCTAGACGTTTATTTTCGAAGTTTAAAAAATAAACGCATAGTTGCAGAACTTTATCGACAAGAATATCCACATCGCCGTCATCCAAGTGAATTGATTTTTGTGAAACTAGTAAATAAACTACGAACCACAGATTCATTTGAAAGAAGAAAAATAATCCTAAATGAAGATGATGTGAAAATTAATGTACTTGCGCAATCCCAGAATTCCCGTTCGCGACGCATGTGTTGAGACAGGAGTAAATATTTTTAAAGTTCACAGAAATTTAAGAAAACACAAGTACAGACCATATAAAATACAAACAGCACAAGGACTATTGCCAGGCGATTATCAACGTAGACTTGATTTTAATGAATGGTTTTTGGAAAAAACACGTAGAGATCCAATATTTTACGCAAAATAATTTTGGACTGACGAAGCTAGTTTTTCTAGAAAACTGCCACTATTGGAGCATAGAACATCCTCATGAAATTCGGGAAAAAAGAAACCAGATTAGTTTTAAAATAAATGTTTAGTGCGGGATTATAAAAAACTAAATTTTTGGATCTTACTTTTATGAAGAAAATTTGACGGCTACATTGTATACTGAATTTTTAAATAATGTTTTATACGATTTTTTTGAAGAGATTCCACTTGAAAATAGGCTTGGTATGTGGTTTCAACGGACGGAGCGCCTGCGGAGAACTTCTCCTCACCCGTAAACCAACAACCATAAACTCATGGGCGGAGAACTTCTCCTCACCCGTAAACCAACAACCATAAACTCATGGACGGAGAACTTCTCCTCACCCGTAAACCAACAACCATAAACTCATGGGCGGAGAACTTCTCCTCACCCGTAAACCAACAACCATAAACTCATGGGCGGAGAACTTCTCCTCACCCGTAAACCAAAAACAACCAATTCAATTCGGTGCTCAAACAATTTAACTCGGTGCTATCAAACAATTCAATTCGCAGCTACTTGTAGCTTGTTCTGTCAACACAGACTCAGGGACTACCAGGCTCAAAACAACCAATTCAATTCGGTTTATTATAATGACTAGATATTACAAAAATACCAAAGTATCTTATACTTCATATTCTGATCCACTATTTTCGTATGGTTAATGTGTACAGACTACATCGGATAAATTTTCGCTAATTCCTCAAGGTCCTTTTTTGTCAAATCAGGTTTACTGCAGAAAAATGTTAACTCAAACACCGTAAATATCAAAACTGGACCTACATGTACGATTGGGACAGCTCGCAATGTAATTTACATGGAATTTCTAGCCTAAATAATTTTTCAATTTTCAATGAGACAGATATCTACACTGATTTCGCCAAAGCATTTGACAAGCTTAACCATAATAATCCTTCTATATAAACTTTCTCATAATTTTAACTTTTCCCCTAATCTTATAGCTTTTCTTTCTTCATATCTGTCAAACAGAAAAATGCAAGTGCATTATAATAACTATCATTCTAGCACATACATGCCAACTTCTGGCGTACTACAGGGCTCCAACCTTGGACCCTTGCTTTTCATACTTTTCATCAATGACATCACTACCAGTGTCAAACACTCTGATTTATTTCTTTATGCCGACGATATGAAGATATCTAAAATAATAAATTTACCTGAGGATAGTTTAAGGCTGCAAGATGATATAAACAGCATTCTACTGTGGTCCAAATCTTGTAAACTGCATTTCAATATTCAAAAATGCAAAATTATGACATTCTGTGAAAAACTCTTTTATATCTTACATTTATAATATGCATCACCATTTGCTAGATCGAGTCACTGAGTTTAAAGATCTAGGAATCATTTTTGATGTTAAGCTCTCTTTCACTCCACATATAAATTACATTGTAAAATCGGCTTACAAAGCACTAGGTTTCATAATTCGCAATTGTCGTTTTTTTTGTAAGCTAAAAACATTAAAAACTTTGTATTTCTCCTTTGTCCGCTCAAGACTAGAATACTGCTCACAGATATGGAATCCTATATATAATGTTCATAGCAATACTATCGAAAAGATACAATACAAATTTGTAAAGTACTGTTATTTTAAAATTTACGGGATTTACCGGACTCGTGAAACATCATACAATAACTTGCTACTGACTTTCAATCTTATTTCGTTAGAAAAAATAGAAGAATAATGCAATCTTCTATCTATTTATATAAGCTAGTGAATAATTTTATAGACGATTCCATTTCTTTAGGTAGTATTCCATTTTCCGTTCCACGATTACCATCAAGAAAAAGGAATACATTTAGATGTGTATTTGTACGTACTAATTATGAAGCTAGATCGCCCATCAGGCATTTATGTTACATTTTTAATAGTTTATCTGTTGAAATAGATATTTTTCATTTAACTCCAAGACGCTTCAAGCAAGCATTGATAAATATGTTCTTATAGCATTATCTCATAATTATTATTTTTTCTCTATGTTTAATCTACATTATGTATTTTTTTTGTGTTGAAACATTGATTGTTGTATGTATATCTGTATATATTTTGCATCCACCCCGTAATTGGGATCTTGATCCTGTGGGATGGATGGGTTACTTACTTAAATAAATAAATAAATAAATAGTCTTTTCAGAGCAATTTTCTTTAAAGTAAAGTCGTCGCGAGAGGGCTAAATGACATGTGACAGATGGCAATATGATATTTATGTTTAGCGCTCCTATTATATTTTGTCTCTTTCTGCGCCATAGAAACATAGTATAACTATCTCTGCTCAATCGCTAACGTTTGTCTTACAAACTCTAGGGTCACATACGTCATATTTTGGTGGTGTTTAATATTTAATTAGTTTTTTCGCAATAAATGATACTTTATAGAAAAATAAAAAAAATACGTATCTCATATTTTCCCCCCACATAGATTTATATAAAATTTTCAAAAATTATGATACTCCCCTATTATCTGAACTTTAGCCAATATTTTATGTTTAGTAAATATTACCGAAACTTCTCTAATATTTGTATTCTCCCCAATTCAATTTCCATCCTGGACCAAAGTTCAGTCATCTTCGAATGTTGCAAATATAAAACCAATTATCATCGAATTCACTAAAATATTTTCAATTACAAGAATGTAAACTTTAGTGCTGAAATAGATACATGTAATAACATTAATTGTAAATATCCCGTCTAATTCAACTAATTCTACATCAGCGCATTAACTTCACAAGTGATCTTTGGACTATTTACTACTGTGTGATCTATCAAAATATCAATATTCCCAACTTTGTTCCCAGTAGGTATCATAATTTCCATTGGTAAAACAAAATCATTAACACTAAAAATTAAATTTTACTTGCCTATAAGTAACATGACTTGCCCTGAAAAATATTTTACTGCACATTATGTCGGAATTAAATTTAATTTGATTTCTGATCATACTCCTAAATTACTTCACTCTTGTTAGGTATCTAATTATTCTATAGCGAGACTTCCAGTTACAAATAGATTAATAAAATAACAAGAATTGAATGAGCTAAATTTCCAGTTAAATAAATTAATAAAATAACAAAAATTGAATTATACTTCCCTTTCATGTCCTTTGTTGGTCATTTAACCTCTATTTGACGCGTAGCGTGACTAAAACGTTGCCATACTTTACATCTTTGGATTGCAACTGATAATTTGCTAAGGATCTGGTGGTTGTTCCTAAACGCCTACCTTTGCGCTACTTTGCTCAGGTAAACCCGGCAATGATTAGAGATACCGCTTTCTGTCCATACATTTCACATCATGCTAATAATGTGTTTTATTGTAATAAATTCCCATGGGTTGATTTAAACAATATTGCGTAATCCTTCTACATTGGAAAAGAATCCAGTAACTCATGTTTCCACTCTGACCAGCATTTATAATAACTACTTAAATTGCTATACTACAATTTTGCTAAGTTCACGATCTCGACTCTAGACACTTCATAAATTCTTTTCAAATTACTCCGTATGTGTAGCACTTTCACTATCACCATCGCAATCATTAGAACTACTATCACTGTATCTAAATGTTTTCAACATTTTATTTTAATAGAGTTAAGGCCGGATTCTTTATCCCACTTCTGAAATGTTAGAGTTTGGGAAACTAAGGATGCACAAAGAAACACAAGGATGCACTCAATAATACTTTATTCGCAATTCCAACCTTTCACCAGTCAATTCAACAACGAACTAACTCCCTTTACTATCCCTCAATTCCTTTTATGTTTTCGGGTGATATAATAATTCACTAATATCATATACACTTATTAATTTCTAAACCATTACGTACCTATACAAAAAATATGTAAATAAAGTCTATGACCTAACACTATACAAAATATAAATAAAGCCTATGACCTAACACTATACGATTTGATTACAATTTATACTTCATATTCAATAGATACAGAGTTAAAGAATTTTAAGGAAATTAAATTTTATAATACAGCCAGCTATGCCAAACTTGGGAACTAGTAAGATATTCATATAATTCAAATTGACAGATGTCAGTATCAATAAAAAGTAAATTAATGTGGCAGATATGAGGATGTTGAAGTAGATATTGGGGAATACACGGAAGATACGGTAAGAAAATAACTCTAGTGTTACAAGTTTTTAGAAAGATACAAGAAAGACGATTACATTGGTTTGAACATGTCATGAGGGGAAATGAAGAATTATATTGGAACAAGAATGAATAGTTTAGTAATAGGACGTTAAAGAAACAGAGGAAGACCAAAGATAAGATGGAAGGACTGTATTGCGGAAGATTTGAGAGAAAAGGAACTGAATGAGAACGACATGCAAAAATAGCGACCCCTAACGAATGGGAAAAGCTAAAGAAGAAGAAGATGCCAGTGTCAAGTGCAATTTAAATATTTATGAAATAATTTTACTGGAAATTTAGAATATTTTGTAAGAAAAATTATGGAATTTATACATTATACACGAGAATAACGGAAGGTATTGTGCTGGCCACAACAGATTTTTTTTTATATTCTCAAAATGTCATTTACCTTCATTAGTCAAGAGTATGCAGACATGCTTATAGTTTATGGCCAAACCTTACAAAATAAAGATGGTACAGAGAGTTATTTCCAAATAGACGTACATTGTTTTTTCCAAACTCATCAATATCTACGCGAATTTCGTACCTTCCAGCAAAACACTTCGGATCTTGGCAGGAATCCTGATGGCAACGCTGTTGATCGTGATGAAGAAATTTTGGAATTGATTCATGAAAATTCCAATATGTTATTATTATTGGCTTTATGCTAATTCACAAAGTTGAATATGCGTGATTTTTATGTATGTATGCATGTATGTGTTCTACACATTTCAACAATAAAAATTATTTTGAATTTTTTTGTACTCATCTATTTTAATTATATGTTAGTCAAATTAGTTATAATCAGTGTTGAAAACATGTACTTTTTCATTATGAAAATCCGAAATATGCCGTGACGCCAATGATCTTATATGTCATTTGTGACAGGTGTGACATTTTTTCCAGAGAACATATTGATTTTTACCTACGTTTTGCAAAATTTTGAACTATGACGTGATTGCGCAGTTTTAAAGGCCTCCAGTTCTTGTAGAAAGCATTTTAAACAAAAATTATTGCTAGATTTACTATCTATGGTGTCAGTTCTACCAAGAGTTAAGCGTTGTACACCTACTTACATAACATCCTGTATAGTAAAAGAAGCAAAAAATGATCATTAAATATTGATATATTTTGTTATTCAAATAACTAGGAAATTTAAAATTTTAAAATAGAATAGTACATTTATGAATATCTATATCTATATAATACGTACCTATTTGATTTGCAATATGGAAATTATTAAAAGTTATGTTAATTATAAAACAAGCATTGGATATGCATACATACATATTAACGCCGTTTATGTACATTGTAGGTACCTAATTTTGAAAGTGTATGTATAATATTTTAAATAAAATTTTAAAATAAAATGTTCTTCTGTTTAATATTGTTAATACATATGTATCTAGTTTAAATGAATATACATTATGATATACATATTTTATAAAATCAAAAATAATTTGAATTATTTTCATTACTGGCCAGTAGCACCGCTTATAGTAAACACCTTTTCAGACGACCACCTACGAAAGTAGCTATAAAAACACGCTAAATAACAACAGAAAGTGCACCATAACACGCTAGTGATGTTATGAATCTAACACACTAGTGCTGTTATGAGTTTTTAGTTCCATTAATCAACATCAGATGGTATATCGGCAAAAAGTTAAATAAAATAAATGATAATTTACAATAACCGTCAAGTTGAGCATTAATAATTATTAAATATATTTGCTAATATTTTTGTATCATTTAGTATTATTTATATAATGTAGTTTTAGATTACGCGCGTGTAACGGATTGAGTTGCGCCGAGCGCCGGTAGTTGAACCTAACCTCAAACGTCAGCTTGCAGAGGTTTTGCTAAATGAAAATTTATCAACACAAAACATTCCAAGATAAAAGCCCGATTAACTTTTATAATTGTAGTAACAACTACATTATGTTTGTAAATAATAAATAATAAAAATAAAATAAAAATTTGCTTACAACAGTAAGAACTGTATTAGTGTAACCACTTTTTTAAGAAATATTTTGTGGTCGTCTGAAAAATAGTGTACATAACTCGCTCGAAAGTGTCTAGCATGCTCGTGTATTAAATCACTCGGCGCTACGCGCCTTGTTCTTCAATCTCTACACTCGCACGCTATTTACCACTTTCCACGCTCGTTATGTAATATACTATAACGATACGGTAACAAAAAAAGTGCATATCGAAATTTTGACAGTAACATTTAACAACTCATTAGACATTTCGTTTCGATACTATATTGACAATTTAACCAAAATTTACAATTTAACTACATGCCGTGCAACTGGGCATACGAATCTTGAATAAAATTTTGTATTATGAATAAATAATAATCAATACTACAAAATGATTTTTGTAAATGCTATTCACATTTGCATTCTTGTTAGGTATGCTGTGAGCTTATTTGCCATCTGGCTTAATATTTACGTATATATTATCTTTAAAAATAAATTTATAGGTCGTATATAATATTAGCTACATGTCTTGTTCATTAAAATATTATGAGGTGCACTATACAATATTTTTAAACGCGCCAATTCTATGTCATTTTAGGTAAGTTTCAAATACAATATATATTGCAAGATTTGTGTAAATTACATTAAAAAATATTTTTTATTTCCAGCAAAAATATATAATATAAACTATACTTTTGCTTTTTGACCTGGCATTATTGGTTAATTACAAACATTTAAATTTGTGAACTAGTTTCTTTGGAATAGTATTGGATGCGACATGTATTTCAACATATTATTTTGAGTTTTCTTTATATGTATAAAATATATTGATAAATGTATAGACAGATGAGAACTAAATGTTCTTTTTTCTACTCCCATGCGTGAAGTGAGTACTTCACGTATCAATTTTTATGCGTGAAGCTAGATTTTTTGTACACTGTGCGTGAAGTAAATATACACTGTGCATGAAGTGTCACTTAAGCAAATAGTTCAGTTTTAACACATACAATGAATATCTTTATATACACGTAAATCATGTGTTGGTAAATGATCCGTAGAAGTAACAACTTCATGAGAAATGTGTTAGTAATTTATATATATATAAAAAAAAATATTGCAAGGTCGTAGAAAAACATTTAAAAAAACCCGATCGTGCAAAATAGTATATTATGTGGCAAGTGTGTGAAGCCTATTTTACATTCGGGTGGATTGCAACACTCGCCTTCGGCTCGTGTCGCAATCTCCACCCTCATGTAAAAATTTCAGCTTCACACACTTGCCACATAATATACTATTTTGCACGATCGGATTTTTTTAATGTTTACCGATACGGGCAGTAGGCGGAGGGCGGTAAATAAATAAAAACTATGATCAAAGTTTACAATAAAAATGACAACCAAAATTTTCTAATGTTAAAATAATTGTCAAATCTTATTTATTTAAATATCGTGCGAAAAACGTAATAAGCATTGCAGTCCTCAACAGCCCCTTTAAACTTAATAGTATGTTACATACCATGAACTGTAAGTGACAGTTTTTAGGTCGAGAATGTAATTTGGGAAATCGAGACCCGTCAGATCGAGATATCCTATACATTCGCGACCTAAAATATCACTTACAATTCGAGGTTAGTAGCAATTTTTTGCAATACCTGCAAAAAATAGAAGAAAAAGAAAAATAGATTTCAAAATTAGCAGATGTCAGATTGAAGTCAAAATTAAAATTTATATGATATACAGGAGTTCCAAATTAAGTGGTATACCAATGGAATCTCGGAAACTATAAGAGCTACGAGGTCGGTTAAATGGGCAATGTGAATGAGAAAAACTTGAAATTCCGAACAGTTTGAAAGTTAAAAAAACTGAAAATTGCGATTTTAAAAAATGTCAAATAACTCCGTAATTATAAAAGAATATAAAAAAGTGTTTCATATATAACTTACATGCTTGAATAAGACAAACATAAAAGTGATGTCAGAATAAATTTAAGATGGCGGTTTCCAAGATACTGTTAGCAACTTTTTTATTGGATTTTTATTTTTTAAAATACTTATTTTTGTCTTTCCAATGGTGTAAGGGTTATTGTGTTTTAATTTTGTTTTACCCCTAAAATCTTAAATTTTTCGTTATTTTAATTAAATTTCCAACTTTAAGTAGTTTTCCAAAATAGTAATTTATTTTCCTTAAGTAACCTATTCCATACATATTCTGCTCATAATTTAATTTGGTTTCCATATTTTTAATTTAACGTATGTGCATCTCAACTAGGTATCCGATATAAAAAAAAACTTATTAAAACAGATGATTTTTATTGAGCATAATATTTTTAGTCACAATAAAATAATTTATTTAAAAAAAATAAAAATATGACATGTAAATGTTATAAATACTTACAAAAAAATCTGTTGTGGCCAGCATAATACCTCTCGCCACTTCCGTTTTTGGTTACATAAGTATAGGGTGCGAGCAGTCATGTAACATTGTTGGCCTTGACAAGCAGATATAGGGACCCGTGTCAGAATAACAATTATTGGTAATTATATACATAGATGTCAAATATCAGTATTTTTCATTAAAAATTTCAAGATTTTCTAAATTGACGTAGTTAATTTGTCACCAATTTACTTGTCGAGGAAAATAAACCGGAATTGAAAAATCGCTAAATTTAGAATGAAAAATTATGATATTGGACATCTATGTACATAATTACTAGCTACCATTCTGACCCATATCTGCTTGTCAAGGCGCACAAAGTCACATGACTGTTCGCGCCCTATTGTATTTAACATTTCTTATATACCTACACTCAACACCAAAAATTCTACTTACAACTATCTTCAATAATGTCTACGGATTTCTGACACTGACATTTATCTGTCAGTTACAAACATTATAAATTTTCAATTGGTTTCCATGACATTATTTGGGCTGTGAGATTTATTACAACATATTATTATATACCTTATATATCTTCATCTCTAAATCTATAAAAGATATAATAAAATATGTATATCAGATAGAGAATTTACTCTTCTTTAATAAGCAGAAACAAAAATTTTCAAAAGATGATATTTAGAAGAATTTTTTTAAGAATTTGCTACTTCCGGTTGTCCAATTATTACCAAAACTTTTTCAGCTCTTCCCAATAATGTCCGATTGAGTTATACAGATATCAAGTATTATAGTTTTTGAGAAATCGTCCTTCCAACCGACCCTAATACACACATACACACACACACACACTGACATCATCATAATATTAATTAAAATCGGATTGTAGGAGCCTTAATATGTGCTTAGTCATTAAAATCTGGATATGCGATTTTTTGCATGAATCCAATACCTCTAGCGAGAGGTAAAAATAAAAAATTCATGAAAAATCTAAGATCATTGGCATGAGAAGAAAATAGGTATTTTTTTAAAATAAAAATCCAATATGGCGTTTATTTTAAATAAGAAAGTTGCTAGGTAGTAATATCTTGCAAACTTTCATCTTTAATTTTATTATCACTTTTAAGTTTGTCTTATCAAATCATGTACTTTTTACCTCTCGCTAAGAGAGGTATTGCATTCATGCTAAAAATCGCATATCCAGATTTTATTGTATAAGCACGTTTTAAGGTCCCTACAATCCGATTTTAACATTTTTACGATGATGTCTGTGTGTGTGTGTGTGTGTGTGTGTGGATGTATGTGTGTGTGTGTGTGTGTATGTATGTAGGATGTTGGAAGGACGGTTACTCAAAAACTATAAGACTTTAAATTTGTTTAACTACGTATTTCCCAATCGGACATTCATTGGAAGATCTGAAAAGGTTTTGGTAACAATTGGACAACCGGAAGTAGAAGATTCTTGAAAAAAAATCTTCTAAATATTATTTTTTGAAAATTTTTCTTGATAATATTAAAGAAAAATAAATTATCTTTCTGATAAATTTAAATATTTTTATATATATTCTATAGATTTAGAGATAAAAGGAATATAATATATAAAATAAACTGTTGTAATTAATTTTACAACCGAAAGGATGCCATGAAAAATAGTTGAAAATTTTAATTATTTGTGACAGATAAATGTCAGTGTCAGAAATAATGAGTAACGAAAGAAAAATTTACTTGGAGAATCCCTTAATTCTTGATCTGTCTCTATTATGGAGATGACAAGTCTAGGTTGAAGGACTTAAATTTGTTTCAAACATTATGGGACAATGTACACCAGCACTGTAGACTAGAGTAACTTTGAATTGCGAAAAAGCTATCAAATTCTTCTCAAGTAAGTTGTAAATATTGACAAAATTACACATCAATATAAGAATAATCGGAGTGCAATCTATCCGTCACTTTATTAAAGGGAATTAGTGTTATTTAGATATAACAAGTATGAAAAAATAAAATGTAAAAGAAGATATGTAAGAATAGATGCACAATCCAGATACATTTTAGACCGCCCAAAATTAATGTTTTTACTAGAAGAATATGAAGAGAGAGTAAACAAGGTTGTTCGAATTGAAAATTGCTGTTACCAGCCTAATATTTATATATGGTAAACTCTACTTTGTAATTTATTGTAACATAATTTATGGTAAAATATCTTTATGTTGAGACATGCTATTATTGAATAATAAAGAAGTTTATACGTCATAGATTTATATGAATATATTATTTGTATTTATAAAAATATTCTTTGCTTTATGCATACAGCCAGGTAAAATATACGGCGAGAGGTTATGTGCTGGCCACATCAGATTTTTTTATGAAACATTTTTTATATCTTTTATACTTACGGAGTTATTTGACATTTTTTAAATTCCCGATTTTCTGTTTTTTTTTTTAATAATTTTCAAACTCCTCGGAATTTTAAATTTTTCTCAGCGGAATCCGACTGCGCCCTCAAAACTGCACATTGCCCATTTAACCGACCTCGTAGCTTTTATAATTTCCTAAATTTCAATGGTATACCACTTAATTTGAGACAGCCTGTATAATATTTACTAACCATCCACCGTGGACGGTAAGTAAATGTTATAGCCGTATGTAATCATGGAACTCAATTATGCAATAAAATTCCGCTTACTGTATTTAAATTTTGTTATTAATGGGTGTATTTCAAATATAACTATATCGGTATAGAAATTAGAAACTTTATTTTTTATTAATTATTTTAAATTCAAAATAATGATTGCTTTTGCTAGAAGCTTTTCAATTCTATCACGACGATGGCGCCCAACTTTTTGGCATAAAACTGTGCTACGCAAATTTACTTATCATTTCCAATTTGTCTATATATTTTTACCTCTCGCTAAGAGAGGTATTGCATTCATGCTAAAAATCGCATATCCAGATTTTATTGAATAAGCACGTTTTAAGGTCCTTACAATCCGATTTTAACATTTTTACGATGATGTCTGTGTGTGTGTGTGTGTGTGTGTGTGGATGTGTGTGTGTGTGTGTGTGTGTGTGTGGGATGTTGGAAGGACGGTTACTCAAAAACTATAAGACTTAAAATTTGTTTAACAACGTATTTCCCAATCGGACATTCCCGGGAAGATCTGAAAAGGTTTTGGTAACAATTGGACAACCGGAAGTAGAAGATTCTTGAAAAAAAATCTTCTAAATATTATTTTTTGAAAATTATTCTTGATAATATTAAAGAAAAATAAATTCTCTTTCTGATACATTTAAATATTTTTATACATATTTTATAGATTTAGAGATAAAAGGAATATAATATATAAAATAATGTTGTAATTAATTTTACAACCGAAAGGATGCCATGAAAAATTTAAATTATTTGTGACAGATAAATGTCAGTGTCAGAAATAATGAGTTATGAAAGAAAAATGTACTTGGAGAATCCCTTAATTCTTGATCTGTGACTATTATGGAGATGACAAGTCTAGGTTGAAGGACTTAAATTTGTTTCAAACATTATGGGACAATGTACACCAGCACTGTAGACTAGAGTAACTTTGAATTGCGGAAAAGCTATCAAATTCTTCTCAAGTAAGTTGTAAATATTGACAAAATTACACATCGAATAATCGGAGTGCAATCTATCCGTCACTTTATTAAAGGGAATTAGTGTTATTTAGATATAACATGTATGAAAAAATAAAATGTAAAAGAAGATATGTAAGAATAGATGCACAATCCAGATATATACATTTTAGACCGCCCAAAATTAATGTTTTTACTAGAAGAATATGAAGAGAAAATAAACAAGGTTGTTCGAATTGAAAATTGCTGTTACCAGCCTAATATTTATATATAGTAAACTCTACTTTGTAATTTACTGTAACATAATTTATGGTAAAATATCTTTATGTTGAGACATGCTATTATTGAATAATAAAGAAGTTTATACGTCATAGATTTATATGAATATATTATTTGTATTTATAAAAATATTCTTTGCTTTATGCATACAGCCAGGTAAAGTATACGGCGAGAGGTTATGTGCTGGCCACATCAGATTTTTTAATTAATTGTCGTACTGAAACTCAGATTCAAAGTCGAAATCAGGTGGATTTTTCCTTAAAAATTGTTGAATTATTAGTAAACAAAGTTTATTGTCATGAATGTGAGTTATTGTTTATTGAAATCTAATTAATTGAACTGTTTTGAAATAAGTTTTGATTTATTACTATAGAAATAGCTATATGTTTACCTCCTTGCACCTCCCGCCCCTGTATTTAGATTGTATCAACAACTATTTCTTAACTTTACGATACAAATATTAAAACCCAATTTATTCCCTATATTTTTGAATTACATTTCTAATATTTTTCACCTGCCGTAAAGAATGTATTGTCTTTGGTCAATAAATTCAATTATGAGTTTTTAGTGAATAAGCATGTTTTATGGACCCTATAATACGATTTAACCATTTTTACGATGATGTCTGTATATACATATGTATGTATGTATGTATGTATGTATGTATATATGTATGTGTGTGTGTGTGTGTGTGTGTGTTTGTGTGTGTGTGTGTGTGTGTGTGTCGGTGTGTGACGAATGTTTCGGATCGCATAACTTCAATACCACGATTCCAAAAATTATAATTTTTTCGTATTCCTCAAGTTTACATCCAGAAGAACAAGTGATTAGATTTTGGTTATAACTGGTCAACCGGAAATAGCCTCATTTGAAAATTTAACAGTTAAATATGATTTATTGACATTGAACGTTAATATATCTTAAAGAATATATTATTCTCTATACGATTTGATTGCATTTTATACTTTATATTCAATATAGAGTTAAAGAATTATCAAGATATTAAATTTCATAAATCAGCCAGCTATGCTAACCATGACAATTTCTAATATATTCAGATAATTCAATTTGACAGATGTCAGTATCAATGAAAAGTAAATGAATGTGGCAGAGATAAGGATGCTGCAGTAGATGTTGGGGAAGACACGGAAAGATACGGTAAGGAAATAACTCCAGTGTTACAAGTTTCTAGAACGATACAAGAGAGATGATTTCATTGGTTTGAACATGTCATGAGGAGAGATGTAGAATATGTTGGAAGAAGAATAAATAGCTCAGTAATAGAAGGTTGATGAAACAGAAGAAGAAGACCAAAGATAAGATGGAAGGACTGTATTGCGGAAGACTTGAAAGAAAAGGAACTGAATGAGAACGACACGCAAAATAGAAATGAGTAGAAGAAGAAAATAAAAATTAGCGATCCGTAACGAATGGGAAAAGATAACAAGAAGAAGAAGATGTCAGTGTCAAGTGAAATTTGCATACTTTGTTTATGAAATAATTTTACTGGAAATTTAGAATCTTTTGCAAGAAAAATTATATATGGAATTTATTCATAATATACAGGATTGACGGAAGGTATTATGCTGGCCACACCAGACTTTTTTCAATTAATTTAGAGATAAAAAAATCAAAATTGCTATTGTAATTATCGCATTACTTCACTGTAAAACTATTTATGTTGTAATTTATCCAAATTTCGAAATATATTCGGTAATGATAATATAACTAACGTTGAGGATGTTTATCAGGGTTTACCCCAAGGACTCGAAGCTCTTCAAGTTTCAAGTTTAACACACTCACTATCCGTACTAATTTGACACGTTACTGTATTTCGGGGAGTATTTGGAAATTTGAATGCTTTCAAGAGTGGTAATATGTATGTGGCTTCGTGAGTTTTAAAAAAATCATTATTTCAGGATATAAAAGTATTATATCACTGAATTCAGAAATAAATTCTCTAACGAATGAGCAAATAAAAATATATGTTCTCATGTAAAATAAAAAAAAGTTAGGTCCCGTATTTTGAGAACTACTGGTCGAAAAAATATTTTTTCTACAACTGTCAAAAAAACATGACATTTAAACATCGTTATGGATACGCGAAGTTTGTGATTTTTTTACGTGTGAAAAAATAACAATTATTTTTCCACGTGTTAAAAAATATTTTTATTCAAAATTTAACTCAATTAACAAATCATTTTAACAAAATATTACTTATTATAAATGTGTAAATTAATTGTACAGTTGGTAAAATTATTCCCTGCATTAATTCCCAACGAAGACAATGCAGATGGTTGGCCGTGGTAAGTATTCCCGCACAAATTTATCTCTTCCTTAGAAGTGGATGGCTGATTTATCTCATTGCATATCTTCTCTTACGAAGTGGATGGTTGGCAGTTTAAAATTTTGTTTGATATGTCAATTTTATTGTTTAAACTGTCTTGTATATATCCCTGTGCTACGGTGGTAGATTTCCATCCTCCGTGGCGTTTAATAGAAGTCATGTCTTCTCCTGCATTGGGCAAAAGAGTGACAGAGCTTCTTCGAAAGCAGTGGCCTGTGTACCTCTCAAACATTTCCTTTCCAAGCCATTTTGCAATCAAGCTGGGAATCTCTCCTATTTTGTTGATACCGACATGTTGATTAACATACTTGCCATTGTTATACTTAAGAAATAATCGACGACTTGAAGCATGTGTCGGCATTACAACTCTGTAGTTAGAGTATATCTCAATATATTCTGTATTTGAAACAGTGAAAGTTCGTTCAGAATGAGTTTTCGAATCCGGTAACTAACTCTTCGCGACGACAGGCGCCACTTATACCCAAAATTAGCACAGTCCGCAATAAAATATCAACAAGTAGGTATTTATCTACTAAAATTAAATGGAAATACTTACCTTCTTCAATAAATGCATTTCATCGTCAGCTTCTTTAATAAATTTAGTTATATCTTCTCTTGTTAAGACTTTTGATTTTTCCCTCTATACCCAACTGATTTATTTTTTAGATAAGGCACCAATTTTGTAAATTTTGTCAATATTTTCCTTCACATTCAAAGTAGCTTTGAGCATGGAAAAGGTTGTCCATAGTGTAAGTGGTTTTAATCTTGTTGACTTTTCTTCTAGATAAGCCAAAACCACGTTTTCTGATACTTTTACCACATTTTTTCCTGTGCACCATTTTCGAAATTCAGTATAAGTATTCTCATACTGACGTCTTGATTTGGCTAGCAATAAATTCGAAATTGCAGCATTTGCAGTTTCGTTTATCTCAGGAGGAGTATTGCTATCACTGATCTCGTCACAATCTATCGATATAAGCAAAAATTGATATGGATAGATCGAAACACCGGATCGAAAATACAAATTCGTTGACACTTTATTTATTTATTTATTTTTTGTTTATTCAAGATTTGCACGGTCCGTTGGTTACAACACACCAGGCGACTTCATTTTGGTAGCAGATTAATTTTATTTTGAATATTTTCCTATAGTTTACTTAAATAAAACTACAATTATTGAATTCTTTTTTTGACAGTTGTAGAAAAAATATTGTTTGCATTTTGTGGGCGAAATTTGTGTTTTTTTGGCGCGTTCGAATGACTTTTTTGCCTTTTAACGGTCTCGGCTAAAAGTGACCTTCTCACGCGCAACAAAAAAAAACACTCATTTCGCGCACTTAATACAAAAATAACTATTTTCTTTCCTTTAAATTTGATTTGTAAAACAGAAATTTAACCGTCTTTGTATCTCGTATAGTTCTCGAGATAGCAATGGTGGCCCAATTAAAATGAACACCCTGTATATATATATATATATACAGGGTGTTCATTTTAATTGGGCCACCATTGCTATCTCGAGAACTATACGAGATACAAAGACGGTTAAATTTCTGTTTTACAAATCAAATTTAAAGGAAAGAAAATAGTTATTTTTGTATTAAGTGCGCGAAATGAGTGTTTTTTTTTGTTGCGCGTGAGAAGGTCACTTTTAGCCGAGACCGTTAAAAGGCAAAAAAGTCATTCGAACGCGCCAAAAAAACACAAATTTCGCCCACAAAATGCAAACAATATTTTTTCTACAACTGTCAAAAAAAGAATTCAATAATTGTAGTTTTATTTAAGTAAACTATAGGAAAATATTCAAAATAAAATTAATCTGCTACCAAAATGAAGTCGCCTGGTGTGTTGTAACCAACGGACCGTGCAAATCTTGAATAAACAAAAAATAAATAAATAAATAAAGTGTCAACGAATTTGTATTTTCGATCCGGTGTTTCGATCTATCCATATCAATTTTTGCTTATATCGATAGATTGTGACGAGATCAGTGATAGCAATACTCCTCCTGAGATAAACGAAACTGCAAATGCTGCAATTTCGAATTTATTGCTAGCCAAATCAAGACGTCAGTATGAGAATACTTATACTGAATTTCGAAAATGGTGCACAGGAAAAAATGTGGTAAAAGTATCAGAAAACGTGGTTTTGGCTTATCTAGAAGAAAAGTCAACAAGATTAAAACCACTTACACTATGGACAACCTTTTCCATGCTCAAAGCTACTTTGAATGTGAAGGAAAATATTGACAAAATTTACAAAATTGGTGCCTTATCTAAAAAATAAATCAGTTGGGTATAGAGGGAAAAATCAAAAGTCTTAACAAGAGAAGATATAACTAAATTTATTAAAGAAGCTGACGATGAAATGCATTTATTGAAGAAGGTAAGTATTTCCATTTAATTTTAGTAGATAAATACCTACTTGTTGATATTTTATTGCGGACTGTGCTAATTTTGGGTATAAGTGGCGCCTGTCGTCGCGAAGAGTTAGTTACCGGATTCGAAAACTCATTCTGAACGAACTTTCACTGTTTCAAATACAGAATATATTGAGATATACTCTAACTACAGAGTTGTAATGCCGACACATGCTTCAAGTCGTCGATTATTTCTTAAGTATAACAATGGCAAGTATGTTAATCAACATGTCGGTATCAACAAAATAGGAGAGATTCCCAGCTTGATTGCAAAATGGCTTGGAAAGGAAATGTTTGAGAGGTACACAGGCCACTGCTTTCGAAGAAGCTCTGTCACTCTTTTGCCCAATGCAGGAGAAGACATGACTTCTATTAAACGCCACGGAGGATGGAAATCTACCACCGTAGCACAGGGATATATACAAGACAGTTTAAACAATAAAATTGACATATCAAACAAAATTTTAAACTGCCAACCATCCACTTCGTAAGAGAAGATATGCAATGAGATAAATCAGCCATCCACTTCTAAGGAAGAGATAAATTTGTGCGGGAATACTTACCACGGCCAACCATCTGCATTGTCTTCGTTGGGAATTAATGCAGGGAATAATTTTACCAACTGTACAATTAATTTACACATTTATAATAAGTAATATTTTGTTAAAATGATTTGTTAATTGAGTTAAATTTTGAATAAAAATATTTTTTAACACGTGGAAAAATAATTGTTATTTTTTCACACGTAAAAAAATCACAAACTTCGCGTATCCATAACGATGTTTAAATGTCATGTTTTTTTGACAGTTGTAGAAAAAATATTTTTTCGACCAGTAGTTCTCAAAATACGGGACCTAACTTTTTTTTATTTTACATGAGAACATATATTTTTATTTGCTCATTCGTTAGAGAATTTATTTCTGAATTCAGTGATATAATACTTTTATATCCTGAAATAATGATTTTTTTAAAACTCACGAAGCCACATACATATTACCACTCTTGAAAGCATTCAAATTTCCAAATACTCCCCGAAATACAGTAACGTGTCAAATTAGTACGGATAGTGAGTGTGTTAAACTTGAAACTTGAAGAGCTTCGAGTCCTTGGGGTAAACCCTGATAAACATCCTCAACGTTAGTTATATTATCATTACCGAATATATTTCGAAATTTGGATAAATTACAACATAAATAGTTTTACAGTGAAGTAATGCGATAATTACAATAGCAATTTTGATTTTTTTATCTCTAAATTAATTGAAAAAAGTCTGGTGTGGCCAGCATAATACCTTCCGTCAATCCTGTATATTATGAATAAATTCCATATATAATTTTTCTTGCAAAAGATTCTAAATTTCCAGTAAAATTATTTCATAAACAAAGTATGCAAATTTCACTTGACACTGACATCTTCTTCTTCTTGTTATCTTTTCCCATTCGTTACGGATCGCTAATTTTTATTTTCTTCTTCTACTCATTTCTATTTTGCGTGTCGTTCTCATTCAGTTCCTTTTCTTTCAAGTCTTCCGCAATACAGTCCTTCCATCTTATCTTTGGTCTTCTTCTTCTGTTTCATCAACCTTCTATTACTGAGCTATTTATTCTTCTTCCAACATATTCTACATCTCTCCTTTACTTAAATAAAACTACAATTATTGAATTCTTTTTTTGACAGTTGTAGAAAAAATATTGTTTGCATTTTGTGGGCGAAATTTGTGTTTTTTTGGCGCGTTCGAATGACTTTTTTGCCTTTTAACGGTCTCGGCTAAAAGTGACCTTCTCACGCGCAACAAAAAAAAACACTCATTTCGCGCACTTAATACAAAAATAACTATTTTCTTTCCTTTAAATTTGATTTGTAAAACAGAAATTTAACCGTCTTTGTATCTCGTATAGTTCTCGAGATAGCAATGGTGGCCCAATTAAAATGAACACCCTGTATATATATATATATATATATATATATATATATATATATATATATATATATATAAACCGGGTGAATACTTGAAACCCGAACATCCGTTAACACAGAAAAATTGTTTTTCTCAGATTGTTGCTTGTCGTGTTTCACCTGACAACAATGGTGGTATGAATAGAAAAATAATAAAAAATCTGGATCAAATGACATTAAATACAATTTGTGATATTGTAGACCCATAAGTAATTAAATTTATTCAATTTGTTATTAATATCGATGGCTATGATGGCATTTGAACATAATGACAAGCAAATGTTTGAAATTTTATTTCAGAATACGTTGTAACATCTTGTGCAATTTTTATTATTTAATATTTTAATAATTTATTTTATTTCAAGCTATTTCTAATCTGTTACAAAATATTAAAAAGAAATTAAAATTAAAATTGTTTTTAACGAATTCTGACAGATAAAATGTCAAACAGTTGTCATTTTGTTCAAATGCCATCATGGCTATCGATATTAAAAAAATTAATAAGTTTAATAATTAATTTATAGGTCTAAAATATTGAAAATTTACATATATTTGATATCAGAAAATTTATATCTTTCTATTCATACCACATCCATTGTTGTCAGTTAAAACGGCGAGCAACAGATTGAGTATTAAAAAAAGAAAAGTATGTAAACTATGAACGCGTATTGCAGCCTTCTATTGTATGTAGAAAATTAAATATCGATTTATGAAATATATTGTTTATATCCGCAAATGTTTTTCTCTGATATCATGGTAAATTGGTTGAACAAGTGTCAAGCTGGCAACCGGTCCGGCGGCCACTTTGTTGATAAAGACAAGCGATCGAATGATCTTGATTCATTTCGTCAGATACGAGAGTTGTGAACGCACCAGCGGTAAGGAACAAATGTCTTAATACAAATATTTTATCACATATATTATGAACTTTGATTGTTATTAAACAACAAATTTTTATATTTAATCTCCTAAAATATTTGAAAAAGTATTATGTTTGTTGATTTTATGTGACCAAATTTATTAATGGTAGAAACTTGAAAAATATTTTAGTCAAAATTTAAAATTAGCTATTTGCTTAACGATCCTTTGTTTTTCATAATAGTTATTTGTTCATTAAATCATACTTTTTGTTTTGAAAATATGTATGTATTAGCTGATTTTTTGGTCGTGAGCAGCATAAATAAATATTTTTTACGATGATGTCTGTGGGTGTGTCAAGGTACCAGGTACCTTTTCATCATACTCATATCTCTAAATAACCAGTTCACCGATTAACTGATAACACTATAGTAGAGACACTTTATTCCGAACTACTAAATATTAGAGTATATTCAGAATATAGATTTGTTCAGATTACATCATTTATATGGGTACGTGTAAATAACATCAATTTAGAGAGTACTGAAATACTTATTACGGTACTTCAAACCAAAAAACATAAGTAATTCTAAAAAAATCGTAAATTTTTGTTTATTTTTGGACGTTCATTGCAGCTTTGCCTGCCAATCGCCAAAGTTCACGTAATAAAAGTAAATGGTATATTGTTATAACCAATGTTCGGAATACTGGATGTAAGTAATAAAAAAAATCAATTGTATTAGTAAATATATATGCAAAAACCTAACAACTCCGCAAATATATTTTCAAAAAATGGCACAATACTTGCTTAAATAAGTAATACATTGTCATACTTCTACAAAAAATACCTCATCTAATGTTGACGAATATGTAAATAAGTAAGTAGGTATAACAAAAGAAATTAAATAATTATGAATGATATTTATAAATGTAAGAAAACAATATAATTTATTGATGAAAGATCACAAAAATACGTACTGGAAAACAATTACAAACAAATATAATAATCCTTAATCCCTGGATGGTTCAGACTCTCCTCTGCATGGGCCAATACCCTGAAAAGATAAAAAGAATGAGTATACTCTCTGTGAGTACTTAGGATCAACATAAACACGCAAGGCCTCAGCCCAACTTTGGGATTAGGATAGGATTAGGTACCAGTTCCAGCCGCACTGCAGACCCTTCCTCAGCCCGCAAGCGAGGGTACAGCTGAACCGCAGAACAGATCTTTCTCAACACCGCAGCGTGAGAGCAACCAGTCCCAGTCACACTGTAGACTCTTTCTCAGCCCGCAAGCGAGGGTACAGCTGAACCGCAGAACAGCTCTTTCTCAACACCGCAGCGTGAGAACAACTAGTCCCAGCCGCACTGTAGACTCTTCCTCAGCCCACAAACGAGGGTCAGCTGAACCGCAGAACAGCTCTTTCGCAACACCGCAGCGTAAGAGTAACCAGTCCCAGACGCACTGTAGACTCTTCCTCAGCCCGCAAACGAGGGTAAAGCTAAACCGCAGAATAGCTCTTTCTCAACACCACAGCGTGAGAGCAACTAGTCCCAGCCATACTGTAGACTCTTTCTCAGCCCACAAACGAGGATCGCCTGAACCGCAGAACAGCTCTTAATACCGCAGCGTGAGAGCCACCAGTCCCAACCGCATTGTAGACTCTTACTCAGCCCGCAAGTGAGGGTACAGCTGAACCACAGAACAGCTCTTTCTCAACACCGCAGCGTGAGAGCAACTAGTCCCAGCCATACTGTAGACTCTTCCTCAGTCCACAAACGAGGGTCAGCTGAACCGCAGAACAGTTCTTTCTCAACACCGCAGCGTGAGAGTAACCAGTCCCAGCCGCACTGTAGAATCTTCCTTAGCCCGCAAGTGAGGGTATAGCTAAACCGCAAAACAGCTCTTTCTCAACACCGCAGCGTGAGAGCAACTAGTCCCAGCCATACTGTAGACTCTTCCTAAGCCCGCAAGCGAGGGTACAGATGAACCGCAGAACAGCTCTTTCTCAAAACCGCAGCGTGAGAGCAACCAGTTCCAGCCGCACTGTAGACTCTTCCTCAGCCCACAAACGAGGGTTAGCTGAACCGCAGAACAGCTCTTTCTCAATACCGCAGCGTGAAAGTAAACAGTCCCAGTCGCACTGTAGACTCTTCCTCAGCCCGCGAGTGAGGGTACAGCTGAACCGCAGAACAGCTCTTTCTCAACACCGCAGCGTGAGAGCAAGCAGTCCCAGCCACACTGTAGACTCTTTCTCAGCCCGCAAGCGCGGGTACAGCTGAACCGCAGAACAGCTCTTTCTCATCACCGCAGCGTGAAAGTAACAACATATAGTAACAACATCGCTTCAGCCACTCTAGCACAATTGACCGATACCTAAATAAACAATCATTTAATATATACGATCATGTAATTCAATTTAAAGCTGGAATTAAAATATTAAAGAGGGAAGTAAACATAATACTTGCATAACTCAAAATAGCGCTAACATAAATAACACGATATACGTACATTAAGTAATATAATACCAGTTTAATTTATTTTTTTAGAGATGATAACCCAAATATTGATAACAACATTATTAATTAATTTATGTAGTCCTAATACGCTAAGGAATAAAGATGAAGAATCAGCAAGAAAATTTATGGAAGATTTGAATAAACAAAGTGCAAAAATGAGATATAAGGCAACTCTTGCCGCTTGGATATATAAGACCAACATAACAAATGAAAACATGGAAGCAAAAGTATTTTAAAGATAATTTACAAAATCATTTTTTATTAATTGAATTATTTATAGGTAAAACAGGACAGGGAAAAGTCAGCATTCCAGAAAAGAAAATGGAGAGAAACCATTTCATATCCGTGGCAAACATTCCAAGATCCAGATCTAAGGAGACAATTCAGAAAGTATTCAGCATTAGGATCTGCTGCACTTCAAATAGAGAAAAGTAATCGATTAGCCAAAGTTGTTGCAGAAATGCAGTCTAATTATGCTAAAGCTAAAATATGCAGTTTTTCTGACAAAAGTAAATGCGACCTTGCATTGGATCCAGGTAAGTACATCCAGATTTCATCCGGAATTTTGTAATACGTACCATTTCTAAAATATTCATATAGTCAGAAAAATTCATTTTGGGGTGCAGCAATAAAACTATAAATATTGTAATTATGACAAGGCGGCGCATTACTGCCACTGCTTGCCTTTGAATGCGAGCGTGCCAGGATTTGTGCCGCTCTGTTAAAATGAAGACATTCATTGAATGGATTCCCTGTATAATCTGTACATTAAAATGATCTTCCTCTTCCTTAAACATAAATGCTATTTTTGTTTGAAATAATTTATAGAACTGCAGTTTAAATTCCGATAAAAAATTATTTCGAACAAAATAGCATTTATGTTTATGGAAGAGTAATATTATTGAACTGTACAGAGTAGGCAGGGAATCCATTCAATGTAAGTCTTCATTTCAACAGACAGGCACAAATAATAACACGTTGACAATTAATGTAAAATCATGCAGTAACATTCATAATAATGATATTTATAATCTTACAAAGGAAGTTTTCCTGTAAAAATGTTTTTTTCCAGAACTTGATAATATTTTAATCTGGTCTGAAAACTGTGAAGAACTTAAACATGTATGGGTTGCCTGGCGTGACGCATCTGGAAAAAAAGTAAAAAAACTATATGAAGAGTTTGTTAATATAAAAAATGAAGTAGCCGTCTTAAACAGTAAGTAATTCATTGTATTATGGTTTGTTTTTTCATTGATGTCTCAAATCTATTTTTATTTGGAGTAGCTAATTGTGTCATGTGGCCGGTTTTTAATGTTAATAATTAGATCAAGTAATATCAGCTGTGAATATTAGAACAGCCATAGTTTAGATGTTAGAACGCTACCCGAGCAAGGTAAAGGACTCGGGTTCAAATCCCGGTGGCTGATATGATTTTCACCATTTCTTTTGTTTATACAGGATGTATCAGAAAGAAGTACATTAAATTTAGCCAGTGACAGAACTAGTTAGTCGAAATCAATTCTATGTAATTTCTTAGTAACTTTCTGTTGTAAACCTTCTAAATAATGTATTTCATAGGTGCGTGAACTTGGCAGCAACATATTTAAATAAAATAATACAAATGCACTTAATCGATTTATTTCGTTTGTATTTCATTGTATTTTACTAAATATTATTTGTATTGCGCAATTAATGTTAATAAATTGCATTTTACTTTTATGCTGCCAAGTTCACGCTAGCAGCAAAGTTTGTTTAATTTTTTTTAATTCCACGAATCGTTTGTATTTCTTTTGTATTCCATTGTATTTTTATTAAAAATTTTGAAAAAAAATTCTCCGGGAAGTTATGAAAATATCATTTTTATGCTGTCAAGTTCACGCTAGCAGCAAAGTTAACGTACTTTTTTTTTAAATTCACAGATCGTTTATATTTGATTGTATTTCTAATAAAAAATTAAGAAAAAAAATCTACCGAAAGATATGGCAATTTCATTTTTATACTGCCAAGTTCACGCTAGCAGCAAAGTTTACGTAATTCCTTTTAAAAAATTCACAGATCGTTTGTATTTCATTGTATTTCTAGTAAAAATTTTGAAAAAAAAAACTTGGCAGTTATGACAATATCAGTTTTATGCTGCCAAATTGACGCTAGCTACTTCACGTATATACAGGATGTTCGGATTTCGAAGGCCACCATTGGGATCTCGGAAACTATAAGAGATACGACTTTGGTTAAACGGGACATGTGGTGCGTCTTTGAGGGGTCATCTCAATGTGCTTTTGTTTTGCCAAAAATTTTCATGGGAGTGAAGTTAGCGACGCTTCACTCAGCGACCTGGCAGTGTATGTCTACTATTCTGTAAAACCGTCCGGCAATATGAAAATACGTATAATCATCAAAGTAAAAGATTGTGCCCAAATTTGTGATATATCGGGTCAAATTAGATAGTTGCATACATATATTGGCTAATTATTTTAATAAACTATAAAATAGTTGAATAATATCTCCATATACTTATAAATATAATAGAGAAATACAACAAACCTACGGAGTGAACAGTGATTTTATTGTACTGGGGTAGTTAACAGGACCCCTAGATTCCTTATTAAATATATTTTGAAGTGTTAAAATAAACAATTTTTAATAATAATTTTTTTTATCCGATTAAGGATAACTGACAACACCCAAACGGGTTAGCCAGTAATTCTATTGTGCTGGGTAGGTTAACAGGAGCCCTAGCTTCCTTATTAAATATGTTATCAAGGGATACAAATAAACAATTTTTAATAATAAATTATTTCATCTGCTAAGATTAGGTCTTCTTACGATTAAGGATAACGGACAATACCCCTACGGGTTAGCCAGCAATTCCATTGTGCTGGGGAGGTTAACAAGACCCTTATTAAATATATTTTCGAGGAATACAAATAAACAATTTTTAATAATAAATTAATTCATCCGCGATGAATATAATTCTGAAAATTAAGGGTAACTGACATCACCCGTACGGGTTAGCCAGAAATTCTATTATGTTGTGGTTGGTTAACAGGACCCCTAGCTTTCGTATTAAATATATATTGAAGTGTTACAAATAAACGATTTTTAAGAATAAATTATTTTATCTGCTATGATTATATTTCTGACAATTAACGGTAACTAACAACACCCCTCCTATGGGTTGCCAGAAATTCTATTGTGCTGGGGAGTTTAACAGGGCCCCTAGTTTCCTTATATATTATATAAGTGTTACAAATAAACTATTTTTAATAATACATTTATTCCATCTGCAAAAATTAGGTCTTCTTACTATTAAGGATAACTGTCAACACCCCTACGGGATAGCCAGCAATTCTTTTGTGTTGAGGAGGTTAACAGGAGCCCTATCTTCCTTATTAAATATATTTTGAATTGTTACAAATAAAAAATAATAATAATAAATTATGTCATCTGCAAAGATTATACTTCTCACAATTAATGGTAACTGACAACACCTCTACGGGTTAGTCAGCAATTTTATTGTACTGGGGAGGTTAACAGGACCTCTAGATTCCTTATAAAATATATTTTGAAGTGTTACAAATAAACAATTTTTAATAATAAATTATTTCATCTGCTAAGATTAGGTACTTCTGACGATTAACGGTAACTGACAACACCCCTACGAGTTAGCCAGCAATTCTATTGTGCTGGGAAGGTTAACAGGATCCCTATCTTTCTTATTATATATGTTGTCAAGGGAGAGTTAGCAGAACTCATAGATTCCTTATTAAATATATTTTCAAGGGATACAAATAAACAAATTTTAATAATAAATGAATTCATCCGCGAAGAATATAATTCTGAAAATTAAGGGTAACTAACAACAACTCTATGGGTTAGCCAGAAATATCTATTGTGTTGAGTTTGGTTAACAGGACCTCTAGCTTTCTTATTATATATATTTATAAGTGTTACAAATAAACAATTTTTAATTATAAATTATTTTAGGTGCTAAGATTATACTTCTGACGATTAACGGTAACTAACAACACCCCTATGGGTTACCCAGAAATTCTATTGGGCTGAGGTGGTTAACAGGACCCATAGCTTCCTTATTAAATATACAAATAAACAATTTTTAATAATAAATTAATTTATCCGCGAAGAATAGAATTCTGACGATTAAGGGTAATTGACAACATCCCTATGGGTTAGCCAGAAATTCTATTGTGTTGGGGTTGGTAAAAGGACCCCTATCTTGCGCATTAAATATATATTGAAGTGTTACAAATAAACGATTTTTATTAATAAATTATTTTATTCGTAAAAACTAATTTATTATTAAAAATTGTTTATTTATAACAAAATATGTTTAATAAGGAAGGTAGGGGTCCTGTCAAAACAGAATTGGTGGCAAACCCGTAGGGGTGTTATCAATTACCCTTAATCGTCAGAAGTATAATCTTAGCAGATAAAATAATTTATTATTAAAAATTGGTTAATTGTAACACTTCAAATATATTTAATAAGGAAGCTAGAGGTCCTGTTAACCATCCGAGCACAAAAGAATTGCTGCTTAACCCGTACAGGTGTTGTCAGTTACTCCTAATCGTCAGAATTATATTCTTTGCGGATGAAATAATTTATTATGAAAATTTATTTATTTGTAACACTTCAAAACATATTTAATAAGAAAGGTTACCCCACCTCAACACAATCCGTAGGGGGATGTCAGTTACAATTAATCGTCCGAATTTTATTCTTCGCGGATGAAATAATTTATTATTAAAAATTGTTTATTTGTCTCCCTTGACAACATATATAATAAGGAAGATAGGGATCCTGTTAACCTTCCCAGCACAATAGAATTGCTGGCTAATACGTAGGGGTGTTGTTAGTTACCCTTAATCGTTAGAATTATATTCTTCAAGGATGAAATAATTTATTATTAAAAATTGTTTATTTGTATCCATTGAAAAAATGTTTAGTAAGGAAGCTAGGAATCCTTTTAATCTCCACAGCACAATAAAATTTCTGGTTAACCCGTAGGGGCGTTGTCAGTTACCGTTAATCGTCAGAAGTACCTATAATCTTAGATAAAATAATTTATTATTAAAAATTGTTTATTTGTAAAATTTCAAAATATATTTAATAAGGAAGCTATGGGTCCTGTTAACCTCCCCAGCACAATAGAATTGCTGGATAACCCATAAGGGTGTTGTCAGTTATCCTTAATCGTTGGAATTATATTCTTCACAAATGACATAATTTATTATTAAAAATTGTTTATTTGTATCCCTTGAAAAAATGTTTAGTAACGAAGCTATTAATCCTCTTAACCTCCACAGCACAATAGAATTTATGGCAACCCATAGGGGTGTTGTCAGTTACCGTTAATCGTCAGAAGTACCTATAATCTTAGATGAAATAATTTATTATTAAAAATCGTTTATTTGTAACCCTTGAAAATATATTAAATAAGGAATCTGTGGGTCCTGTTAACCACACCAGCACAATAGAATTTCTGGTAACCCATGGGGGAGGGGGGGGGGGGTGTTGTTAGTTACCGTTAATCGTCAGAAGTATAATCTTAGCAGATAAAATAATTTATTATTAATTTTTTTTTATTTGTAATACTTCAAAATATATTCAATACGAAAGCTAGGGGTTCTGTTAACCAAACACAACATAATAGAATTTCTGGCTAACCCGTACGGGTGATGTCAGTTACCCTTAATTTTCAGAATTATATTCATCGCGGATGAATTAATTTATTATTAAAATTGTTTATTTGTATCCCTTGAAAATATGTTTAATAAGGAAGCTAGGGTTTTGTTAACCTCCCCAGCACAATAGAATTGCTGGCTAACCCGTAGGGGTATTGTCAGTTATCCTTAATCGTAAGAAGACCTAATCTTAGCAGATGAAATAATTTATTATTAAAAATTGTTTATTTGTATCCCTTGATAAAATAATATTTAATAAGGAAGCTAGGGCTCCTGTTAACCTCCCCAGCACAATAGAATTGCTGGCTAACCCGTATGGGTGTTGTCAGTTATCCTTAATCGTCAGAAGACCTAATGTTAGCAGATGAAATAATTTATCGTTAAAAATTGTTTATTTGTAACACTTCATAATATATTTAATAAGAAAGCTAGGGGTCCTGTTAACATTACAATAGAATTGTTGGCTAACCAGTAGGGGTGTTGTCAAGTATCCTTAATCGGATGAAATAATTTATTATTAAAAATTGTTTATTTGTAACACTTCAAAATATATTTAATAAGGAATCTAGGTGTCCTGTTAACTACCCCAGTACAATAAAATCACTGTTCACCCCGTAGGGTTGTTGTATTTCTCTATTATATTTATTTATTAGTATATGGAGATATCATTCAACTATTTTATAGTTTATTAAAATAATTAGCCAATATATGTATGCAACTATCTAATTTGACACCATACATCACAAATTTGGGCACATAATCTTTTACTTTGATGATTATACGTATTTTCATATTGCCGGACGGTTTTACAGAATAGTAGACATACACTGCCGTGTCGCTGGGCGAAGCGTCGCTAATTTCACTCTCATGAGAATTTTTAGCAAAACAAAAGCACATCTGAGATGACCCCTCAAAGACGCACCACATGTCCTATTTAACCAAAGTCGTATCTCTTATAGTTTCCTAGATCCCAATGGTGCCCTTCGAAATCCGGACACCTGTATATGTGTTTGCTGGGTCTGTGCATTTTTTTGCATAAATTTCACTAGAAATTCAATCGAATACAAACAAAAAAGAAATTGTGAAATTAACAAAAAAAACGTGAAGTAGCTAGCGTCAATTTGGCAGCATAAAACTGATATTGTCATAACTACCAGTAGTTTTTTTTTCCATTTTTTTACTAGAAATACAATGGAATACAAACGAAATACAAACGATCTGTGAAATTTTTAAAAGGAATTACGTAAACTTTTCTGCTAGCGTGAACTTGGCAGTATAAAAATGAAATTGCCATATCTTTCGGTAGATTTTTTTCTTAATTTTTTATTAGAAATACAATCAAATACAAACGAAATACAAACGATCTGTAAAATTTAAAAAAAAAGTACGTTAACTTTGCTGCTAGCGTGAACTTGGCAGCATGAAAATGATATTTTCATAACTTCCCGTAGAATTTTTTTTCAAAATTTTTAATAGAAATACAATGGAATACAAAAGAAATACAAACGATTCGTGGAATTAAAAAAAAATTAAGCAAAATTTGCTGCTAGCGTGAACTTGGCAGCATAAAAATAAAATGCAATTTATTAACATTAATTGTGCAATACAAATAATATTTAGTAAAATACAATGAAATACAAACGAAATACAATCGATTAAGTGCATTTGTATTATTTTTTACCTCTCGCTAAGAGAAGTATTGGATTCATGCTAAAAATCGCATATCCAGATTTTATTGAATAAGCACGATTTAAGGTCCATAGAATCCGATTTTAACATTTTTACAATGATGTCTGTGTGTGTGTGTGTGTGTGTGTGTGGATGTGTGTGTGTGTGTGTGTGTGAGAGAGGTTGTTGGAGACACGATTTCTCAAATTCTATAAAACTAAAGACCTGTATAACTACGGATTCCTCAATCTAACAGTAATGGGAAGAGTTGAATAGATTCTGGTAACAATTGGAAAACCGGAAGTGGTAGTTTGTAAAAAAAAAATTTCTAAATATTATTTTTTGAAAATTTGTTACTACAAATATTAAAGATAATTAAATTCTCAATCTGACACATTTAAATTTTTTATTATATCTCGTATAAGTTTGGAGATATAGTATATAATAATATAGAATAATCTGTTGTAATAAATCTCGTTGCCCGAAAAACAGTTGCGATATTCAAATTTTTGTAATTGACAAATAAATGCAAAATGTCAGTGTTAGATTTTTCTGGGAGGTATGAGTACATTTAATATATATTATTGTATTTTTAATTTAATATGTTTTTAAATTACAGGTATGTTAATATTACATATATCCTTAAGAAATACTGCTAATACCAATGAATTTGAAGTATTTTGAACATATTAGAATAGTAGGATAAAATTTCTCATAGAACGAAAGAAGAGAAACAATTTCAATTATTTGTGTGTATACAAGAAATGTTAAATTCTTTACGTACAGGGCGCGAGCAGTCATGTGACTTTGTTGGCCTTAGCAAGCAGATATGAGGATCCGTGTCAGAATGACGACTAGTAGTTATTTACATAGATGTCACAATTGTCATATATCACAATTTTTCATTCAAAATTTCAAAATATTCTGATGTTTATTTGTCTTCCATTGTCGAGGAAAATAATCCACATGGATTTGGAAAATCATAATATTTCGGATGAAAACTTATGATACTTGACACCTATGTATATTACTAGCTCTCATTCTGACACGGGTCCCCATATCTGCTTGCCAAGGCCAACAAAGTTACATAACTGCTCGCGCCCTATGCAACATAAAATGAAAATGGCGAGAGGTATTGTGCTGGCCACAACAGATTTTTTAAATATGTTGCTGCCAAGTTCACGCACCTGTATTTCATTATCTGCTTATGGAATCAATATCCGACTAATGAACAACTAAACTCTATTTTGTTAATTTAATTTTGCTAATCAAAGTTACTCTCCTAAACTTAACAGCCTCAGCCGAAGAGTATTTGATATCAGTTTTCAATTCATATTGATGTAAATTTGACACCGGAAATAGTAATTTACTTAAAGCTCAAAATAGTTTTTCCTTAAGAAATAGCTTTAAATTTTATTTATCGCGTTTTATTGTATTATAAAAATTAAAGATTAATAAATTTTCTACAGGTATGCATTAATACTTTTCTATATATTTTATAGATAAATTTATAAAGTAATCTATTTTATAAATCCCGGAGCATATTGTAACGTTTTTATGTATATGGGTGAAGTGTAAAACATAGACAAATATTATTAACTAAAAGAATACGTTTATTAAACGATAATTAATTAAGGATTAAATATTAAAAGATAATAAAAACAACTAACACTATGATTAAATAATTATAAACACTAAGAATATTATTAAATGCTTAAAAACTACGATTATTTATCTAACTAACATTTATATCACTACACTTATTTATATAACTACATTTATTTATGTTAACAACTTGTAAACTGTTTATTTATATCACTGAGTTCGTTTCTGGTTGCTTGTATATATTAGACTGTCCTCCCGCCGTTCTACCGACGGTATTTATACAGGCCATATCCTTCTAGATCCCTCGGACACGTCAGTGACCTGCATACAAAAGAATCAGGTCACGGCGCAATTAACATGTCTCAACGCGTCGGGGATTGCATTTTCGCTCTGGTACGTTCTTTCGAAGGGATTACGTCATTGTTCGCGAACATGCTATCAGTAGCGGCGCAAGCATACTTTTCTCCCAGGGGCGCACGTCACAATATGTTTCAAAAATAAACACAATTCTTTAGGTACATAGTTCAGATTTCAAATTTATGTAACTGTCACAAAAATTATCATTTCGAATTTATAATGAGAACGTTTTAAAAAGAAAATAGTAAATAAAACAATAGTTATAGTTATATGTTATGTACGTATGCAAAGGAACACAATATAGCTTCCAGAATCAGTAAATACCCGTATGTAAGTATGTATCTAAAGTAATAAAAAATCATATGGCGGGGGTATTGTGCTTGCCACATCAGATTTTTTGTTTCTGTTACAGTCTCTATACCTGAGTGTAAAGCTGATTGTTAATATTAGAAGTTAATAGCTTTCAGAACTATTTGAACTTGATATAAAATATGCATAACTTTCTCGAATAATCTTGCAGTTATGTGAAACCAATATAAGTCTTATTACATTGAACGCTAAAGAAATTAGATCAAAATGAATTGCATAACTATACCAATCAAACTATTTATCTTATAAAAATGATAGTAATATGAATTCGTACAGATTACGAGGACAACTCAGAAGCTTGGCTAAGTTCTTACGAAGATGATGATGTTTCGTTTCGTTTTGGTATGGAAAGCAATTTCAAAGAATCAATCCACGATATCTGGAAGCAAATGAAACCATTGTATCAATCTATGCATGCTTATGTTCGCCGTAAACTTCGTGAAAAATACGGAAAATGTATGCCATCCAATAGTAGTTACATTCCTGCACATTTACTAGGAAATATGTGGGCGCAATCTTGGATTAGTATTTACAAATATGTAATACCATATCCAGGTACTCCGACGGCCAATATTACCAGTGAAATGCATTCTCAGGTAAGGAGACGTAAGTCCAATTTTTATTTAGGATATGACATAAATATAGTATTCCACATTTTGTTGTTTATTATGTAGAGTACTAAAAACATGATACAAATGTCATTTACATTAAAAAAATTCCGTAGAAAAGAATTTTAATTCGTGAAACTAAACTTTATTAATACTATAATTTATTTTTTTATGATGTTTGGTGAAGGTCATCTTGGAATTGAATTAGTTAAGGTTTTAGCTTCGCCCAGTTTTTTAAATTCTATTTGCTATATCTTTATATATGTTTCCATCCTGTTTTATTATACATACTAGATATACGCAAGGTGGGACTTTGCCTGTTGTTTGTCCATTTATTTCAACTATTTTTGTATTATCGTTCTGAGATTTGTTATTTATTATCATGATTTTACATTTCCCTATTTTGATTTTCATGTCCATCTTCTTTAGTTCTTCTGTCCATATTTGTACTAGTGATCTTATTTTTGTCTGTGAATCTGCTATTATTATTATGTCATCTGCGTATAAGTTGTCTATCTCCACAGGCATCATTCTATTGTAAGCTACTAATTCAAAAATAAATAAATGATAGTTTAATTAGTAAATTTGAAATTAAATGTGAAAAATAGCGCAATATGCACGGTTATGTATTAAGTTATTGTATGTGAAATAGTAAATCAAAACAATATGAATTTTTGAAAGTCAAGCGTGTTATATTCATCCTTACATCGCCCGCAATTTGTCAATGCAAATGTGAGAGGGATATATGTAACCAACGCAATTCATTTATTATTCACAATACCTTTCTCGGACATTTAAATCTTAAACTATACATATCTTTTGTTTGTAAAATATTCGGTATATTAAAATTATGACATTTTAGGGTTACACTCCTGAAAAAATATTCAAAACCGCAGAAGAATTCTTCACATCGATAAATATGAAGCCAATGCCAAAAACATTCTGGAAATATTCCGTTTTGAAAAAACCTCAGGGCAGAGAGGTATTGTGTCACCCATCTGCATGGGATTTCGGGAATGGAAAAGATTTTAGGTATTATAAATCAATATTTAGTGCATCTTGAATTCTTATTCGTATTACTGTAACTTGGCTAATATTTGGACTAACTATACTATCAACATTTTAATATATGATTATAGTCATTTATTGGTTCGTGTATAGTTGGCATTAGAATAAAATAAAAAATCATTAGAACCTCAGTTAACGCTAAGTATAGTAAGCCTTAAAGCCGCCTTGGTGGCCGAGCGGGTTCAGACAGCGCTCTAAGCTCTAAGCGACCATCACCGCTCGGATCCTGGGGTCGTGGGTTCAATTCCCACCAATGGCTTGGATGTTTGTGGCGTCTTTCTCATCTCATGTCTATCAATGCAACGAAAAATAAAACTGCGAGATTACAAAAAATTGTAAAAGAAAGGACTCACCCCCATTTAATCACCAATTGTAATAAGTTGTACAGAACTTTAAATACAAAAATAGTATATTATTAACCAAGGTAGGGACGACTATCATTATTGACCTAGCGTCAAGATTGTATCCCGAGCTGAAAGCGAGGGATATAAGACGCTGGTCAATAATGGTCTTCCCTACCAAGGTAAATATACTATTTTATTCACTACTAGCACTTACATATTTTCTTGTTAATGATTTTTAAATTGATAATAACGAAGCATATTGAAATGAACATTTGTTTTCAACTATCCAACATAACCCTATTATTTTACAATGTCACCAACGTTACTTGATTCCAGTGTTGCCAACATACATCTATGTATTCCTATATCTCTATGTTTGACAATTTGATTTCTGAGAAATTCAGCCTTATTGTGAATTTATAGTATTATAGACCAAGTTTACTGTATAATAATAATATACACTTTTTTAATTTATTATATGGTTTTGGAAGTATAAAAGTTACTGTCAATATTGACATTTAACAAAGCTCGGTAATAAATACCGACCTTGGTAGGTAATTATCGGTAACCATGGTTACAATGTACAGGAAGGGAAAAACAATTTCGCTTGTCAAATAAAAGTAAATAATTGCGGTTGCTTAGGCTAGTAGTGAATAAAGATTATTATTATTAATAAGCCTTAAAAGAAGCAGTGTTAAACGGGATCACATTAACACATATTATGTAAGTTATAAGTTGTAACGAATCAAGGAAAAAACCGCCATTTACAGAATCACCTTTTTAGGTCGTAAATTTAGCGCCTGTATTATATCACATTTGCGTTAACCGAGGTATCGCTAAACGAGGTCTTACTGTTTTTTAATCATTTATCTAAAATGTATGCCTTAAATTACAAAATAATATTAGTAATAATTTTATATTTATTGTATTCTATTTCATATGTGTGCAAGTATATTTCACATAATTACAAATTATTAATTAATACATTAGCATGCAAATAATTAAATTCTTATATAATTTGTTGCACTAAATTGCATGTCAAATATTCCTGACATCTATAAGAAATTGAAACATTAATATTTTCACATTATCTAAGAATATCTACTGTATTAGCTCAGATTCATTCTACAAAATTCTTTCGACTACTTTAAATACATACTTAAAATTTACAAATCCTGTGGGCCAAATGATGGGTGATAATAGTTTGACCGGCATTTAGATGGTCATCTTCTAGTCCAGATTTATCTTCTACCGAGACTCTACTCTTAGCATAATATGAAAAACTTCCTAAAATTCAGTGCAGAGCTTGTGGATAATAAAATGCCTATAGTATTAAACCTGTCATTACCTACTACTAAAGGCGATATAATCTAAATACAGTGGTACCTCGGTATACGTCGGCTATCAAATAAGTCCAACTTGATATACGGCCTGTTTGGACGCGAAAATTTTTGTATGGTACACAATACTTGTTTGGAATACGACTTAAGTTTGATAAGTCACTACGTTTCTTTATGCCTTTCGAGACAATGCTACGACTGCCCGTGAGCCTCAGTGCGCCTGTTGCTATTAATCAGTAAATAACCCGCGCTACTACTTTGTACGTGATTTTGTGTTATTCGAAAAGTTCGTTTCGTATACGTCCAATCTAGTATAAGTCCAAGGATTTGGAACGGATTAATGACGTATACTGATGCACCACTATATTAAATGGGGAAATATACTTTAAAATCAATATTTAAAGTAATCGAATGAAATTAATAGAAATTTCATACCATTCGTGTGGGTTCTTTAATTGATTTGTTGAAAATGTAAATCAGCCGAACTATTATGAGCCTGGGCTTTGTTATTAAAAGCTCCACTTGTTATATAACGCACTATTATTTTACCAGAATTAAACAGTGCACACGAATAAATTCCATCGATCTAGACACTGCACATCATGAAAAAGGGCATATAGAGTAGACTCCGTTCACTCTAAGAATGGGCCAGGCACGTCATGAATACGTCATTACTTTTGGCTGCGCACTAGTCTAAATTAGCTCCTCCCCTTAGCAACGAGCAATTGTATATGGCAACGGGACGATACGTCCATAGGCGGTCCACATTTCTTATCATTTGCGTTTCTTCTTTGGTTTAGTGTGTGTGTTCGGATATAAGTGGAAAGTGCAAAGTGATTTATTTTTAAAATGTCTCCAAATAAAATTCGTGTAAGGGGAAAAAATGTTAACAGCCAAGCACGAGAAGTTGTGTTTTAAATGTTTTTCTAGTAGTAATAACTTTATGAATAAATATATTTGAAATAAATCTAATTCACATTCCGCATCCAAATGTTGGATAAAATCTAACACGCGAGTGATCACGTTACAAATTGATACGCGAGTGATCGCGGGTTAACAAAATACAGCAATTAACCCACATATTATAATATCTTAATTAAATTGAGATGATGGCAATTATTACAAATTCATCATCAGCTGCAAATAATTAATTTATCAATGTACCTGGTACACAGTTCGACACTTTAATATATTAAAATAATTTTATAAAATTTAGATCCTTTTTTATATAAATTTATCTAATTGTTACAAAAAATTGTTAATAAATTAAAACAAATTTATAAATAAAAATTCATAAATGCGAATTCATTTCTATTAACCACGCCACTGTTTGTTGATGGGCGTGTCTAAAATATTACCGCGCACCACGAACGATGACGTCCTCGGCCCATTCTTACAGTGAACGGAGTCTACTACCTGCAGTATAAAGACTAACCATTTGCATATCGGACAGGCGCATATCCTATTGAGTTGATTATTATTTTGTACATATTTTCAGGATAAAGCAGTGTACGAAAATTCAGGAGAAAGACTTCTACACAGCTCATCATGAGATGGGACACATTCAGTATTATTTACAGTATAAAAAATTGCCATTTGTATATAGAAGTGGTGCCAATTCAGGTATTGCCGGCAATAAAAAAAATGCTTCATGCAATGTAGCTCCTTTTTTTCGTTTTCTTCACGATCCCATCCCATTTTTTTCTAAATCTTCCTGGTCCTACGTTTTCTCTTATTTTGGCTATACAAATCTTCTTCACACATCCTTAATAAAGTTTAGTTTCGTTCCTTGTTCTTCCCTTATGTCCGCGTGTCTTATTCTATACTCAAAGAATATTATTGTTAACAAACATCTTCAAATGATCAATTTTCTTCTCCAGGCTTCCATGAAGCAGTTGGTGATGTTATCGCCTTGTCGGTATCAACAGAAAAGCATCTCCACAAAGTTGGTTTATTGAAAGAATATAAAGAGAGTCGTGAATCCACTATCAACAGGCTGATGCAATTGGCCTTAAAGAAGATCGCCTTTCTCCCATATGCTTATATACTAGACAAGTGGAGGTGGAAAGTATTCAGTGGTAAAATCAAACCAGAGAACTACAACGCAGAATGGTGGAAACTTAGAAGGGATGTGCAAGGAATTGATACTCCAATTCTAAGGTCTGAAGACGATTTCGACCCTGGCGCGAAGTACCATGTGATTTCCGGCAAACAATATATACCGTATTTATTTTCATCTAATAATTTAATTAACCTAGTAACAAATCATTTTGTAGGTACATTATTATTATTATTATTATTATTTCCGCTCTTTTGTTTCTCACTACCTTATTATTATTATTATTTTATTATTATTACAAGTAATAGCGCTTCAGATTCAGATGTGATGGAATTTTCATCTAAAAACATTAATTATTATGTTAACAAGGTTACAAGATTACTTAATAGGAGCCATATAGTACTACAATCTGATTTCACAGACCATTTCTAAACAAACCTTGTCTTACAGATCAATAAATCTGTAAAAAACTGACAAAAACGCATCTATTTTTGTCGATTAATATAAAATTATACATAAGAGTGCCAGCTTTCGTTGCAATTTTGTTCATTTATTACAGATTTACAGATCTGTAAGATTTACGGATTTGTTCAAAATAGAGCCATAAGTTAGAAACTTATTTATTTTAATAAGGTATATCGTCATCATTCCTAGCTATTAATCCTTCAGTAGAAAGTGATATTGTAGACAGTAATTTTTCTTCTAAAGTTGTGAATTCGACTTTTTTTAAATCTTCACCGCCGGTTTTGTATAGCTGTTGCTATTCATCGGATTTCTTTTTACGTAGCATTTTTTTCAAATATTCGTATTTTGTTTTTAATGTTTTACTTGTTCTTGGACATTGTCCATTTAAGCTGTTAAATTGCTCTGTGAGTGTCTCCCAAGCTGCTTCTTTTTCGGTCCATGATTTGTGATCAGATTTTTTACATTCAATAATTTTTGAATATTTAACTGCTAAATTTACTAAATGTTCAATTTCATTGTTCGGTATATTTGCCGCTGTTTCTTCTTCATAGTCGTAGGGTTTTCCATTTTAAAAATCGTAATTTATATTATTATTTATCACTTTTGACACTTCACGACGAATTAACCACACTTTTCAACAAACAGGGTTGCCAACGATCACTTAAAAGTACCACTGAAATCTTAACCTATTGGTAACTAACAATCACACAAATTTTGTTTGGAAAACGCAGTCCAACTTAACAGTCACTTTACCAGTAACATTGCAATTATGTTATTGGTAGCTAACAGAAACTTTAACAGCCGATTGAAAAACTGGGCATAAACAATCTAGTGTTACAGTTTCCTTGTCATTAGTTAATTTATTTTGTTATTTTAAGCCACTAGGCATCCCGCTCTTCAGGGACGATTCTCGTAATTAATAATTTGGTGGCGTACTCAGTGTCCAGCAGTCACTGGTAACTTTTACTGTTTTGAATGGGTCTACTTATCTGGTTTCTTACTTCTTTTCTAAAGACAGTCCTACCCATAGTTACACTTTCTCAATTTTTGTGCATTGTATTGAGTATTTTAGTGAAGTTTTCTTCATACCAATTTTATTTGGGATTTATGGAACCTGTACAGAGGAAATACTTTCCTACGGGAATATACCCTGATATATTTTTAAACTACGACCATCAGAAAATACTTATAAAGTCACAAACCAACTTGGGTAACCGAATTTATAATTTTATTTACTCATTACTAAACACTAATGTTCATATATTGTTGGCTTAACAATGTTGTCGTCATTTTATAGTATTTATATTGTTTTAGAGTATTTTTGGGGTACCTTTCTTAAATATTATTTCATGAAGCCATATGGCTACCAATGGCGTACAGTCGCCAGTTTTCATTGTGAGTTCGGGGATTAATTTTGTAACTCTTTTAGGCTTTTGTCTTTTTCTTTGATGTTACCCTTCGTTCATTTTGGTTTGCAATAATTCTCGCTTTCCTCATCTTACCGAACTGGTTTATTTTGGAGAGCTACATCTAGACATGGAGGCGTACATTATCATACACTGCCCAGAGCGAAAAAAATGAACCGGCGAGAGACAGAGAGAACGGACGCTATCATCTCTGCCATTTTGAACACCATAACCGACGCTGTAACCATTTGCAGACGTGGGCATTTACATTGTCGCCGCCCTGTATGAAGATAATAGGACGTCACACGTAGCAGATAAGCCGATTTATTTCTTGAACTATTATTTTACATATTTATATTGTTGATAGTTGATATATTGTTCAACTTTTTATTAGATTTTTGATTTAGTGTTGCAATTTATGGTTGTTTGTTGTTATATTATTGCACCTCACTCAAGTTATGTATCGAAATTTTATATCTACTTTAGACAATTTGATCTGTTACAGGCGGTCACATTGTACGTTTATTCAGATCTGTTCGTACAGAGTAAGGTGTAGTAGGTCGTCCTAGTTACTAGGACTCGTGTTAAAGTTATTTTATTTTTATTTTGTATTTTCCGCGCTGCATACCGTGATCGTTGGTATCGTCGTCTTACGTCGTATGTTTGATTTGATGCGCTCTTTCAATATACCGACGGTTAAGATGTGATACCACGTATCTACATTTATCATGTAACATGAGTTATGCACATCAAAATGTGCAGAAAAAAATTCTGCGCGTTTCTGGTGATCCCCCGTAAGTACAATTCTAACGTTTGCTCGAACCACGTCAGAAATGTACGTACGAGGGATGACCAGAAACGCGCATAATTCTTTTCTGCACATTTTAATGTGCATAAGTCATGTTACCTGAAAAATGTAGATGTGTGGTATCACATCTTAACCGTCGATACATACTTTCCGTCGTCGACGGTCCTCGCCACTACTGCCGCGAACGACAACCACTTATGTCGAATTTTTCATGTTTTATATAAAAATCTACCGCACTTGCGTACTACTATTCATACATGATCAGGTTAGTCTCGATATATTTATAAAAGTAGTAATCAAGTAATAGCCAAATCTCTGTATTGTTAAAATGTAAATCTGTATTTAATTTTTGATTCAACATATCATTTTTTTGTTAAGGGTAATTTCATAGTTTTGTTACCACTGCAATAATCCCTGCTTCGCTCTCGTTTCAGTTTACGTTGCTAATCGGCCTTGGTTGACTCTGGTAATATGATTAGCTGGCGCCCAAACTAAAATCATCTTTATTTACTTCGGTATATAGTAAATTTGTGGTGAAGGATTCAGGACTCTCACCCACCCACTTCTCCAACTGTAGCTTGCGGTGGTTCAACCGTTCTGCGCGGTATTTGTCCTTCAGGGACGTAGCACTAGCTGTCTGTCATTATGTCGATTGTTGTTCTTTTGAGACCTTTATTTAGATTTATTCGAGCACAGATATACTGCGATTTCAACTTGAAGTATAGTGGAACTGATTCCTTTAGTTAGTAACCTGGACAAAATATACACATTCCAGTGTCTCCCGGCCTCTAGTTTTGAACCATTCATAAACGTAAGTGTCTGGAGCTTCAACGATATATACAAATTGATTTTGTTAGGTATCTGATTATTGAAGATAGATATCGACGGTAGGTTTTTACATGCTCCACCGTCATTGAAGATTTAATACTGGAAATATATATATATATATATATATATATATATATATATATATATATATATATTTACATCCCACTACCATTGTGGCGTCCCCTATGTAATTTTCTACATTCAAAGTGACGTCCTTGTGCATATGACGTCCGGTATACGGACGTCACTTTAAAATGCCTTGTAATTTTTTTTCTGGCATTAGGGGGGGCCCTAGAATCGTTTAGCAAAATTTGTTATGGACGTCACAATGATAGCGGAGTGAAAAATGTATATTTTTTGTAGTTCAAAAAAATTCCACTTGCGGCGTTAGTGTCGTCCGGCGTATATACACCGTATATACAGAAGTTTCATTCCACCGACAATCTGAACTCCGTATACTTGGCAACAGTGGGCACTGGGCAATACATTAGCGCGCAAGTCTTTTAATCATATTTAAAGTTATATTGTGCACTCCTGATAATATATTAATAGTACATTAAGATACAAGTTTCATAAGACATGATTTTAGCGCACGCGTCTTTGTTAGAAACGAACGGCTTGCCGCAAGTTTTCTAACGGGACAAGTGCGCTGAAATGTCTTATGAAACGTGTATTTAATACTATTTTTTCTATTTTGGTCCTTTTGTCAAAAAAATATTTACAAATATACGTGATTTCAGTTTTAGGAATACTTTAATTTTTATTTGATTGTTGGTAACAGTAACAGTGATTGATATTCGTAACTATGACGTTTCATTGTTATTGTTTACAATTTAAATAATATTTACTTTCAAATGACAAATGTCTAGAAATGTAGGTACTACGTACCAACCTAACAGAAATTAGGTTTGAGTTCTTTTAAGAAGTACTTTATGACATCCAAATGGGTTTCATAAAGTACATATTAAAGAACCAAAATAGTAAAAGTAACATTTAAATAATCAAACATTTATTTTGTAATCCTCTTAGTAAAGATAAAATCGATAAACTATGATGTTAAAATAGAAATGTACTCAATTTTAAGAAGGTAATTATTTAAAAAACATAAAGCTGAATTAATAATTACAAAATATTGTGCAAATTGTAAATAAATGCCAAATAACAAAATGTATGATCAAATGTATGGAATAAATATAAGGACGGTATGCTACAGTGAAATATAAAAATAAAATCTTTAAAACTTTTGTTCTAAAATATCAAGATTGAAATTTTAAATGGAGTAGAAAAAGGGAGAATCTAAATAATTTTTAAATAGAAGAAAATGTTTTAAACAAATTAACTCTTAATAAACTATAAACTATTTATTAAAAAATATAGATAATTTAATTACTCTTATTTAGGTACTTCTTTCGACTTCCCCTCTACTTACTAGTGTTTAGCCAAAGTGAATTGCCGAGTAATTAGAAAATATTTTTATACGTACTCGTAATAACGATTTTAATTATTTACACTTATTAATAAATATCTTTACGTGCCTGTAAGTCTTACAGATCTCTAAATCTGTAAAAACGTGATAAAAACACAACTAATTCTTGTTGATTAATATAAAATTATACATAAGAGTGTCAACTTTCGTTGCGATTTTGTTCATTATTTACAGATTTACAAATCCGTATGACTTACAGATGTGAACAGAATATAGACCCATTAGATAGTTTTTGTTTACAAATGTAGGTGTAGGTACCTAAAACAAAATTTATAAGATTATTTTGTGAAAAAAAGTTATTAAGCATTTGCTTTTTACCTCTCGCTAAGAGAGGTATTGGGTTCATCCTAAAAATCGCATATCCAGATTTTAATGAATAAACACGTTTTAAGGTCCCTACAATCCGATTTTAACATTTTCACGATGATTGTATGTGTGTGTGTGTGTGTGTGTGTGTGTGTGCGTGTGTGTGTGTGGGGGGGGACGTTGGAAAAGTCTCACGTGATATTTATGTATACTTAATACATAATTAAAATCGTTATTACGAGTACTAGTAAGTATAAAAATATTTTCTAATTACTCAAAACTACGGAGGATTTTTCATTGAATTTGCGGGTCAAAGCTGTAAAGTTACCAACACTTCAATTTAATTGTTGCTATTATGATTTAGACATTTGTAACTGTAACAGAATAAAACATAGATCGTAACTAGGCGTTGGGAATATTTTATTTAGAGTCAAATCAGTAATTTTAGCGACACAATAATAATACTCGTATTGGTACAAAAGTATATAATTTGTGCACAAAACTTATTTCGTGCGGGACAAAATAGGTGCTTAATTATTTATTGAGTGTATAGATTGCTGTTAATTTGAAAATAGTTTAATTATTAATCTGAGACAAAAATAAATGTGTGGGATTAAGTGAATCTCGGGTCTTGCGTTTGGTAACTAATAAGTATTGGGTGATAAATTCCTTTTTACTATAGCAAATATAAAGAAGATCCCCGGTTTACTTGTATTCATTTTCTTTATAAATGTATAAATAAAAAAAAATCAGTATAGTAAAACAAAGTGAATTGTACTAATGCGTCACTGTTACAAAATAAGCGAAAAACGAACTTATTAAATATATTTATTTAAATCAGAGCAAAATACAGATAATTATTTTTAGTAACCACTAGACATGTAATATGAACTGAATTAATAATTGATTTTTTTTTTGTAAAATTAGCCTCCATTTTCTTGGAATTATATTATATAAAAATTGTACTTTTGCAAAATTCTTTTTTTTTCTTTTAATATATGGTATCCAGTGGCCATGTGCCTTTGACTTCAAAATTATTTCGAATTTTAAATGATACAAAAGAGACTCCTGTATTTCACTTTCCACACCAGCAGTAAGTGCCTTTGAGGTGACGTCTGGTAAACGCCGGCATGATACGCATATATCATCATCATTACTGATTTCTGCGTTCAAAGCTGATTGACACACCCAGAAATAGGTAATATGTCGTGATGATATATTTTTTGTATATATATTATATTAAAAGGATATCCAAATTTTGAAGATATTTCGAATAACAGCACGAAATTAGCTTTGTGAAAAAATTATCTACTTTTGTGCTAATATGAGTATTATTATTGTGTCGCCAAAATTACTGATTTGTCACTATAGAAAATATTCTCAACGCCTACTTACGATCTATGTTTTATTCTGTTACAGTCGCAAAAGTCGCCAACATAATAGCAACAATTAAATTACTTAGTTACTTTACAAATAGTAAGTTTTGGTAATTTTACAGCTTTAACTCGCAAATTCAATGAAAAATGCTCCGGAGAACGATTTGCAAGGGGTGTGGGTCAACCACGGTTAATGGTGTATTTGCCGTCCCTGAGAAGTTATATATATATTAAGCATCGTTGGTAGCCACACCGGAGCGGAGCGGAGATTTTTTGATGAGTATATCTTTTAAATGATGGCAAATATTTAATGTTAAAATGTATTTTTTATTTAATAATAATAGATTTATTGAATGCCCGAGGGCCGACCAAATACAACATAAGTACAGTATATACATTATTAACAAAGAAGATTTTTTTAATGTTTGATTGGTTTTACTGTTAATAGGAATGCATTAACAGATATTTGTATTGAAACAATTTGATGATCGAAATTTAGTGATTAATACCCCATCTATAGGAAATACATACAATGGTAAAATTTTAGTTTTAGAATAAAAATAAATAATAAAGTTTCTCAGAATTTAAAATGGCAATTAATTGATATAATACATTCCTGTTACGAAATAGTCGCAAATTAAAAGTTTCTTTTTATGTTGCTTACAAATAGTCATGAGAAATGATGAAATAAAACAGGCAGATAGACCTAAATAAATGTCACTTTAAGGCTTGAGTTAAATTAAAATTAATATTTTCACAAATAAAAACCATTTCATTGTATTAAAAGCTTCCATTATCTTTAATAATAATAAAATCAAAGTAAAAATTACATAAACACAGATCAACAGTTTATTATTTGGTATATTTCTCATGGCACTGTGTAAACAGCTTGAAAATAGAACTTTTAAGTTACGTGTGATTAATGACAGGATTTCTAGCACATCAATAAATTTGGATTATAATAAAATTACACTTTTGATCTAAAAATTATAATAGGGAATTTTCTAGAGCCAAACGAAAATTTTACCATTGATTTCTTACAACGGGTGCCGGGTGTTACGATCAGGAAATTATGTTAAATATCCTTTCTTATAGAAAATAAATTATATTACAAAAATTAGAAAAAAAATTACACATTAAAAACTGCAAAATATTTTTTGTAAAATATCGTTAGATTTATTAATAGATTAGGAATTTGTATGGAAAGGAAGATTGCGTTGATCAATTTTCGTTAGTTTAATGATAATAAAAAAAAATATGAATAAAATAAAGTATGATATCCTGCTTTAAATCTTCAAACATTGAACTAAACTATATCAAATAATTATCAGACATTTATATCTGTTAATTATCATTACCAGAGATTGTAAAAAATCGAACATATGGGTGTGCATATGACTATGAAAGATTGCGCTTTCGTTTCTACATCAGAATAATGTATTTAATATTGGCAACGTTGCTGGACGTCATTGTAACGGTAGTATGGATAAAAATATACAAATCGGATGTCACAAAGTACGGGATATGCATGAAGTATATACTCTGGACGTCGGATTCACTCAGTATGGAGGAGTTCATAATATCGTCAAATGAACGGAAACGTATATCGTTGTAAATTGACTTTATTGAAATTTGAACCGAAATTCATAATCAGTGGGAAAAAATAGTCGATATACTTCATAAAATCGAAGCCTATCTGTATTCCTTTCGGTGGTTGCCACAATGTCCTAGCCATGAAAGGACGCAGCAATGATAGTGGGATGTAAATATATATATATATATATATATATATATATTATACTTGACTTCACTTGGATATTGTACCCTTGCAGATTACGTAACCAATTAAAGCCAATATTATACAGACCTGATTCGGTCTTACACAAAGATTAAAGCGATGGCAGCAGAAAATAATGGCGATAATAATTTGTAGTAGCCTACCACCAAAACAGGTGTACTATAAGCAGAGGCTATTTGTACTTCTTCACTTTAGGTCTTGGGCGCAAGTATTCACAACCTCGCGGGGGAATTCACCACACAATTTGGGGCAACATGACACAAAACCTATGTACCATGATTGATGCATATTTATTATTATTGTACCTAACAAAATATAAAATCTGAATTCAACTTATATTTTTCATAAAAATATTAGAGTTGCGCGATTCGTTAAGAGCAAAACGCTGTAATCTTTTTTAAACTAATAATGTATTTTCTATGTAGATACTTCATCAGTCACATCATTCAGTTCCAGTTCCATAAAGCTTTATGTGAGAAGGCTGGTCAATACAAACCTAACAATCCCGAAAAACCTCTTCATAAATGTGATATCTACCAAAGTGCAGAAGCCGGAAATGATTTTGCGTAAGTATATGGTGATTAATATGTTGCAAAAAAGTATTAAAATCAAAATTTTAACAACGCTGAATCTTGAATATGTATTTAATAAATTGATACTGTGACGTACGCCCCCGAGAGAAGAATATACAACGCCGCCACTGAACAAGAGCGATCACGCGATCCCTGGTGCCGCAGCGGCTGGACTCTTAATTGCGCCGTGACCTCGTTCCTTTGTGTGCCGGTCATTATCGCGTGGAAGGCTTCGAGTGGCTTCTAGATTGTTATGCGGTGTATAAATAGCGTCGGGAGAGCAGCGGGAGCTCAGTCTCATACATACCAGTAACCAGATATGAACTCAGTGATATAAATAAACAGTTTAACCGTTGTTAACATAAATAAATGTAGTTATATAAATAAGTGTTGTGATATAAATGTTAGTTAAATAAATAATAGTAGTGTCTAAGCATTTAATAATATTTTTTTTGTGTTTATAATTATTTAATCATAGTGTTAGTGTTTTATTATCTCTTAATATTTAATCCTTATTTAATTATTCGTTTAATAAACGTATTCTTTTTGTTAATATTATTTGTCTATGTTTTACACTTCACCCATATAAATAAAAACGTTACAATTGGTGTCAGGTGTGGGGTTGTTCATAACTGTGAAGTGTAAATAAAATAAATAAAATGACGACTAAACAAGTAAAATTAGGTGAATTAAAAGTAAGTGATCTCAAGAAAGAACTGGAAGAACGAGAATTAGATACGACAGGACTGAAAGGCGTTCTACAATCTCGTCTGCGGCAAGCATTAATCGATGCTGGTGAAAATATTGAAGATTACTTATTCGAAATTTCATGTAACCTATCTCTATCCGACATTGAGAAACTTATAATAGAAAGTTCTAGAAAATCAGAAGAAAGTTCTAGAACATTAGAAGAAAAATTAATAGAAAGTTCTAGAAAAGCAGATGAAAATTCTAGAACACTAAAACAAGAATTGACCGAAACACTAGAACAAAAATTAGTAGAAAGTTCTAGAAAATCAGAAGAAAGTTCTAGAACATTAGAAGAAAAATTAATAGAAAGTTCTAGAAAAGCAGATGAAAATTCTAGAACACTAAAAGAAGAATTGACCGAAACATTAGAAGAAAAATTAATAGAAAGTTCTAGAAAAGCTGAAGAAATTTCTAGAACATTAAAAGAGGAATTGTCAGGAACATTGGAACAAAAATTAGAAGCAAATTCTAGAAGTTTAGAAGAAAAATTAGAAGAAAACTCTAGAAGTTTAGAAGAAAAATTACAAGAGAAATTAGAAGAAAATTCCAGAAATTTAGAACAAAAATTAATGGAAAATACTGAAGAAGGCCTCAAGACCTTAAAAGATGAGTATGACAAGAAGATTGAAGAAATACAACAAAAATTCACTAAAATTACATCGTCGTCAATCTCGAATTCTGGTGTGGCTGAGCCAAGTCTAATAGAAGGAAGAAAAGTAGTAAAATCTGAAACTACTTCAAAATTGCACATAAAGACACCGGAATTTGATGGGAAGTCTTCGTGGCCAAATTATTTAAAACAATTTGAAGCGGCCGCAAAAGCGAATAATTGGACATCCGAGGAGAAGGCTACTGCGTTGACTGTCTCGTTGCGCGGAGAAGCTATCGACATCCTGCAAACGCTGAAAGAAGACGAACAAGAAGACTACGACCAGCTAGTCAAGCGATTGGATATGCGGTATGGAAATGCGCATCTGGAGCAGGTGTACCAGACGCAACTGAGGAACCGGTATCAGAGTTCAAAGGAAAGCCTTCAAGAATTTGAAGTTGACGTAGCTCGTTTGGTTCATCTCGCACATCCTACGGCTCCTGACAGCGTTTTGGAGTGCTTGGCCACTCAATCATTTATCTACGGAGTTCGAGACAGCGAAACTCAACAAGCACTGCGATTGGCCCGTCCTAAAACTTTAATTGATGCGCTCTCATATGCATTGGAGCATGAAGCTGCCAAACAAGCTTCACGTAACCAATTGCGAGTGCGAAATATTGATGCTGAGAGTAATGAAACAACAGAAGATTTAGATGAGAGGTTACGGCGAATTGAAAATGAAATGTTTGCTGGCAGAAAGAAACTCCGCTGTTGGAACTGCGGTGAACTGGGCCATCCGCAGAGACTTTGCAGAAAAATACAAAAGAAGACGGAATCTGCAAAGGAAGAAAAGGAGTCGGAAAACTAAATCGGGTTGATGCGAAGGAGCAACTGTCGACCCGTAATCTAGTAGCTCCACAATCCATCAGTTATGTCGCATCTCTTCATCATAAAGCCAATAGCATCTATGTGGATGGCTCTATTAACGGAAGGCCAATGAAAATGCTACTGGATACGGGTGCGACAAAAACTATAATTAGGCCCGACTGCATAAGGAAAACTGGCAAGACACATCTTCAACCAACCAAGTGGCGGTTACGCACAGCAACGGGAGAACAAGCTATCGCATTAGGAGAAGTAGATGTCACCATCTCTATTGGAAACACCTCCTTTAAACATCGTGCGCTAGTAGCTGAAGTTGAAGATGAATTAATACTCGGAATGGACGCAATGACAAAGCATGGCTTTAAACTTGACCTGAAGAAGGGCGTGATGATGGTCAATGAAGAAGAACTCGTATTAAATCCACGAGATGATAAAGCTGTGCGCGTACTAATGGCAGAAGACGTTACCCTCCCAGAACGAAGTGAAACTATCCTGGAAGCACATTTAGATGGTAGTTTCTGTGAGGGAAGTATCGTTATGCTGGAGCCCAAGAATGATGATGCCAAAACTGGCACTGGAGTTGTTGTCGGAAAATCACTCGTCAAAGCCAGCCGGGTAATACCTGTTCGAATAATGAACGTAAATTTTTATCCTGTTGTCCTAAAGAAAGGAACAATTGTAGGAGAATGCTCTGCAGTATCCTCGATTATTCGAACTGTAAAGGCCACAGGGAACACATCTCAGAAAGTTTCGGACACATTAATCAATCAATTAACATCGTTCGAAGAATTGACCGCCGACCAGAGAACCAAGGCGAAGGATTTAATTGGGAGGTTTCAAGATGTGTTCCAATATGACAAGAAAGCCAACGGAAGAACTAATGTAGTTCATCATAAAATAGACACCGGAGACGCAAGACCCATCCGTCAACCAGCAAGAAGACTACCACTGGCAAAGCGTGAGGAAGCGGAAAGAATAATCGAGGACATGAAAATGGAAGGTGTGATTGAACCTTCAAGCAGTCCATGGGCTTCACCAGTGGTGTTAGTGAAGAAGAAGGATGGCTCTACACGATTTTGCGTCGATTATCGTCAACTTAACAACGTGACGAAGAAGGACAGCTACCCGCTACCTCGAATAGACGACACATTAGACACCTTAGCTGGCTCAAAGATTTTCTCCACTTTGGACCTAAAGAGCGGATACTGGCAAGTGGATTTGGATCCAAAAGACAAAGAGAAGACAGCCTTCACCATTGGTACAGGACTTTGGCAATTCACCGTAATGCCGTTCGGGCTCTGCAATGCTCCTGCAACGTTTGAACGACTCATGGAAACAGTATTGGCTGGGCTATCTTGGAAAACCTGTTTAGTGTACCTCGACGATATTATTGTGGTTGGTAAGACATTCGAGGACCACATGAAGAATTTGGAAGAGGTTTTCCAGAGATTGAGGAAGGCTAACCTGAAACTTAGCCCGAAGAAGTGTCACCTGTTTCGAAGAGAAGTTCATTACCTGGGACACGTGGTTTCCGGTAAGGGTATTGCAGTCGACCAGGAGAAGATAAAGGCTGTGAGAGACTGGCCAGCACCTAGGGACAAACACGAACTCAGAAGTTTCCTTGGTTTGTGTACCTATTATCGGCGATATGTACCTGGATTTGCCAACATAGCCAAGCCACTGACAAGGCTTACTGAAGAAGGAAGAAGATTTATCTGGGAAATGGACTGTACAGTTGCATTTAAAGAACTAAAACATGCTTTGACAAGCGCACCCGTCTTGAGTTATCCTTTACCTGAAGGAGAATTCATTCTAGACACAGATGCCAGCAACGTTGGAATTGGTGGCGTTCTTTCCCAGATACAAGATGGGCATGAGAAAGTTATTGCCTACTTTAGTAAGACCTTGTCAAAACCAGAAAGGAATTACTGTGTGACTAGAAAAGAACTCTTGGCAGTCGTGAAATCCGTGGAACATTTCTACAAATATTTGTACGGAAGACGATTTTTGATTAGGACTGATCATGCTGCATTAAAATGGCTGCTACAATTCAAGAATCCTGAAGGTCAGGTGGCTAGATGGATTGAAAGACTACAGGAATACGATTTCAAAATCGATCATAGGGCGGGTACCAGCCATCGTAATGCCGACGCATTGTCCAGAAGGCCATGCCAAGATGAGTGCAAGCATTGTAGTCGACTGGAAGAGAAACATTTTACTGTCGCCAGGACAACAGTAGTCGACGATAATTGGCAGCCCGATGGACTACGCGAAGACCAAGAGAATGACCCGACGTTGAAAATACTGCTGGAGTGGAAAGCAGAAGAGAGAAAACCAAGATGGGAAGAAGTTGCACCACACTCGCAGAGTGTAAAATCATACTGGGCGCAATGGGACTCGATGATGATTGAAGATGGCCTGTTAAAGCGTTTGGTGGAAAATACCGATGGAACTGAGAAGAGAACTCAGTTGGTTATTCCTAAGAATAGAATTCCAGACGTGCTGAAAGAAATCCATGACGGATCTGGAGGTGGCCATTTTGGAGTCAACAAAACATTAGAAAGATTGCGCCAGCGATTTTACTGGGTTAACTGCAAGGAAGACGTTAAAGACTGGTGCAAGAAATGTGTAGTTTGCGCTGGAAGCAACGGCCCTCATAGACGACGGAAAGCTCCAATGCGTCAATACAACGTTGGCAGTCCATTTGAGCGCATTGCGATTGACGTAGCCGGACCATTTCCAGAAAGCGAAGACAGAAATAAATACATCGTGGTTGTCATGGACTACTTCACCAAATGGGTTGAGGCCTATCCATTACCCAACCAGGAAGCTACTACGGTCGCCGAAACCTTAGTCAAGGAGTGTATATGCCGATTCGGAGTTCCACGTGAACTTCACTCCGACCAGGGGAGAAATTTTGAGTCTGCCGTTTTCCAAAATATCTGTAAGATATTAGGGATTAATAAAACGAGGACAACTGCATTACATCCGCAGTCCGATGGCATGGTTGAACGCATGAACAGAACGATCAACCGATATTTGTCGAAGGTAGTCTCCAACCACCAAAGAGACTGGGACCGACATCTTCATCTGTTCTTAATGGCTTATCGTTCATCCGTGCATGAAACCACAGGGCAAAGTCCTGCGAACATCTTATTTGGGCGTGAGTTGCGCCTGCCATGTGACTTGGTGTTCGGCAGTAAACCTGGGGAAGATCTGGCCGGGGAAGATTACGTAACGGACTTACGGAGAAGAATGAACGACATTCATGAACAAGTCCGCATAAACACTCAAGCTGCCAGCGACCGAATGAAGGACCAGTATGACATCAAGGCAGAAAAAGGTGGATACCAACCCGGGGATTTAGTGTGGCTTTACAATCCTCAAAGGCGCCGAGGTTTATCACCAAAGCTACAAAGAAATTGGGAAGGTCCATATGAGGTCGTTAAGAGAATAAACGACGTGATATACAGAATTAGAAAAACACCTACCGGAAAGCCGAGAGTAGTACACTTTAATCGGCTAGCCCCGTTCGCCGGTGACAACAATGAAGACCAGCATGGAGCAACGGTTCGTCGGATCATACCTCAGGAACCGACTTTTGAAGACTTCATGGAACAGTATTCCTTTGGTCACAAGGCGCGGTATGGCGTGACGACAGAAGAATATAGAGATCTGTTCACCGTGTCCTCAGATTATTCCCTCGGCCACTGCGTATCGGAAGACTTGAAGATGTCACGCGGCATAGCGTCAGTCTTTAAGACAAAATTTGGACGACTACAAGAACTGGCCAACCAAGGTCCATCCGTCGGGAAGACGCTACGACTGAGGGATAACAATACAGAACAGCAGCGGTATATCTACTACCTGGTCACAAAACCACGCTCGTACCAAAAGCCGTCATATCGCAACCTATGGAGCTCGCTGTGTGACTTGAAGGATCATCTGCTAGAAAATGACATTTTGAAGTTGGCAGTACCGAAGTTAGGCTGTGGACTAGATGGCTTGGATTGGAGAGTTATTAGGAACATGTTAGAGATCCTCTTCCGATATACCGGTATCGAAATTCTAGTCTGCAGCTTTAACCCTAACAGACAGAAAGGAGAACTCCAGCGGACCATCGACTGTCACTTCTTCAAGACTTCAAAGTGTACCAAGGGCAATGCATGTAGATTTCGTCATCAAGAACTGTTCCGGGACGAAACAGTCTTAAGGAGGGGGCAGTGTGACGTACGCCCCCGAGAGAAGAATATACAACGCCGCCACTGAACAAGAGCGATCACGCGATCCCTGGTGCCGCAGCGGCTGGACTCTTAATTGCGCCGTGACCTCGTTCCTTTGTGTGCCGGTCATTATCGCGTGGAAGGCTTCGAGTGGCTTCTAGATTGTTATGCGGTGTATAAATAGCGTCGGGAGAGCAGCGGGAGCTCAGTCTCATACATACCAGTAACCAGATATGAACTCAGTGATATAAATAAACAGTTTAACCGTTGTTAACATAAATAAATGTAGTTATATAAATAAGTGTTGTGATATAAATGTTAGTTAAATAAATAATAGTAGTGTCTAAGCATTTAATAATATTTTTTTTGTGTTTATAATTATTTAATCATAGTGTTAGTGTTTTATTATCTCTTAATATTTAATCCTTATTTAATTATTCGTTTAATAAACGTATTCTTTTTGTTAATATTATTTGTCTATGTTTTACACTTCACCCATATAAATAAAAACGTTACAATACGATAGACGGTTAAAACGATAACACATATTAAATTGATACTTATTTAGAAAGAAATAATTATTAATTACACTGTTTATTTTTTGAAGAAAAACTATTTTGAGCTTCAAGTAAACTGCCATTTCCAGTTACCCGATATACACCAAAATCTAATGGCTTCTGTCCACATTAGAATAAGGTAGAAATACAAGATTTCAAAATTTTATGAACGTATTTGAGTTAGAGGATCCACACACACACACACAAACACACAAACACACACACACACACACACACACACACACACACGCACACACACGCACGCACGCACACACACACACACACACACACACACACACACACACACACACACATGATATGAGATTTCTAGCACGATCCCTATACCTCCCTTACCAAGGGTTGCGGGAGGTAAAAATATATTACATGTATTGCGTTAGAAATAATTAGTTTTTTTATTATTTTAAAATACTGTTAAAACAGTTAATATGTTTGTGAAATAGTGAGTATATTACAATAAAGATTTTTTTTTGTAACAGAAGATGGAAGGTAATACGCTGACCATATCAGATTTTTTTACATCCTTATCCATTTTGTTCAAATACTACTAACAAATACTAAACATTTTACAATCCTTAGACGTGGGCAGTAAATGCTTCCTACCGGTTGAGGATGATTTTGGATATCGAGACTAGGTCCAGATCTCCAATAAATCCGATACCGGTAGGAAAATACTTACTGACTGCAATGCTTATTATATTTTATTGCACGGTCGATGCAGAAATATAAAATATAAGATTTGAAAATTATTTTAAAAAAATAGTTATTTTTAAACAATAAAATAAATAAATATATCATCACGGCATATTACCAATTTCTGGGTGTGCCAATCTGCTTTGTACACAGATATCGGTAATGACGAAATATTTGTACCGTGCGGGCGCTTACCAGGCGTTACCTCACGGTCACTCAATGCTGGTAATTTTTAGCGTCGGTCGGGATCTAACCTGGGTCCCCAGATTCGCGACCAGACACAGGCACACGACCACAAGACCCCATGGTTTTTAAAGTAAGCTTTGATCGTTGTTTTTATTTACTTAACGCATCGCCTGATCGTTAAGCAATCACAATTTCTTACCGGTCAGTAATTTATAAATAAAATCTATTATCTTGGAAACCTTATCGGTAAATATTAAAAAAAGACCCGATCGTGCAAAAAATATTTATTTAATATATATTTATCCTTGACTTAGTTTATATAATACTAAATAATATTACGCAGGAAAATGTTGCAAATGGGCGCATCCAAGCCATGGCCCGACGCTATGCAAGTTTTAACTGGGCAACGAAAAATGAATACCAGTGCTATTTTAGAATACTTCGCTCCTCTCAAAGAATGGATAGACAAGGAGAATAAGAAAAATGGAGAGACCATTGGATGGGCAAATCAATAAAATTACGATACATTATTATATTGTTATTTGAAATGTATTTAAAATAAATAATGATGTACATTTAATAAAGAACTATTTAAAATTGAATCAATGAATTAACAATTATCATGAAGTTTCTATTTAGTTTTCTTCGACAATTCGCGCAAGCATTTTGTGTGAGTAGCATGGGTAAGTGGTTCGGATAAGGAAGTTTACGTGAGCACTTTAAGTGCACAATTTGACAGCATTTTGGTTGAGCAGCCTTTGTGGGCAGTTTAGGTGGGAAATTTGAGCGAGTAGTTTAAGAGTAAGAAACGTCATCCCTCTTTAGTCAGAAATTTACCATATCCCATATATCTGTGAGCAAGTATACAGGTGTCTCATTTTTGATTTTTTTTTTTAGGTATTTCGGAATATATTAACGATAGAGCAAACCCGTTTGCACATTCCAGTGTCAACTTTTCAAGAAAAGTAATAGTCGCCACAGGAATTTTCGATCTTTTTTATTTTTGAGCTAAAGGGAAAAACTCATTTTTCGTTAATATCTAGGGTTTCATCAAGTCAAGTAGCTTGATATTTTTGTAAATTACTAGACTTGACTTGAAAATCAAGCTTTTCAAAAATTCATTACTTGACTTGACTTGATTTTCTATCGATACTACTTGACTTGATCAAGTAATTTCAAGTAAATTCAAGCTAATTGATAATGAACCGATTATGTACGAAAACGCGCGAATCAATAGAATCATAACCTAGCTGTGTGTGGTACGGCGTGGTGTGCCATATGCTGTGCTGATTCACTACTGCAAGTTAAAATCTGTGCAGAGGTTTAAAAAATTCACTCAATATTGGAATATATACTAGAATGACCCGAGGATATGTCAACAAAATTTGAAGTCCTAATCATTATTATTAAGTTAACTGTAGATGGTTAAACTATCGCACAAAAGCCCAAAAAGCTATATTCCATTCGAAATAATAATAATAATTGGGACTTCAGATTTTTTCCACATATTCTCGACTCATTCTAGTATATATTCCATTAATAAATGGTTTTTTTAAACCTCTTAATATCTCGGAGCAAAATAAAGTTAGCTCTATAAAGCTGGCTCAGCATTTTCATCTCACAACAATAAACATAGTACTAATATTTAAAGCTCATTTATTGCTAATTTATTACTAATGTTTAAAATTTATTGCTTTTGCCGATTCGGAGAAAATTGATGTGAGCTAGCTTAAAGACAAGCTAGCTCACAACCAAAAATTAAAAAAATAAACATATCACAAAACAGAATACGATCTGTTATAATTTATTGCTCTATTTAAAAAATTATTGCTTGCAAATAATCAACGTTTTCGTTAAACAAACTGCATACCACACGTTTTAGCCTACTAAATGAATATCTGACATTAAAAAATGCTTTTCTACGGAAATTATATTTTATCGCATGTCATTATTAGTTTTCAATAATATTTACGCGTGTGAGCTGTAGCAATAAATTATTTAAGGGGCGAATTTAGCTAAAACTCCAATTTTACAGGATTATTTCGCAACAAAAACTATCTGTCGCTATAGGTCACTTCAAAAACTGTTGTTCTACGGAAATTATACTTTCTCGGAGGTCACAAATGAATCAACAATATACACGTGTGTGAGGTGAAACAATAAATTATTTTAGCGGCCAATTTAGCATAAACTCTACTTTTTTAGGAATATCTCGCAACAAAAATTATCTGTCGCTATAGGGCACCTCAAAAACTGCTTTTCTACAGTAATTATACTTTCTCGTAGATCACAAATTAGTTATCAACAATATACACGTGTGTGAGCTGAAGCAATAAATTATTTTAGCCACCAATTTATCATAAACTCTACTTTTTCAGGAATATCTCGCAACAAAAACTATCTGTCGCTATAGGGCACTTCAAAAACTGTTTTTCTACGGAAATTATATTTTCTCGCAGGCCACAAATTAGTTATCAACAATATGTACGTGTGTGAGCTGAAGCAATAAATTATTTTATCCGCGAATTTAGCTTAAACTCGATTTTTTTAGGAATATCTCGCAACAAAAACTATCTGTCGCTATAGGGCACTTCAAAAACTGTTTTTCTACGGTAATTATACTTTTACCCAGGTCACTAATTCGTTATCAACAATAAACACTTGTGTGAGCTGAAGCAATAAATTAATTTAGCCACCAATTTAGCATAAACTCTACTTTTTCAGGAATATCTCGCAACAAAAACTATCTGTCGCTATAGGGCACTTCAAAAACTGTTTCTCTACGGTAATTATAGTTTCTCGCAGGTCACAAAATAGTTATCAACAATATACATGTGTGTGAGCTGGAGCAATAAATTATTTTAGCCGCCAATTTAGCTTAAACTCGACTTTTTTAGGAATATCTCGCAACAAAAACTATCTGTCGCTATAGGGCACTTCAAAAACTGTTTTTCTACGGAAATTATACTTTCTCGCAGGTCACAAATTTTTATCAACAATATACACTTGTGTGAGCTGGAGCAATAAATTATTTTAGCTGCGCCTTTAGCATAAACTACTTTGTTACATCTCACAACAATAAACAAAGTTCTAATATTTAAAGCTAATTTATTGCTAATTTATTACTCATGTTTAAAATTTATTGCTCTTGCCGATTCGGAGGAAATTGATGTGAACCTTAAAGACAAGCTAGCTCACAACCAAAAATTAAAAAAAAAACCTGTCACAAGACAGAATACGATCTGTTATAATTTATTGCTCTATTTAAAAATTTATTGCTTGCAAATAATTATGGTTTTCGTTAAAAAAACTGCATACCACACTTCAAAAACTGTTTTTCTACGGTAATTATACTTTCTCGCAGGTCACAAAATAGTTATCAGCAATATACACGTATGTGAGCTGGAGCAATAAATTATTTTAGCCGCGCCTTTAGCATAAACTCTACTTTGTTACATCTCACAACAATAAACAAAGTTCTAATAGTTAAAGCTCATTTATTGCTAATTTATTACTCATGTTTAAAATTTATTGCTCTTGCCGATTCGGAGAAAATTGATGTGAACCTTAATGACAAGCTAGCTCACAACCAAAAATTAAAAAAAACCTGTCACAAGACAGAATACGATCTGTTATAATTTAGTGCTCTATTTAAAAATTTATTGCTTGCAAATAATCATAGTTTTCGTTAAAAAAACTGCATACCACACGTTTTAGCCTACTAAATGAATATCTGACTTCAAAAACTGCTTTTCTACGCAAATTATAATTTATCGCAGGTCATTATTAGTCTTCACGCGTGTGAGCTGCAGCAATAATTTATTTAAGGGGCGCATTTAGCTAAAACTCCAATTTTACAGGATTATCTCGCAACAAAAACTATCTGTCGCTATAGGGCACATCAAAAACTGTTGTTCTACGGAAATTATACTTTCTCGCAGGTCACAAATTAGTTATCAACATTATACACGTGTGTGAGCTGAAGCAATAAATTATTTTAGCCGCCAATTTAGCATAAACTCTACTTTTTACCTCTCGCTAAGAGAGGTATTGGATTCATGCTAAAAATCGCATATCCAGATTTTATTGAATAAGCACGTTTTAAGGTCCCTACAATCCGATTTTAACATTTTTACGATGATGTCTGTGTGTGGATGTATGTGTGTGTGTGTGTGTGTGTGTATGTATGTAGGATGTTGGAAGGACGGTTACTCAAAAACTATAAGACTTAAAATTTGTTTAACAACGTATTTCCCAATCGGACATTCATGGGAAGATCTGAAAAGGTTTTGGTAACAATTGGACAACCGGAAGTACAAGATTCTTGAAAAAAAATCTTCTAAATATTATTTTTTGAAAATTTTTCTTGATAATATTAAAGAAAAATAAATTCTCTTTCTGATACATTTAAATATTTTTATACATATTTTATAGATTTAGAGATAAAAGGAATATAATATATAAAATAATGTTGTAATTAATTTTACAACCGAAAGGATGCCATGAAAAATAGTTGCAAATTTAAATTATTTGTAACTGACAGATAAATATCAGTGTCAGAAATAATGAGTAATGAAAGAAAAATGTACTTGGAGAATCCCTTAATTCTTGATCTGTGACTATTATGGAGATGACAAGTCTAGGTTGAAGGACTTAAATTTGTTTCAAACATTATGGGACAATGTACACCAGTACTATAGACTAGAGTAACTTTGAATTGCGAAAAAGCTATCAAATTCTTCTCAAGTAAGTTGTAAATATTGACAAAATTACACATCGATATAAGAATAATCGGAGTGCAATCTATCCGTCACTTTATTAAAGGGAATTAGTGTTATTTAGATATAACATGTATGAAAAAATAAAATGTAAAAGAAGATATGTAAGAATAGATGCACAATCCATATATACATTTTAGACCGCCCAAAATTAATGTTTTTACTAGAAGAATATGAAGAGAAAGTAAACAACGTTGTTCGAATTGAAAATTGCTGTTACCAGCCTAATATTTATATATAGTACTCTACTTTGTAATTTATTGTAACATAATTTATGGTAAAATATCTTCATGTTGAGACATGCTATTATTGAATAACAAAGAAGTTTATACGTCATAGATTTATATGAATATATTATTTGTATTTATAAAAATATTCTTTGCTTTATGCATACAGCCAGGTAAAATATACGGCGAGAGGTTATGTGCTGGCCACATCAGATTTTTTAGGAATATCTCGCAACAAAAACTATCTGTCGCTACAGGGCAATTCAAAAACTGTTGTTCTACGGAACTTATACTTTCTCGCAGGTCACAAATTTGTTATCAACAATATACACGTGTGTAAGCTGACGCAATAAATTATTTGAGCCGCCAGTTTAGCTTAAACTCGACTTTTTTAAGAATATTTCGAACAAAAACTAACTGTCGTTATAGGGCACTTCAAAAACTGTTTTTCTACGGTTATACTTTCTCGCAGATCACAAATTAGTTATCAACAATATACACGTGTGTGATCTGAAGCAATAAATTATTTTATCCGCGAATTTAGCTTAACCTCGACCTTTTTAGGAATATCTCGCAACAAAAACTATTTGTCGCTATAGGGCACTTCAAAAACTGTTTTTCTACGGAAACTATACTTTCTCGCAGGTCACAAATTAGTTATCAACAATATACACGTGTGTGAGCTGGAGCAATAAATTATTTTAGACGCCAATTTAGTTTAAACTTAACTTTTTTATGAATATCTCGCAACAAAAATTACCTGTCGCTATAGGGCAGTTCAAAAATGTTTTTCTACAGAAATTTTACTTTCTCGCAGGTCACACATTAGTTATCAACAATATACACGTGTTTGAGCTGTAGTTATAAATTATTTTAGCCCCGAATTTAGCTTAAAGTCAACTTTTACAGAAATATCTCGCAACAAAAATTACCTGTCGCTATAGGGCAATTCAAAAATGTTTTTCTACGAAAATTATACTTTCTCGCTGGTCCCAAATTAGTTATCAACAATATACACATGTGTGAGCTGTAACAATAAATTATTTTAGCCGCCAATTTAGTTTAAACAACTTTTTTATGAATATCTCGCAACAAAAATTACCTGTCGCTATAGGGCAGTTCAAAGATGTTTTTCTACAGAAATTTTACTTTCTCGCAGGTCACACATTAGTTATCAACAATATACACGTGTGTGAGCTGGAGTTATAAATTATTTTAGCCCCGAATTTAGCTTAAACTCAACTTTTACAGAAATATCTCGCAACAAAAACTATCTGTCATTATAGGGCACTTCAAAAATGTTTTTCTACAGAAATTATACTTTCTCGCTGGTCCCAAATTAGTTATCAACAATATACACATGTGTGAGCTGCAACAATAAATTATTTTAGCCGCCAATTTAGATTAAACTCTAGTTTTTTAGGAATATCTCGAAACAAATACTACCTGTCGAGTTTAAGCTAAATAATTTATTGCTCGAGCTCACACACGTTAATATTGTTGATAACTAATTTGTGATCTGCGACAAAGTATAATTTCTGTAGAAAAAACATTTTTGAAGAGCCCTATAGCGACAGGTAGTTTTTGTTGCGAAATATTCCTAGAAAACTAGAGTTTAAGCTAAATTCGAGGCTAAAATAATTTATTGCTTCAGCTCACACACGTGTATATTGTTGATATCTAATGTGTGACCTGCGAAAAAGTATAATTTATGTTGAAAAACATTTTTGAAGTGCCCTATAGCGACAGGTAATTTTTGTTTCGAGATATTTCTGTAAAAGTCGAGTTTAAGCTAAATTCGGGGCTAAAATAATTTATAACTCTAGCTCACACACGTGTATATTGTTGATAACTAATGTGTGATCTGCTATAATGTTTAATTTCTGTAGAAAAACATTTTTGAACTGCCCTATAATGACAGGTAAGTTTTGTTGCGAGATATTTCTGTAAAAGTCGAGTTTTAGCTAAATTTGGGGCTAAAATAATTTATATCTCCAGCTCACACACGTGTATATTGTTGATAACTAATTTTTGATCTGCGAGAAAGTATAATTTCCGTAGAAAAACAATTTTTGGTTGTGAGCTAGCTTGTCTTTAAGGTTCACATCAATTTCCTCCGAATCGGCAAGAGCAATAAATTTTAAACATGAGTAATAAATTAGCAATAAATGAGCTTTAAATATTAGAACTTTGTTTATTGTTGTGAGATGTAACAAAGTAGGGTTTATGCTAAAGGCGCGGCTAAAATAATTTATTGCTCCAGCTCACACACGTGTATATTGTTGTTAACTAATTTGTGACCTGCGAGAAAGTATAATTACCGTAGAAAAACAGTTTTTGAAGTGCCCCATAACGACAGATATTTTTTGTTGCGACATATTCAGAAAAAAGTAGAGGTTATGCTAAATTGGCGGCTAAAATATTTTATTGCTTCAGCTCACACGCGTGTATATTGTTGATAACTAATTTGTGACCTGCGAGAAAGTATAATTTCCGTAGAAAAACAGTTTTTGGTTGTGAGCTAGCTTTAAGGTTCACATCATTTTCCTCCGAATCGGCAAGAGCAATAAATTTTAAACATGAGTAATAAATTAGCAATAAATGAGCTTTAAATATTAGAACTTTGTTTATTGTTGTGAGATGTAACAAAGTAGAGTTTATGCTAAAGGCGCGGCTAAAATAAGTTATTGATTCAGCTCACACACATGTATATTGTTGATAACTAATTTGTGACCTGCGAGAAAGTATAATTACCGTAGAAAATCAGTTTTTGAATTGCCTTATGGCGACAGATAGTTTTTGTTGCGAGATATTCCTAAAAAAGGTCGAGTTTAAGCTAAATTCGCGGAAAAAATAATTTATTGCTCCAGCTCACACACTTATATATTGTTGATAATATATTTGTGACCTACGAGAAAGTATAATTTCCGTAGAACAACAGTTTTTGAAGTGACCTATAGCGACAGAGAGTTTTTGTTACGAGATATTCCTAAAAAAGTAGAGTTTAGCTAAATAGGCGGCTAAAATAATTTATTGCTGCAGCTCACACGAGTAAATATTATTGAAGACCAATAATGAACTGCGATAAAGTATAATTTCCGTAGAAAAGCATTATTTGAAGTCAGATATTCATTTAGTAGGCTAAAACGTGTGGTATGCAGTTTGTTTAACGAAAACCTTGATTATTTGCAAGCAATAAATTTTTAAATAGAGCAATAAATTATAACAGATCGTATTCTGTCTTGTGATATGTTTTTTTTTTTAATTTTTGGTTGTGAGCTAGCTTGTCTTTAAGCTAGCTTGGCAAAACCAATAAATTTTAAACGTGAGTAATAAAGTAGCAATAAATGAGCTTTAAATATTAGAACTATGTTTATTGTTGTTAGATGTAACAAAGTAGAGTTTATGCTAAATTCGCGGCTAAAATAAATTATTGCTCCAGCTCACACACGTGTATATTGTTGATAACTAATTTGTAACCTGCGACAAAGTATAATTTTCGTAAAAAACAGTTTTTGAAGTGCCCTATAGCGACAGATAGTTTTTGTTGCGAGATATTCCTGAAAAAGTAGAGTTTAAGCTAAATTCGCGGCTAAAATAAATTATTGCTCCAGCTCACACACGTGTATATTGTTGATAATTAATTTGTAACCTGCGAGAAAGTATAATTTCCGCAGAAAAACAGTTTTTGAAGTGCCCTATAGCGACAGATAGTTTTTGTTGCGAGATATTCCTAAAAAAGTCGAGTTTAAGCTAAATTCGATTCGGCAAAAGCAATAAATTTTAAACATGAGTAATAAATTAGCAATGAATGAGCTTTAAATATTAGAACTGTGTTTATTGTTGTGAGATGTAACAAAGTAGAGTTTATGCTAAAGGCGCGGATAAAATAATTTATTCCTCCAGCTCACACACGTGTATATTGTTGATAACTAATTTGTGACCTGCGAGAAAGTATAATTTTCGTAGAAAAACAGTTTTTGAAGTGCCCTATAGCGACAGATAGTTTTTGTTGCGAGATATTCCTAAAAAAATCGAGTTTAAGCTAAATTCGCGGATAAAATAATTTATTGCTCCAGCTCACACACGTACATATTGTTGATAACTAATTTTTAACCTGCGAGAAAGTATAATTTCCGTAGAAAAACAGTTTTTGAAGTGCCTTATAGCGACAGATATTTTTTGTTGCGAGATATTCCTGAAAAAGTAGAGTTTATGCTAAATTGGTGGCTAAAATAATTTATTGATTCAGCTCACACACGTGTATATTGTTGATAACTAATTTGTGACCTGCGAGAAAGTATAATTTCCGTAGAACAACAGTTTTTGAAGTGCCTTATAGCGACAAATAGTTTTTGTTGCGAGATAATCCTGTAAAATTTTGGTTTTAGCTAAATTTGCCCCTTAAATAATTTATTGCTGCAGCTCACACGCGTAAATATTATTGAAGACTAATAATGACCTGCGATAAAGTATAATTTCCGTAGAAAAGCAGTTTTTGAAGTCGGATATTCATTTAGTAGGCTAAAACGTGTGGTATACAGTTTGTTTAACGTATACCTTGATTATTTGCAAACAATAAATTTTTAAATACATCAATAAATTCTAACAGATCGTATTCTGTCTTGTGACATGTTTTTTTTTTAATTTTTGGTTGTGAGCTTGCTTGTCTTTAAGCTAGCTCACATCAATTTTCTCCGAATCGGCAAAAGCAATAAATTTTAAACATGAGTAATAAATTAGCAATAAATGAGCTTTAAATATTAGTACTATGTTTATTGTTGTGAGATGAAAATGCTGAGCCAGCTTTATAGAGCTAACTTTATTTTGCTCCGAGATATTAAGAGGTTTAAAAAAACCATTTATTAATGGAATATATACTAGAATGAGTCGAGAATATGTGGACAAAATCTGAAGTCCCAATTATTATTATTATTTCGAATGGAATATAGCTTTTTGGGCTTTTGTGCGATAGTTTAACCATCTACAGTTAACTTAATAATAATGATTAGGACTTGTTGTGAGATGAAAATGCTGAGCCAGCTTTATAGAGCTAATAAAGTTCCAAAATGTGCCACGTTATTTAAATGGGAAAAAATCAAGTGCATTTAGGCACGGACAAATATTAAAATTAAGCGGAATCTTTGTCAGTATAATTTGTTTTTATTCATTTGGAACCATTTTAGGGGGTGGTCCAGTTAAAATTCAACTTGTCCCCTTTTAAGGTCCACCATAATGCATATACTATAAATAGTTTATTAATTCATATTATATACTTTCAAATCTTTTTTTTAATTTTTAAATTTGAATGTATGGTTTATTTTTATGAATAAAAGTCTATATTTGAAGGTATATTATTGATATTGTTATAAAACATAAGGAGCTATATGAAAATGAAATGTAGTCTTGAAGAACTTTTTCTGGTAATTAAAAAAATAATTACTTGTTTTTTTCAAGTAATTGAAAAATAACTACTTGATTTTTCAAGTACTTGAAATTTAACTACTTGACTTGACTTGATTTTCGGCTGCTATTACTTGACTTGAGATTAAAGTCAAGTAACTTGAATATCAAGTCAAGCCGTGAAACTCTATTAATATCTCATATTAAAAAAATCTGATGTGGCCAGCACAATACCTTCCGTCAATCCTGTGTATTATGTACAAATTCCATACATAAATTTTCTTGCAAAAGATTCTAAATTTCCAGTAATATTATTTCATGCAAATGGCACTTGACACTGACATTTTCTTGTTCTTTAGCTTTTCCCATTCGTTACGGGTCGCTAATTTTTATTTTTTTCTTCCATTCATTTGTTTTGCGGGTCATCCTCATGTCAAAATTTTTCATTCAAAATTTCATTTTTTGGTATTTTGATTCCTTTTCTCGGCAACTGAATTTCACACCCCTGATAATAAATAAACCACATGAAATAAGAAAATCATGCAATTTTGAATGAAAATTATGACATTTGTCAGTTATTAGCTGTCATTTTGACACGAATCCACATTCGTATCTGCTTGCCAAATTCAGTAAAGTCACGTCACTGCACGCGCCCTGCACATAAAAAATCCTATATTTCCAGTTAAATTACTTAATAAAACTATGCGAATTGCACTTGACACTAACATCTTCTTCTTTAGTTTTTCCCATTCGTTAGGGGATCGCAATTTTTTTTTCTTTTTCTACTAATTTTTGTTTTGCGTGTCGTCCTCATTCAGTTCCTTTTCTCTTCTTTCATCTTATATTTGGTCTTTCTGTGTTTCTTGCATCTTCTGTTATAAGCTATTCATTCTTCCAATATACTCATCTCTCCTCATGACATGTTCAAACCAATGTAATTTTCTCTCTTATATCTTTCTAGAAACATTCAACACTACAGTTATTTCCCTTACTCTTTCATACATTTACTATTTATTGATACTGACATCTGTCAATTTGAATTACCTGAATATATTAGCAGTTTCCATGGTTAAGTTAGCATAACTGGTTGAATTATAAAATTTATTATCTTTATAATTCTGTAATTCTACATATGTTGAATATGAAATATAAAATGCAATCAAATCGTATAGAGAATAATATATTCTTTAAGTTATAATAACATTTAACTGAGATTTTCAAGAAAAACTGTTAAAATCTTCAAATGAGGGTACTTCCGGTTGACCAATTATAACCAAAATCTAATCAAGTCTGCATATGGTTGTAAGGAAGAGGAATACGCAAGAATTGTAATTTTTGGAATTCTAGTATTGGAGATATCGTGCACGAAACGGCGGTCCACACACACACACACACACACACACACACACACATACATACACACGCACATACGAACACACACACACACACACACATACAGACATCATCGTAAAAATAGTAAAATCGTATTGTAAAGACCCTAAAACGTGCTTATTCAATGAAAACTCACCACCGAATTTTTTGACCAAAGACAATACCTTCCTTACCTATAGGTGACGGAAGGTAAAAAAAAAGTAATTTTATTCTACGCAAAGGCCGGTATAAAATTTGTCTAAATATTTTTTTCTAACTATTATAATAAATAAGATATGAGATATTTTCTAAATTAGCGAAAAATGAATTTTTGCCAGTAGCTCAAAAACAAAAGCAAAAATTTCTGTGGTGACTATTAAACTTTTCTTGAAAAGTTGACCATGGAATGTGTAAACGGTTTTGCTTTATCGTTTATATTACCCGAGATACATTAAAAAAAAAAACATCGCACATCAGACGCCCTGTACAACGGCCAGACTGGTATAATTATTTTACAAGATAAAAACAACACCAACGATTAATAACATTGAGCTAGTCTGGAAAAATTTCAGTTGCAGAGCATGCCCCTGGAGAAATTCCTTCAAATAAAATTCGAAGATTCCAGAATTATTTTAAGATCTTGATTAATTAGAGAAGCCCTGGAGATTTTTAATACCTTTATTAATTTTTTGTAAATTGTTACTATGGTTACTTGTTTGCTTTTGTTTTTATTATTTATACCTTTTTTACCCTGAATAAGGCAGCAGAATATGCTGCCGAAACTTTAGTTTGATTTAAAATAAACTAAAAAGTTTTATTACCTCTGGTCATTTGTTTCAAACAGAAAAAATGTAACAATTAATGAACCAGGAGGAGTAAAGATGAATGTTACAAAATGTGTTTTTTTTCAATAAGTACAGAATATCTCATTTTAGTTGTTTAAGGTATCTCGGGAAATATTAACGATAGAGCAAAATCGTTTGCACATTCCATAGTCAACTTTATAAGAGAAGTTTTGCTACGTGCTGTAACAACCTTAAGGGTTTTACTAAAAATAAGGCAAGTGTAACGCACCCTATTTCTACAGGAATGCGGCCACCAGCTTTTAGACAGTAGAGTCGGGAGTGAGTTAATGCAGTTTTCATATATACAATTAAAACAAACTAAACATTTGAACCATATAAAGGGCGTGGCGCTTTATTCTTAATCTGGTATACAACCTCGACAATACCAATACGGGGAGGGTGAGCAATAGTGTAGGTGTAAATCAACATCCAGTAAACAAATAAAGCTCCATTTGAACTTAAAATGTAGCATATATTAAATATTTGCTTCATACAGTGAAGTAGTAGTAGTAACGTAGTAGTGTGGTAGGGATATGGTCCCAAAAATGGCGTAACTAACTTCCGTTTGGGACACGGGGTGTCAATCATCCAACTCTACATAAAATCCTCCAACCAAATGTAATCCACAAAATAAGGACTCGAAATTCCCATCCATCAATACAAGTCCATACAATGCAATCACCATGAAATGGATTGCAATAATGTACAATAAAATAATAGTACAACCACTAAAATAAAAGCCTGAAAGGAGAACTCAATTAGCATTGCCAGTTGACAGGTCGACAAATACAACTTAAATGTTTTTTTTTTCCTAATTTATGAATTCACAATAATCAAAATACTGATACCAAACTACTATATAAATACTTCTACAACCGGGCTAAACATTATTATAAAATAAATATATATATACCAGAGGTGGTGAGTGGCTTGTAGTATATCAGTGATCAAAGTACAATAAATCCGGAACAACTGTCCGCGGGAATAATATTTCCCTCAGCTACGTTTCTCAATCAAATCCCCAAATAACGGGCACGTTAATATTCTTTCAACAATGCAAAGCCAACGAGTGAAAAATAATAACCACACTGAGAAGAAGCCACAGCTACGATCAACGATAGAATGGATAATTTCGCTCGACTCCACGAATCGGCTCAAACTTGCAACGCCCAGAAAAGTATAAAAAAATATAAGAATTAATAGACCTGACAACAGACGACCAGCAATACTAAAGAGTATCCATTATTGCTTACGACAATGGCAATAACTTATTTAACTAGGTTAAATTAAAACTAAAAATTCGAAATGCAAAAATAGAATGTAACAGTTTAATAGTAACCATAGGAATTTTCTATCTTCTTTTGTTTTTGAGCTACAGGCAAAAACTCGTTTTTCGCTAATTTCAAAAATATGTATCTCAATTATTATTTATTATGATAGAGAAAAATTGTTTAGACAAATTTTGTACCGGTTTTCGCTCAAAAGAAACGGGCATAATTAGAATTTTTGCAAATTTTATAGTTCTCGAGACAACACAAGTTTATATTTTTACTTCCTTGTACGTAAGTAAATGAAGTATTGTTTTCGAGAAAAATTTCGGTTTTCAGATTTCAGCGGAAATATCCATTTTGGTCATACCTGAATCCATTTTGACTAATTTCGTCGTGACGTCTGTACGTACGTACGTATCTCGCATAACTCAAAAACGGTAAGTCGTAGAAAGTTGAAATTTTATATTTAGGACTCCTATAACATCTAGTTATGCACCTCCCTTTCTGGTTATTACACAATTTCCAGAAGTGGCACTTTACATGAAGCCTATAATAGATTTTAATAAAAAAACTGTTTTAAAATATAATCCAAAACTTTTCAAATTTGGTATACAAGACTTTTATGTCAATCGAAATAACATAATAGATTTTGGTTAAAATAGGCTAACCGGAAGTGGTACATTATTTGAAGTTGTTAACAGTTTTTCTTGAATAAAATGATTTTATTTTGATTTTAGAAGTAAATGCTTCAAATAAAAGTTTTAGAGAATTAATTTCTGCGTCTAGCACATTAAGTATTATTAAATTAGCCCATTGTATAAGCGAGATATGTAAATTTAAAAATTATAAACTTTTTTGTTTTTGTAATAAAGCTTGCTATGGATTAGGACAAAAACAAAAAAATGTTCATGTCAAATTACGTTAAATACGTGCAATTTTATGATTCGTACAATAACAAATATTATATTTTTATTGTGAAATTAGTCATATTCATTGTTGTAATAAAATATTTCTTTGTTGTAATCAAAACCCTCTTTAAAAAGAACCGGGTTAGATTATGGTCGCTATATATCTTACTGTTTTGAAATTAAAATTAATATTTTGTAATTTATTTATTAAAAAAATATGTATAGTTCAATAATCGTACAAGGAAGTCATGTGGTGTCCACATCAGATTTTTTTAAATGGGATCCTATATGTTGAAAATTGTCTCATTTTTTATTTATTTTATAAGCTTTTCAATTATATATAACAAATCTACTTTATTTTCATAACTCGTGTAATACTATAACTTTTTATTTTTGTGGATAAAATTAATGTTTTTTACCATTGTCGTGTTTTGCGCATATTAAAAAAAATCATTATAAATCATGCAAAATTAGAATAAGCCACAATTTACGTCGCGGTGATATGTAACAGCGTATGGAGTTTTAACATGAGGTTTGTTCATAGAACGGTTTGAAACCGTCAGCAACCGTCAGAGGCATGCGCAGTTACATAAAAGCGTTCGCAGAGTCACAAATTTCCAACTCTAATTATTAGTTCAATGTTCATAGAAACTTTCTGACTGGTTGCTGATCGGTTGCCAACTATCAGAATAATTTCCAACTCGGGAGGAAATTTTAAATTTGAGGCATGCGCACTTACACTGTTTTGACAAGACATTTGTATTTGTTTTGATTACAGGTTTTGATTTCATTTAATGTTTGGTTATATACTTACATACAAAATAAATTAGTGAAATAAATATTTTACGGTAAGTAAATAATTGTAAATTAATGTAATAAAATAATAAAAGACTGACTCACTGACAAGTGTCACTACAGTGATCGATAATATCGATATATTTACTACCAAAATTAAGCAGAGACATTTATTATTCATTTTAAAAAGTTAAGTGACATAATGCTGTTCACAGAAGAATTCAAACAGTTTGATTTGCAACCAGTTTGAAACCACGCATGCGCACTCAAACTCAAACTCCAACCGTTGGAAATATGTTCTATGAACAAACCTATGGTTTATAAACAAATATGAAGAAAATGAAAATTTCCACTTAAACATAATGTGGTCAAATGAAGTTCGCATTACTAGCGCCGGAATATTTAATGGAAATAACGAGCATTTTTTGTGCGACACAAATAATCACCAAACTTTTACTTTGGAAAAGCAAGGAAGATATGGCTTTAATATATGGTGTAGTTTAATAGATAATAGAATTGTAGGACCATATTTTTATAATGAAAACTTAAATACTTTTAAGTAATTAGATATTTTACAACAGAATTTGGAAGAATACTTAGCCGAAATGCCATTACAACGTACCCTTCAAATCTATTTTCAACAAGATGGAGCTCCAGCAAATACTGCGGACATCATTAGAAATTATTTAAATAATTTAGTAGGAAATAATTGGTTAGAGACCATGGACCTACACACTGGCCTCCAAGATCTTCTGATTTGTCACTACTAGATTTTTTGTGGGGACATTTAAAAGGAATGATTTACAAAGAAAATTTTGACAATGTTGACGAGCTAAAAAGTTTAGTAAGAACAGCATTCTGGAAAATAACTTTATTTCAAATAGGGTAACTGTGCCGGTTGTCCGCCATTTAAGGTCGCCGTCGAATACAGTCCAATCGTAATTCCGTTCGTTTGATTGAAGGAATTTATTAAAACAAATGCAGTTTTGTTTATTATTATTTAAGAAATGTAAATCTAATGGTTGAACTTATATTCAATTTTTTATTAACAATAATTATATTGTTTATAACATTAAATCACGTAATAAAAGAAAAAATGGGTTCAAAGTATGTTCGTCATATGCAGATAATTTTTTTTATAATGAATAATGAAAAAAAATATTTAATACAATAAGTAATTGTTATAAACGAATGGAATTACGATATTGCCCTATACTGTAATGTAAATTTAGTGCAGCGTTTTGTCGGAGCACACTACTGTAGCTCTGCCGTCGTTCTCTCTACACCGCGCTCGCCACTACCCCTCCTCAGGTCATACCCACAAGCTATAGACAGGAGAGGAAACGATTTCGCATGAAATCTTGTTGGCTCGGTCCGATTAGAGGCTAGCATCATTTTTGAAATTTTATGCGCTATGTTTATATACTGTTATTATAAAATGGTTAAAACTAAAAATTCAAAACAAAAAAGCATTCAAAATCAAAGAAACGAACGGCGACTGCTTTAAAGAGGCGAAAAAATGCTCTTCTTCAACTAAAGAACTTGCAAACAAATATAAATTTGGCCAAAAAAGCAACTAGAAGAATTTTGTTGGATTCGTATGACGTTTCCAATCAAATGCAACAAAATTCTGAAGTAAAAATTAGTTTGGAAGATGGCACACATAATTCAGATGGTGCCCAAAAAATGTATACGAAAGGTTTGTTAATACTCCTTTTGTAAATGTTTATGAATATAGTGTATATAATGTAGGGTTGGCAGATATGTACCAATAAAATGTTCTAAATGTTGACCAATTATAACCAAAATCTAATCAGCTCTTCATATGGATATAAATAAAAGGAATACGAAATAATTATAATTTTTAGAATTGTAGTGTTCGTGTTATCGTCACACACACACGCGCGCACGCACTCACATACACACACATACACACGCACACATCATCGTAAAAAAATGCTAAAATCGTACTCTACGGACGGAAGGTGAAAACTACTCTGATATATTACGGTTCTAATAAATAATTTATTTTTAATATAAAAAAATATAAATTATGTATTGAAAGTGATCCTAATCCTACGAGTGAATTTGCTTTTGAGAAAACCATAAGAGGTAATAGAATTGTGCAATTAGGATATGTTCTAAAATGGGCCATGAAATTACATTTGGATCACTCTAAAATTTGCTCTATGGGTCACATATCCGAAACCTGCAGAGGATTAGGTCTAGTAAGCCAAACATGCTTCAAATGTTCAATGATGATATTGAAATTTCTAAATACAAGATCCAAATAAATAAAAATCAGAAATAAATATTGGTTGCGTATGGGGCAATATAGCAACTGGTAGTACATATTCGCACAAAGAAGAATTGCATGAACATTAAATCTCAGAATAAGGATACATTTTACAAAATTGAACATGATCTTGAAAAGGTATATCCACCTTCTAATATATTTACTAATAACTTTATTTAGCTGATTAATAAAAAAATATCTCGGTAACATAAACTTCTGTAACATAATATGTTACTATCATAACATTGCTTTCATAAACGATATTTTATAAGCTGTGCCTAGCCTCCCTGTATCGGTATTAATCCCGGTTTTCTAATTATGTCGTAGCCAGATTGTAAAATTAGCCAAATTATAAAACACCTAGGCATTTCACAATATGGATAGACGTTTTAATAAACGAAGAATAGCTTTCATAAAAGCTAAGTGCACCCGACTAGCCAGATTGTAAATCATTGTAGTCAACGAATATTTGACAATGTGGCGGTACTTTACAATCTCACCACTTTTTATTTAGAATGCATGTTACCGGAAATCATGAACAGGAAAATTTCAAATAGGTTAATCGGCAAAAGAGAAATAAGTCACTTGAGGGAATTAGATTTAGAATAAATACAGAATAAAATTATCTATCGTTCTAAGTAAAAGTATATGTTCCCATTTAAAAAAATATATGTACTTCAACTTGAAAAACTATTTTCTTTTATATAAGTAGATGTCATTTTTGGCTCCTACAACTTTATTATTTACATATATGCTTTGCTCTTTAAAAAATTTGCACAAAATACCATAGTAAATACAGCAAAAAAAAATTATGTTGCAAAATTTTATAGTCAGTCATATGGCATAATTTTCTGGGGCTGCTCTCCCAATGCCGTTCGCATTTTTATAATACAGAAACGAGCTATTAGAAATATTTATAACCTTAGCTACAGAAGTACCTGTAAACATAGTTTTATAAAAGAAAAGTTTCTTTCTCTGCCATGTTTGTATATTTTAAATGTCATTTTATTTATTAGAAAAAATAAAAATCAAATTTTAAAATATAAGAATTGTCATAGTTATAATACTAGAGATAAAGAGAATTTAGTGCTTCCAAAACAAGTTAAATTTAACTCTAAATATTCCTTTTGTAATAGGAATCAAATTATATAACCATTTACCAAAACATATAAAGAACATTGATTCTTTTAATTTATTAAAAAGGAATCTAAAATATTTATTAATTGATAAATGTTACTACATTAATGAATATTATAGGGATAATTTCAAGTAGGTATTTTGTTCATTGAAATATCATGAACACTATATTTGTGACATGTATGTATTTTTGACATTCCATATACCGATGCAATTTTGGTCTTATTGAAGAATAAATTATTATTATTATTATTATAGAATTATTTTTTAACTTGAATAATAGAGAAATTATGGGGAGCCGCGTTTTTTTCTAGATATGTTCTTTATGTACTCATAGTATAAATATAAACCCTAATTATATTTATAAAAATACAATTTTTCTTGAAACCAAAATTAAATACTTTTAGTTCTTGAAGTATGAAAGAATAAAAATACTGTAGTACAGAGATATTTCCCGGCCAGTACGTACTAAACTAGCCTGCAAGCGAGGTATTATCGTTTGCGCTAGCCGTAATTTTTATATCTTGCTCTTTGAGATTTTGGCGCCTCTCCTTGCGATTGTAGCGCTAGAGATCCGCAGCGGATGAGTTTGTCAAGCCCAATTCGACGGCGACCTTAAGGCAGTTTCTAATTTTACTTCACTGTTTCCTAAATGAGTTACTAAAATTTTGAGTGTTACATACTATCACTGAAATGACTGAAAATTAATGTTTTGAAAAAATATGTAGCATAACGCTATTAAAGATATTAACTAATGAATAAAAATATTTTTTTATAAAAGTGTCTTTTCCTGTTTTCTGCCCCACTGCGCTCATTACCGGCCGGACTTAATCTGATTTTTATCCGGACGACCGGACAAACCCGGATACTCGGCCAATTTCACGTAAAAAGCTCATTAAGGATGTTTTTAGGCAAGGTAGACAAAGTAAAATAATCATAATTTACAAAAAAATAGTAAATTGATTATAAAAATATACAAAATAAAACATGTCTTTTGGTAAAAAATTAAAGAGATATTCTCTTTGTAACAGACGAAATTTATTTATTTGCATAAATCACATATATATATATATATATATATATATATATATATATATGTATATATATATATATATATATATATATATATATATATATATATATATATATATATATATATATTGTTTTGTGGCGGCTACGTCATACGTTAAATAAAGAAAAACTGTGCATTTCAAATGATACCAATTGGGACAGTTGTCGCAACCGATATTTTTTTCCAGATCATCCTCCGTGTCACTGATGAGATCCTCATCACCCATTGCACATTTTACTTTTTCTTTTTCAAGTGTAGCAATAGTGTCATCCTTGTTCATCGGTGGTTTTTCTTTGGTTCTTTTTTCTGGCTTTCTTTTTCTGCTTTTGGTTACCATTTGATTATGGGTTTTTTTGGCTTCTCTTTGCTCTTTCCTTCATTTTATTTTCTTAATCTTTTCATTTTTTCTTGTTCTTTTTTCAAATAGTAAGATCGCCATGTTTGTGACGATATTGCACTGGGGAGTTTTGCTCTTAATGTTCTATTAGCAGATTTTTTCACAGCCTCCGGAAAATGTAAATGGGACTCGAAGGGATCTACATTTATTTCTGATATTCCACTAGATCAGTGCTGTTCTTCACCTGTTATTCTATCTTCACTTTTTCCATCGTCTTCGATTGCAACTGTATCTTCACTTGGCTCTTCAAATCTGTTTTCGTCTTTTTCTTCAATTCTCTCCTATTTACTGGCTCATTACTAATTTCTTTTTCTGTTTCTCTTTCCTCTTCAACATTTTGTAATGACAGTAAACATGTTTCCTCTACTTTTTCATTTATATCATTCTTTTCTGATTATTTTGTTGTTTCGCAACTAATATGAATTTCTTGGTTTGGTAGTAATGAGTTCTGTGAAGTTTCTTCCTGAATATTATTCTCTAGTTCAAGCAAATCTAGAGATTCTGGATCACGGAAGACAACATTCTGCTTAGGAAAAATTAAGTCGCCTAAGGGAAGAATGGTGCCAACTGCAATATCTTGGTGTTTTGGTCGTAAGTCATTTATTTCATTATAAATCACTTGAACATTAAAGCCATAAGTATACAGTTTTGACTCAATTTTCTGGATAATTTTTTTGTAACATCTATTTCTTTTAAAGTTATGTCGCTGGTATCAGTAGATTCATTTAATTCGAGATCACGTCTCTGTGATTGATTTTCGAAAATGTTTTTTATACATTTTGAATAATCCACGTTATCCGGATTTAATGGAAAAAGACCGCATTTGCGAAATCCATTTTTTGTGATATTAGTCCCTTGCAATGTTTCTTCAAATAGAGTACAGAAATTCAGCTTAGTTACAGAAAGATTAATATTCTCTGGTCGGTTGAGCCATCTCCTAACTGTTGATTTCCATTCCTGTTTCAAGGGTTTGAAGACGCTTACATCTGCAGGTTGAAGTATATGCGTTGTATTTAGTGGAAGTGCATACAAAATTATTCCATTGGCATGACAAAATTCGCTCAGTGGAAGTGACATGTGACTCCTGTGGCCATCAATAAATACAATAATGGGTTTTGGAATTATTTCTTCCAAAATCCATTTATTAAAATCTTTTGAAATGTATTCATAAAACGCGTCTGCCGTCATCCATCCTTTATCTGATTTCCCCAAAATCCATTTGGGTGGCATGTTTTCAACTAACGCTCGGGGAGGTCGAACGTATGAGAAAACTACAAAGGGTGGGCACACTTTCCCATAAGCATTAAATATTAAAAATACTGTTAAGTTCTCCTTCTCTTTTCCACTTGAAATAACATACAAATTTTTCCATCCCTTCGGAGCTAGAACTTCCCCCGTTTTCGGACAACATGAAAACCCTGATTCATCCCCATTAAATATTCTTCTGGGATCTTCCATAACATCCATTAAATTACTACTTTGCAGAAAAACCTGCAGTTCCTTGAATCACTTTCTAACTGATTCCTCCGTGATTAAAGCTCGAGCTCTATTAACGACTTCACCTTCCCTGAGTGAAATTTCTGGATGTCGCTTAAGGAAGTTTAGGTACCACTTTTGGCCCGGTTGTTCGTTTTTGAATAAGTGAAGTTTTCCAGAGGCCCTTGCTATCTTAGTAACCGTGTCAATAAGTTCACTTTTCTTGATGGGAAAACCACATTTTGCGATATCGAGTAACCATTTTGCAATTTTCTCCTCTCCTTCTCTTGTCAAAATATTTTCTGAAACTTTTCCTTTTAATCTGTCTTGTATTGTTGTTCGGGGTACACCAAATTGACGGCTTGCTTCCCTGATACTAATTCTGTTTTCCCTTACTTCATAGAGCGCCATTTTAATGGCATCGTCTGAATAAGAGAAGAATTTTCTCTTATTTATTCCTTTTAAAGATTGTTTCTTCATTTTCTCTTTTTTCTTTCTACCAGCCATCTAAAAATGCGAACGAAAAAGTAAACTACAATTTAAATAAATATGTGGCCGAAAAGAACCTCTTTATCGGCCACCTAGATTACATGTATTTTAAATGGGTGGACGAAAACCAATCCTATCCTTCCTATTTTCGGCCACTTATTTATATTCTATTCATATTTCCCGCATCTTTACGAAATAAGTGGCCGAAAACTGGCCCTTGCTTTCTTTATAGGCTGAGGAAGTATGCTTTAGAGTGAGAAAGTTCTATGTAAAATGGTAACAACAAAAAGAGACAGCATTACTTGACAAAATGTAACCAATTTTCGGCCACGTAACCATCGAAATATCTTGACCGAAAACAATATTTTTTCACAATGAAACTACGGCTAAACATATATACTTATACTAAATGTCATTTAAAAATAAGTGGTCTAATGGGAAATAATTTACTTACTATTTTCTCACAGGGTCCTCACTAATCTTTTTGCTTTGGTTCACAACACAACATAGTGTGACACTAGTGGCCATTTTATGAAAATGAATTTTAGTTCCAAATTCGGCCACAGATGCACCAAAATCGGTGTAGACGTAGTAAACAGTGGCCGGAAAGGGGAATAGCTTTTGTTTATTAAAAATATTAAAGCAAAACACTATTTCATGAATATTAAGACAGAAATAGCCGACAAAAGGTGATGGTCGGCTAATCGGCATACACATGAATTCTAGGAGAGCAGTTATGAAGAGATGCAGATGATGCATTCAAAATAACAGAGCACAATTTGAGCATTTTCTGTAAAAATGCATTGGAAATTTTTGTAATATATCAATTCTTTTCAGAACTAAAAATATTTAAAAAAGGATTTTAATTTCTGAGATGTTTAAGAATATAAATCATTGTTGCAATCAATGTTTTGATTTCTACAAACGAGTTTATAATTCTTATTGTAAAATGTTTGAGAAAGAATTTTAACTTCATTTGTATAACGTAAATCATTGTTGCAATCAATATTTAATTTCTTGTAATCCGCGCACCCCGTCATATAATCAAAGTTTTGATTTCTACAATCAAATTTATTATTTTTGTATTCATTTGAAATAGATATACATACATATTTCATTGAAAATGAAAAATAATAATCTATCGCTACAATTAATAAAACAGGATATAATGCAATATACTCTACCTAAAATAACAATAAACACTGAGAAAAAAGTCAAAATACAAGAATCAAAGAAAAACTATTTTACAGCAATGATACGCTTATGGAAGTTAAATAAATTTGCTCCGTTGTTGAAGGTTTGACGTTGGTACACATACACATCGCCATCTCTACGTAATGAAATATCCCAATAGGCGTCCTTCAATATTGAATTTTTGTCGAAGCGTCTTTCAATATACTTGAGTACTTGAGCCTTAATGCTTGTTCGAACGACTCTCCCAATATAATTTCACAGTTTTTGGTAGCTCAACCACGAATCTACCATTTGAATCTCTTCTATGTGTTTGTGGAATGGGTTTCGCAATACTCTTGCCGTTCGTATTTTTCTTTCTGATTATGGAGTTCTTCCACCTTCTAAAATTGCTCTAGTTGGCCACGTAAATCTTGATTTGCTAATAAATGACAAGTAGAATTAGATGTCTTCTCCACTGCGATGTCCAATTCACCTGCAATAATCCACCCTAGCGTAGTACTTTGAAATGTTGGTTGCCCCTTGTTGTTAATGCAGTCTCCACTCTTCAAAATCTTCCAGAAGAGTACTGCCCCTATCAGCATATTTATAGGTCCCGGAGTATCAAAATTTGGATCGACAAGTTCAATTCCCTGTGAAACGAACAGCTGTTTTCTATCTATGTTCACCTGTGATAGATTTTGTGTGTGATATTTGGAATCAGAAGGAACCCTTGTTGAACGATAAAGCGTGAAATTGTTGACTTCAATGTAACCTGTATCGATTTTTGAATATTGAATGTAAATTGATTTACTCCACTAATTGGAAGTCTTACTGATTTATGCTTTAGTTGCAACCTGTTTGCGTACTCTTAGGTTAATATGTTTATTTTTGACCCGGGGTCCAAAAACGCTTTACAAAGGTGCCGATTTCCGTCCTTATCACTTAAAAAGACTTTGGCAAAGAATACGATTAGTATGTTTTGGTGTATTGAGTTGTTCTTGTTGATTTTCATTCGACGGTATTGAATCCGACTTTGTGAGTTAGGTTTATCTTGACCCCTATGTAATATTTTTTTCAAGTCATTTCAAAAAACAATCACATTTGAACAGAACATGATATTTTGAACAGAGGATACATTCTGGAATACTATCTTTGGATGTATCTTTTTTATAGCTTAAGAGACTAGAGGAATCTTGTTCAGATTTCCCACGTTCTGTAGTTTCTAACATTAGCCACCTTCTTTTCCAGAAACTTGAGGAAAGTGTTCAATTCTGCTTGTTTCTGTTGATCATCATCAAAGTTTACTTCTTTTTCCTATTCTTCTCTAGTGACTTTATCTAGCTTGTTCAAAATGAAATATATAATGATAATATCCCAATTGTCTGTTTGTTCATCTAGTGTTTCCAATGAACGTAGATGAGTTCTGGTTGAATCAACAATACTTTTAATGTTGTTTGGATTTGCTTTTGCTATTATTGGAAGATCAAACAAACCTTTCACGTGTGTATTCATGATAATCCTGTTATTAGCGTATCTCTCTTCCAATAACTTCCATGCTGCATTATAATTATCGGCTGTAGTTTCGAGTGCAGAGATAATTCTCAATGCGTCATCTTTCAGCAAACCCTTAAGAATCTGGAAATTTTGAATTTCCGGTATATGCGTTTGATCGTGTACGGCTTTACCATAAGAATTTTTAAATGACAACCATTGTCCATAATTACATGAGAAACGCTGAATTGTGAGTGGGAGTAGTTTAACCTTCAAACTTGTAGTCTGTTGTGCTGCTTGGACATTGACTTGACTTGTATTTGCCTCACTTGTATTTACTTAATTTGTATCCGCTTCTGTGGCTGGAAATTATTTTCGTGCCTTTCTGATATACTCAATCAAGTTTTTCGTATTCTTTCATTTATACGACGCGTTCCTTAAGGATTTTGTCATCATCAATTAAGCATCAATTTCTTTGCTCAAATCCTGATATTTCCGCCAAACTTCATGTATGCGCTCATATATTTCTTTAAAATTCTAAATAATTTCCTACATACGTCTGTATGAAATTGAAAAAAATTAAGTTGTCTTTCGACGGCTTCTCTTTTCTTACTCAAGGTCATTGATTCCTCCGCCGTTATTGCCAATTTTAACCGAACAATATAAATGAATAATATTCAACCAAATATCTTAATGAATTACAAATGCGGCAACAATACAAATTTGATAATACTATAACTAGTAAGCACATGCACTCGTTTTCTAAATAATGTTTCATACGTTTGTTTACGTGACTTGATTTTTTCAATGTTAATATGCAAAACGATAATATATGATTTTGTAGAAATACAATGAACAATCGATTAAATTCAATTTATTTCAAATTGCTTTGTTGAGGTTAGAATTAACCCCACTTCGATAGAAAAGATTGAGGTTACTTAGCTGCTTCAAAATGTCCCCAGATGCTGAGATTGCACTTCCTCGAAAACAATCTCGTTGCCAAATTTGTGGGATGATGTCTGACGAAACTCAGCTGCTTGCTTGGGTCCGAATTCTGACTGTGTACCTTGTTGTTGAGACGCCGCTCTGTGATGGTTAACTCTTTTCACTTAATCCGGCTCGAAGGACCAAATGTTGGCGTTATGCACAATAAAACAACTACTGGTTCAAAATTGGATAATGGTCTGCATTTTATGAAAATTGATTAATCAAATTGATATTGTATATACACAATACATTAATTCAACGTGTCAACTCACTCATTTTTCTCTTCCGTTGTGTCACCGCTATCTAGCGGCGTAAAGTACAATTCAGCGCGAAATTCAAACATAACTTAAACATATACTATCAACATTTTAATGCATGATTATATTTATTTATTGTTTCGTGTGTAACTGGCATTAAAATAAAATAAAAAAATCATTAATACCTCGTTTAACGCTCAGAATACTAAGCCATAGCTTTAAAGAAGCAGTGTTAAACGGGATCACATTAACATATTATGTAAGTTAGTTGTAACGAATCAAGGAAAAAAATCTGATGTGGCCAACACAAAACCTCCCGCCATTTAAATATTATTAATTTAAATACATAATATACCTATGGGGTCTCATGGCCGCGTGCCTGAGTGTCTGGTGGAGAATCTGGGGAACCGGATTGAATTCCTACTATCAAATATTTCAAATTTTAAATGGCACATAACTAACCCATGTGATACTCTCCACGCAAAAAATGAGTACCCGTGAGGTGACGCATGGTAAACGCCCGCACGATACAAATATGTCATCATCATTACCGAAATCTGTGTATAATCTTTGTATTAGCACATCCAGCAATGGGTAATATGCTGTGATAATATATTTATTTTATTATTTAAATACATACCTGCATATTTACTAATACTAGAAATTATGTATGTTAAGTTCCTTTCCATTGAACTATTGTTCTATTCACAATTTTTGTTTTAAAACATTATTATTAATTTGAAATTATGTATATTAAGTTCCTTTGCATGTAACTCTTGTTGTATTTACAATTTTCTTTTGAAAATATTAGTGTTATTAATTTGAAATGATTATTTTTTTGACAGTGACATTTTTTGTCAATTACATATATTTTAGCTGAACTGTGTAACCAGGGAGTTGTGTTTATAGCATAAGCTCCAAGATATAATTTTTATATCATTTTATAAATTTATCCATAAAATATATAGAAAAAGTATTAATGCTAACCTGTAGAAAATGGAATAATCTTTAATTTTTATAATAACAAATTCCGAAAAAATAACATTTAACGGTATGTTTTGAAGAAAACTATTTTGAGCTTCATGTAAACTTCCATTTCCAGTTACCCGATTGACACCAAAATCTAATGGCTTCTTTCCATATTAGAATAAGGTAGAAATACAAGATTTCAAAATTTTCTGAACGATAGTATTTGAATTAGAGCGTAAAGAGGATCCACATACACACACACATACACACACACACACACACACACACATACATACATACATACATACATACATACATACATACATATATACATACATACATACACACAGACATCATCGTGAAAATGTTAAAAATGGATTCTAGGGACCGTAAAATGTGGTCATTTACCAAAATCTTGATATGCGATTTTTAGCACGATCCCTATATCTCCCTTACCAAGGGTTGCGGGAGATTAAAATATATTACGTGTATTGCGTTAGAAATATTTTTTTTTTTTAAATACTGTTAAAACAGTTAATATGTTTGTGATATAGTGAGTATATTACAATATAGAGTTTTTTTTTTGTAACAGAAGATGGAGATGAAAGGTAATATACCGACCATATCAGATTTTGTTTAAAACAAAATACTAAACATTTTGCAAACCTAAAGGCGCGTATTCATCTGAGCACGAACGGGAACGAGGCAAAGCGAGGCCGAACGAGCATACGTATGTGTACGTATTATCGAGGCGCGGCAAATAGCACTCGGTTGTGCGACGCATAGTCCGAGGCAGCTCGAATGCCATCCGATGGAAGTCGGTACTTCAAAGAAAAATTTGAATAGATGTAGACGGTAATTCCTCGTTTCAGCTGCCTCGCCTCGCTTCTTGCCAGTTTCAGTCAGTGGACTGTTTAATGAAATAGAAATAAACGTTTTGTTCGCATAGTCGGATCGCTGCCTCGTACGCTGCCTCGACAGACTTCGTTCGGTCGCGTATTCTACCAAACAAATTTACAAACGAGGCATTCGTTCGGCCTCGCCTTGCCTCGTTCCTGTTCGTGCTCAAATGAATACGCGCCTTAAGACGTATGAGTTAATAGTTATGTAAGTATTAAGGACAGTAAATGCTTCGTACCGGTTGAGGATGATTTAGGATATCGAGACTATGTTCAGATCTCCAATAAATCCGATACCGGTAGAAAAACACTTACTGACTGCAATGGTCATACTTTTTTGCACGATCGACGCAGAAAATAAAAAAAAATAAGATTTGAAAATTATTTAAAGAACTTTAGTTGTCATTGTTAAACAAATAAAATAAATACATATATCATCACGGCATATTATCCATTGCTGGGTGTGCCAATCGGCTTTGTACACATAATAACAGTAATGATGAAATATATGTACCATGCGGGCGCTTACCAGGCGTCACCTCACAGGTACTCAATGCTGGTGTGGAGTGCACCACAGTACCATTAAAATTCGAAGTAATTTTTGGCGTCGGTCGAGATCTAACCTGGGTCCCCAGTTTCGCAACCAGACAGGCACATGGCCACAAGACCCCTTGGTTTTTAAAGTAAGCTTGATCGTTGTTTTTACTTACTTATCGCATTACCTCCTGATCGTTAATAATCACAATTGCTTACTAATCACTAATTTATAAATAAAATCAATTGTCTTGGAAACCTTACCGGTAAACATTAAAAAAGACTCGATCGTGCAGAAAATATTTTAATGCATGCTTATCTATACAATTTTATATTCATTTCAATTTTTTTTATCAAGACCGGTTTTCTGTTATCTCAAAACAAAATCTGTTTGTAAATACAATTTTGTTATTCTTATTATGCGCCAAGAATATCAATTTTTCAATTAATATTCTAAACAAGAAATATATGAAATAAATAAATAGATAAATCTTATGTTACTTCTGGGTTATCCTTGACTTAGTTTATATTACACTAAATAATATTACGCAGGAAAATGTTGCAAATGGGCGCAACCAAACCATGGCCCGACGCTATGCAAGTTTTAACTGGGCAACAGAAAATGGACGCCAGTGCTATTATAAATAGTATACTTCGCTCCTCTCAAAGAATGATTAGAAAAGGAGAATAAGTAAAATGGAGCGACCATTGGATGGGGAAATCAATGAAATATGAAATTAAAATACATTATTATGTTGTTATTTGAAATGTATTAAAAATAAATAATGATGTACATTTAATAAAGTACTACTTAAAATTGACTTAATATGTATGTATATATTCCCATCGGAGTTGCGAATGAAATTTCATTTTCCTTAGAAAAGTAGAGCACTTTCGCATACTTGGTTTTCAATTTGAATCGCAGATTGCTTGGGAAATGCTTTGTCAATTAATTACTTTTTTTCTTTTTCTCAATTTTAAATATCATTAAATTGATGATTCTGATTTAATAATTGAAATCTTCAATAATCTAATTAACAAATCATGAAGTTTTCATTTAGTTTTCTTCGACAATTCGCGCAAGCATTTTGTGTGAGTAGTATGACCACGTTTTAAGGTCCCTAGAATCTATTTTTTAATATTTTCACGATGATGTCTGTGTGTATGTATGTACTGTGTTGGTCACATCAGATTTTTTTTAAGGTATCTCGGAAAATATTAACGATAGAGCAAAACCGTTTATACATTCTTCTTCTTTTATTTTGAGCTACAGGCAAAAACTCATTTTTCGTTAATATCTCATATTAGTTTGTGATATCTCAAAAATAAAGTTTTCAAAAAGTAATTTTATTCTACGCAAAAGATCGGTATAAAATTTGTCTAAATATTTTTTCTATTATAATAAATAAGATATGAGATGTTTTCTAAATTAGCGAAAAATGAATTTTTGCCAGTAGCTAAAAGACAAAAGATCAAAAATTCCTGGGGTGACTATTAAACTTTTCTCGAAAAGTTGTGTAAACGGTTTTGCTTTATCGTTTATATTACCCAAGATACATTAAAAAAACATCGCAAATGAGACATCGGCCAGACTGGTAGAATTATTCTACAAGATAAAATTAACACCAACGATTAATAACATTGAGATGGACTGGAAAATTGTCAGTTGCAGATCATGCCCCTGGAGAAATTCCATCAAATAAAATTCGAAGATTCCAGAATTATTTTAAGATCTTAACAACAGAATAATTAGAGAACCCCGGGAGATTTTTAACACCAAGAATAATAATCTCAAACATTATGACGGTTTAGAACTTAATCGATCATGGGTTCTTATATTAAATTTTTATAAATTGTTGCTTCTTTGCTTTGGTTTTATTATTTACATATGCTTTTACCCTGAATTTGTTTTTGAACTAGACAAAAACTCGGTTTTCGCTAATTTCGAAAATATCTCATATCTTATTTAATATGATAGAGAAAAATTGTTTAGACAAATTTTGTATTAGTTTTTGCGCAGAATAAATTGGCGTAATTAGAATTCTGAATTTTATAGTTCTCGAGATACAGCACAAACTTTTTTTTTTAAATGGGATTTTATGTTGAAAACACTCTCATCTTTTTACTTATTTTATAAGCTTTTCAATGATATATAAAAAGTCTACTTTATTTTCATAACTCGTGAAATACTATAACTTTTCCTCTTTTTGTGGATAAAATTAATGTTTATTACCATTCAAAAGTTGCCTATGAAATTAAAAGTTGAACAAAAGAAATGTGAAATATACAAACAACAAATTTGAAGTAAAACACATTTTATTGTCATTGTTATTTGATCTGTAACTGTATTTGTTAACATTATTATAATCATGGTAAAATATTCTATTCAAGAAAAATACGATATGATAATTACTTACATATAGTGTGGCAAAAATTCAGAAGAAGCGAGTGATTCGTATTATAATAAATTCATGAAAAGACGACAACCACATCCAACAATTTTTGAGAGCTTGGGCAGAAATTTACAGCTTTATGGGTCCTTAACAAAACCTGGACCAAAATCATATAAGAAGGCAAATGATGAAAATGATACTATAAATATTCTGGCGTTAGTAAACACAAATCCTAAAGTATCATGCCGGGAAATTAAAAACGAAATTGGAATACCAAAATGTCGTGTTTCGCGCATATTAAAAAAAACCATTATAAATCATGCAAAATTAGAATAACCCACAATTTACGTCCCGGTGATATGGAGTTTTCAACATGGTTTATAAACAAGTGTCAAGAATATGAAAATTTCCACTTACATAATGTGGTCAGATGAAGTTCGCATTACTAGCGCCGGAATATTTAATAGAAATAACGTGCATTTTTGGCCCGACACAAATAATTACCAAACTTTTACTTTGGAAAAGCAAGGAAGATTTGGCTTTAATATATGGTGTAGTTTAATAGAGTGACGTGCGCCCCTGATTTAAGAGTATACAAGCGCCGCTACTGGTTGAATATTCCCGAGCGATGACGTAATCCCCGGCGGTGGAATAACCTATACGCGTTTAGACTGGTTTAATTACATCCGGTCGGGTGATCCTTTGTACTCGATGAAAAGATGGAGAAGATTCCAGAGAAATGACGCCGTGTATATAAGCACGTCAGAGAAGCCACATAAAACAGTCTGATATATAGAAGCAACGAGCAATGAACAGTTCGTGATATAAATAGACAGTCTACGAGTTGTAAACATAAGGTAAATAAATGTAGTTATATAAATAAATATAGTGATATAAATAGTGTTAAATAAATAATTTTAGTGTGTAAACATTTAATAATATTCTTAGTCTTACATCAGTGTTTATAATTATTTCATCATAGTGTTAGTTATTTTTATTATCTTTTTAATATTTATCCTAATTATTTATCGTTTAATAAACGTATTATTTTAATTAATAATATTTCCCTGATTTTTTCACTTCACCCATATAATTAAACGTTACAATAGATAATAGAATTGTAGGACCATATTTTTATAATGAAAACTTAATACTCTTAAGTAATTAGATATTTTACAACAGAATTTGGAAGAATACTTAGCCGAAATTCCATTACAACTTTCCTTTCAAATCTATTTTCAACAAGATGGAGCACCAGCACATAATGCGGACATCATTAGAAATTATTTAAATAATTTAGTAAGAAATAATTGGTTAGGAACCATGGACCTACACACTGGCTTCCAAGATCTCCTAATTTGTCACCACTAGATTTTTTTGTGGGTACATTTAAAAAGAATGATTTGCAAAGAAAATTTTGACAATGTTGACTAGCTAAAAAGTTTAGTAAGAACGGCATTCTGGAAAATAACTCCATTTCAAATAATGAATTCTATGAGAGCAGTTATAAAGAGTTGCAGATGATACATTCAAAATAACAGAGTACAATTTGAGCATTTTCTATAAAAAATCATTGGAATTTTTTGTAATATATCAGCTCTTTTCAAAACTAGTAAAAGTACTTAAAAAAAGGATTTTAATCTCTGATATGTTTAAGAGTATAAATCATTGTTGCAATCAATATTTAATTTCTTGTAATCCGCGCACCCGCGTAATATGACTGCATTGTTGCAATCAAAGTTTTGATTTCTACAATCAAATTTATTATTTTGTATTCATTTGCAATGAATATTGTTTATATCAGTAACAAAATAACTGTATAACAGCATATTATGTTTTTATTACAACAAAATACCTATTTTTAACACGTTTTACACAATTAATCGTTCAAATGCACACAATTACAATAATTATCTATACAGCTTTACATTACAATAACATTTTTCGGACACACAAATTTTAGCTGTCAAAAATCTCTTTCCTGCCACGCGATGATACCGCTACTTTGCCCCATTTTTCAGTATTATTTTCTCTCTAGTAGTGGAACTAATCGTAACTTTGTAATTTATTTTTTGTATTTGTTTCAAAGATAAATTTTCAATTTGCTTTTTGTTATATATCATTGAAAAGCTTATGAAATAAGCAAATAGATAAGACTATTTTCAACATAGGATCCGATTTAAAAAAATAAGTTTGTGTTATTGTGTTATATCTCGAGAACTGTATCTTAAAAAATTCTAATTACGCCATTTTATTCTACGCAACAACTGGTACAAAATTTGTTTAAACATTTTTTCTCTATTGTAATAAATAAAATATGAGATATTTTCGAAATTAGCGAAAACAAGTTTTTGCCTGTAGCTCAGAAACAAAACAAGATAGAAAATTCCTATGGTTACTATTGAACTTCGCTTAAAAAGTTCACTATGGAATGCGCAAACGGTGTTGCTCTATCATTAATATTTCCCGAGATACCTTAAAAAAACATCGAAAATGAGACGCCCTGCACATGAATTTTAAAGTTTGATACGTTATGGAACGTTTTTGAGGTGAGATAGTGTATTCAGTCTTACTCCAAAATTCAGATTGATCATTTGTTAATATTAATATTTCCATAGATCGGTTGAGTTTCAATTTATGTGGGACCTCATGACGCTTGAAGCGTCATCCTTTTTAGCTCTTGTATTGCAATTTCTAAGGCCCTGTATCTTAGGTCTGTTATCGTTTTTTCTTTCTTTAAATATTGCATTCGAAAGCCCCACCTTCAACCTATTATCATCTTATTTTGTTAGAAAATTGACATTCATCCTTTTTCCCCCTGATTTTTCAATTATTAAATGTATAGGATAAGAATCATCAAATCGTTTATGATTCTGCTATTAATAATTATAATAAAATGACCAACATACGTATCATTTCAGCTTAGGAAAATTCACTTATAATAATGGAATTATTACCGCGGCAACGATGATTAATAATTTAAAGAATAATAAACAATAATAATGTTTCACCGGGATGTCTAATAAATTTGAGACATCCTGTGACTTAGACCTTATGAGTAAAAAAATTCTATGACTAATCTTATATAATATCTCTGCTTTACAATTGCATGTGAATAAACATAATTAGTTTTGCATGCGTGATCGTTTACTTGCATCTTTATAAACCGTCATTTTAATAATTCCGCATTCAAGGACCCAATATCTGATCTTTAATTAGGTGACTAAGTTGTAACTGCTTTATTTTTATGCCAATGACATAAATAAATAATACTCCATATGTGTGATATGAACATGAACTAATAAGTTGTCACACTATCACCGGTGCATAGTATATGTAGTAGGAAAAACCGAAAAGATAGTTTTATCAAAGTAATACATTTTTAAATGTAAACTTCATAACTGACTCATTATGAAAATTGTTTTCAAAGCGACATTTTATGAGTATTATTGTAGAAAGAGAGCAGAAGAATTAAAAATTATATTAAGGTTTCTAGATCTTTCTCGCAAATATAATTTAAATGGGCTGAGAATATAAAATGTCAATATGATTGACATAATAATTGAAGCATTTAAAAACAAATTAGTTAGTACACAAAACAATAATAATAGCTTGATTAATGAAAGCGTTCATGTTACTCTAGAAATGGAATAAATGTAAAAACTATACAGTAAAAACTTTTGTTTTAATTAGTAATTGAAAACCGGTTTCGGAAATTGTTCGTCATCAGCCCTCGTCAAATTATAAAAGGAAGAAAGACGTACATGTAAGTAAAATCTTAATTAAAAAATGCAGCATTACGAAATAAATATAATAAAGTTTTTTTTTAAATAGCCAAAAATATGCAAAAAGTTTGTAAAAACACTATCACCAGAAGAAGAGGGTTGATGACGGACAATTTCCGAATCCTGTTCCCAATTAGTAATTTTTTTTCTGTAATCTATTCTCTACATTTAATAATTATAACAACATCTTTAATAGGTAGCACCACTCGTCTACGGCTTATATCCCTCACTGCGTGTAAAAATGCCAGCGACACATATTTAAAAAAAATATGCTCCTTCAGAAATACGACATTAATAACTCATTATCAAGAAAAAAGTGTTTACTGTTTTAATGATTGAATACTTCTTGTGAAACTGAGGTAATACCTCATCAGAAATTGACAGTCACGAAAGAATAAGTGTGAATAAATTTTCACGCCCTAACACACCTGTATGATGTATAAACAATAGACATAGATGAAATTAATTTAAACAAACTAATTGTTATATAAAATGACTCATACATCGTTCTACGAACGATAGAAACTTTATTTTCAAAATCATTTCAATCAAAGACATAATAATTAAATTTAAACACAATATTCATTTTGTCCATTAATTACTGTATATGGAAATTTCCATTCTACAGCCACAAATGTTATTTAGCTACTACTGGGACAAAAGGTCATAACTGTTTTTTTAACTATTGCGTTTGGATTAAATTTGGTACGTAAAACGTTCAACTACACCCTTTAAAACGTATTTACGCATAACCATAAACTTCCAAGACTTATAGTCTTGTTCTCAGACAAAATTATGCACGTTGTGACTCGAAATTAATCCAAAGGCAATAATTGAAAAAAAAAATCTGATGTGGACACCACACGACTTCCTTGTACAATTTTAACTTCAAAACGGTAAGATATATAGCGACCATAATCTAACCCGGTTCTTTTTAAAGAGAGTTTGGATTACAACAAGGAAATATTTGATTACAACAATGAATATGACTAATTTCACAATAAAAATATAATATTTGTTATTGTACGAATGACAAAATTGCACGTATTTAACGTAATTTGACATGAACATTTTATTTTTATTTTTTTGTCCTAATCCATAGCAAGCTTTATTACAAAAACAAAAAATCTGATGTGGACACCACACGACTTCCTTGTACGATTATTAAACTATACATATTTTTTTAATAAATAAATTACAAAATATTAATTTTAACTTCAAAACAGTAAGATATATAGCAACCATAATCTAACCCGGTTCTTTTTAAAAAGAGTTTTGATTACAACAAAGAAATATTTTATTACAACAATGAATATGACTAATTTCACAATAAAAATATAATATTTGTTATTGTACGAATCATAAAATTGCACGTATTTAACGTAATTTGACATTAACATTTTTTTTATGTTTTTGTCCTAATCCATAGCAAGCTTTATTACAAAAACAAAAAAGTATATAATTTTTAAATTTACATATCTCGCTTATACAAAGAGCTAATTTAATAATACTTGATTTGCTAGACGCAGAAATTAATTCTCTAAAACTTTTATTTAAAGCATTTATTTCTATAATCAAAATAAAATCATTTTATTCAAGAAAAACTGTTAACAACTTCCAGTAATGTACCACTTCCGGTTAGCCTATTTTAACCAAAATCTAGTATGTTATTTCGATTGACATAAAAGTCTCGTATACCAAATTTGAAAAGTTTTGGATTATATTTTAAAACAGTTTTTCATTAAAATCTATTATAGGCTTCATGTAAAGTGCCACTTCTGGAAATTGTGTAATAACCAGAAAGGGAGGTGCACAACTAGATGTTATAGGAGTCCTAAATACAAAATTTCAACTTTCTACGGCTTACCGTTTTTGACTTATGCGAGATACGTACGTACGTACAGACGTCACGACGAAATTAGTCAAAATGGATATTTCCGCTGAAATCTGAAAACCGAAATTTTTCGCGATTACAATACTTCCTTTACTTACGTACAAGGAAGTAAAAAACGACTTATGATCTTTAGTCTCGGCTGTAGCGATTATTTTATTATTAATTAGTTGAGGGCTTTAAGTGCTACTCACTTTCGTCACTGCGACCTGTAAGATCTGTTTGTAACATACCTTAACTTCGTTTTCTAAAAGTAATAAAAATCTGATGAGGCCAGGACAATAGCTTCCGTCAATCCTGTGTATTATGTATAAATTCCATACATAAACTTTCTTGCAAAAGATTCTGAATTTCCAGTAAACTATTTCATAAACAAACTATGCAAATTGCACTTGACACTGGCTTCTTCTTCTTTTCCCATTCGTTAGGTGTCGCTATTTTTTATTTTCTTCCACTCATTTCTGATTTGCGTGTTGTTCTCATTCAGTTCCTTTTCTCTCAAATCTTTCGCAATACAGTCCTTCCATCTTATCTTTGGTCTTACTCTGTTTCTTCATCCTTCTATAACTAAGCTATTCATTCTTCTTCCGATATATTCTTCAACTCTCCTCATGACGTGTTCAAACCAATGTAGGTAATCGTCTCTTTTATATCTTTCTAGAAACTTTTAACACTAGAGTTATTTCCCTTATTCATTCATTCCTTACCGTATCTTTCCGTGTCTTTCCCAACATCTATCTCAACATCCTCATCTCTGCCACATTCATTTACTTTTCATTGATATTAACATCTGTCAATTTGAATTATATGAATATATTAGCAGTTTCCATGGTTAGCATATCTGGCTGATTTATGAAATTTAATATCTTTATAATTCTTTAACTCTATACAGAGATCCTAAAGGTCAAGAAAAACTCGAACAGCCGCAAGGTTGTCATCAACACATCGACCACAAGCAGCGAACTGTCCACCACGGCGTCCAAGAGGAAAATCAAGTCCGCCTGTCGCCTTACGCGAGAGGCGCTATGATTTGCAGCACGGGCCACCCACACAGCCCGGCCGGTCTCTTCATTACCACCGTCGCTCAAGAAACAATGACGGACGTCCTCACCGCAGAAGAAGAGCACCGGGAGAAACACCCGGAACCCGGGGGCATCTCCAAGGAAGCCCACTCCTAAACGCTTCAGGTCACAGATCTACCCACCTTCGCGTCCGGCTGATCACTACTTTTTCCGACCACTACCACCTGCACCGAGCCGTCTCCACGAGGTGAACCGCAGCAGGGTACACCCACGGAATCCTCGCCTGGTGCTAGTCCAAAAGGCATACTCCGCCCACACAGAAACTAAGCACATTCGCCCATATGAATTATATATCTGTAAATAATACTTACGGCCGAATTCACCATTAATCCATTGATTAATAATCAGTTGATTAAGGAATCAAGCTGATCTGTAGATCAACGTATGTTCTAATTCACTAACTTGATTTCTGAATCAAGGAATCATGATCAACTGATAACAGTTTTGTTTTGTTTTTTGGCAGTTAATGTAACTGTCTTGTAATTTTATTCGTAGTAATTGTACTTTCCGTTAAAAAGTTATTAATATGTAAGTTTTTCATTTATTTATACGATATATTTTATAATTTTCCTATAATAATATTGTATTTTTATTTTGATATAGGTGGAAATTACACTGATTCCAATAAAGGAGTGTTTTTAAATATAGTGAAAATGAAAGATATAAAAGTATAGTTGAAAATAATAAATCCAATGCGGTTCTAAATAAAGATAAAGAAGAAGGATGAGGCAAAGTTACAAATGGTACAACAGCCAGAATCCTAACATAGCTATAATTGTCAAAATTAGGATTCAAAGATGTGATAAGTCCTTGATTCATGGAGTATAACGAATCAATGGTCATTGATTTTTATTAGTAGATTAGCTTGATTTTTAATGGTGAATTGAAGTGATTTAGGATCAGCGTTGATCTGTGAATCAACTCATGATTAAGGAATGGTGAATTCGGCCATTAGAGTTTCACGGCTTACTTGATATTCAAGTTACTTGACTTGACTTGAAATCAAGCCAAGCTCAAGTCAAGTAATAGTAGCCGAAAGTCAAGTCAAGACAAGTAGTTACAATTTCAAGTACTTGAAAAATCAAGTAGTTATTTTTCAATTACTTGAAAAAATCAAGTAGTTATTTTTTTAATTACCAGAAAAAGTTCTTCAAGGCTACATTTCATTTTCATATAGTTCTTTATGTTTTATAACTATATCAATAATATACCTTGAAATATAGACTTTTATTCATAAAAATAAATCATACATTCAAATTTAAAAAAAAAAATTAAAACTATAAGATATTGTTGGATTTGTTAAAATAAAGGAGAATATAAAACACTCAATATATTAATCAATATGCAGATAAATTGTATTTATTCTAGTAACCTCTATACACACGTGCCTACACCACTACAGAACATTTCTGTCTATGTTGTTTTTTTTTTGTTGTCCGTAGGATGGCGCCACCTGTGTGTAGAACCGCCAGCTGACAAAGTAGTTTTCTCACACTCCCTCCCTTTGTCAGATACGGTTGAACTCTATTAGTTACCTTAAACAGAGTGTCTCAAAAAGAATTATGATTACCTCTTAATTTAACATTTTATCTCTAAGATATTTGTGAGCATCTAATGGTAAAGGTTTGGTCATTATATCTGCTATGTTTTCTTTCGTTGCAACCCACTCTACTCTAACTCTATTTTCCTCAACACATTTCTTAATGAAGTCCCCATGCGTGGTAGTCATATGTTTTCTAACTCCACTCTTTTCTCTCTCTAATAAACTCTTATTTATTTCATCTAAATTATCGTCAAACGTCTTAAGTTTGTGACTGCCATCTTTCTTGGTACAATCACCAGCAGATTTGTTGTCGCACCAAATTGTTGTTGGAAAAAGTGTTTTTCCAATCATGAACCTCGTTGCCTTGTCAACTGATATCAGTTCTTGACAAGCATCACTCATGGCTAAGTACTCAGCTTGGCAGGTGGAAAGTGTCACGTAGTTTTGTTTGTGACTTCTCCAGGCAATCACATCTCCGAAAAGTTTTATCACAAATCCTCCAGTTGACGTTGAGTCATTATTGTCTCTAAAACTCGCGTCTGTAAATGCCTCTAGATCTTCTTTCTCAGCTGTGTATTTTAATCCTGTCTTTATAGTTCCTCTTAAGTATCTGAAAACCGTTTTTACATCTAACCAATCACTTTCGAAAGGTTCCAGTTGTTTTCTCGCTAGGTAGTTTACCGCAAATACGATGTCCGGTCTCGTTGCATTTGCTAAGTACATCAAACTTCCTATCGCTTTTCTAAATGGTACCTTCTTAATTTCTGTTCTCTCAACTTCGTTAGTTTTCTCTGATTCCTCTAATTTTCTTCTTTTACTTCTGTTCTCAACTTGTCTTGTAACCATAGGTGTACCTTGTGGATTACACGCTTTCATGTTGAATTTCTCTAAAACACTCTCGATGTAATTTTCTTGACTAATAGTCATCCATCTCTCTTCTCTGTTTCTCACAATTTGCATTCCGAGAAAGCTTTTTGGTTCTCCAAGGTCTTTCATCTCAAATGCTTTACTTAGATGGTTCTTAATTTCCTCTAACTTCTTTTCATCATTACTTGCTGTTAGGATATCGTCTACGTATATCACTAGCACAGCCATCTTACCATCTTTTCTCCAGGTGTAGAGACATGGCTCATGTAAGTCATTCTCCAGCCCGAGCTTTTTAATTTCCTCTGTGAACCTCTTATTCCACTTATTTGGACTTATTTTCAGCCCGTAAAGTGCTTTTTTCTAATTTACATACCTTTGTTTTTCTCGTGTGCTCATCTACTTCTAAACCATCTGGTATTTCCATATATATTTCTTCATCTAACTTTCCATTTAGAAATGCCGTCTTAACATCTAACTGACAAGCATACAGGTTATACTTGTTTATTACTGCGAGTACAGCTCTGATTACTGGAAGTCTAGACACTGGTGCATATGTTTCTCTCAAGTCGTAAACATTCTTGTCTTTGAAACCTCTAGGCACCAACCGTGCCTTATATCTTGTACTTCCATCAACTTCTAATTTTCTCTTAAATACCCACTTTGAATCTATAATGTTTGCTCTTTTTCCGTCTAGCTGTATTTTCTCTCTGTCTATTAAATTCCATACTCTATTATTCATCATAGAATCAATTTCTTCTCTAACTGCTATTCTCCAAAAATCTCTCTCTTTTGATTTCATTGCATCAGCAAAATTAATAGGATCTGCGTTGAGTGAAGCAATAAGACAATGTCTTAACTCTTCTTCATTTTCATATGCTCTGCCTCTATCCTCTCTAGTGATTCTTCTAGGTGCGTACTTGGCAAAGCTTGTATCTTCTAAAAGCATTTTAACGTAATTTACTTTGCTCTTTTCTTCAACTTCTAACTTCCTCTTATTTTGACTTCGCGTACACGGTTTACAAATCTCCTTTTGGGTTTTCTCTTTCTCTAATATCTCTGATTGTTTTGCCTTCTTGCGTAGTCTTCCTCTTTTCCTTGGCTCAGGTTTATCTCCTTTTTCTGGTTCAACCTCCTCCTTGAACTGTAACATCCATTTCTCATCTGTTTGAGTCTCATCTTGGGCTGCATCGTCTTTAATTTCTTCTAACTGGTTTTTATTGTACACATCTTTGTATACAATTTTCTCATTGAATTTTATATGTCGCGACTTTTCCTGATCTAGGATGCCATAGCAGGTAACCCGTATCCTTATAACCTACTAGAACTGCTTTAATTGCACGTTCTCCAAATTTAAGAGTAGGTTTTGGAACTTTGATGTAACCAATACATCCAAATCTCTTAATTTGCTCAAAATGGCAACTTGCACTTGGCGCAAATTTTGTCAACGGTATCTGAAAGTTTATTGACTTGTGTGGAGTCCTGTTGTATGCGTGCACTGCCGCATCCACAGCTAATTCCCACATACTCTTGGGTAGTCCAGAGTCAAACATATATGCTCTAACTTTCCTCTGAATTGTTGCGTTGAATCTTTCCGCAACACCATTGTGTTCTGGTGTGTACGGTGTACTCTGTCTCTATTTTTTCTCTTTCTAAGACTTCTATGAATTTTCTTCCAGTGAACTCAGTGCCTTGGTCTGATCTTATATAGCATACTTTTTCATCTTTCCCTAGTAGATTCCGGGTCGATATTAAGAATTTCTCTAAAGTTTCTCCTGCCTCATCTTTGGTTTTAATGGAGTAAGCTCTAGCTAGTCTTGAGTAGTCGTCAATGTAAACATTGATGAACTTCTTTTGTCCTGGATGTGACTTTGCTTTGATCGGTCCCATGGTGTCCGTGTGAATTATTTGAAGTGGTTTGTCAGCTCTTCTTCTAGTCTCTTTGAATGGCAATTTTTGCATTTTTGATATTATGCAAACTTCACATTCTAATATAGATTCATCAAATTTTACTTTCTCTCACTTCTTATGAGTTTGTTGTAACTTCTTCAGATAATTCAATGATGCGTGTCCAAGTCTTACATGCCACAGCATTGCTTCATTAATTTTCACTGGCTCACGCTTATTTTTCTCTAAAGAATTTGTTGTAAATATTTCCTCTAAATTTTGCACTGACTCTAAATCGTCAATTTTTATAGTATTTCTGTTAATTAGACTAGAGTCCCAAATCTCTCTTACCTCTAGTGGTTCTTGTACTTCTAAAAATCTGGTTGAAGACGTGGGGTTCTCCTTCTCCCTCCCAATCGCAGAATTTCTTAATTTATTTTCATCAGTTTCTCCCTCCCACTCTAATAACTTGTTTTCTTGATGAAATCTCTGCGATTGTTCAGGAAACTCATCGTCTTTAACCATAACAGCTCTACAACAATATATGTCGTATTCTAAATCTTCATTTAATTCATTTTCTCTAAACTTTCTAACCTTAAAGTTTAAAACCCAGTTTGGTTTTTGATATACTCCCTCTAACACAAGTTTATCTATTTTCCTATCAACTACTCTTGTCGCTGTCATAGTCTACCAGCGACTTCTCGTGCTGTTTCATTTCAATAATCTTTTCTTCTGCCATCTATTTCAGGTTTTTGAAACAAATTCTCAATTAAATAATTTTCTATTATTCAATATTCTATTCTTTCTTAATTCTAAATTTTAACTTCTAATTTTCTCTGATACCAGATACAAGAAAAGAAAAAGTTTCGTGCTTCTGAGCCAAGACAAAAAACACTGCAAATTACCATGACTCGAAACAAGACGTTGAATTTCCACGCAATACCACCTCGAACATGCACACCTGTTTCGATGAACGGCTTCACGCACGGCAATGAAGTCCCATAGAAGGCGGTTGATCAAGCACATGCTCGGGGATACATACGCAGACATTTCAACATACCTAGCAAACGAGTACACGACACTGCACAGCAAGTACCGCGTAATCGCAGCCCCGAAATAATTATTTTGTATATTTGATTTCTAGTTAAGTTAAGAAATTCAACATTATGTGTATATACTTACATGTATTTTCTTAAAGAAAATATGACTCTTTTAAATTGTTGCTCTTATTCATATATACTCTTGTTTACAACGTGTATATGTACATACAATGACTCTAACCTCAGAAACTTCCAGAACAAAAAAACACCGTCCTTGAGCTAGCGAGAAGGAGAGAGAGAAACAAACAGCAAGCTCGCGCGCAAACTCGTCAGTTCCCGCTCAAACCCGCCTGCCCCGAACTCGTCTCTACCCCCGACGCAGCCATTTTAACAAACATCTAACCTTTATTTATCTATATGAATATTCTTAAAACAAGCACGTATCTACTACGTATTCTAAAATATGTGTAAATTGCGTACTTTAATGTACATACGTAATATCTTCTTGACTCTAGGTACACATGCATGTATTCTTCTAAACGTACAGTGTACGTAACTCTGATTTCTACATTAGTAAGCTAAGCTTACCTTCAAAAAACTTTTTATTCTTTCGGCGCAGTTTCAGCGTGCACTGGGCCTATAACCTGTTGGATTTGTTAAAATAAAGGAGAATATAAAACACTCAATATATCAATCAATATGCAGATAAATTGTATTTATTCTAGTAACCTCTATACACACGTGCCTACACCACTACAGAACATTTCTGTCTATGTTGTTTTTTTTTGTTGTCCGTAGGATGGCGCCACCTGTGTGTAGAACCGCCAGCTGACAAAGTAGTTTTCTCACAGATATGAATTAACAAACTATTTATATGTGTTATGGTGGACCTTAAAAGGGGACATGTCGAATTTTAACCGGGCCGCCCCCTAAATTGGTTCCAAATAAATAGGAAAAATTATACTGGCAATGATTCCGCTTAATTTTAATATTTAACCGTACCTAAATGCATTTAATTTTTCCCCACTTAAATAAAATTCAGTTTTGTCATATTTTGGAATTTTATTTTTCTCTGAGATATTAAGAGATTTAAAAAATCCTTTCATTATTGGAATATGTATTAGAATGACCCGAGAATATGTGGACAAAATCTGAAGTCCCAATTATTATTCTTAATTCGAATGGAGTATAGCTTTTTCGGTTTTTGTGCGATAGTTTAACCATCTTTCTACAGTGAATCAGCACAGCATATGGTGCGCCACGCCGTACCACGATTCTACTGATTCGTGCGTTTTCGTACATAATCGGTTCGTTATCAAGTAGCTTGAATTTGCTTGAAATTGCTTGATCAAGTCTAGTGTTTCGGACGAGACAAGATATTCTCGAATCTCGTCTCGTCTCGTCTCGTCTCGAAATTTCTCGTCTCGGCGAGACGAGAATGCTTTTTGAACTCACGAGACGAAACGAGACTTATATGTCGAGATTCTCGACAATTACCGAGATTTCTCGACTTTTTTTTATTTTTAAAAATACATTTTTTAAAAAAAATTGGTTGGGACATTTTGTAATTTTTTATATTTTTGTAATTATAAATCTAAACAGAATCGTTAAAATTTCTTAAAATACAACTACCTCCTACTTTCTTGACGTCACAGTATTCTTGTTCATTTACCGACTCAGTGTTACACCCAGTAATGGGTAAAAATCGGATGATATATTTATTTTATTTTAATAATATATTATTTGTAGGGATTCTTTTTAATAAATAATGTTTAAATAAGCAAAAGATACACTTACAAAATTGATATTATATGAAACAAAGATGCATGAATATCAATATTAGAAAGAGATAAAACATAAAAAATGGACTAAATATAATTTTGCCATATGCAATTTATACAGTTTGTTTATTGAACACTTTTGATTTGCAAACCAAGCTTATTTATTTGTTTTATACGCTCTTCTTTAATTTTCCTTATTTTGAATTTTCGCGCCAATGAAACTTCCCAGCTCAACCGTATCTGTTTGTACTTTAGGTATAAAATTGATAGTGAATAATATAGTTGTTTGACTCAAACTTTTTAATCACTCTGTATATTATTTGTGTTTCGGTTATATATCAACTTAAATCGCATATTGGATTTATTAAAAAAAAATCGAGAAATCTCGTCGAGATTCTCGGCCGAGACGAGATTCCATTGTTCGAGACGAGAAAAAATCGAGACGAGACTTAATTTCTTACCTTCGAGACGAGACGAGACGAGACAACGTAGTTTCTCGTCTCGATCGTCTCGTCAGAAACACTAATCAAGTCAAGTAGTAACAATAGAAAATCAAGTCAAGTCAAGTAATAAATTTTTGAAAAGCTTGATTTTCAAGTCAAGTCAAATTATTTACAGAAACATCAAGCTACTTGACTTGATGAAACCCTAATAATACTATGTAATAAAAAGTCTACAGAATCAGAGTGCATCTTCTTCTTCATCACCTCGTCTCACTAATCATAAAATAAAATATATCGCTGTGACCCAAATACCCCCCGATACATACATACATACATACAGACATCATCGTAAAAATGGTAAAACCGTATTATATGGACCCTAAAACGTGCTTATTCACTAAAACTCATCATTGAATTTTTTGACCAAAGACAATACCTTCCTTACCTAAAGGTGACGGAAGGTAAAACAAAATAAAGACATTATGTCTGTGGTATATCAATTGGTCTACAACTCGAACACAAAGTTAAATGTTTATATCTTGATCAATACAGTGATAGGTATTTTTTTTGTTCAAATGTATTATCGAGTTTGTATTAAGAAACCAATTAAAATTTATTGTTGACATGTCAATGTGGTACGATTGTTAAGAAAGTACGCAGAAAGTCGTTATCATCTAATATGCCCAATTATATTAGTGCTGCCCATAAAACTGGGCTTTCTGGATAAAAAATAAATAAATAAAAACTCAAGTATTCCTCAAGGAACAACGAGAAATATATATTTTTAGTTTAAAAATGCCGATCTCCAATTGGTAATATGCTGTGATTTATTTAAAAAAAAAATACCAGGAAAATTGAGATATAGTGAAAACGACGTTTTTCGATGATTACGAAAAGGAATGACCGTGCTCCTTTTTATACAAGACCGAGTTGCTATTTTTGGGGTTTTTTTTTAATATTTTCATACATAATTTCTGCAGTTTCAAAGCATGCAAAATTAATTTTGCTTATTCATTCTAAGACAGGAACTTTTTTCCTATAAGCATTTTTATTTAATAATTAAAGCAGGAAATTACGAAAGTATGATTTTACATGTTAAAGTCCTATGTTCAGAAGTTTTAGTCACCATCCAGTCCCGGAATAGGGTTAGTATATTGTCAAATTTTCTTAGAAATATGAAAGTGCGGGATCCCTTCGAAAGCGGTGTCTCGGGCAAAATCCCGAAAACCCGACCCCTGAGCCGGCCCTGCATACAAATTTGTTGAAATATTTTATTGCAGACAAGGTAAATAATTTACTCTATTCAGAAGTGTGGAACATAGTTATTGAGTAAATATGCATTTATATTCAGTAAACAGGAATGGACACATCAATTGTAGCAATATTGGAACACTGAGCAAAAATGGATTAAAGCAGCATGGTCAGTTCTTATCAAAAATCTTCTTCTATATATAGTTGTAGAAATTCTCCACGGATTTCACGACTGCCAAAACTTCCTTTCTGGTGACATAATAATTCCTCTCCGGTTTTGACAAGGTCTTGCTAAAGTAGGCAATAACCTTCTCATGTCCGTCTTGTTTCTGGCAAAGAACATCACCAACTCCAACGTTGTTGGCATCTGTGTATAGTACGAACTCTCTTTTAGGTAAAGGATAACTTAGGACAGGTGCGCTTGTCAAGGAATCTTTCAGTTCTTTAAACGCAACTTTACAGTCCATTTCCCAGATAAATCGCCTTCCTTCTTCGGTAAGCCTTGTCTGTGGCTTAGCTGTTAGCGAATCCAGGTACATATCGTCGATAGTAAGTTTACAAAACCAAGGAAACTTCTAAGCTCATGTTTGTCTCTCGGCACTGGCCGCCAGTCTCTTACAGCTCTTATTTTCTCCGGGTCAACTGCAATACCATTACCAGAATCCACGTGCCCAAGGTAATGGATTTCGTTTTGGAACAGATAGTACTTCTTCGGACTGAGCTTCGAGTTAGCCTTTCTCAATCTCTGAAAAAATTCTTCCAAATTCTTCATGTGATCCTCAAAAATTTTTCCTACCACAATATTATAGTCGAGATAAACCAAATAGGTTTTCCAAGATAGCTCAGCCAATACTGGTTCCATGAGTCTTTCAAACGTTGCAGGGGCATTGCAGAGCCTAAATGGTATTACGATAAATTGCCAGAGTCTGGTACCAATAATGAAGGCTGTCTTTTCCTTTTCTTTTGTATCCAGTATCCGCTCTTTAGATTCAGAGTGGAGAAAATCTTCGGTCAAGCCAGCGTCCAGTGTATCGTCCATTCAGGGTAGGGAGAGCTATCCTTCTTTGGTTGTTAAGTTGACGATAATCGACGCAAAATCGTGTAGAGCCATCCTTCTTCTTCATATCCTCAATAATTCCTTCTGCTTCCTCATGCTTAGCCAATGGTAGTCTTCTTGCTGGTTGGCGGATGGATCTTTCGTCTCCGGTGTCTATTTTATGATGAACTACATTAGTTCTCCCTTTGGCTTTCTTGTCGAATTGGAACACATCTTGAAAATTTCCAATTAAATTCTTTGCCTTGGTTGTCTGGTCGGCGGTGAATTCTTGAAACGATGTCGACATCTGGTTGATAAGAGTATCCGGAATTCCATAGTTTTCCTTGGCGTTTACAGTTTGAATAATCGAGGATAATGCCAAGTATTCTCCTACAATTGTTCCTCTTTTAAGAACAACAAAATAAAAATTTATGTTTATTATTTGAACTGGTATTATTTGACTGGTCTTAATCAATGATTTTCTGACAACTCCAGTACCAGTTTTGACATCATCATTTCTAGGCTTAAGCATAACAATGTTTCCCTCACGAAACTATCGTCTAATTGTGCTTCCACGATATAGATTCACTCCGTTCTGGGAGGGTAACGACTTCGTATATTAGTACGCGCACAGCATTGTCGTCTCATGGGTTTAATACTAGTTCTTATTCATTGACCAACATCACTCCATTCTTCAGATCAAGTTTAAAACTGCGATTTGTCATTGCGTCCATACCGACTTTTAATTCTTCTTCAACTTCAGCTACCAGCGCACGATGTTTAAAGGTGTTTTCAATAGTGATGGTCACATTTAATTCTCCTAATGCGGTAGCTTGTTCTCTCGTAGCTGTGCGTAATTGCCACTTGGTTGGGTGAAGATACATCTTGCCAGTTTTTTTTTGCCAAGTCTAATTATACTCTTTGTCGCACCCGTATCTCTAACATTTTCAGTGGCCTTCCGTCAATAGTGCCATCCACATAGATACTGTTAGCTTGATGATGAAGAGATGCGACATAATTGAAGGATTGTGGGGCTACTAGATTAGGGGTCGACGATTGCTTCTGCGCATCAACCCGAGTTAGTTTTTCGACTACTTTTCTTCCTTTGTCGATTTCGTTTTCTTTTGCAATTTTTCTGCAAAGTCTCTGCAGATGTGCGCCATCTGCACAGTTCACCGCAATCGTTGCGCCCTCTCATCCAAATTTTCACTTCTCTCAGCATCAATATTTCGCACTTACGTGAAGCTTGTTTAGCAGCTTCATATTGTAATGCATATGAGAGTGCGTCGATTTTCTAAATTCACGTAGTTAATTTGTCACCAGGACTGTGTAATTTACTTGTCGAGGAAAATAAACTACATGGAATTGGAAAATCACTAAATTTAGAATGATAAATTATATTTGACATCTATATACAGAATTACTAGCTATCCTTCTGACATGGGCCCCCATATCTGCGTGTCAAGGCCAACAAAGTCACATTAGTGCTCGCGCCCTAATGTATTTAACATTTCTTGTGTACCTACACTCTACACCAAAAATTCTACTTAAATCTATTTCTTATATTTAGATTTTTTAAATTTAATTTCATTCTATGAAGAAATTTTGTCCCACTCTTCTAATTTTTCGAGATGTTCCCAATTCATTGTCGGGAGTAACAGTATTTCTGAAGGATATATGTAACATACCTATAATATTAAATATTTAACTATTAATACATTAAGAAATAATATAATGTATGTAATTCCCAGAAAAAGTCTTCAGTAATGTCTCCGGATTTCTGCCACTGACATTTTTATCTGTTAGTACAAACAATTTAAATTTTCAACTATTTTCCATGGCATTCTTTCGGCTTTATTACAACAGATTATTTTATATATTGTATTTTTTTAACTCTAAATATATAGAATATATTAAATGTATTAGATAGAGAATTAAATTTTGGTTAATATTACCAAAACAAAATTTCAAAAAATAATATTTAGAAGATTTTTTTTCAAGAATCTGCTATTTCCGGATGTCCAATTGTTACCAAAACCTTTTCAGATCTTTCCATGAATGTCCGATTAGGAAATACGTAGTTAAATATAAAGTCTTATAGTTTTTGAGTAATCGTCCTTCCAATATCCCACATACACACATACACATACACACACACACATCCACACACACACACACACACACACACACACACACACACACACACACACTCACGCAGACATCATCGTAAAAATGTTAAAATCGGATTGTAGGGACCTTAAATCTGGATATGCATTTTTAGCATGAATCCAATACCTCTCTTAGCGAGAGGTAAAAAATTAAAGATCTGCTCTTTCTTCAATTTTTAAATTATCAGATAAATTCTAATTAAGTCGCCCACCAAAAATCGGAAATCGCCCATTGGTGGGCGGCAGCGCCCACGTTGTGAAATCCAGCTGTCGATGGTATTTCAGAGGACAATGACCAGTAAAGATACCCGTCATAATTATTCTTAGGTCCTATTTTTTGAGAGCTAGTAGCTTTTTGCGTTTGTCGAAGAGGGTAAAGTGAATTTCTTTGACTAAGACCTGGAATGCCTCTCCCAATTTTTAATTTCCTTCTTTATGTGGCTTTTTAAGAGTCCACAAAAAAGTTCAGGCCCATAAAACGATAATTTGGCTCCCTTTTTAGTGAGCTCAACCGCTTTTTCAATGCCGAGTACTCGCTCGTGCACCCGTAGTCACCACAAAGTGACGTGGTTGTATTTGGTCAACTTTTGAAGGGTGTTCATGCAATTTCAGACAAATTTTTGACCACAAGTAGTACCTTTACCTAAAGCAGCGTAGTTTTCCGACATTGTGTTAACTGTTGCTCCTTTAAGACTCGTGTTAAGGTTTATTTAAGTATAGAGATGTATTGCGTATATTTTCGATGATGGTGTTTCTAGATTACTTTATTTATATTAAAAACTCTGAAACGATATCTAGACATAGTATCTACTGTCTGACCTTTCATAAATGGTCATTTTAATGTAGTGTGCCTCGCATATTCATACGAAAATTACCAAAACATCGAAAATGTATGTTTTAATTTCGTAAGAGGCATTGAAACTTAAAAGTAGTTTAAGTGTAAAAGACCTCTTTATATTTTAATTTGTATTTTTTTAACAATCCAACCATTATGCGCTATGTAGGTTACAAAGCACACATAATTCTTTCAAACACACACTTATTGTAATTTAAAATATATAATGAAAGTAACCTTCAGATGAAACGAATAATATATCGGTAAATACAACACAATGCACACCGTGTGTATTTTATTCAATGAAAATCATAAGACAACTGTCCATGTTCATATTCCCTCGAGGAGTAGTCGTGATTTCATCCTTTGATAGTTGCAGAAATTCTCAAACTGTTTCATTCGGTTATTCTCCTTTTAAATTTCATTTGCACTATACTTGTAGATATCTTTTGTCTCATTAAATATGGCCAGCATATAATATTACAATGTTCATAAAATTATGTTGATATTTCGATAAAAATTTACTAACCTTATTTTATACAACCAGAATCCAATTCTCAAGAAAGATCAGCATGTAGAAATCGTTTTCAAGTCGAATTGAAGCATAATCAATGTCAATATCACCAATAATCACAATATACAAACCAAGAAACTTTAATTTGACAGTTCAGTAAATAACGTCACGTAAAAGCAGGAATATCTGATGGGTCGTTCGCTGTCGGTAATAATCGAAAATATTCGTTGCAAGCTGTCTTTAAATATATTTATATATTTTATTACGTATATATAAAATAAATTGTAACAAATAATTATATAAAACTAAAAAAAGCACAATGTTTGAGAAACTGAGTTTTTTATGTGGCTCCAAAGTCCTATTTACAAGTTCATTTTCAACTTAATTTTTTACCTCTCGCTAAGAGAGGTATTGCATTCATGCTAAAAATCGCATATCCAGATTTTATTGAATAAGCACGTTTTAAGGTCCCTACAATCCGATTTTAACATTTTTACGATGATGTCTGTGTGTGTGTGTGTGTGTGTGGATGTATGTGTGTATGTATGTAGGATGTTGGAAGGACGATTACTCAAAAACTATAAGACTTAAAAATTGTTTAACTACGTATTTTCCGATCGGACATTCATGGGAAGATCTGAAAAGGTTTTGGTAACAATTGGACAACCGGAAGTAGAAGATTCTTGAAAAAAAATCTTCTAAATAATATTTTTTGAAAATTTTTCTTGGTAATATTAAAGAAAATTAAATTCTCTATCTGATACATTTAAATATTTTATTATATATTCTATAGATTTAGAGATAAAAGAAATATAATATATAAAATAATGTTATAATAAATTTTACAGCCGAAAGGATGCCATGGAAAATAGTTGAAATTTTTTTTTTTGTAACTGACAGATAAATGTCAGTGTCAGAAATTCGTAGATATTACTAAAGAGTTTTTCTGGGAAGTACACACATTATATTATTTCTTAATGTATTAATACTTAAATATTTAAAATTTTAGGTCTATTACATATATCCTTCAAAAATACTGTCAATCCTGACAATGAATTGGAAACATTTCAAAAAATTAGAAGAGGACAAAATTTGTTCAGAAAATTAATTTAAAATTAAACAATCTAAATATAAGGAATAGATATATGTAAGTACAATTTTTGGTGTAGAATGTAGGTATACAAGAAATGTTAAATACAATAGGGCGCCTTGACAAGCAGATATGGGGACTGATGTCAGAATGATAGCTAGTAATTATGTATATAGATGTAAGTATCATAATTTCTCATTCTAAATTTAGTGATTTTCCAATTCCATATGGTTTATTTTCCTCGACAAGTAAATTCCACACTCCTGGTGACAAATTAACTACGTGTATTTAGAAAATCTTGAAATTCTGAATGAAACATAATGACTAATTATCATTCTGAAACGGGCCCCCACATCTGCTTGTCAAGACCAACAATGTAACATGACTGTTCGCGCCCTATACTTATGTAACCAAAAAAAGGAGTGGCGAGAGGTATTGTGCTGGCCACAACAGATTTTTTTAACAATATGTTACATTGCACTCTGAAACATTATAAATTATATTTTCCATTTTTTTTTTGTAAAATAAATAAAAATGTGTTTATTTTACAAAAAAAATGTGTTTTCTCATAATATATATATATATATATATATATATATATATATATATATATATATATATATATATATATATATATATATGTACATATGTAGTTTTAATTTTAAATAAGTTTCGAATACTTTCAAAAATTAATAGCTAAATATAGCAAAATAAAATTAACATTGTATTTCCTACAATTTGTTTCGTATAAAAATTTATTGTACTTTTTATAGTCTACTTAGTAGCATAGACAAACTTTTGTTCAATCGCTATCTTTATCAGTTTTTCTTCAATTATAATACTATATGCCCTTAAAGTTTGTACCAGAAGTTGTGAAACAGCCTGTATTTCAGATTTCAAGTAGACATCCAGTAGAGTAGAGACCCTTTAATCCGAAATACTAGATGTAAGGGGGTGTTCGGACTAACGATTTATTCGGATTACTGCATTTGTATAGATAAGTATAAATAACGTCAATTTAGAATGTTTTGAAATATTTATTAAAGTATGTCAGATAAAAAAAAATCTGTTGTGGCCAGCACAATACTTCTCGCCACTTCCTTTTTTGGTTACATAAGTATAGGGCGCGAACAGTCATGTTACATTGTTGGCCTTGACAAGCAGATGTGGGGGCCCGTTTCAGAATGATAATTAGTCATTATGTTTCATTCAGAATTTCAAGATTTTCTAAATACACGTAGTTAATTTGTCACCAGGAGTGCGGAATTTACTTGTCGAGGAAAATAAACCATATGGAATTGGAAAATCACTAAATTTAGAATGAGAAATTATGATACATCTATATACATAATTACTAGCTATCATTCTGACATCAGTCCCCATATCTGCTTGTCAAGGCGCCCTATTGTATTTAACATTTCTTGTATACCTACATTCTACACCAAAAATTGTACTTACATATATCTATTCCTTATATTTAGATTGTTTAATTTTAAATTCATTATATGAAGAAATTTTGTCCTCTTATAATTTTTCGAAATGTTTCCAATTCATTGTCAGGATTGACTGTATTTTTGAAGGATATATGTTATAGACCTATAATCTTAAATATTTAACTACTAATACATTAAGAAATAATATAATGTATATGTACTTCCCAGAAAAACTCTTTAGTAATATCTATGAATTTCTGACACTGACATTTATCTGTCAGGTACAAACAGTTCAACTGGTCAACTATTTTCCATGGCATCCTTTCGGCTGTAAAATTTATTATAACGTTATTTTATTTATTATATTTCTTTTATCTCTAAATCCATAGAATATATAATAAAATATTTAAATGTATCAGATAGAGAATTTAATTTTCTTTAATATTACCAAGAAAAATTTTCAAAAAATATTATTTAGAAGATTTTTTTTCAAGAATCTTCTACTTCCGGTTGTCCAATTGTTACCAAAACCTTTTTAGATCTTCCCATGAATGTCCGATTGGAAAATACGTAATTAAACAATTTTTAAGTCTTATAGTTTTTGAGTAATCGTCCTTCCAACATCCTACATACATACACACATACATCCACACACACACACACACACACAGACATCATCGTAAAAATGTTAAAATCGGATTGTAGGGACCTTAAAACGTGCTTATTCAATAAAATATGGATATGTGATTTTTAGCATGAATGCAATACCTCTCTTAGCGAGAGGTAATAATTCTTAAATTAAGAAATAGGAACTAAAAACATAATTATTATCTAATTCTTTTAATTTTATTTTTTACCCCTCGTTAAGAAAAGTATTGGATTCATGCAAATTTTAATGAATAAGCACGTTTCAAGGTCTCTACAATACGATTTTAACATTTTTATGATGATGTCTATGTGTGTGTGTGTGGGACGTTGGAAGGACGATTACTCAAAAACTATAATACTTTATATTTATTTAACTACGTATTTCCCAATCGGACATTCATGGGAAGAGCTGAAAATGTTTTGGTAACAATTGGACAACCGGAAGTAGCAGATTCTTGAAAAAAAATCTTCTAAATATTATTTTTTGAATTTTTTTCTGATACATTTTTTTTTTTATTATATCTCGTATAGGTTTGGAGATATAGTATAATCTGTTGTAATTAATCTCGTTGGCTAAACAACAGTTGAGATATTCAAATGTTTGTAATTGACAGATAAATGCAAAATGTCGCTGTCAAACATCAGTTTTTTCTGGGAAGTACGAGTACATTTAATATATATTATTGTATTAGTAATTAAATATATATTTAAATTATATGTATGTTAATATTACATATATCCTTAAGAAATACCGCTAATACCGTCAATGAATTTGAAGAATTTTGAACATATTAGAAGAGTAGGACAAAATTAATCATAGAACGAAAGAAGATATACAATTTCAATTATTATTTCTGTGTACAAGAAATGTTAAATTCGTTACTTATACGGCACAACCAAGCAGATTTGTGAGTCCGTGTCAGAATGACAGCTAGTAGTTATTTACATAAATGTCGTAAATGTCATAATTAATTTTTTTTAAATATTCTGACATCATTGTGTTATATGTCATCAATAGCATGGAATATACTTGCCGAGGAAAATAATCCATTTGGATTTGGAAAATCGTAAAGTTTTGAATGAAAACTTATGATACTTGACACCTATGTACATTATTACTAGCTGTCATTTTGACACGGGCCCTATATCTGCTTGCCAAGGTCAACAAAGTCATATAACTGCTTGCACCCTATGCAACATAAAATGAAAATGGCGAGAGGTATTGTGCTGGCCACAATAGATTTTTACCTTCCGTCACGTTTAGGTAAGGAAGGTATTGTCTTGGGTTAAAAAATTCAATGATGAGTTTTTAGTGAATAAGCATGTTTTAGGGTCCATATAATACGATTTTACCATTTTTACGGTGATGTCTGTATGTATGTATGTGTGTGTGTGTGTGTATGTATCTGTGTGTGTGTGTGTCTGTGTGTATGTGACAAAAGTTTCGGATCGCATAACTTCAATACCACGATTCCAAAAATTATATTTTTTTCGTATTCCTCAAGTTTACATCCTGAAGAACAAGTGATTAGGTTTTGGTTATAATTGGTCAACCTGAAGTAGCTTCATTTGAAGATTTTAACAGTTAAAAATCATTTATTGACACTTGTATTATACTTAAAGAATATATTATTCTATATACGATTTGATTGCATTTTATAATTCATATTCAACAGATATAAAGTTAAAGAATTATAAAAATATTAAATTTTATAAATCATTCAGCTATGCTAACCATGAAAAGTACTAATATATTCACATAATTCAAATTGACAAATGTCAGTATCAATGAAAAGTAAATGAATATGGTAGAGATGAGGATGTTGAAGTATATGTTGGGGAAGACACGGAAAAATACGGTAAGGAAATAACTCTAGTGTTACAAGTTTCTAGAAAGATACAAGAGAGACGATTACATTGGTTTGAACATGTCATGAGAAGAGATGAAGAATATATTGGAAGAATGAATAGCTTAGTATTAGAAAGTTTATGAAACAAAGGAAGACCAAAGATAAGATGGAAGGACTGTATTGCAGAAGACTTGAGTGAAAAGGAACTGAATGAGAACTACACGCAAAACAGAAATGAGTGAAAGAAGAAAATAAAAAATAGCAATCCCTAGCGAATAGGAAAAGCTAAAGATGTCAGTGTCAAGTGCAATTTTCTTAGTTTGTTTATGATATAATATTACTGGAAATTTAGAATCTTTTGCAAGAAAATTTATGTATGGAATTTATACATCATATACAGGATTGACGGAAGGTATTGTGCTGACCACATCAGATTTTTTTTTCTTGTGTATGTATTTACATTACCTCTTCATATTGCTATGCAATATTATTTGTAATTGGAATGTAAAGTAATATTGAATTAAAAACAATAACTAAATAATTAATTCTGAAAAAAAATCATAATTTTTTTGTTTGTTTCCGGGTGTTCATTCCGGCTTTAATCGCCAGTTGTCCAAGTATTATGTATTATTATTTAATAAACAATGTACCTATGCATATAAATCCACCAGTTGAATCTTGGGTTGAAATCACTGAAATTATTCCCCAGATAAAAGAAATAGATTAATTCGTTTGTCATAGATGACTTTTTAAATACAAACACTTTTCTACTTCTTCGTCCCACATTTTGAGAGGCACCGTGAATAATGAGTCCTACAGGTAGACAATAGTCGCGTGTGACATCGACATCACCAGCCGCCCCACCACCAGGTCTTTTCCCACGTGGTTTGAAGGGCACCTGAAGAAGTCATCTTCAATGAACAATGCTAAGTCTATCAGTCGTGGCCTGAAGCTACTGGTGTTAACACTACCTTTAACCTTAGAGTCTCAGACTATGCTTCATTGACTTAATACTTAACACTATGTGCGACCAAATCCTAACGCGAAAACTTCCAGTGGTGTTATTGATTACCACTTTCTTGGGGTCTGTGAGGAACGATCCGCAGTTGAATTTACCGCCCTTACAGCCGCAGTATACGGACCAGGATCAGATTGATCAGAGGCTGGATCAACAGGATCCGAGGGTGGATCAGAGAAGAGATCAGAATTTTTTCAGAGGGGATATTAGGAATTTATTGCGACAGTTGGATGTACAAGGATCGCAGCAATGCACGAATAATGTGGCAGCGCAGTGGAATTATGAGACTAATATTAATCAGGCGACGCAATTAGAAGCGGTAAGTATCAATTTTTAATTAGTACAAAATTTGTGGTGTTCTCTCTAGGATAGCTTTAGAAACCCGTGAGGTACCGCCGAATAAGCTTCGTCAACGGTACAAGTCGATCAGTTTAATTATAGATGATATGTGATGATATGAATCTATAAATGGATAAATCGATAAAATTACTTAACGAATTTTTATCAATTTATGGGTCTATTCTGAACAAATCTGTAAGTCATACCTATCTGTAAATCTGTAAATAATAAACAAAATCGCAACGAAAGTTGCCTTATGCACTCATATATAATTTTATGTCATACTGGTTTCTAAAGTAATGTTTTTTGAACGATTAATAAAACAATAACGACACATTAAAGTCCTACACCTTTAAAATATCATTTTCAAATTTTACCTTCATACTGTATCTCGAGTAATGTTATTTTCATTAATTATAGCGACTAAGATTGTTAACGAAACCAGAAAAATTCAATTTAAATCTATCAGTCTGTCAAAATTTTGCTAGGATTTTCGAACAATTACGACTTAGCCTGCTTATACAAAACTCATACTACTACGAATTGCGGCATATTTCTTTTATTTAATTTAATAACTAGAAGCCAGTATGACATAAAATTATGTATGTACCTCAGACGAAAAGTGTCTTTAAGGTACTCACAAGTAAACAACTTGCTCATACCTTAAAGATTCACTTTTCGTCCTAGATACATAAAATACTATTATATTAATCAACAAAAATAGATTCGTTTTTGTTAATTTTTTACAATTTTACAGATCTGTAAGACTTGCTCAGAATTGACCTATTATTTTTGTCACCTTAAATAATATATTAATACTCGTATATCTTGAACAGAAACTGACTCCTTTATTAATTTTTTTAAGTATCGGTGTTACTGATTTTAACAGTTTATCAAAGGCAGGCTTATCCATCCTTAAATAGTGTTTTAAGTATTAAGATCAGATAAGTGCTTCTACCGGTTGAGGATATACATTCAATTTCGGTAGCAGAGCACTTACTGACCTCAATGCTTATAACGTTTTGTGTACGATCGACACACAAAATTAAAAAAAGCTAGATTTGGAAATTATTTTGACATGGTATTGAAAAATTTTAGTTGTCATTTTTAAAGTAAGCTTTGATCGTTGTTTACTTACCGCCTCGATTCCTAATCGGTAAGTAATTTGTAAATAAAACCTACTGCCTTGGAAACCCTATCAGTAAACATTGAAAGAAAACCGACCGTACAAAAAAATTATAAAACATATGCTTGTAAAAAAAATAATGTAATTATTACCTAAAGAATATAATAAGTAGAAAGGTGACTATTAAAATAATTCTATATTTGTAATTAAAAGTGTTGAATGGTATGCAATTTAAAGTAATTCTTCCAACAACACAATGATGAGTACGATAAATCCAACAATATAATTTAGTGACTGATTGTGAAACTAGTACACTTTGTATACAACTTTTCCTAGAATTCCATATGAATAATTTTTGTTTTATTCACTTTTTCTATATAATGCATATTATTAAGTGCTTACTCACGATGAAACAATGATTTGATGTATCTAAATTACATAAAAATCTGAAAAACTAACATTAAAACATCCTGTATCCTTGACCATAAATCAGATTCGCTGCTGTAATTATTCATGGAAGAAAGTAAACAAGTAAAACAAATTAGGTGCTCGAAAAAACAATAGAATTTGATTGTTTTCGTAATTGGCTATTTTCTCCTGTCTATCTGCAATAGACACATGTGGAAAACAAAACAATACGTAAATGTATATGTCGTTCTTGACAGTTGACATTGTTACTTTAAAAAGTCGGTGTTTGTCAACATGCTATCAGTACGGAAGATCACATAAAAATATGACACACAATACACGTTTTTAATCTTCTTTGCACTAGAACTAGATAATGAAATTATTTTGATATTTTCTCTATGCTATCTTTAATTACTTGAGGTTTCACATTGAAATAAAAAATAATTTCAGATATGCATATGCAAATATAGAACTAATTTTATGAACAAATGGTATGATAGGTAAATAAGTACAAATCCGAAAATATTTTGATGTTATCATATATTTAATTTTTTTGAATTTAAATACTTCATTTACATGACAACCTATACGATCTTCTTTCTTTAATAAATATATAAGTGCTATACCGAATCGTCGGTTTTGTAAGAATAAATGCTACGAGCCCTGGCTCATAATAGTTCGGCGGGGTGACATTTAAACCTACATAAATGGTGAGATTTTTTTAAATGTAGACTTGAAACCTAACGTAAACCAAGTAACGGATGATAATAATTCGACCGGCATTTAAAGGGTCATCTTCTAGTCCACATTTATTATCTACGGAGACAACTTTTGAGACAATATGTAAAACCAGCAAAAAAAATGTAAAAATTTTGCAAATGCGTCCGAACTATTATGAGCCTGGGTTTTTATATGATTGAGATAATTGTTAACACCTAATCTACACCAACAGTCGAGAAATTTACCCCTACTTTAATCTAATTTTTGCCACTGTTTACCTTCTATGGTTCTATGAGATAAAATGAAGAATCAAGTCTTCAAAAATTAACCAACATTAATCAGCTATGGAAGAATTTGCAAAACATTTGGAAATGTTTTTCTCTAGAAATTTACAAAAACTAACTTTTCCTATAATACCTATATTTTTAGGCGACAGTATTAACTACAGCGTTTACATTTGAAACTAAAAGTAACCATTTGTTTATGTTGCATAAATTTGCAGGAAATACATATATGGAAATTTGTTTTCCTGATGTGATTTTCTAGAATTTTCCGCAAAGTGTTATGCATACATAACGATCTTTTCCTGTGGTTTGCGAGAAAAAATATGTTTGTTGTTAGAAAAACAGTAAACAGTACTTTTAACAATATAATTTCTTAATTGCTCAATTCATGACTCTACAAAACCTCATCTTCATTGATGACCATAATTAATAAACACATATCATCACTTTTGCTGTTTCTAACGGTACCTTATGCAGATTCTACACCAGTGATAAGAATGCAACATAGAATAATCTTCCATGAGAAAATTTCATGTATTTTTCTCGGGTTTAAGAGTCAATTGTTAGTTTCGCAATTATGTATTGTTTTTCTACTTTCGTTAGAGAACTACATAGTCTGTGTGACGTGTAAGTCTAGGTTGATATTCACTCTGAATGTGTGAGTGTCTGTTACATAACTTGGTGTTTAAAGTCATTACGATAAGTAAGAACATTAATTAAAAATGCTTGGTTTAAGTAGTTGACGACAGTGACGATTCTGTGGTTTGTAGCAGATTGTGGAATGCGCGTGTATGATAATTATAATAGAATATGTGTATCGTCACAGTTTTATTTCTCTGTTATGTAAAACAACAATCAGCCAAACATGAACAGGAAAATGTCTTAACACCATATTTATTTTGCTTAATGGAACAAGAACCAATTATTACCAATATTTTACCAAAATGAGATTGGGTTAATAACTAAATGAACCTTAAATATATATCCAAAATCTAAATGAAAAGGAACCTGTAAGAATCGGTATTATCCATTGAGCTAATATCATGTCACAAAACAAAAATAAAAATATCTATTACATTAATGATCAATGTAGACATGTCAATGACAGCTTCAATGGCTTTTGTGCTATAAATACTTTAAATCACAAAATTAGTGACATTTGAAATCAACAGGAAAGGTACTCTTCCAACATCCTCGTCCTTCTTCCTGTCCTCCTCATTCTTCTTCCTGCTCTCCTTCTACAAGTGTCCATTTTAATACGTTCACTGCATGATTTTTCTTTTCGAACTTTCCTGTAATGCGATTACGTACGATCCTAATGTACAAAGTACGATAAGGGTTATTTTAATCGAATTTTTTTATTTTAAATATTTTTGTCTATGGTAACTTAGCACGCAATCGCAGTTTAAAGCAGGGCATAAACCGGTAACTGATATTTTGAACGAAAAATTGTGAAGTTAACCGTTATTTTTAAAGCTAAAAATAATGGTAACCTTTAACCAAAAAAATTAAACCGGTTTTAGTGAACAACCTTTATTTTTACAAAATTTAGTTCTGAAAAAAACATATTCCTTATTCCCTCCGTTCTCGTTTTTTATCAGCTGCGCATGAATACTTAACAGTGGTAAAGTACAGTACTAACTACGATATCTCCTTCGTTCGTTGGCAGCTGTGAACTGCGAATTTTTTTCTTATATAAGTATAAAACTGAGAGAATAACTTTTTGATTTGTTTGAAAATATTTTATATTTTTCTTAAGTTCCATATGCATAGATAAATAATAAAATATGTATAAATTGAATTGAACTCTTTTATTTGCTATATTTTTTAAAAATAATTTGAATCTATTTTTTAACCTATAAATTAACCAGAATACATTTTTTTAAAACCGGTTTCTGAACAAAAACCGTCAATATTATAATGTTCTTGATGTCAATTAACTGTTAACCAGTATTTTTTCGGTTACATGCACTCGTTCAAAGTAAAAAAAAACTGACAGCTCTATATGTACGAACACAAACTCTTAATAATTCGGCCGGTTTACATTTTCAACAAATTATAAAACCTACGCAAATGGTGAGAAATCTGTACAAATATCATTCGACTGGTTTAAAATATACATTTTAAACTTACAAAAACTGAATATGTTATAAGTATTCCGTCATTTAATATTGGGTTATATCGCCTTTATCAGTAATACCAGGTTTAATTCTATTAGGCAATGTATCCTTAACCCCTGCACATTTTCTATGAGTATTGTGCCAAGAGTAAAGAGTCTCAGTAGGAGCTAAATCTGGAGCAGAAGGTATCCTTAAAATGCAGGTCGAACAATTATCGCCAGTCATTTGGCCCACAGTTTTTTAAAGTGTTAAGTCTATGTTTAAAGTAGCCGAAAAAAGTAGCACAAATTTCTAACCCTTTGTGTAGATTCTCTAATTTGTTGAAAATGTAAAACGGCCGAAATATTATGAGTTTGGGCTCGTGTAGTATTGCACATACAGCTCCTCATTAATTCGCTAGATGTTTAGCGAAATATTTCTCGCTAACTAATTTTTCTAACGCTATTTCAGCGCTAGATTCTAACGCACCGTTCAATTATTTTGCTAGTCCAGCGCTAGTCCGACTGAACGCAAGTAATGATTTGAAGATTGGAAACTATTATACACGTTCAAATATTACATACTTTATTATCGCCGAAAGACTTTAGATTCATTTATCGCTTCTGCTACTTAAACCATAATTGGTCTCTTTCTTTTTAGTAGAAAGGCTCATCGTCTCTAAAATCACATATATGATTTATATTTTTCATTATATGCGTTCAGAAACTAAACGCCGCAACTAAAGTGAACTATAAAACATCTTCTTACTTTAATAAGCTTGAAAATGCAACCTTTTACTATTAATTATTAATTAAATTTTCCCGTACTATAGGAATGTATAAACAGGTATAAAATTACCCCTAAACGCAATGAACGCATTAATTTGGGACAAACATAAGTTGGCAAACAATCAAATCAAATTGAAAACGTGCAAGAAATGACGGCATTTGTGACCTCCACATAAAATGAATTACTGGTTTTTAAAAATTTGTTTACAGATATTCATAAAATTATTTAAATTCAAAATGCAGTTTTACATATCTTTTACAGCGCACATATATTCCACGAACTATAGAAAAAAATGACCTAACTAAAATTAATATTCCTGTCATATTAACAATAACAAAGAACTTAACCTTGAAGAAGTAGTTCATGTATTATTATAAAACCTCTGAAACCCTGTTAAAAACTGTTTACTTTTAACAGCCCATTATTTCAATTTCACAACTGTTGAGAAACCAAATGTGTTAAATGGTATTAGTTAAACCGATTGTTCGTATGCGTAACACCAGTTAACATATAGTAATTACCAAAGAGGTGCAGTACATCTTCTTGATAACAGCGGACTGGCCCAGTTTTGTCACTATCGTAATAGAGCGATTGTAGAGCGTTCCACTTCGGTAAACAGGAAAACAAACTATTACATGTGACTTATTTTTTCGGGAAATAGTTATGGTATGGGTTGGAAGGGACTTTTTAAATTTATGCTTGTTTTGAGAACATTAATAATAACAGAAATTTATTTATAAGGCAGTAATTCACGGAAAATAAATTTAAATTATCATTTTTTTATTTTTTTACTGTAGCACAAAAATATTAATATGCTAGTATCCATATTAATACTTGTAATTATAAATAATTATTTTTGCAATTTTTTTTATTTCAATATATCACTTTCGACAAAAATAAAAATAAAATTTCTATATATAGTATATTAGTTCTGTTGCTGCAACTTTCAAAATTTACTGAAAAAAAATCTAATGTGACCAACACAATACCTCCCGCCATTTATCTATGGGGTCTCGTTACCGTGTGCCTGGTCATAAAATTAACCCTTGTGGTAAACGCCCGCACAATACAAATATGTCATCGTCATTACCGAAATGTGTGTACAAATCATATTAGCATACCCAGCAATGGATAATATGCCGTGATAATATATATTTATTTCTTTATTTAAATACATACTTGCATATTTACTAATGCTAGAAATTATGTATATTAAGTTCCGTAAAACTATTGTTCTATTTACAATTTTCCTTTTAAAATGTTACTATTATTAATGTGAAATGATTATTTTTTTGACAGTGACATTTATCTATCAGTTACATTCATTTGAGCTGAACTGTGTAACTATTGAGATGTGTTTAAAGCATAAGCTCCGAGATGTAATTTTTATATTATTTTATAAAATTATCCATAAAATATATAGAAAAAGTATTAAAGAAATCCTGTAGAAAATGGAATAATCTTTCATTTTTATAATAACAAATTGCGAAAAATTACAATTAAAGGTATTTTTTGAAGAAAAACTATCTTGTGCCTCAAGTAAACTGCCATTTCCGGTTATCCGATTACCACTAAAACCTAATGAAATAAATAAAAATCTATAGAATAAGGTAGAAATACATGGTTTCAAAACTTTCTGAATGATAGTATTTGAGTTAGAGCGTAAAGAGAATCCACACACACACACACTTACATACATACATACATACACTCAGACATCATCGTGAAAATGTTAAAATTGGATTGTAGGGACCTTAAAACGTAGTCATTTACCAAAATCTTGATATGCGATATTTAGCACGATCCCTATACCTCCCTTACCAAGGGTAGCGGGAGGTAAAAATTATATGTTTTTCCCTAGCTTTGGTTTTTAAAGTTCTTCAACGTCTTCTAGTATCCAATTTATCTATCTACATCGATGTTTTTCTAATTCTCTCCTATATTAATTCCACCTATCTAAATTTTCCTGGATGTGTCTGTTCCTCTTTCCGAGGCCTTGTTTTAGTATCCGTTCTTCATTTATTCTTTTCTACAGTCATACTAGATTGGTTTTGTTTTTCCAGTTTCTCTGACATCTGTTTGCTTCGCCATAATATCTGTTGTTTTATAAAGAGGTGCTAGTCATAGTTTAGCAGGACATGCACATTTACAGAGCTATCCGCTATTATACTTTTTACGAGTATTATTGTTTTGTATAAAAAGGTCAATATACAAACAGTGTAACATTGTAAACATGAGACTATTATGGTTCAGCGAATTAGACCTTAAACTGTCAATTAGAATTCGATTAGATAATCCAGGTTCGAGGCTAAGCCAAGTCCTTTTCTATTAATGGCAATGAATTTTTCTGCATCATTTAAGAGTATTCTTTACTTTTATACTCTAATAGGTAATACTTATAATATAATTAAAATCACGACTCAACAAATCAAAGGAAACAGGTGCCTATTATAAAATTGAAATTATAAATTTATATGACCATACCTATTAAGTTTATTTTTAGTTTTTTTCATCAGTATAATAATTAGATACTACATTAAAGTTACTGCAAAGATACTTAGTGTCGGTAATAAAACATTTATATATGCAAAGGTTTATTGACTTTCGTTGTACCTCATATTACATGCAGATAATATATTACAAAACCTACACTTTTACGTATAAGAAACGATAATTGTATGCATTTATATGCACTTTTCATTAAATTGTATGTGATTTTCGTCGATACAAAATGTGTAAAATAAATGACTTATTAAGCCAATTATTCATTAATAGGTACGCCATTCTGTTTTAAATATGCACATAGTTATGAGTAACGCATGTAACAAAAGTTTTGAGAAAAATTATAATAAATACACAATACTTTTTTTTATAATATACCATGTTAAAATTTCCAGAAAAAGTTTTGAAAAAAAAATATTTTTAAAGTTAATGTTTTTGGGGATCAAAACATTGTACAGGCGACTATTTACCGGACTATACGCGAATGTGAGGAAGGTGTAATATGTATTAATTTAGCAAAAAGTGGGCGACCAGAATTTTTGTTCCCTTGAATCAGTACACACAGTCATAGTGATCAAGACAAAGTTAGAACGTCATCGTACAAATTAATTCAACAATTTACAATTTTAAAAATGATTGTTAGCAGTACTCTGATCAGAAATGATTTAAAATTAAAAAAAAAAATAATGAAACAAAATAAATTGCGGCCCACCTTGAGCGAAACCCAAGATGCTGCAGAGCCAACATTTTGTAGAAAACAGAGAGAGACAGAGAGAGAGAGAGAAAAAAGAGAGAGCATAATTCTCTAAATGTTTCTCAGGCGTGCCTGTGTAAAGCCTTTTGGGCATTTCTTAGCAGAAAAGTAGACAATAATGGCTGGGATTACTGAAATGAACAACAGTTACAGACAAGCATATTTCTGATGACCCGGGAAATAGATTCAACATCGACCAGAGACAAATAAGACAAGGTATTAGAAAACCGCGTCGCATTGAAGATAATGGTCATCTATCGGTGATGTAAAATTAGATTTATCTCCTTACTTTATAGGAACAACCCATTATATCAACGTTTCAATAATTCGTTCTTTTTACTTTTGTTACATACGTTATTATTTGTAGGGTTAAGGGCATTTATCAGACGACTCCTCAGAGACCTCCAAAGTTGTTAAAATTAAAAATTATTTTTATGTTTGACAGATATTGCAATCTCATTGTAATAATATTTTTTTCTTTACAGTTGCAAGCTCAACAACTATATTCCGACTTCCAGCACGAAGTCTGGAACCTTTTAATCAAAATCGGTCGGGAACAAGTTCCAGATATTCAAGCATGGCGTCAAATCCGTTTACTATCCATGATAGGACCTGCTGCATTACCTGCAAATCAGCTAGATCGGGTAATACAATAATCATTTTCTTATTTTTCCATCTTACAAAAAAAATTCTTTATAGTACAACCGCTTGATCAACGACATGTTGGCAATATACAACGGTGCGTCCATCTGCGCTATGAATGAACCATTTAGATGCGAACTAAGACTTCAACCAGATTTGGTTACAATAATGGCGAAGAGTAGAAATTGGGATGAGCTGCAGTATGTATGGACCGAATGGAGACGAAAAACTGGACAAAATATCAAGGAGTTATTTGAACAAATGGTGTCGATTAGCAATGAAGCTTCTAGATTGAATAGTAAGTTTTGAATTTTAGTTCGGAAAATCAGAAGTGAAATATGAATTTGGAGACGAGACTGTCCCTATCAATGGTGCACGTGAGGCATTGAATTGAATATATTTTCGCTAATATTTTAGCACGATGACATAAAACAACGTTTCATCGACATGTTTGTTTTCATAAATTTCAGGTTATCTTTAAATGTCACTTTGACGTTTGGAACCTAATCTGAAAATCAAATGAACGTTGATATAAAATTGTGACGTCACTTGACGGGGGCGAGGCGGGGAAAATCAGCGGCATTTTGAAAAATGTCATTTTTAATTGCAATTTTTTCTTTATTAAAGTTTGATTTGAGGAAAAAAATGCGAGTATTATTTTTCATTACTCTATCGATTAAAGTTAAAAATGAAAAATTGTGCATGACCTCATTTCTGTATAAATTAGAATACTCCCCCTAAACCTAGAGAATTTGGTATTCTAATACAATTTGTACATGTGAAAGATTGTAAATCATCAGGCTTACTTTATGGTGTTTATGGTGTACAAATTCACAAATTTCTTTTTTTAACGTATTTTATAATTCAATGTCAAGATCATTTAATTCGAACTCTTGAATCATTCGTACGTAAATTTGATAATCATTTAAGACGTTATAAAAATAAAATCAAGGTTCTATTATTTGAACTTGCAACTACTAACCGTGCTTGTTAACCAGTGGACCACAACTATTCATTTAAGAATTTAATTCATTGTTTTCTTTGTAAAATGACTATTTATACATATATTATTTAAAATACAATAATAACCAAAAAACTTTTCCTGGCATTCTTATATGAAGGTTGTATTATTTCATTGTTTACTTTTAAATGGACAAAATAGTGACGAAAATTAAATTGGAATATACCGTTTAAATAAATTTTCTTGTATTGCATTACAAATACAAATAAGAAATGTTTAATATTATTCATCATCACGTACAATTATAACAAATAAAAAAAATATAATCGTATTTTATAGTGTTGACCGCGACACCGGAACATAAAACTTTAACATGTAAAATCAATTTCTATAATTTCCTGCCCGCCTAATCATTTTAAGTAAAAATGTAAAAGTTGTAAACCTTAAAATTCTGTATGCTGTAAAAGAAATTATGTATGAAAATGTCGAAAATCACTCCAAAATAGCGATAGACATGGAATTGAAAGTAAAAATTAACAAATGTTAGCGATTTATTTGTCAAGCTAGGTTAATTTATTTTCATTACTTGTAATTTCTATTAAAGTGAAAAATTATTTATTTAAATTAATAGATAATTACTTACTTGAACAAATATTACCAATAATACCTAATAATAGTTATTTATGTTTTAAGGGCTTAATTAAAAGATTGTATCACGTGGGAATTTTCCAGAGTGCTAACTTGATTATGCCCGTGATACATACAACGTTTTTTTTTTCTTTTTAGTTCATAAGGCTATAAAAAGGAAAAACAGTTCATTTTTGATACCAAACACGTTACATTTCTGTTCCATATAAAGCCATAATATTAATTAAAAATTTGCGAAATTAAGAAATAATCTCATTAAACTGACAACTGGGGACCCGGGTTCGATCCCGACCGACGCCGAAAATTACTTCGAATTTTAATGGCACAAAATTGACCCCTGTGGTGCACTCTCCACGCCAGCTATGGGTGCCCGTGAGGTGACGCCTGGTAAGCGCCCGCACGGTACAAATATTCCATCATTACCGATATCTGTACAAAGCAGATTGGCACATCCAGCAATGGGTAATATGCCGTGATGAAATATATTTTATATAAAATATTTATATATAAATATAAATATTTTACTGACAAAACAACATATTGTCATTTTTTTACTATAATGAAGAAAAACCAAAATAATAATAATTATAACAAATAAAATGCAAATAAACGATTATTAATGAGCTGCCTTACGTCAAAACCTGTTTGGTTACTGTCAGTTACATGGTTAATGAGATTTTTTCTTAATTTCGCAAATTTTTAAATATATATTTTGTGGCTCTATGTGAAACAGATATGTAACGTGGTTGGTATCAAAATTCGTAATTTTTTCTTTATAATATGCACTAATTGTTTTTTTCTATGAATTAATATAGAAACTTTTAGCAGCAGAAAAACTGTTTTACTATGTTAGAGCCTTCTGATCTGTATTAAAAAATTACACCCGGTATATTCGTTATCGTTGCGCTGGCGTTGTGAATTTTAAGTATTCTGTAATTTCTATGTAATTTGTTGCTGTTGCTACGTTGTTTGTTATAAACAATTTTAATTTCGTGTCAAAGGAAAATGACAGATATCGATTATTAAGCCAAATTGCGTCCATTTTTGAAGGCGAATAATTTTATGTTTCCAAAATAAAATAAAAATATATTATTAGTTAACTTTGCCTGTATATAGCATGCTAAATTAATTTTGCTTATTGATAATTGATTTTAAGCTCCACAACTTTTATTTGAAGCTTTTTTTACTTAAAATAATTAGAATTCACCCGCTCTGAACCTGAAACAAAATTTACTTCTCTAACAATAGCTAACAATAGAAAAACCTTAATAAACATTTTGGAGACTTGCACAGCCGTAGAAAGAAGTTTTCGGAGAGATTTGATTATACTATCTGCAAATAAAAATTCTTTATCAAAATTTATAATTATTTCAATGTAAGATATTTTCAAGTGATTTCGAGAATTAATTGAAAACTGAAACGGTCGATTTCTATTGAATTCAGTATTTTCGACTATCCCTTAGTAAACAATTATTGACGCGCCACTGAATATTTGAAGGATTGATTTATTACTCTAGCTCATTTAGACATAAAGTATAGTTATTTTACATAAACTTTATTTCACATAATCCGAAAGTTAGTAGTATTTTTGGAATTGATGAAAAACGAATCAAGTATAGGTACAGTAGCAAAAACTATATTAATTAGCTTTATTTTTGCTGTCGCTGTATTTAAATGAAGATATCCATTTTTTTTATTTTCGGAAAGACCTTATCTTGACATATTGTGTTTATCTACTCGTATTTACATGTTTGTATACTTTTCGGCAAAAAGTGTGTTTATCATAATTGTTATGATTTTAATTAAATAACCAGATAACCACATCACTCAATGTTAATAGTTTTTATAATATAATAAACGCATAACCCGGATTTTCCAATTTAAATAATTTCTTTCCGCTAGATCGCATTTGTCCTTCCTGAAATAAATTTTTAATTAATCTTCTCTTGTTAAATTTATTGTTGATTACAAAAACATTTACAAACAATAAAAGAAACTCCTTTCAATTCACAAATCTCGCACAACAATGTAAAGTTGCAAAGAGATTTTTTTTGAATATTTGCATAAAATTAACTCATTAGCATATTTATATTATGAGACAACAATATTGAGGATAATAAATAACTGTAATTATCTACACACCTCAATTCAGGAAACAGCCGATCGTAATTGAAAATTGTACGTAGAAGATTGTAATGCGTGTTATGGGTGCATCTAATAGTTGTTGATTCAGATAAGTTTTTTATAGTCATTCATGATTTATAATAGACTTCTTGGAAATCATATCTGCATATTTGAAACAAATAAATATCATCTATCACGATTGTATCTTTTACGCAATGCAATATTTATAAGTAGATATTTGTAATAAGATATCTAATACTTTCCTGATACGAAAAAATGAATATTAATAATGGCTGTCAATTAATAAACACAACTATGTGAAACATTACATTCCCATGTATTTTTTTCTCTATTACGGAATATAAAAAAAATCTCTTGTTGCCAGCACTATACCGCTTGCTATTTCCATTTTATTGTACATAAGTAATTTAACCCAAAAAAATATAATTGTATCCTCTATATTTAATATATTTATTTCATTCTATGTGGATGTTTTCTCCTGCTCTTCTAAATATTCGCGATTGTATTTCTGAAGGGTAGGGTCGTTCGGTTCAATATTATGAAAAAAAAAATATTTTTTTTAGAAAAATTGACCAGTGTGCAAAATTTGCTCCATCTAGTACAAATTCTTAGTACAAAAAAATCAAAAATGTTTTTTTTGGGTAATTAGATCAATGATCAAAAGTTGTTCCAATAAACACTTTCTGAAATTATAAAAATGTTTAAAAATATTAGCTTTTAGCTAAAATTTGTATACAATTGTAAAAATTGAATATTACTTTTGGATAGATCACATATAATAATAATTTTAAAGAGATCTGATTTATTATTTTTGAAAGAGGTAAAGCACATATTTATTAATAGGGCTCGGACACTCAGCTGTTTCCAGTAGCCTTGTGATCAACTATTCCGGCGCCCTGATATCAGCGCCATCTGTTCTGTCATAGTTTTCCTTAGCGCTAATTCAAAAGTTGGAATCAGTTTGCTGTCTTACATTAAGGTGTAAACATTTATTTTGTGCCTAAAGTTTTTTGTAAACTGTGTTTGAGAATGTCAGCTTATTTTAAAGCATTAGGTAGTGACGTACAAAATCGCTACTTAGATGAAATTAAATTAATAAACAACATTGATCCATATGATTGCGACGAAAATGATTTTTCAGGAATATTTTAGACTTTATTATTGCAAAATAAAATGCAAAACTACAAACTACATAAGCTAGCCAATATTTTAAAAGCAGTGCATTATTACTACATATTGCATTCAAATAATGCATGCAATTATCTACGTACCACAAAATTCACACTCACACATGTAAACATTTAAAAATAAATATTCCCAAAATACAGACACACACACACACACACACAGGATAAATAATGAAAATACGAGTAACTTCTGAATATTATCCATATATATTTCACTTTATTGTACAAAATAAGCTCTGTAATGGGGTAAGAAAAAATACTCAATATTATACATGTATTATTAAAATATGAGCGTTCTTATTACAATAAACACTGTACGTTTACTTAAATAATATTTAATACATATTCGTATGTCTTTCTTCCGTGCTATTACTTCCTCCTTGAAACGGATGGCATCGTTCCATCTTCGTCTTTTTTCCACTTTTAATGGATCAATTTGTCCTACACGAATGTACTTCTTATTTACTAATCACATGAAATCGTATAAATACCTTTAGTATTCCTAGCTGATACTAATAAGAATGTTTTAATTTTGTCTTTTGAGCTAGTCTTGCAACCAGGAATACAACATTTATGTTGTCCACACATGGTTGGCACACACACACACACACACAAATATTAAATATTAATAAGTAATCACACTTAAATTACAGAAAATTGCAACACAAACGACAAACACCACAAACCATACACGAATAAAAAACAAACAAAATGGCTATACTGTCACTATGACAACTGGGGGCGCCGGCACATATGTTTTCAAGGACACTTAAAACAGCTGTATGCCCGCGCCCTATAGCGGAAGGGCTGAAAATATGGAACCCCCATATTATGATCTCGCTTACACTTATGATAGATATAAATTACCGTCAAGTTGTGCCACTATTAGAATAAAATTTTATAATTGTCTATAGAATTTGTTTTAGAATGTCTACTTACAATTTCTTTCTTTTTGTAAATAAACGACCCTATACTATTATAACCCTACCATGGTGGTTTTACTCGCTTACCCTCAGGATAGATATAAATCACCGCCAACCGCCACTATTTAGAATCATATTTTATAATTTTCATGATCTCGTTTTGCCTAGAATTGCCAATTTCCCTTGCACACAAGCAACTAAAAGTTTCTGCTACAGTTTGTGATCCTAATATGATATGGATCGAAAACGAGGTATTTTGGAAATATTTAAATGTTGGGTATTGTGCAACTATTTGCATTACACTTTTATTATACTTTGTCTCTTACAATGAGGATGTTTAGCGTGATTGAAAATACATGTGAAATATATTTATATCGTAAATATATGAATAATTATAAGTTAAAATGTAATTGAAAGTTAAAATTATATTCCCATTTATTTATAATTAATTATTTATCATCAAACTTTTGTGACGTCACATGTAATCTATGTAAAATTCTGAATTCAGGACTACTCTTGAAGCGTGAAGTGCATTTTTATTGAAGAAATAAATTACAAAAACGTAAGAGAAAATTATGAATAATTAACCTGCTAAGCCATGATATAAGTCAAGCTGTGAAAACAGTTGAGATAATATCAAGTAATATATAAGTTAATTGCATAAATAGTAAGTTATTTTAGTAAAATTCTATATTTTGTTATTTTCTTACAAACAAATGATCAATTTGTTATCGCAGCCTACCTGATATGGCTTACCATGTTAATTATTCATAATTTTCTCTAACATTTTTGAAGTTTGAAATATGAAAGTTAATGTAATTTCCGGATAAATCGGTATTTGGTATGATGGTAGCATCATACCAAATACCACAAAAATGAATTATAAATAAAAAAGTTATTTCTAGTGGCCCGTTTTCCCATTAAGGTTACGGTAAGGAATATGTACTTATACAAATCTTTAATCTTATAATAACATAATACTTAAAACTTGAATATTATTTCCTAGTAAACACCATGCATAATAGTTCGATCGGTTCATATTTTCAGCAAAAAATTAAAAAACTTATACAAATAGTGAGAAATTTCTACTTAAAATCAATTTTTTTTGCTATAATTACTTCGTCCTTGTTAGTAATATCAACTATAATTCTATTAGGCATTGTATCCATAAACCCTCAACATTTTTCTGTTAGATTGCAAGGTAGATTTTGCAATAAGCAATGGATTTTTACGAAGTTTTACATGTCGTGCCAAAAGTAAAGGGTCTGAGTAGGACAATGATATCTCCCGTCGATTGGCACATAGTTTCTATAAGTTTTGCGTCTATATTTAAAGTAGTAGATTTTTTTAGAAATTTCTCGCCATTTGTGTAGGTTTAATAATTTGTTGATTATGTAAGCCGACCTGGACTAGAACTTAATTATATTTATTTAAAAAAAAAAATGAAACGACAATTAATTAATTATAACAAATCATTTCCAGACTTTTCCAACACGGCAGATTACTGGACCTTCCCTTTCGACTCTCCCACATTCCAACTGGACATCGAAGACACATGGGAGCAAGTCAAACCATTATTCGAGCTTCTCCATGCTTATGTCCGTAGGAAGCTCCGCGACTTCTACGGCCCTGAAAGGATCAGCCGTCAAGCTCCACTCCCAGCTCATATTTTGGGCAACATGTGGGCCCAATCTTGGACCAACATCCTCGACATCACAGTCCCCTACCCGGGAAAGAATTTCTTGGACGTAGGGCCGGAAATGTTAAGACAAGTAAGTAGAATGTAATAATGACAGGAAAGGAAAAAATAAATGCTATGTTTATATGATGATAATATATGTACAACTGTTTTTTTGTAAACAATGAAAAACTAATTGTTAGGATGATGGGAAATATATTTCTTCTCAGAATTGAATTTGGACGTTTTTGTTGGACTCCGAATTATATTTGTCATTGCTTTGTTAACAAGTATTATTAATATAAACAAAAACATTAAAGGTATACTATCATTAAACTATTGTATATTTTTTGTGAGTTTTATTGAATATTATTTCTTTAAAGCTGAGAATAATAATATATATTTAGGTACTTATCCGTAAATTACATTTTTTTTTCTTTATAAAAAATTGCATATAAATAGTTTTTGGTACCACCTTTGTAATTTCTATTGAACATATATTATTTCATACAATTCCTTTACGTAATTATTGCAAAAGATATAAAAAGTTCTAGAATTTAATAACTTATATGTACTCGTACATATATTCATTTATTTTTAGTAAAAGGAATATATGTATGTCTGATTCTAAATAAAGAAAAGTAACTTTTTATTCTGAGGAATACTATTACTCTTACGTAAATACAGATCATTAGAAATTGGTCTAAAATTAAGTAATAGTGAAATGTACATCAATTGAAGATGACGTACTATTAACTAGACCTAAATAAAAATAAACTTACAACCTGCACGACTGACCATTAAAGAGAAAGTCTATAAAATAAACTAATAAGGCATAAAACTTGTTAATTGCTCATGTCTAAACATTAGTTTTTCAAAGAAAAAAGTGTTGTTACGAAAGAGAAAAATGCATACAACTATAATTATTATCATGCAACAAAAGCATACAAAATAAAAAATAATTAGCGCGTATGTAAACTAGATTTCTAATGATAAAAATTATGTTAGGGTTATACACCTACGGACATCTTCCGGCTAGCTGAAGACTTCTTTGTGTCCATGAACATGAGCGCCATGCCTTTGGATTTTTGGTCAGGATCTGTCTTAGAAGAACCCGTTGATCGGGCAGTTTTGTGTCAACCATCTGCATGGGACTTTTGCAATAGACAAGATTTCAGGTAATTATGTTATAGAACGCATAAAAATTTAAATTTTGTGTGTAAATTATTTTCACACCCGAAATGAATTTTGTTTTCTGTTTTTTGTACTTTTCATTTAATAATAAATGTATTAATAGTTATAAAATTTTAGGAATTTTGGGCCAATATAAGTCACATATCCAAAAATGGGTCGGAACTAAATTTTCGAGTTTTTGATACAACTAGATTCTGCTCCTGCGTACATTTAATTTTTTTTTTTTAACCGCACTTCAATATCTGTTTTTTCCGACATATTCATCCTAAAATTTGGGTCAAAATTGTCCACAAAACCACCCATAATTTAAAAATGGGCGAAAATACAAACCTGGCACTTCGCCACTCGATTGTATGGAAAATTTAATATAAGATAGCTAAGTTTCAAATTCTTTTAATTACTGACTCAGTTTTTATTTTAAAAAAACTGAATACACCAAAAAAATGAACAAAATCTGAAAAAATCGCGGTTTTGGGTCATTTTCATAGTTTTATTCATATAAAATGAACTAGTTCAAAAATTCTAAAAATTGGTATCTATACTTTTGTAATTTAGTCCGCAGAATTAATTGGTGCTATAGCTAAGCCTCTACATCTACCGATTTTAGGATTATTACACAAAATTGAGTGTTTTGTGGTCCAATTTTGAACACAAATATCTTGGAAAATAAAAAAAATATTCATATGCGGTTTCAAAATTTAGAATCAGCGTTTAAATGTGTCTAAAACCGTATAAATTGAATTATTGAATTTTTTTAACTTTCTTCCTAAATATTAGCAAGTACGTTTGTGTGACTTTTTTAAGGTAAAAACTTAATGGGTAGAGATATGAAACTGGCAATATTATTCTTCGATTCTACAGATATAACTACGTAAGTCTACATTTTTTAGAAGATTTGAACAATTGAATCAGTTTTTAGAACGAAAAATTTCTGTCTGGAAGGATGAATTTTGGTACAACTTAGTCAAAACTTCGATTTCCTACACCCATTTTTTAGACATAAACACTTTAAAACAAATTTATTGATCTATAAATCGTCTGCAAGATGAAAACATTTTGTATTTTGCATCTTTTCAGAATTAAAATGTGTACCAGACTTACAATGAAAGATCTTATTACGGCTCATCATGAGATGGCCCACATTCACTATTTCATGCAGTACCGGAATCAGCCTAAAGTGTTTCGAGATGGCGCCAATCCAGGTTTGAACATTTTATTATATTTTTTATAAATCCTTGACTAACTAATGTATCATTATTATTCTTCTCACGCATATTCATTAAATATGCATTTATTAATACGCACCAATAAAAACATGCGATAAAATCAATCTTACATGCTTCAAAATTATTATATAATATCATACAGTAATGTAAAAACTATTTGTTCATTATGTGATTATTTGTTCTTATGCAATTCTTGACGAGAAATGCACTTTTATTACCTTTACTGTTATAAAAATACAAATAGAAATAGAAGTTTCCCAGCACAAACAGTTGTTATTACAGAGATCATTATTTATATAAGTAATCGTTTGTAGTAGTGAAAAGATAAATAGTTTTTAAGCTCGTAATTTAAACTGAGCGTTGCAGTAAAAAAGAAAGATTACTTCAAACGTATTAGTAAATAAACATAAATTACATTTATTCATATGTACATATAGAGTGGTTTAATAATGTTTTATACGCCATGTTTAATTAATATTAATTGCCATATATTTCAAATTTTTTGTGTACATCTCGGATATAAAAAATCTGATGTGGCCAGCACATAACCTCTCGCCGTATATTTTACCTGGCTGTATGCATAAAGCAAAGATTATTTTTATAAATACAAATAATATATTCATATAAATCTATGACGTATAAACTTCTTTATTATTCAATAATAGCATGTCTCAACATGAAGATATTTTACCATAAATTATGTTACAATAAATTACAAAGTAGAGTTTACCATATATAAATAATAGGCTGGTAACAGCAATTTTCAATTCGAACAACTTTGTTTACTTTCTCTTCATATTCTTCTAGTAAAAACATTAATTTTGGGCGGTCTAAAATGTATATATCTGGATTGTGCATCTATTCTTATATATCTTCTTTTACATTTTATTTTTTCATACTTGTTACATCTAAATAACCTTAATTCCCTTTAATAAAGTGACGGATAGATTGCACTCCGATTTTGTCAATATTTACAACTTACTTGAGAAGAATTTGATAGCTTTTTCGCAATTCAAAGTTACTCTAGTCTACAGTACTGGTGTACATTGTCCCATAATGTTTGAAACAAATTTAAGTCCTTCAACCTAGACTTGTCATCTCCATAATAGTCACAGATCAAGAACTAAGGGATTCTCCAAGTACATTTTTAATTCATTACTCATTATTTCTGACACTGACATTTATCTGTCAGTTACAAATAAATTAAATAATCAACTATTTTTCATGGCATTCTTTCGGCTGTCAAATTTATTACAACAGATTATTTTATATATTATACTTCTTTTATCTCTAAATCTATGGAATATATAATAAAATATTTAAATGTATCAGATAGAGAATTTAATTTTCTTTAATATTACCACGAAAAATTTTCAAAAAATAATATTTAGAAGATTTTTTTTCAAGAATCTTGTACTTCCGGTTGTCCAATTATTACCAAAACCTTTTCAGATCTTCCCATGAATGTCCGATTGGGAAATACGTTGTTAAACAAATTTTAAGTCTTATAGTTTTTGAGTAACCGTCCTTCCAACATCCCACACACACACATACACACACACACACACACATCCACACACACACACACACAGACATCATCGTAAAAATGTTAAAATCGGATTGTAGAGACCTTAAAACGTGCTTATTCAATAAAATCTGGATATGCGATTTTTAGCATGAATGCAATACCTCTCTTAGCGAGAGGTAATATGTAGTTAAAAATAAAAAAAAAAACGAATGTTTAAATCTTTTTCTACATAAAATATTAAATCGGTGTATTATTTAGAACCAGGGACCTGAATCGAAATATATTTATGGTTCAGTTTCGGTTCAAGTTCAGGAAATAAATATCGATTCAGGTGCAGTTTCGGTTCAAGAAAATAAAAATTATAACGGTTCATTGGTTTTGGGTTCGGGTTCGAATTTCGGTTCAGAGCACTAAATGATTACAAACACAAGAAAATGATTATATTTATTAATTTTAAAATCACATTAAAAATATATTTTTAATTGTATATTTAATTGACCTCTGAACCGAATCTGAATTTAAAATGGTTTATATTCAGTTCAGGTTTATTGACCTTGACAAAAAAATTCGGGTTTTCGGTTCAGGTTCGGGATCAGTTTCAGGTCCATGTTAAGAACCCAAATTTTCAGTAACTTCATCACGGCTTATTACCCGTTTCTGGATGTGTAACTGGATTTTATTCACAGATTATGGTAATACGGATATACGACCCCAGATCCATAATAGTTCGGCTCTCAAAGATTTCGTTAGGCAAAAATCATTTTATTTTACGATTTTCAAAAATATAGTCTATTTTTATTATTTTCGTCACATTTTGAAATCGTGTAGATACTTTTGCGCCATATGTAGTCTAAGCTGATTAATAAAATTTAATTAACTTTCTATACATATATATCTTAAGAACTATGCACCGGAAAAACTCTTACATGACATATGTGCGTAAAGAATTTTATGTAGAAAACAAATTTTAAACATTCAATAGTCATTACACTATAATATATGAAACACAAATGAATTAGTTTTTCCAAGACCAAGTGGTCCTTTATCTACTGAAATGTTACTAAAGTTCCACTTTATATAGTTATTAAGTTTCAAATTTATTAATCGCTGATTGGCACACGCGGTAGTTATAATATTTTTCCGTTATATTAAATACGGCCGCTGAAAAAACAAATAACAGTCTGTAAAATGTCACTTTTACTGTCTATTGTTGCTATTTATATAACAACCGCTCAAGAAACTATGTATTAAAAATAATCACCAAAATATTAATTCATAAACCGGCAAAAAAATATGTTCAACACGGCACCAACCACAGATTTACAACAGTGGCTGCCGTTTCATGAATGCTGCCTAGTTAAATATATAACTATTTTAAATAACATTAAATTTGAAAATATCACAAAATATCCATTAGATATTTTACAATTAATTGTTGAAATTTATGTAATATTTTGAAACAGTAACGGGAACTGAAACAGAGTGTGACGTCATAGTTCGTACAGCTTAATATGTGACAAACTATCGCCTACTTTTATTTATAACGAGTAAATAATGTACGAATGACGATCTGTATGTAATTTGACGTCACAGGATTGGAGGCATGTTTTCAATGACTATTTATTACGCTAATTTTTTTGTTTAATTATTTATGTACACAACAAATTATTTTCTTTATTACTATGAAAAATATTACATAAACTTTCATTTAAAATACTTTTTGAAAAATGAGAAACCGGCTCATTATCACTCTCTAGTTCTTGACCGTTTATAACTCATATCTCGTTGAATACGGTACTGCCTGGTGCAGTACAATCGCATATTCGCATGCAACTACTTCCCTGAACAACTTCCGCGTATGCGTACATAATTTTTCCTCTCCTGCACTGCCTTACGCAACGCCAACAATAGAAACGCAAAACACTTGAAAGCGCAATAATTAAACATTATAATTTTCGTAAATATAGCAGTTCACTTGCCATAGTAAGAGACATATGGTTGACGGAAGGCAAACTACATAGTGAAAGTTTTATCACAACGCACATATATGTCAGCTGTTGACTTTCCAGCACTATCAATAATTACGGAATTAGCTGATCAATGAATAGCATTCAGACAGATGTTGTTTCTTTCTAGGTTTTCATGAAGCTATTGGGGAAGCTATTGCACTTTCGGTAGGAACCCCAAAGCATCTTCAAACCCTTGGTTTAGTACAAGCATCAATAGATGACCCTTCCATAGATATTAACTACCTATATGCCATGGCTCTCGACAAAGTAGCATTTTTACCGTTTGCCCTAGTTATGGACAAATGGAGATGGGACGTTTTTCAAGGAAATATTAACAAAGAACAGTACAATTGTCACTGGTGGAGACTAAGGTTACATAATAAGATTTTCTTTTGGATTTTAATAACTAACAATATACGTTTTTATAGAGAACAATATTCGGGATTGAAGCCGCCAGTACTGCGTTCAGAAATTGATTTTGATCCCGGAGCGAAGTACCATATACCTGCCAACATACCCTACATAAGGTAAGGAAATTTATTTTTTATTTTTTACAACTTTAAATATATTTTTCCAATTTCCAAGTACCCCACAATAAAACTATTGGTTATTTGTAAAATTATTTATTAAAAATCATAACAAGTATAAAGATAGAACAAAAACAGGTAATACTGATAAGATACACAAAAGAAGGTACGCGTAAAGTTCTTTTTAGAGGCTCTTAATGCTAATGATGGCCGTATCCACCGTCATCTCCTCCAAAATCATGTCCTCCAAAATCATGTCCTCCTCCAAAATCATGTCCACCACCAGCATCGCCTCCTCCAAAATCATCTCCGTTATGACCTCCATAATCTCCTCCGTAATCTCCTCCTTGACTCTCTTCATGATGATCGTGCACAGGCACTGCAACGGGAACCTTAACTGGATAGGGTACTGGTTTTTCAACTGTTACTGGAACATGCTTGACTACTGGTACAGGTACAGGGTGTGCCACTGGAACTTTAACTGGATAAGGTACCAATTTTTCTACTGGATATGGGATCTTCTTTTCGACTGGGTAGGGTGCGGGTACGTGTACCTTAACCGGGTATGGTACTGGTTTTTCAACTGGATATGGTACTGGTTTTTCTACTGGAACTTTGACTGGATATGGTACTGGTTTTTCTACAGGGTATGGTATTTTCTTTTCAATATGTACTGGGTATGGTTTGGGGACGTGAACTGGATATGGTCTGTCTACTGGCACTTTGACTGGGTATGGTACATGTTTGATGACTGGGTATGGTTGTGGAACATGTACTGGAACTTTGACGGGGTACGGTACTTTCTTTTCGACTGGATAGGGTGCTGGTACTGGTACTTTAACGGGTACTGGTACGTGTTTAGTAACCGGATAAGGTTGTGGTATATAAACTTTAACTGGATAAGGTTTGTCCACTGGTACTTTGACTGGATACGGAACGTGTTTTGTGACTGGATACGGCTTTGGAACGGGTACTGGAACCTTAACTTCAACCTTTACTGGGTAAGGTACTTTCTTCTCCACCGGATAAGGCTGTGGTACGGGTACTTTGACTGGTACATGGACGTGTTTAATCACTGGTACGTGTACATGTTTAATCACTGGATAAGGTACAGGTACCTTTTTTTCCACCGTAATGGTTTTGATTTGATGGTGACCATGACCACCTCCTAGATCTCCGCCTCCGAAATCATGCCCACCTCCGAAATCATGACCACCTCCGAAATCATGGCCACCTCCGAAATCATGGCCACCTCCGAAATCATGACCACCTCCGAAATCATGTCCACCAAAACCGTGGATACCGCGTTTGTCTTGTTTCTTATCGTCGATTTTGGACTCTGCTGTTTTTGTATCTGGTTCTACTTGCTTCTCAGTGCTCTTGGTATTCTCAGCACATGCCAGGAGGAGCAGCGTAAACAAAACTGTACACCCCTAGAAGGAAAATTGAAAATGAATTAGTATTTGTAATGTAATGTAATCTTCACATTATAACTCACCAATAACCTCATGGCTGTGTGTGTAAATATAGAGATTGCCACACGAACACTGGATAGTTTGTTGGAGATGCTCTGGTCTTTTATATGACGCAGAGTAGACTTTCGCCACTTCCCCCGACTATAGTGTGAGGTGCACTCGACGTATACCGTCGCCACCGCTGTGGCTCCAGAACCGTATTTCATATAATTTTCAAGCCCGCAGGAGTGCATACTTTTTCTTTTTCATGATTGTTTCTATTATTATACTTATAAATTTTAAAATAACATTTAACGTTCACTTCATAAACATTCAAAGGAAAATAAATATATTAAAATTGCTGCATTTATATTCAAAGCTGCAACTTCTGTTAATAAACTCACGACACTTGCACCATACATCTATAGATCAATATCAGTTAGAAAATTTTAGAATATTTATATATTATGTATATGATTGCAAATTATTTAAAAAATAACGCATATCATGGTATTTTCTGCCTTTCCTATGGACTAGTATTTCAAAAATATTCAAAATGAAAATTTTCAAATAATTTGAATTTAAAACTATACACCCTTAAAATTGATGAGTTTCCCAAAAGAATCGAACTGGTCTATTTATTGAAGTTTTTATGTTATGGCACTATAGCTATCGTTTAATTCCGGTCGCGTTACATTGTGAGCAAGAAGCATTCGAAAAAACAAGAAAATATAGAAGAAATAAAAAAAAGATTTGAAAATTATTTCGACTTATAAAAAAAAATTTAGTCGTTATTTTTAATGTAAGCTTTCATTTGTTTTTTTTTTACTTATCGCCTCGCCTCCTGCTCGGTAAGTAATCACAATTACCTGCCGATCAATAATTTGAAAATAAAACCTACTGCCTGGGAAACCCCAAAAGTAAACATTTAAAAAGAATCAATCGTGCAAAATAGTTATTTATGATATGTACTAAAAGTGACATTTTCTTTTGTGAGAAGGAAGTTTGAAACACTATTTTTTCATTTAAATTTTTATTTCTAATATTTTTTTAACATGTGTCAAAAATGTATATTCGTTATTCCATTCGTCAAGGTAACTAATTATTTTTTAACGCTAATGTAAAAATTAACAATGATCTGTCAGTTTTTGACACTGGTGTCATAAAATAACATTTTTAATCCCAAAAATAAACGTGAAAAATCCTACTTTTAATAGATTTGCAGAAAAAATATTTTGTTTCCTGAATAATTAAATTTTTTGACATTTCTGTTACCTTTTTCTGAAAACGCCCTCAATTTAATATGTGCGATGAAAATTAAAACTTTATTTGCATAATTAAGGGACCTCTAGTTTTATAAATACGGCCCTGTACGTTCCCCTTCTTTGAGTCTATTTACATCCGCCCGATATTATTAATACAAATAACAATTAAACAAGTCAAGCGCCACAAGAATACAACGGCTTCTATTCACGAAAACCAAGTTTACGATTTCACTTGCTTTATTATCATTACACAACTTTTAATAAAGTTCACGTGAAGATGACGACTCTATGGCGTTATTTCCGATTTATCTCTTACGTCTTACGAGTATTAATAGGCAATTATTTTCGCTAAATTAATAATCTGGAACTTTCATCTAGGCAATTTAAACATATATTTCAGACTTATTTCGTTTAGTAGTGAGAAAACATGTATATTAAAAATGAATTATTAAAACTGTTTTCACTAATAAAACAAATAATAAGAAGACTAAGTCAATACGAAAGATTTATTGGAATCATCTATAACTTTCATAATTACGTACAAGTTCTAAATGATTTAAAAACAAAAAAAAAATATATGCTCATATAAGCAAGACTTATTGTTAGTATAAATTAATAGTATATCAGGTATTCTATACCTACAATTAAGAAACAGCTTTGTTTGCATTGTTCAGAACAGTACTTGTCTGTTTCCGGTCTAAAAAATTTCAATATAAATTAAGACCAATTACTATAATTTCTAAACTCCACTTATTATAATAATTTATTAATGGATTGTAAAAAATTACCATGTATCTCGCAAAAACAATTTGTTAAGCATCATAAATATATAGTTCCTTTATAGCTCATTTAAGATAATAATCTTAATAACAATGGCTGGCAGCACAAGCCTTGTTAAAACGCTGTTTTAAAAAATGTCAAATTTAATTATTTAATAATAACAATAATTATTATCAAATTTATCAAAATATGATTTTAAAACAGAACATGGTTTGTATACAAACAAATATTTTTAAATAAATCGTTCTTTAAACCTAAGGGTGAAATTAAATATTGAAATTTGAATTTGACATTTCTTAAAACAGCGTTTTAGTTAAAACAAGGCTTGTGCTACCAGCCAATGTTTCCTAGAGGGCGATTCTAATTCATTTAGAGACTTGACACTGTCTCCTTTACTAACTTCAGACTTTAGGGATTTAGTTCTCTACGTTGGTATGGAGAAGACTGTGTTGGTTATACTATTTGCGAGTAAAATTAAGCCGTACTGGCAAAATATGAACTATTTATTGTCGTATTCCACTGAAATCGCCATTTGGGTGTGTTATTTTATTTGGTTTTTGTTTGTTTACAATAGTATAATAAGCTTTTGTTTTATTTTTTCTATTTTATGTGTTCATTAACTACTTCAATACATAGGTATTGACCAAAATAAATCTTTTTCGTACTTTCCAGTTTACATCTGTTTCATTCTTAACTTCTTTTGCACTTTCCTATTTAATATCTGTTAGTTTTCCGATTATTTCTTCATTTATTATATTTTCTACCTAAAATGAGTTCTACTTCCACAAAATGAATGGATATAAATTGCTGCGTGTACGGAATGTCGTTCTAAAGGAAGCAAAAACCGAAATTTAAGTTTCCATACTTTTCCGAAAAGTGGTGCAGCAAAAGTGACATTTATCAACGAACAAAGACGCAGACGACAGAAAAATCTGGATTTTAAAAATATTAACTGGAAAATCTGTTACTCCACATATGAGAATATATAGTTTAGATTTAAAAAATATAGCTATTTATTATGCAAGACGATAAAGAGATACTATCTTTCACGAGTCGATAAAGACTCTTTATCGTTGGCCGTTCATATTATTTTATTTTGCACCTGATGTTTTCGATATTAAAATGTCAAGCCGCAATTTTGTTCCTAAACTTATACCATCACTAACTTTAGACAGGTTTGTCAAAATTATAAATTACAACTTTTCTTTACATTGTACATTTTCGTAAAGTGTAGATAACAATTCAAAGTGTCAATACACTGTTGATGTTAAATTGTTACTTTTTCAACAAAAAAACAACGCACAAAGCCTACTTTTAACATCAGACGAAAGAAAGACATTTTACCAGGTGAGTTCCTTGGTCTAAATGACACTTTGAAACGTCTATGCACAAAATTTGAATAATAACATTGAAACTTAATCTTCAAACTTTTCAGTAAGTCAAATAAAATTTCCCTAAATATTTCAATAATACAATATAATACTCTTGAAAATTACGTTTATAACATGTAAACAAGCATATCTGAAAATAACAGTACGACAATCATCCGACATCTTGGTTGATAACAGCGCCGCCACCGGTGATTTTATTCGCGAATTAAAAAATAAGTTTCATAAGAAAATCTGTTAACGTACGAATCTAAGTTTTATATAGGACGTGTGAGACAACAGGTCTTATGAATAATATGCGAATTTGGTGTTTTTTATCATGTTGGTAGCGCTTCCTGCTAAAAAATTTAACTTCACAGAAGAAAATGCATTATTGACTGATAGCAATTTGAGGTTATATGTTATTCATGTCAATTTTGGCAGTCATACCATCTCTAAAAAAAGAAAAGTGCCAATAACAGTGCATTTATAGATCTTAACATGTTTTCAGTGCACTTTTATAAAGACACCGAAGTGAAAAAATTCTATAAGAAATACATTACATTTTGCTTTTACGTATTAGTATTAAAAGTCATATTACACGTACCTACTGCGATCAGTATGTGAAGCTAGTAAGTACTTCACAAATGAAAATAGAAAAATCTTTTACATCCTTAAATTTTTATTGCACCATTTCCAGTTCACCTTAATCGGAAACTAATTCATTACATTAACATATTAATTATTAATAATAAACTTCCTGTATTTAGATCTATTAAAACCGGAACTGTAACTATGTAATAATGTCATTGACCTTTACCGACATCTGGAGTTCACTGGTCAATCCAGTTTGTTAATTGTTTTAGGATAGGATAAGATATACAACACTCACTTTCGTTAGAAATCCATAATTGCACTATTTACTTATATTAGAACAGAATTTTGTCGCGTGCATAATTTAGTGTAAGTGTTTCACGGTCTATTTTCTTCTATCTGTTGCGAGATTTTTCTATAAATATTGAAACAATCATCTGTATAAAATGAACTAATAATAAGAGAAAATTATCATACGTTTCTGGTGCGTGGAGAAATACACGAGAAGACAGAAGTATTTTTCAAGAGCAATGTTAGACAGATGTTATAGTTATTAACGTCATTAGGCCGATATAAAGCAAATAATGGACGGGAGTTTGTAAACCGAGGCGACAGCCGAGGTTTATAATCAGCCGAGTTTGCATATCGGCCGTGTGGCGTTCAAATTTTTTCGTAATACCATAAAGCTCTTCACGATACTGTGATTTTTTTTAGAAGTACTATCCTTAATTGTAGGGCGCCTGTTATAAACCTTAACGGCTGGCGGCCGTTATAGACACCTTTTCAGTTTTGTTTTTCATCCGTTGTAGATCCCTTTTCACTTACGTGTTTAGCTCTGTTAAATCATAATAAAAGTATGGTATTACGAAAAATACATTATTTGGAAATAATACGAAATTTTTGCAATTAGTGCCAATTAAAAAAGTTAGTGTATGGTCGTAGACCATTAGTTAAAAAAATCCATTTTCTGCACTTGATGCATTAATAACTATTTTCTGTAAAATCTATGTACTTGAAAACTGAGTTCAATGTATTGTACCATTTAATACGGTAGTATATTGTCGCATAAAATGTACAATATGGTTTGTTTATGAAGTTAGTATGAATGAACATGCATCTTTATTCATTTTCTATTTAAAGATTTCTCTTAACTTGTGATTTTTATATTATACCTGCGTAATATAATATATTTTATTATCTCTGTGAAACCTAGAAAAATATTACTAAGCATATGAACTACATAATACGTCCCTGGTTAGTATACAAATTGAGATTCATGGTTTATATTTTATACCTTCCGCCACTTTTAGGTATGGAAGGTATTGTCTTTGCTCAAAAAATTTAATGATGAGTTTTAGTGAATAAACACGTTTTAAGGTCCATATAATACGATTTTACCATTTTTACGATGATGTCTGTATGTATGTATCCGTGTGTCTGTGCGTGTCTGTATGTGTGTCTGTGTGTGTGTGAGGAAAGTATCGCATCGCCTAACTTCAATACCACGATTCCAAAAATTATAAGTTTTTCGTAGTCCTCTAGTTTACATCCAGAAAAGAGGTGATTAGATTTTGGTTATAATTGGTCAACCGGAAGTACCCTCATTTGAAGATTTTAACAGTTTTTTGATATTTAACGTTATTATAACTTAAAGAATATATTATTATCTATACGATTTGATTGCATTTTATATTTCATATTCAATAGATATAGAGTTAAAGAATTATAAACATATTAAAATTCATAAATCAGCCAGCTATGTTAACCATGAAAATTACTAATATATTCAGATAATTCAAATTGACAGATGTCAGTATTAATAAAAAGTAAATGAATGTGGCAGAGATGAGGATGTTGAGAGGGAAGACACGAAAGATAATGTAAAGAATGAAATAAGGAAAATAACTCTAGTGTTAGAAGTTTGTAGAAAGATGCAAAAGAGACGATTACATTGGTTTGAACATGTCATGAGTAGAGACGAAAAATATATTGGAAGAAGAATGAATAGCTTAGTAATAGAAGGTAGAAGAAACTGAGGAAGACCAAAGATAAGATAGAAGGACTGTATTGCGGAAGACTTAAGCGAAAAGGAACTGAATGAAAACGACACGCAAAAAAAATGAGTGGAAGAAAAAAATAAAACATAGCAATCCTTAACGAATGGGAAAGGCTAAAGAAGAAGAAGATGTCAGTGTCAAGAGCAATTTGCATAATATGTTTATGAAATAATTTTACTGGAAATTTAGAATCTTTTGCAAGAAAATTTATGTATGGGATTTATACATGATACACAGGATTGACGGAAGATATTGTGCTGGCCACATCAGATTTTTAGTTTTTAGACTCATTTGTTATTCTTATGTTATACGTAATACATTTTTTAAATCACGCAAAATATATAATATTTTTTTCACCTACATATTGCAATACTCTGTAACAATAAAAAATACTTGAAAACTATGTAATTCCACGTCTTAAACAATGCATACATTATAATTATATAGTCTTTTCACATTTACGGACATGGATACATTAATATGTATAATTATGAATAATAAATGATTCACGTTAACATGGTAACTAATGAATTTCATTAAGTCAAGATTCTTATGTATATTAACGTTTCTATAATACAATCTACATATAGAATAACACACCAGCTTTATATCTTAAATAACTGACATAGGCATAAAGAGACCTATAAATAAATCAGTATATCTTCATGTCTTATTATCCGTTCTGGGTGTATCAATCTATTTTAATTCTCAAATTTTGGTAATGATATATCTGTATCGTTAAGAGCACTTACTGAGTGTTATAGTTTAAAATGATAGTCATAAAATGACTGAATGACTGTCAAATGCATTCACAAAGAAGCCTAACATATGACCCGCAAAATTAACATGACAAACAGCATAAGGTTTGCAGTAGTTATAGGTTCCCATTCGCCGTTCGGTAGTATATTTGATTTTAGTCGCAAAAAAGTGATAATAATAATAATATAAGTAATCGTACATTAAATAAAAAAGCATCAATTACAGTAAATTAGAAAAAAGGTTAGCGACTTAACAAATATGACTTTATCTATTATTTTCGGTTATTACGATAGAAAATTAATTTAATTCAATTTACAATCAAATATGAATTTTTCAGTTTATTCAGGAAAGCAAAATATAATTTGGACAAGATAAGTTTTGGAATGGGAAATTAAATAAGGCAAGTAAGGTAAGGTAAGAGAGATTTACTATTAGGGCATTGCTACAGGAACTCGTCTATTGACTCAAAGCAAAAATAATTCAGTGATTGAATGAGTTCCGAATATTATAAACATTCAAACTTGTATGATGGTCAGGTGTTGTACCGCAGTCACTGCATAAAGCGACTTTTGGAATGAAATACATTTTTCAAGCTTAATTTACGTGGTAGTCACGCAGTTTTAGAGGACTATTTTTTTTTAATCATGCAGCTCCATCTAATGAACATTTTTATATTTATAACTTGATTTTTTTAAAGTGGATAGTACGACTTTTGAAACAGACCTGATACATAAGTTCTTAACGTTTTTATTGTATTCAAAATTTATTTATGTTTTAATAAAGAAAATACATTAACTAATCTAGAATATATTCTCTTCATTATTTACAATTGCCTCCCAATGATCTGGTAGTTTTTTTAATTCCACGTCTGAAGAAATCCAGTTGTTGGAAGTGAAGAAGACAAAATGGCCCTTCATTTTTGCGCTACTCTTTACTCAATGGTGTTCTCTCCGTAGACGGCACAAAAGGTTCTAGCTGAATCCGAATTCTTTTCACAATAATTTACACAACTTTTGCACAAATTCAAGGATTATACAATTGAATAATAGTATAACATTAAAACAACGTTGACATAATTTCTGACAAAATATTTTTCAAGGCACTCTTACTCTAGAAACCATAAATGCTACGAACTTATGCATAAACCCAATAATAAGTACACATAAAACTGGATTATGTCGTCAAAAAGAGTATAATTGTCAACAGAATAAAACCCTGGATCTTTATACAAATTTTATAGACTTAAACCAATTTTAAACAAAATAAACTATAGCTTATGGACTCTCAATGTTTTCATGGAGAGACTCTATATAAAGATCTCTAATTGTTCATTTATTGAAATAGGTATTGTATACAAATATCATAGATAAGTTCACATTAAAAAAATAGATTACAACAATTTAATAAATATGTATTTAGTATATTTAAGTACATATGTAGTAAAATCATTTCTCTCATAAAAATTTACGTTTATGTATATATATACAGTGTGTTAATTAAAAACCTGGTCATAGGCGTTTAACATGGGAAATCAGTTTTTCCTTGCGCAAAAGTTCCCAAATTGTTTTAGACAAAAATAGTTCAAATAAATGTTATAGAGAATTAAATTCTGCACCAGGGTTAGTAATAATATTTTATTTTTGACATTTAATAACCGAGATAATCAATTTTAAAGTTTTTAGAAGATTGCTGATTTATAGCGATAGCCATGCAACTCAAACAAAATTTGTCCACCATTTTATAATCTGGCTTTTCTTCATGAGAAAACTGTTCCATACTTACAAAGAAATATTTTATTGAACGAAAATCACAACACACAAACTTTTTTGACAGTTAAGATAGCGTACAATTGTTCGTAATTTTGTTTGAGTTCCATGGCTACCGCTATAAATCAGCTATCTCCAGAAAAATTTAAAATTGATTTTCTCGGTTATTAAATATCAAAAATAAAATCTTATTACTAACTCGGGTGCAGAATTTAATTGTCTACAACATTTATTTGAAGTATTTTTGTCGAAAATAATTTGGGAACTTTTGCGCAAGGAAAAACTGATTTCCCATGTTAAACGCCTATGGCCAGGTTTTTAATTAACACACTGTATATATATATATATATATATATATATATATATATATATATATATATATATATATATATATATATCTTAATTTTATTTGATATTTTACTGCAGTTAATTAAATTTTATAAATGTACCACCAATGTTTAATTACTACCTATGTAATTGACTACTCAATATATATTGGAAGGAAAAATGATTTAATATGAATGTATGTATTAATTTTACGTTTATTACGACAATTTTATGCTACAAGTCTGTTATGTGAAAATCAGTAAATAACTTGAAAACCTGAATGCTTCCCACTTTCACAACACATGTTCTAATCTAGTTTTCATTTTCTAGTGTGACACGCATGTGTTGCAAAACTTGTCAATCAATCTTATTAATTCCGTGTTTAATTAGTTCAGTTTTTATATATGTAATTATTTCTCATATTTCAATCCGAATTAGTATTAGAAATTATTAATTTTGAATGACTGTTTAATTAATCATATACTTTTGAATAGAGGAAAATCAGTGAACTATAACATCTTGGATGGGAATATATTTAAATACAAATTATATCATAACAGTTCACTAATTTTTTTATCATTTATACTACTTTTGTACTCAGGTCGCGAAATATTGTTATTATTAATACACTTTCAAGGACAACCAGAGCCGAATAAGAGAATAAAGGGGAGGTAGTCTCGTAAAGTCAACATTTTAACATATGTTATTAAATCAAAATGATTTTAATTATTTATGTATCACTTTTACTTTTTTGGCTCACGGAATTAATCTATAAACAGCAGAAATGAGTTTTGAAGTTTATAAAAATTCTTAATCCATAAATTCTAATAAGAGAAGGACAACAAGAAATAATACCGGACTTTATTTTATGAAAACATTTATTTAACCATATATAAACATTTATAAACAAATAATACAATAATATAAATAATATCGGTCTTTAGTATCATTAACTACCAAAGGCTTTTGGCTCTAAATGTTTGACTTAAATGCGCCAATTTCAACCCATATCCAAACACGCCTTTTTCTTGTCCTCCGTTGGACCCCCCAGACTGACCAAGTACATCAAATCCTTGTCCAGAACTTTGACTAAGTCCTTTAGACTGACCAAGTCCTGCAGACTGACCAAGACCTCCAAGTCCTTCACCAGAACTTTGGGAAGATCCTTCACTACTTTCCTCTGAAGAACCCTGTTCACCTCCACCAGAAGAAGAAGAGCTGCTTTCGTCACTTCCAGAAGATGATTCTTCTTCGCTCAAATTGCTCCCTTGACTACTTCCAGAATCCCCTTTATTTCCACCCCCAAGGGAGCTACTTTCAAGAGAACTGCTTGCATAAGAGCTACCTCCTAGAGAGCTACTTCCTAGAGAGCTACTTCCAAGAGAGCTACTTCCAAGAGAGCTACTTCCATGAGAGCTACCTCCAAGAGAGCTACCTCCAAGGGAGCTACTTCCAATGGAGCTACTTCCTCCTAAACCACTGTTAGAAAGATGACCTCCTTGACGGAACTGTACTGACGAAATGGCCCCACCACTGGTCTGTTCTTTTTTGGGTTGTTCGATAATTTCTTGCTTCTCTTCTGTCTTATGAACATAATAAGGAATTTCAACTTTAAGAGGGTAAGGTACCTTCTTTTCAACAATATAGGGAATCTTTTTTATAACTTCATAAGGTACTGGACGTTCCACTCTAACTTCAAATGGAACCCTAACTTCTTTTATAACCGGGTATTTGATGATCTTTTCAACTTTTATTGGAACTGGTACAGGAATCGTAACTGGATATGGTTGAGGTTTTTCTACAGTATAAGGAACAGGATGATCAACTTTAACATGTACTGGATAAGGTACTTGTTTCACTACTGGTACAGGTATCTTCTTTTCTATTGTTATAGGATATGGTTTTTCTACTGGAACTGGTATAGGTCTCTCTACTTTAACTTCTACTCTTACTGGTATTAATTTCTCAACTGGATACGGCTTGGGCACCTTAATTTCTTGTCTAACCGGATAATAGATAATTTTCTCGACAGGGTACGGATGGGGTACCTTGACTTCAACGGGTACTAAAATTTCTTTTTCTACTGGGTACGGTTGCGGCACATGAACTGGTACTGGAACAGGTTGTTCGACAGGTACTTCCACTGGAACTTTGACTATTTTTTCAACAGGTACTGGTTTGTGAATTGGAACTCGAATTTTAACGGGAACTTGTACTGGCACGTGTTCTATTTTCTCGACAGGGTATGGCTGTGGGACTTTAATGTGAATTGGTACTGGGACTCTCTTTTCAACAGGGACTAGAACTTTCCTTTCAACAGGGTAAGGGACTTTGACTTCTTTTTCAATAGTTACTATTTTTTCCTTTTTCGAATCGATTATACGATTGGACAATTGTCCTAATTGGTGTCCTGATAGTCCCAAAGATAGACCATGTCCTTCTATTCCTTGTCCTAAAGACAGGCCATGTCCTATTCCTTGTCCTAAAGACAGACCATGCCCTTCTATTTCTTGTCCTAAAGACAGTCCATGTTCTATCCCTTGTCCCAACGACAGTCCATGTCCTACTCCTTGTTCTAAAGACAGTCCATGTCCTCCTGATCCTTGTCCTAAGGATAAACCTTGTCCTAATTCTTGCCCTAAAGAAAGACTATGTCCCTCTAATCCTTGGCTTAATTGAAGGCCATGCCCAATCTGATGATGCAAAGGACTCGAAGATATTTGGCTATCCAAATTCAAATGACCCTCAGACAAGTGTCCTAAATAACCGAAATTATATCCTCCTCCATGTACAAAGCTTCTCTTCTTAATCCTTTTATCTTCTTGGTCTTGGCTAGCCGCAAAGACCAGTAAACCAAGGATAAGGCATCGCTTCTAAAAAAAAATAGTGTTACCTTTTAACAATTTATTTGGTAATAGACTGCAACTATATTATTTTTCAAACTAACAGAAAAATTATTTTTTAATTGGGATTTCCGTTATTTTAAGACTACTATGTCAGTTAAATTAGAACTAAGTTGCCCATTAATAGACCATTTTAAAGATGTACTTGTTTTCCTCAAAGTAGCATAGGACAAACAAAAAAAAATCGTATTTTGCGCATTTTTTTTATAAATAACTTCTAAATATGAAATAATATGGAATTTTGGTTTACAATTATTTTGGGCACTTTTTTCTTTCAAACAGCAAAGCTGAAATTGATTAGAAGTTTAAGTTATGACGCCAAATTTGATATGGGCACCATTGGAAAATTACACCACCGACAAGAATTTTTGATATTTCCAAAAATGTACTCAATTTAAATACTTTCATAGCAAAAATGCAACAATTATTAAATTTGTCGCGTAAAAACAATGATTATGACAAGGAAACAGTAATACCATGCTCATGTATTATTTTTGATCTTCAAGTCATATTTTGATAATGGTAACTAATACTTAGAAACGTCACAAAAATATGCCGCTCAAATTTAATTTCGTGCTCAATTATTATTCCTTAGATTACCATATAATAAAGAAGGCTGCGGAGGATATTCCAATACATATAGTACTCGTTGTACCGCACCAATAAATAAGTGTTAAACACAATACTCAGTAGTGTGCTCCTATTAAAACAACACGCAACAATATGGTACACATTTCCGGTACTTTCTTTCATATCAAGAACGCATTCCGAAATTAAAATATTTGGAGAAAAGTTTTCGAAATATAGTTTTAATATTAACAAATTTAAATTGCAAATGCATTGTATCCAATAAAATTTAATTGACCGTTCAAATACTTTTTATAGGTACTTCTTGTTATATTGCAATACATCACTGAAAACAATTATCCAATTATCACTTACTAGAAGTATCATGGGGAGCTTGTGCGCAATCAAGTGTAAACTAAAGTCTTTAGTCTTGAGTTTAATTATATATACATGTACTTTCGCTGAGTACACCCTACTACATTTTCTTAAAATGTGCGGAAATAAATATTACGTATTAATATGTAAAATTAGACTTTGAATTAATTAATCCAAATGAACTCGTTTGCGGTCAAACCGAACTAAAAAGGTGCATGGGTAAGTGTCACATGCTTATTACCGCCCGAAACGAAAGTGACAAGAGACTAGACGCACAGCAGGTTACATTTCTTTAGGCTAGTACTGAATTACATATTGTACCCTACAGCTAACATTTTTATATAACTTTTGATAATTTATGCAATAGAATTTAATTAATATTCGGTTTAGCTGTTACATTCTAAACAAATAATTGATTAATAAAATTGTTACTCTAAACTTAACATATCACACGATTCTAAATTAAAAATTATGTAAATTGATATTTTTTACCTCTCGCTAAAAGAGGTATTGGATACATACTAAAACATCGCATATCCAGTTTTTAGTGAATAAGCACGTTTTAAGGTGCCTATAATCCGATTATAACATTTTTACGATGATGTCTGTGTGTGTCTGTATGTACGTGTGTGTGTGTAGATGTTGGAGGTACGATTTCTCAAATTCTATAAGTGCAGACTTGTGTAATTACAGGTTCCTCAATCTAACAGTAATGGGAAGAGTTAAATAGGTTCTGGTAACAATTCGACAACCGGGAGTAGTAGTATTTTAACAAAAATCTTTTAAATATTATTTTTTGAAATGTATGTTATACAAATATTAAAGAACATAAAATTGTCTATCCGATACATTTAATATTTTGATTATATCTTCTACAGAATTAGAGATATAAAAATATAATCTATAACGGTAACCAGTTGAGAAATTAAAATGTTTGTAATTGACAGATAAATGTCATTAATGTCAGTGCCAAAAATTCAGAAACAGTACTGAAGGCTTTTTCTGGGAACGACATTTAATATTTCTTATTGTAAATTAAATATCTAAAATTATTTTTCTGGGAACGACATTTAATATTTCTTATTGTAAATAAAATATCTAAAATTATAGGTGTATTACATACACCGTTCAAATATACCGCCAATCCCGTCAATGAATTGGAAGAACCTCGAACATTTAGAAGAGTAAAAGAACATTGAATGGATTTAATATTATAAAAAATATTGAAATATAAAGAGTATAGTAATTTTTTTAAAGATGTCCGATCAGTTCATATTGTTTCGACTAAGTTAAGACATTCCACTTTAAAACAATGTTCGTTGTTGATAATACTTTCGCTGTAACGTGGGTTTATTTATTAATTCAGATACATTACCTTGATCCATACCCGTACCAATAACGTTATTTTCTGTCAAAGTCACTGACACTGACATTGTGTCAGTATCTTACTTTTCACATAATTGATGTTACATTTGCTAATAAATTTACCTGTCGACTTATTTTTGAATTTTAAATGCTTTTATTGTAACATATATTTTTATAATAACAAAATAACAGTAGTATCTTATGTACCCTCATAAAAAACTAAGCAAATGTCACTACTGAATTTGTCAGAATGGGCGGAGCAAAAATCTGAATTCATACAATTCGTAGATGACCTTGATCGGGCATCTTTCAAAATTTTTATTGTAGTTTTGTGTGTGCAAGAAATGTTATATACGATATTTATATATCGCACAATGGAAAGGGCAAGAGGTATTGTGCTGATTACAACAGATTTTGTCATAAGAACTTATATAATTGAAACAATTAAATTCCAGTGTCACTCTTATGTTTTCAATAGTTGTTCAAAAATAGTTATTTGTATCATTAGTCTAGAAACTGAACTTTTGTGAGTGCGGGTATAGGCTTTTTCCATTTGCCACTTGAATCAGATCTAACTTGCACTTTTTGAATCGGGTTAGATATTATCTATTACCGGAATCACTTGGAATAAGGTGATATTTTTTTTCTTGAGGCTTCCGAAGATACTTTTTTGTTCTACTCCTGTTGGATCACATGTGATGTCGAGCGGTCCCCTCCTTACTTACATATGAATGACTGGTGTGTAAAATTCAGTGGCGTGCAAGATATTTAACTATAATAGAATGTAAACTGCCCCGTAAACTGTTTAAATATGCAACGCCCTCGAAAATAATTTAGTGCTTAGCCCTCTGAAGTAGAGGTGCCGTATTAAATGGTACGGTCGCAATTTCAACTCTGTGCATCTCACAGACCAAAAACCACTGGCCCGTATTACGAGCATGCTTTTATGGAGCACACGCATAAGAATATAATGTAAAAGCGCTTTTATTATAGAAGTGCGTTCGTAATACGGACCATTGTCTCTATCGCTCACCGGACGGAGATTGACAACAAAATATCGAAGGTACCGACAAGAGCTTCATGCTAGCGCCTACACTATAACGTTGTTGCTAAATTATTATCATTTTAAGCTTTAAAATAGCAAAACTATAGCTTGTAGCTCCGGTTTTGTTTTCATTATTTTTTATTTTGTAACTTACTGGAAAAAGTACAGAATCGGGGACAAATCCGGAAACAAAAATAAGCGGGGACACAAGTCTTATTTCGGGGACTGTCCCCGGAAATCGGGGACGAATGGTTACCTTAACTTGGAATCACTTCATCTCTACCACATAAGATGGTGTAAAAGTCGAAATCGCCATGCAGATAATAAACCTTAAACTTATTTTGTGAAACTTAGCCAAGTGTTAATTATTTTACCTTAATAATGGCAATGTTTTCAGAAGAAAATATTAGGATATGATTTAATAAAATACCTAATGAATAAATCAATTTTCTTATGTTCGTAATTGAAAAGAAATTAACATCACTATAATAAATTAATAAGACGGTTAGATTCTGGGGATGAAAATATTAAAAATACCTACATTAATGTTGCAAAATAGTTATATTTAATATTAATACAAAAGTACTGTGCTGGCGACATCAGATTTTTAAAAGTTTTATTCCATATTTTATTTGGTTTAATATCTAGAGCAATTTTAAGACAGCCTGTATATTACATACAGTGGCTCACAAAATTATTCGTACACTTTACTTTTATCAATAAAATGAAAAATAAAAAGGGTTTCCAAAAAATACATTTATAAAAAATAATCATAACCATTCCTTAACAATAAGTGCTGTATCATTATCATCTTGCTGGAATATATAATCCCGTCCCAGTCCAAATTTGTCCGCAGAAGATTGCAAATTTTCTTTTAAAATTGATAAATAATTATATTTATTCATAGTTTCATTGATAAAACATAAATTCCCCAACTCGTCAATAGACATACAACCCCAAACAATAATGTTTACATAGCGTGGTGTATCGTGCCACACAAATTATTTGTAAATTAAACATTTTTTTGAAATTTAATGACTATCATTTGATTCTGAAATATCGAAAGAAGAAAATAATTAATTTTTTAAAGAATTTTTTTTTTGGAAACCCTTCTTATTTCATATTTTACTGTTAAATCTAAAATGTACGAATAATTTTGTGAGCCACTGTGTATGAATGCAATTTATTTTACATATTGTAATTCAATTATAAATAAATTCCATAATAATTTTAACAGTATATAATACACGCATAACACTTATTTCTTAAGTGAAAATTTCTATTAATTACTAATGTACTCACATATGTTAATAGTACAAATCAACCATAACAAATTCGCGTTAATTAAATTATAAATTAACTTAAATACACCATTCGTTTTGTTAAATTTTTTATCATTTTTAAAGTTCATTGCGTTAATTATGAATACTCCATAAAAATACAGTTTCTAGAAACGAGAAACTGAGTCATAACTATTAGCGCCTTGTACAAAGGTGAAAAATTATAATACAGATATAAGAAGATTAAGATTTGCATTTCCGTTAAAACTGTTTCCGGAAAAATGGAAAGTTCTGTTACAGTTTTACTAGGTACATGCGTATATAAATGAGAGAAACTATAATTATATATCAGTTGTAGTCTAATCAATCTAAGTAGATATCTGAGATATATGTTATTTGCCGATAATGTGAAAATTCAAGTGTTAACGAATTTAAGAATAATGTATCTATATCTGAAGTTGCGTTCAACCTTTTCTTTTTTTCTTTTAAATCTTCACAAGCAAATTACGAAAAAATAAAAAGGTGACCTACGTGTAAAATTCTACAAAACCTAATTAGTTTTTTATTCATTTTTATTTAACAAGATGGTATATCTAAGTAGAGTAACTTTATTTTTTAAACTGAACTAAACTAGACACCGTGTTTTTATGCTTATTATATGAAGACAAAAATTACCAAGTTTTTTATTCCCTGAAAATTAAAATTTTTGGACATGTACAATAATAACGATACCTACTCGTAAAACTTATTTTTCTATTAATAATATTATCTAGTGCTAAACATGCTAAACAAACAATAACAACCCTAAGGTCCAGAGTATGATTCAAAATATATAGCAATATTGTTTTGGAATTTTGATCACATTGAATTTACATACTGTAATTGTATTATTAGTTAAAGATATGTTTATTTATGACTATACATAATACTACATATTTTAACGTGGAACTGTCTGAAGAATATATATCATTAACTTTCAAAGGCGTATAAACTTCACAGATGAGAGGCTAGTTTAACGAAGATATAAATTTTAATTAATGATAATTGTGTACTTTCAAAAACATTTCAGTCCGTCAGCCTAAAACAATCAGCTGTGGTCTAGTGGTTAGAGTATCTGCTTCATAGTTCAGGCACTAGAAACATGCGGTCATGGATACCTATACGCCTTCCTCACAAATATAAGTAGTCAAAAATACCGCTGAGCCTGAGTGATCCGGAGGTCACTGGACTGTAATTCAAGTAAAATTCAGTCAAGAAAAGCGCTGGAATTCCGGCCCATATACTCCAAAACCATATACGAATTAATTCATATAATTACTTTCCTAAGATGCCTTTAACTTGTATATATTTTCTTGGGTCATATATAACTTTACTTGCATTTTAAAGAAGCAAGTTTGTGATGGGTTCTTTATCACTCTCTTACAATATTATTATTTTTTATTGATAGATGCGACATTTTTAAGCACATACTTATTAGTAAACTCCTATGCATATGCTATTTTTATTACATTGCTGTAATGAGTAGACCTTCTAAACATGTATTTCAATCGATTTCTAATTCTATTTGTTATATAAAATTTCTCCTTGAAATATGCAGCCCGAACATATTACTAGCAGTACTGGTTCAAATGTAATACTCGTTAGTTTTTTCAATGCTTCAATAAGTTTCATTTAGCAAAAAGAAAATTTATACATTTATTTTATAATTAATTACAACATGATAAAAGAAAATGAGATTATAATCACAGTAAAGTATAAAAGTAAAACATACATACAATCATAACAATAAGGTACATAAAAACAACGATGTGCTATAAACATGAATGTGAGATGAGAATAAATGAACAGCCTTTATATTTAATGAATCTTTTGTCCGTACCCTCCTTGGTAACCACCTTCGTAACCTCCCTGGTAACCCCCTTGGTATCCTCCTTGATATCCACCTTGGTTACCCCCTTGGTAACCACCTTGGTCACCACCTCCTTGGTTATCATGTACAGCTACAGGAACTGCAACCTTAACTGGATAAGGTACTGGCTTCTCCACTGTTACTGGTACTTTTCTAATAACTTGTACTGGTACGGGATGTTCCACTGGAACCTTAACCGGGTAAGGAATTTCTTTCAACACTGGCACTGGGACGTTCTTCTGTACTGGGTACGGAGCAGGGACTGGTACTTTCACTGCTACGGGAACATGTTTTACTACAGGGTACGGAACAGGGTGATCCACAGCTACTTTAACAGGGACTGGTACGGGTTTGTCTACCGGTACATGCACTGGTTTTAGTACTTGTACTGGATAAGGTTTATCCACTTGGACTGGTACTGGTCTGTCAACTGGTACGTGCACAGGGTAGTGTACCACTTGCTCCACCGGGTAGGGCTGGGAAACAGGAACAGTGACTTTGTAAGGAACATGGACGGATTTTTCGACAGCGTATGGCTGCGGGATAGGGACCTTAACTTCATAAGGAATGATCTTTTCTACTGGATATGGAGCTGGTACCAAAACTTTAACTGGAACTGGATTATCGAATGGTACATGGACTGGTACTGGGATGTACTTTTCTACTGGGACTGGTTGATGTACTGGTACTGGAACTTTGACGATGACCTGATAAGGTTCGTGGACAATTTTGTGTACCGGATAAGGTTTAGGTTCATAAACCTTAACCGGATAATGAACTATTTTTTCTACTGGTACTCCTACATGTTTAACAACAGGTACTGGAATGCCAACAGTTTTGGTGATCGTTACTGTTTTGTGATGACTTTGACCGAGGTCGTATGCGCCTCCACCTCCTCCACCTCCTCCATGGCCGCCGCTACCTCCATCGATTCCATTTCCTCCATAGCCTCCGCCGTATCCACCTCCATAGCCGCTTGAGCCGTAGCCTAAGTCATAGATACCACGCTTTTGCTTTTGGTCTTCCGCTTTCTCTGCTACTCCGAAGGCAATCAGAGCAACGAACACCTAGAAAAAATGCGTGTGAACTTGCGAACTTTCATTAGATGCGGATCGCGGATATGAGAGTCATCCAATTATATTTTCTTGTCGTGAATAATTTTGATTTTATTATAGTAATGATGTGTTCCATAATTTCCGGTGATGTACTTTCCTTTTTTGTATATCAATGTCAGTGTTTCTGAGTTGTTTGCAAATCTACAATGCCAATGTTACATCGCTATCATATTTTATATTTTCCTTCCACAACAGCTTTGAGAGCCAATGAATTGACGGCTGGTAAATGCCCTGAACGATATAGATATCATTACCGACATATTATGAAGAAACTAATCTCATTTTTTTATAAAAATGAACGTAGATCGTTCTTTTTCCGTAATATTAATATCGCATGTGAATTTGAAAGCCAATAATTCGTGAAAATTCATAAAAAATTGCGTATCTTAAGCGGAAAGTGATACTTTGTCGTTTAAGATAGAATATATCAAAAGCAACAGTGACAATTTATGCTCGTGACATACATACTATTTTTTGTCCATTCGTTCAAAAATGACAAATAACATGATACAATAAAATCATACTCTGAATGATTTCTTTTGTAGTTAGCCGTGTCAGACTGATTCCAAGATATTTTTAAGCTGTATACTTTTTACTTTTAATTTACTTTTTGCACGATCGTTTTTTTTTTAATATTTACCGATAGGGTATCCAAACCAGTAGGGTTTATTTATAAATTACTGATCGGTAAGTGATGTAAATAACTTACCGATCTGGAGGCGGAGTTGGTAAGCACATAAACAACAATGAAAGCTTACTTTAGAAATGACAACTAAAAATTATTCCATTCTGAAACCAGTCGATCATCAGTTCAACGATTATTTTTTTTTAATATGTCAAAATAATTTTCAAACCTTTTTTTAAATTTTGTTCGTCGATCGTGGAAAAAACGTAATAAGCATTGCGGTCTGTAAGTGCTCTTCTACTGGTATCGGATGTATTGGAGATCAAGACGAAGTCAATATCTCCAAAATCGTCCTCAACCGATAGGAAGCATTTGCTGACCTTAATACTTAAATAACTATTCCACTTTTAAATAGAAAAACTGCACATCGTTCTCTAAGCTTCAAACAAGTTTATGTTTCAAACTGACAGCTTGAAAAGCCTATATCCCTATGTCCATAGAAATAAGTTGTGGGTACCTAGAATCCGATTTTATCGTTTTTGGATGATGTATGTGAGTGTAGTTGCATGTATCAGAAAATTTTGAAAATTTGAGTACAAATTTTACAATAATAGGAAGAACCCATTCATTTTCAAGTCAATCGGAAAACCAGAAGTGACACTTTGTGTGAAGCTCTAAATAGTTTTGACGACCTAACTTCTCAATCGGCCGAAATCAAGAGTTTACAAATTATTCTTTCGTAAGTCATTCCTGTGTTACATTCTCCACAAGTACAATGAGTGCCAATAACATAGCATCCAATAAACGTTCTCCACAGTAAAAATATATCATTTACGCAATGTGATCTGACCAGATTAGTACAGCTAGTAATGGGTAAGAATTTAATTTTATTTTTGGACCATAAATCAATTAAAACAAATAATTAGTTCAATTCGGAACTAATATCGATATACGGAATTAATTGCTGTGGTACTCTCTCCACAAATACAATGAGTGTCCGTGCCAGATTGTCCAATAATATATTTGTCATTAATGACATCGCACTTCTGTTTGTACAAAAAAATGTGCCTCATGTCCAAAAATATGAAACATGAATCCGAAATAAAATATGAAAATCGTAAATCAATAAAACAGTACAGAGTCCATAAAATGAAGCTAATCGAAATATAATCTGTTTATATCAGATGAAGACTTAGCGGAAGTAAGCAGGTCACTGCAATAAATCTCCACTAGATTTCTCGTTATTCTAGATCACTTCACGTCACATAAATAGTATCCACTTCCGGTCACAACTTCCGAGTTCACACACTGCACTTACCAATGTCTTCATTGTTGTAGCGTGTGGAAGACTGTATGCTACAATTGTTCCACTCGCGGTTTATATACCATTTGAGAGCTTTCGCACTCTTCGCTCCCCTGCAACGGATGGACCCGTCTCTAGCTAGCGTGATTCGCTCGGAGAAATGCTACCGGAAGCTTATTTTTAATTTAAAAGTTCCGCTCTGTGAAGAAGAGTTGCTAATCGCATTCTTCTATTTTTAATTAGTGCGGTATCTTCTTCAAAATCAAAGGGAAGATGATTTTTCTATTTTTAGGTTATGGGTTTTGATAGCTCTTTGCTTTTGTTTCATACGTGGGTCGGTGTGAGATTACTGGTTTCCTGTTTCCATGTACATTCACTTAATGTACGCTTATGAGATACACATGTTTTTTATCTTATTGTGGACGGTATTTAATGATCTGTGAAAGATCATGTAATATAAAGTAAAGGAGTAGATTTTCAATTCGTTTCTAAATACAGGTCTTACGTGAACATACACACATACATACGCTTTAACTAGTGCGTATAGATCAATAAAATAATATGATTAGATCAATGTCGAAATAAGAAAACTCAGGAAAGTAAGAATAAAAATTATATAATACAACGAAAATTTACATAAAGAAAATTTGCATAAACATACATAATTTTCCAGTACCTATGTAATTGGATGAAATTCAAATTATGTATACAATAAAATAGATACATTCGCCAAGAAAATATGGTATACAGATACACAAAATTATTAAGAATAAGACTTTTCCCGTAGGGTGTATAATTATTTTTCATCGTGTAAGAATTTCGCCCATTGCTTCTTATTCCTTGCCGTCTTCCTAGCGTCTTGAAACATCGTGTCTTTCTTCTCCACGATGTTCAGTATTACCTTATCCTATTGTCTTTAGGTCTTCCTTGGTCTCTTTTTTTTCTACCAAGTTCTTCATCTATATTTGTCTCCTGGTCTATCTTCGTTCATTCTGATCATGTGGCTCAAGCTAGCTGTCTCTTCTGGATGCAATCCAATACAAACTCACATTTAATTGTTCTCTAATCATTTCATTTCTGATGCTATCTCGTATTGCTCCTCTTACTTCTCTTACATATTTTATTTAAAGTGTTTCAATTTTACTTTTCATTGTCCTAGATAATACCTAAGATTCACAGCCGTATGTTAAAATAGATCCAGTAAAATTCACCATCATTTCACCACTTCTTAAAATATTCCAACCAATCTTCTTTTGAAATATTTGCAAACTAATTTCTAAGAGACTTAGAAGCTATCAAATCAAATTATAGCAATCGAATTTTATAAAATCTGATGTGGCCAACACAATACCTCCCGTTCAATTTAATTTTTATTCATGTAAATACCAAATTAAATAAAATTTAAATACTGGGTTCGGTCACGACCGACGCCAAATATTTCGAATTTTAAATGGCACAAAAATGAACCCTGTAATACACTCTCCACGCCAGCAATAAGTGCTCGTGAGGTGACACCTGGTAAACGCCCGCACGACACAAATATGTCATCATCGTTACCGAAATCTGTGTACAAAGCAGATTGGCAGATCCAGCAATGAATAATATGCCGTGATGACATATTTATTTTATGTATTTATATACTTACCTATATTCATTTCTGGCGTGGAGAGTGCACCACAGGGGTCAATTTAGTGCCATTTAAAATTATAAAATATTTGGCGTTGGTCGGAATCGAACCCGGTTCCCCAGATTCGCGTGAAGTGACGCCTGGTAAACGCCCGCACGGTACAAATATGTCATCATTATTACCGACATCAGTGTAAAAAGCAGATTGGCTCACCCAGCAATGGGTAACATGCCGTGATGATATATTATATTTTTTTTTATTATCTTATCTATATTCCTACATATTTACTTATGCTGGAAACTGTATTAAGTTCCTTTGCATATAATTATTGTTCCATTTACTATTTTCTTTTTAAAACGTTACTATTATTATTTGAAATAATTAGTTTGTTGACAGTGACATATATCTGTCAGTTACATACCTACATTTGAGATCTGAACTGTGTTTAAAGCGTAGGCTCCGAGATTAAAATTATAGATAATTTATAAATTTATCCATAAAATATATACAAAAAGTATTAACGCAAACCTGTAGAAAATTTAAAAAAACTTTAATTTTTATTAAAATGATACAACCTTTTTTAATTTTATTTCGGTTTATTTATGAATTCTGAAAGATTTTTTTAATAATTTAATTTTTATAATAACATTAAAGGTATTTTTCGAAGAAAAACTATTTTGAACTTCCAATAAAGTGCCATTTCCGGTTATCTGATTTACTCCGAAATCTAATGGCTTCTTTCCATATAAGAGTAAGGTATAAATACAAGGTTTCAAAATTTTCTGAGCGATAGTATTTGAATTAGAGCGTAAAGAGGATCCACACACATACACATACAATCATGTACACATACACACAGACATCATCGTGAAAATGTTAAAATTGGATTCTAGGGACCTTAAAACGTGGTCCTTTACCAAAATCTCGATATGCGATAGTTATAGCAACGTCCCTATACCCTCCCTTACCAAGGGTAGCGAGAGATAAACATGATTCAAAAATTCTCACTGAGTAATTCCATATTTTTACTCACAAAGAAACTATAAAAAATTAATTAACCACAACGAAAACAGGAACAGACACATCAACGGTTAATATATTTTTAAAGCTTTGGAATATACAAAAAGATCACATGAACAAGAAGTACAGCAGCGAACCACTTTGCACTTTTTTTCTCCTCATGTAAGAGACTCAAAACCCAAATAAGTAATTCCATATAGTAGCTACCCGTTTTGTGTATTTTTTATGTAGCTTGATACGCCTATGGGAAATGTAAATAAATTCTTCGGGATTTTGAAATAATTATTAACGGTTTAATGAACTAATATAAATGTTCAACGAAGTGTTGTAGTAATTACATACCAAGCGAGAATACTTTTCACTAAGTGATGAATTTTACATTGCTTCTAATTTCATATAAAACCATTGCACCATTTATAATTATCTTCAGCGAATGAAATAAAGTATGTTACATCTGACACTTCATGCATAAATTTTTAATGTTTGCCTTTCTCAATAATAAATATTTTTTTATAATTATATGAAAATGTAATAAACAACAAATATAACGTTACTTAATATATGATTTCTTTTAATTCTCTATTGTTTTTACGCACTATAATGCGTGCTAAATTATAGTAATATTCTCAAGAACATTTTATTCGTTCGTCTTAATCTTAGAACAATTAATTTAAAATACTATCCATTGTGCTAAGGACTATGTTTGTAATTAGTTATAATTGTTCTCTAACATTAATTGCATCCGAATTTATTATATAAAAAAGTGACTTTTACTTTGTAATTTAAAGGCATAAATATATTTGTAGTTCTTGTAAATGAAGTCGTGCACTAGATTTTGCAGATGTTTGAAAGATTAATGTTTATAAGTTAAACACAATACTTAATAAAGCGTGACAATTTATGATCCAAATAATTGATTAAACATGGTCGTTATAATTTTAGGTGTTAACAATTACTCGAAATCTCGATCAAACAGCATTTATTCTCTTACAACACCTCCGTTTCGGTGCACTCTTGCATATTCTTCCGAGTAATTGAGATCTTACAAAATATTACATCTCATGTACACAGAATCATTATGCTGTCGAATTTGAGAGCAAACTGATGTGTATGTGCTTTCTATGAATTTTTGTACGATGTTATAAAACTGAATGTATTTTGTGTATATCATATGAGATGTAATATTTTATAAGATCTTACTTACCCAAAAGAAGGTGAAAGAATTCTCCGAAACATTGATGTTGTATGAAAATAAATAGATACAGATTTCGAGCAATTGTTAATACCTAATCTATAGCACAGTCTAGAAATTTCCCACAATTAATATTTTGTTTTATTTACACACTAACGACGGTGCCAAATTGTGTAAACCCAAAATCACAAAAGATTCAAATCCGTACTCTGTATCACATTTGAGTTCTCATATTTGTTAATATTAATAATAATAATATAGTAATATTTATTTAGACTGAAAATATACAGGTAAACATAATTACATATTTGCAGTAACATTATTTACAAATTGTTTCTTTAAAATATTTTTGTTGTAATAATATATATCTACATTATTATCTATATAATTTAGTTTGTTAAAAATACGAAGACAAATATATAGTGGCGAAATTGATTCGGTAATATTAAAGATTGTACATATAGGTCTTAATTTTATATTAGGCACATAAATTGATAACATCAATTGTATGTATTACATTCCAAATAAATAATATCATAACAAGTTCACGTCTACATTGAAGTGTATACATACGAGTATGTGAAACAATTTTATTTGTGTTAAATATGAAACATACATAGGTGATATATTTTGACGGGGATAAGCCATTCGATAAAATTCCATTGAATTTACTGGATTTTGGATTAAATATATATGATGGGTTGTGATTCGTAGTACTTAGATTCGTTTCTGATCGACGGCAACTTTAAACTTCAAAGTTATTTCGAATTTTAAAATAGCACAAAAATAACCCTTGTTGCAGCTTTGAGAGCCAATAAGGTGATGCATAGTAAATGTCCTCATACATATATAATATCAAAATGTAGTGCTCTTATTGTCCGAACATATGAGACGACTATGGCAAAAATTGGATCATGCGCTGTACGAAACCATCTAGCGTATAGAAACTGAAAGTATATAAACGAAACGGTTTACAGTATTACCGTTAGATCGCAGCAGAATGCTGTTTGAGAAAGTAGTCTGACGACTAGAAGTCTAAATCGAAGTACTCTGCATTAGTCTCACGCATTAAATCAATGCAACCTGAAGTATTTTGATTCAAATCTACTGGTCGACAAATGTGTAATAATAGTCAAAATATCAAGCATTTCACTGCTCTCGTGCGTAATGGATTAATTTATTTTAAAATCTAACTATATTAGTTCGAATCGGACAATGAGACAAAAATAATTCTGTGGTTTAATACACGTTTAATCAATGTCAACATTTTTTATTTGGGGAATGAGTGTTTTAAAATCAAACCAGAAACTTTCAGTGTTAGTAATACCGTAGTACCTTTCTGTGCAATTTGACATTCTACACTAATTTTGTGATTTAAACTGTCTATAGCACTAAAGCCCTTCAAGATATTACTAACTCATCTACATCGGTTATTATTGCAATATTTTTTTGTATTACGACAATAAATGATATTGATACAATGGATGTCGATTGCTATAGGTTCCTCTACAATTAGTCTTGCATTGTTCTCTTTTATAAACATAATAGCTTTATAGCCGAGTACGCAATCAGACCAATTTTAGTAAAAAAATGACACTGGTTTTTCCTGCATTAAGCCACAGTATTCCCGCCCTAAGTACCAAATAAAAGTTATGATCATTGAACATAAGACAAGCATATGACCATAGATGTACAAGGTGAACACCGTGACATAGGCGTTTAACATAAGAAAACAGTTTTTCTCAAATATTATCTGTTCCGAAAAACATTATATAGTATTCTGTTGAGCAATAAATTATTAGTATTTATTATTATAAAGATTTACAGAATAAAATTTAGAATTTTTAGATGCTAATTTTTTTAAATTTACGCTTCTGGTGCCCAATAGTGATGCCGCGAGACAAGAAACGGCGAGAAACAGTTCACTCTCGTCTCGTCTCGAAAAATCGAGACGAGATTTGTTTTCGTCTCGTCTCGTCATATTTTTCATCCTCTATTTTCGATCTCGACTCGAGAGTCTCGAATTTCTCGAATTTATAATGTGTGGATGTTCCATAAGTTGGCAGATCAGAGCGTTTTTGTATGGTTGAAGGTAGCAAGCAAGTGACGCTGTAATTATTTATTATTTGTATATAAATACATATAAAATAAATTCATAAAATATTACCTTTACATCTTATAAATTTTCTATACTTTCATCTATCAGGAAAATAAATTAGTATCAACTTCAACGTAATAAAGGAGTAAGTAGATACTACTGATTAAAACTTTATTTTTATTAAGTCTGGCATTAACAGGTAAGTAAAAAAATACTGAACAAATATTACTCGCAGCAAGGGCATTTAATACTAGCGTGGAGAGTACACCACAGGGAACACTTTTGTTCCTATAAACCCTATAAATTTAAAACGAATAAATAAATAATAAACAGGCAATGGAAATATTTGTACTGATAATTATTTTTCTTATTGTATATCTTTAATTATATACATATTAAAAAAAATAGTGCAATCGAGATCTCGAATACCTACTCTCGTCTCCAGCAAATCTCGAGGGCATTACTCTCGTCTCGTCTCGATTTTTCGAGACGAGACTTATGATAGTCTCGTCTCGAAATTTCTCGATTTTCGAGACGAGATCTCGAAAACGCGAGATCCCACGGCATCACTAGTGCCCAAGTAAACTTAATTTAAATTTAAAGACATGGAAAAAATGGATTTAGTTGCAAGTATTTAAAAAATTATGGTCACGAAAACTGTTAAACCAGGTTACCTGTCAGAAATAGGTATCTGACAGTTTGTCAACACTCATTTCTTGAAATAACGCATAATCAAGTCTATTTTGTAAGAAAGTAATTAATTTTTATCAACTGGTTAAATATTTTACCCAATAGCTAATGATCTGACAACTAGAAATACAGGCTTTTGTTATGTATCAAAATACTTGATTTGTTAAAAAAAAAAACCATCATCAATATTTTGACACGCAACAATTCAGAATTTTATTCTCTAAATCTCTATTTTTAAATCACTACATAAGCTATTTTCCCATGTTAAACGCGTATGTCACGATTTCTAAAGTTTATGGTCACAATGTTATTTTACCTTCCGTTACCTTTAGGTAAGGAAGGTATTGTCTTTGGTCAAAAAATTCAATGATGAGTTTTTATTGAATAAATATGTTTTACAAATGGTAAAATCGTATTATATGGACCATATATTATATGGTTTGTTTATGAAAATAGTATGAATGAACTTGCATCTTTATTTATTTTCTATTTAAAGATTTCTCTTAACTTGTAATTTTTATATTATACCTGCGTAATATAATATATTTTATTATCTGTTTGAAAACTAGAAAAATATTACTAAGCATATGCACTACATAATACGTGCCTGGTTAGTATAAAAAGTGAGATTCATGGTTTATATTTTTTACCTTCCGCCACTTTTAGGTAAGGAAGGTATTGTCTTTGGTCAAAAAAATCAAAGATGAGTTTTTAGTGAATAAACACGTTTTTAGGGTCCATATAATACGATTTTACCATTTTTACGATGATGTCTGTATGTATGTATGTATGTACTGGTACTGAAGTATTAGAATTCATTAATAATTTTAGGTAACACTATAACCCTTACGATGAACTAATGAAATATCAGTATTTGGTTATACTTTATTTATTGTGTAATAAAATATCCATTTATGTCCATTTTCGATCGATCAAAAAATGAGGAAGTAAAAATACGGCTAAATGCTTCAATAAAATCTTATCGTTGATGTATTCAAAATAATTAAGATATAAAACTTTGAAATCATTATGAAACTGAGGCCATATTGCGAAAGAATAAAAAAAATTGAATAATTATCACCAAGATATTTTAAAAAATAATTAGCATCTTGTTTTGTTTAAAATTTCACATGAGGTAGCCTTCACGAATGTTGATACCAGAGATTATTTCGTCATTGTTTTTAGACATCAAGAATTTTCATAAAAATTTTATGTGTTGTTTATTACGAATTAAAACATTTTCTAGAACCTTTATTTTCTTTTATGGATAGATCATAAATTATCTGATTGAGAAATAGTTCTTCACGGCTGTGATTCCAAAAATATATAAAGTTCAAGAGCGCTTATTCAAATACATTATTTATTTATGTATTAACCGTATAATTAAAAGATTATAGTACAGTGGAATGTTTAAAGCTCGACGCGTAGCGGTCCTGTGCTGGTACTCAGCCATATCGCCCGGCGATCGCATGCCGTAAAAATTACGTCTCTCTAACATTTCGGTAATGTCTGCTGTATCGCCTGGCGATCGCATGACGTAAAATTGACAATACGGCCGAGTCCCAGCACTGGTTATGTAGTAGTACCCGCGTTGTCGCTTTCAGTAAAATATCACTTCCGATGCACCAATTATGACCAAAAACTAAATTCTTAACAAGTTTAATACTTATTGGAAATAAATATATTTAAAAAAAAAATCATCATCAACATAAATCATCATGAATATAGACAAATTGTATTTTACGGAGTTTAAGTGAACACATTTATTTAAAATTCACTTCAAATATACCTATCTACAGAGGATAGCAAAAGTAAAAGAAAATATTATATTTTTTTTTTTTTACTGTTTTATTTAATTTGAAAATACGTGTATTTGTATTCGTTGTATTAATTAAACACCTCATTGACCCGGCTTCGAGTGTAATTGTAATGATTATTTACACTTGGAAAGTGAAGTTTTTACACCGCATTCGAATTCTTTCCAACATGCAACTCATGATCGAATGTCATGTTACACAAGCGAACCTTGAGCCGCGCTGCTCGTTGTTGTTGTTAGCTTTAGAGCGGTTACCATTCGCCTGACTTCCTGGAGGATATAGCTTCAATGACCTTGACTTAGAAGGAACTGTTTGGCCACTCCTCGAACCGAAGAATCTGAAGAAGTTCTTTGTTTTGGTGAAGATAGATTGTTTTCATTGAAATGGTTGCTTCATGGTTATTAAATTGAAATGCATCATTGAGTACAAATATTTTATCATTATCTCATCGATAAATCGGAAGAAATGTTGCTATATTTATGTCAGTTGACTTAGCGATAAGTAAATTTGTTCGTTTTGGGCTGTTACGATGCGGAGAAGAAATGAATAAATTATAGCAAAGGAAAAGAAATTGCTGTGTGGAAAAGATATAAAAGAATATTTAAAATAATAAGAATAAAAAAACAAGTAACACCTACAAATTAATATTACTATCTATAGTAGTGTGTTTGGTTATTTTGAACTTTCAAAATAATATTTGTCGTCATATAATTGGGGTAAATCAATTCTTTTAATATTTGTCGCGGAATTCTAATTTTCGACAAGATCGACAAAATCAACGTCGTCCACATTATCCACGACTAGTGTTTCTGACGAGACAATCGAGACGAGAAACTACATTGTCTCGTCTCGTCTAAAAGACAAGAAGCAATGGAGTCTAGTCTCGGCCGAGAATCGCGATGAGATTTCCCTATTTTTTCTTTCTTAATAAATTCATAATGCAATTTAATTTGATATAATATATATCCAACCAAAATACATACAGAGTGATTAAATAGTTGAGACAAACAACTATTTTCTTCACTATCAATTTTATACTTAGAGGATAAACAGGTGCGTTTGAGTTGGGAAGTCTCATTGGCGCAAAAATTCAAAAGTTTTTAATAAACAAATTGCACATGGCAATATTATATTTTGTCCATGTTTTATATTTTATCACTTTCTAATACATCCCTCTTTAATGTGGTGTCAATTTTGTAAGTGTATATAAAGATTATTTATTAAAAAGACTTCCTATAAATAATAAATTATTAAAATAAATATATCATCACGCTTTTTACCCATTACTGGGTGTAACATTCTGTCGGTAAGTGAACACTATGACGTCAGGGAAATAGGAGGTAGTTTTATTTTAAGAAATTTTAGCGATTCTGTTTAAATTTATAATTACAAAAATATGATCTTTTTTCGATAAAAAATTACAAAATGTTCCATTAATTTTTTTTTAATATATATTTTTAAAAATAAAAAGAATTGTCGAGAAATCTCGGAATAATTGTCGAGAATCTCAACATGTAAGTCTTGTCTCGTCTCGTGAGTTTAAAAAGCTTTCTCGTCTCGGCGAGACTAAAAATTTCGAGACGAGACAAAATACGAGAATATCTCGTCTCGTCCGAAATACTATTTACGACGTTGGAATTAGGAAAATGCAGTAAATCTATACGAAATATTGTTGAAACGAATACAAACATTGATAAACATTAATGGCAGCTTTGATACCCGGTATTTTATTTTGAATGACCAAATTTCAAATTCACTAATCATAGAACAGCATATATACTCGGAATTGGAATATAAGGCCTGCTTACAATTAAGTAGCCCTTTAAAAATTAACAACTTAAGTTGCTGTGGAGAAACCGAGCATTAGTGTTTGTCTAAATTCTATAGTGTAATTCCAGTTTTACATTAATGAAAATAACATCTGTAAAGCGATTTTTACTGACACCATAACATGACGTAATAAGGCGTTAAAAAAAAATTAGTACTCAACTGTTTTTGTTTCCGGTACATATAACTTTATGAAAAAGTAAAGTCATGTCATGTCTCGAATATATGTTCTAGATTTAAACTAGGTAACATATGCTTGGATATAATTATTAGATTATTACGACATTAAAATTTATACATAATATCAGTGATTTGGTTGTCTTTATGTCATGGTCAGTAAATGTATTAAAATTGGATCAAGATTTTTATTTTTGGCTAATTTTCCACATGCTATACGTTATCTTCATAAACCTAATAACTTGCAAACTTAACACATTTGCTACGAAGCTTTTAGTATAAAATAAAACAGAAATTTGATCATAAAAAAAAATTGTTGTTTTACACGATCATTAATACATTACCACAATTATTATACGGGCAGTGATGATACAATGATTAATGGTTATCGCAAATCAAAAGTTCGTGGTTCGATTCCCGTAGTCAATAACAATTATTAATCAAAATTACACATATAAATAAATGTCATCTCGGCTTATTACTAGTGGTCAAAATTGGAAACGAATAGCTGGTTCCAAGACTATACGGGTATTAGGATACCCGGTACCGGATTTTAAAACCGGGTAATGGATTTTGTCTTCGAATCCAGGTAGTGAATTCGATACTCAATATTCGCAATAACCGGCTAACTAATTAATTGAAATCACCAGTTACGACAAACTAGTTTTACCGATAAACCGTTAAAGCCGTTTTCTATATCTTGTAAACCGAAGTAACCGATTAACCAGTTAAAATAATAACCGTTTAGCCGAGTATTTGAACAGCATTACTTTGTTACTCATGTTTGGATGTGCCAATCTGATTCTCTTCAAAGATTTAAGAGCGTTTACCAGATGTTATCTCATGTGCTTTTAAAGCAGCCGTGAAGAAAGCACCACAAAATTCCATAAAAAATTGTCATAACAACAATGTAATATATAAGTTAAATAAATTATCTACTGTTCATGAGACCAAAATGTAAAATTAAGAAATAATGAAAACAAAACATGACATCATACGTTTTCAATGTTGTGTTCCTTACATCCTTCATAAATTAACTTCACTTTCAATAAAGAAGATAAGTAGTAATATGAGCGTGTGGGCTTAAACACATAACTGATTGAGCAACAAAACAAAGAAAAAGAAGTCTATCTACTTCATCTGCATGTGACATAAACATTAATAAACTAAATACGCTGTACCGCTGACAAGCTTGATCTGTAAATGAGCTTGTTCTGATTATCTCAAAAACGAAAGAGTAAAAGTGAAATGTATTATGTACTGCCAGCACAATTGTCCAATCAATAAAAATTAGATACGGGTTACGTATAGGTGTATCGTTTTCCGGAACATAATCTGGAGGGAAAAGTGAGTCACCGTGCAATTAGCCGGGTGAATATTACGTTAGCGCGTCTTTGAAAGGCAACTGATGACGACAAGATTATTATCTCGTCTTTGTTGTATCTTTACTGTGCCCTTTCACGCCAGGTCATACCACAATGCCACATCGTGCGAATTAAGACAATTGCGACAAAACAGCCATAATGAAAGGTTTCAAAACCGAAATACACTGTAAACAAAACGTTACAACACTATGTTACACACTCTGTGAGAAATAACAAGTCAGTTTAAAAAAAAGAAAATTTATTTAAAAGAACATAAAACAGTATAAAAATACATTATAAATATAATATAGATACAGAGATTTACAAAGTGGTACTACAGCCCCAAGGGTGAGATTTAGTGGTGTCCATAGTCATATCCAGAAGGAACTCCATACTCTTGGTGGACATGTTCGTGGTGTACTGGAACAGCTACTGGAACCTTAACTGGATAGGCTACTGGTCTCTCCACTGGATAGGGCTGCGGCACGGGTACTTTTACTGGTACAGCCACAGGCCTTTCAACTGGATAGGGCACAGGCCTATCGACTGGAACCTTAACATGTACTGGATAAGGTACAGGCCTTTCAACATGGACAGGGTAGGGTCTATCTACGGCGACTTTCACAGGGTATGGTTGAGGTACCAAAACCTTAACTGGAACAGGCACAGGCCTGTCTACATGTACGGGGTATGGTCTGTCAACTGGTACTTTAACTGGGTAGGGTTGAGGAACAGGCCTGTCTACATGTACAGGGTATGGTCTGTCTACTGGTACTTTGACTGCGTAGGGTTGAGGTACGGGCACTTTCACATGAACAGGGTATGGCCTATCAACAGGGTAGGGTACTGGACGATCAACTGGTACTTTTACTGGGTATGGTACAGGTTTTTCAATGTGTACAGGTACTTGGACGTGTTTGATAACTGGGTATGGTTGAGGTACATGAACGGGTACTGGTACTCGCTTTTCGACGGGGTAAGGCTGTGGTACCAACACTTTGTAGGGTACTGGACGATCAACAGGTACTTTCACGTAAACTTTAACAGGAACTGCGACAGGTCTCTCAACTGGATAAGGTACAGGCCTATCTACTGGTACTTTGACGGGATAAGGGACGTGTCTGTCAACAGGATAAGGGATTCCTTTTACCAAAGTAATGGTTTTGACAACATTGGCATGAGAACCAAGGTCGTATCCACCCGCATACCCGGCGTTCCAGCCACTGTCCAGACCACCGCTCAGACCACCGCCCAGGGATACACCACCCAAGCCATGTCCCCCCTGTCCAACAAGGTACCCATGGTCGATATCTGCGCCGTAACCATAGCCTAAACTAAGGAGACCACGTTTCTTCTGGTTCTTGTCGGCGGTAGCTTCCACTCCTTTCTTCTCCTCGGCTTCGGACCTCACCAGGCCGAAGACCAGGACTAAGACTGATAAGATTACCTGAGAGAACAAAAATTTCCAATGAAGATATTTCCATTTCGTAGCTTAATACAACTGAGTCAAGATGAAAACAAAAATAATTTTAGATAGAGCACACTATTTTGCATATGCATCCGATTTATGCGGACATCTGGCATAGTGAACATGTTGAGTAATTTGAACTTCTTTGATTCTTAATAGGGTAAAAACAATTTAAATTTTTTAATAATTATTGTAACCTTAGACTCCAAGTTATAATTTAATTTTTCATCTGACCCAGAATCTCAGTTTCTTTACATATCTATGAATAACTAAAAGCCAAATATAAAAAATCAATATTACACTGAAATCTACATAAATATATGAAATTTCAAAGTGACTTTGATAATACATTTATCAGATAAGTTATCCAGAAGGCACTTGCAAGGTAAATAGAAAAAAATACGAACGCTATAATTTTTTTAAAATTTTGCATAAACTTCAGCAGTTTTCAAGAAACTGTAGAATCTTGAAGAGGGTTAAAATTTGACGCCAAACGTATAAACTGATCGAAAATCTATCCATTCGTAATTTTTCAAAGCACTTGTTCTAAATCTGAATCACTGTTTCACTGTATCACTTCTTATTCTCACTAAGTTTTTTCGTCAACTCACCAATGCCTTCATAGTGTGCGAATGAAGGTGCTTGAGGAGTTCAGCAAGTGAACTGGATGGCGAGTGCTGCTGGCCGTGGGCTTTTATAGCCCCACGTAACTTTCGCTGGGGACACCGGCCAAACAGAGGCATATGCACCACATTGTGTAAAACTCTTCTCCTGCCTCGAAAGTTGCTCCGTTTCCACGATTGAGAAAGTAATTTAACAAATATGACCGGGAGGCCAAACCGCGTGTCCTTTACGTAACACTCTACAAAGAAGTGCGTTAGACGCTCAAGTGTATCATCAGATCAACGCACACGTTGCGACATGCTTGTGCGGTCAGGTTTGGGTTTACGTTTTTCAAAATGCAATTATTGATTATGTACCCTTTTTTTAATGTTCACCAATCTTAGAACAATACAATAAACAATGGAAATTCTTCTTACAAAAAAATGATTTTTCCTATAAAAGAACTTGCAAATATTACAATAAAACTGCTACAGATTCGTTCCGTATAATGCAATTTGTAGTAAAATTAACACAAAAACTGAAATCCCAAATTGAATAGGGATTTTTACATATATAATGACTAAATCATTTTTACCTCTTTGTCACAAAAAATTAATAAACGATGTACCATAATCAAATAAAAATTTAAAGAACTTTGTATTAGTTATCTATATATTTAATTATTTCTCTATTTAACCAATAAACATAAACTGGAACAAAACTATCAGTATTCTATATTATAAAATCCGAATATAATATTATCTAAAATTAAAATCTATATCATAATAGTTTTTAAGTTTTCTATTATATGCGCAACGGAGCATTCAATAATATCATCCAATTAGAAAAACAATGTTTACATGCATTTTTCATGCATCCAAGATATCGTTTTTTTTCGCCATTCAAAAAAAAATTGTTACTGCATGACTGCGACCCCTTAATAGAGTCGCGTGGTTATGTGAGTTAAGTGACTGGCGTTTAACTGAAAACTTGGAAATTATTTTCAATTCTTAAATAGCACAAAAGTAACCCCTATGGTGCTTTCTCCACAACAGCTTTGAAAGCCCGTGAGTTAAGGCCTGGTTTAAATTCCATCTGTGATGCCGTCTATCGCCATCACCGAAATCTGCTAATAGAACCAGATTGGTGCACCCAGATATGAATGATAAGCCGTGATGGTAAATTTTTTATTTGTTAAGCTTTAACTAGTGTGTTTTACGGCTCCGGTTTTTTTTTGCACCTTCGTTCCTTTAACTAATTTGATGGTCTATCCTATAGGTTGTATTTATAACCAATAGAAACAAATTTATTAGTTGTCATTTTATTTTTTTATTCAGTGACTGCTGCCGCTGTTATTGGTAAAAAATATAAACATGATATTAAAATTAAAAAGATACAGAATACACCCTTATATACTCTTAAAATATGTCACATAAATTTTCGGAAAATTTTTGAATAGACGATACTGTGGTTTAAGAAAAGTATATCATATCTAGTTATTACTAAAACAATTAACATAGCTTAATCTTTAACATCCATGTAATATAGAGCTAGTAGTCCATTTTCTTCTATACGACGAATTTTAGTTCTGACGTGCCCTATGAGTCTTTGACAGGTTTTATAATTTATTTTGCGTATTTTTTGAAAAATCCTGCGCCTTAATTGTTTTCATTTTGGGGCTCCTACACATTGTTGTACATCTTTTTTGTAACTCCAGAAAAGTTTCAAGAGGTCTTGCCTATTATTAGTATTATTAATGATAATAATAGGTTTATTTTATAGAAGGTTTACAGTCTTTTTACAATGATTGTACTATTATTATTATTATGATTTTCAATTATTTCGCGGGTTACAAATGTTATTTTTTGCCTCCAAGCACTACGTTGTTGTTCGGGCATAGTGACCTAAAGTCAGACCAAAACTTAATGTAAATTGATGATAATTTCGGCTAGCAATTTTGTGTATAAACCTCTAACACGTCAAATGAACTGACAGGAAACGCCATTATTTTAGCTGCAAACTTTGCCTTCCCTTTGTATTTTATATTGAAACTTTTTTGGGGTTACATACAAGAAATATATACAACAATGTGCAGGAACCCCAAAATGAAATCATTTCAGAAAGTAGCCAATAGTTATTTATTAAGACTAGTGTTAAAAGTAACAATGATTTTTTAACACTGGTGTCAAAATGACATTTTTAATCCCAAAAACAAACATTAAAAAGATTACTTTTAGTAGATTTATAGAAAATAGTTATTCGTGTATCAAGGTTGTAAAAGTAATCTTTTTCGGCCGAATCGAAGGCTGAAGCCACGAAACCAGATGAGGCTAAAAAGAACTTTTAAGCCGCGGTGCATACAACATTTTTAAGCGGCTATTACAAAGTTATAAAGTTTTATTTAAAATAAATATAATATATATTTTATATCTGAGTGATTCATATCATTTGTAGGTAAAGTGCCGTGTTATCAACTCACAAAACAATTTGTTTACTGTCAAAATATATTACAACCTAAAATTGAAAATAAAATAACTACAATAATTAATTTGTGAGCAAGTATATGAGCGATAGCGATAGTTACAACGATTTTTCCAGTACTCCCACATAAAATTTATGAAGTTACATGTAACACAACACTAAATTTATTTGATATTTCAACAAACGCTTGACAGTTCAGTTCGGAAAGTAAAAACGGCCGTAAAGTAAAATAGTGCTTGACAGATGTAAAAATAAAAGCGATACTTTACGGTTGCCAAAGGATACGTAAAACAACTATTTATGTAACAGTTGCCCCCTGTGGTGCACTCTCCACGCCAGCTATGAGTGTCCGTGAGGTGACGCCTGGTAAGCGCCCACACGGTACAAATATTCCATCATTACCGATATCTGTGTACAAAGCAGATTGGCACACCCAGCAATGGGTAATATGCCGTGATGAAATATTTATTTTATTTATTTGCCTAGAAAATAAATTTTAAAACCCGCCAAAGATTCATGGAGTAAGTCAAAACTAAACTTCATCGTATAGAAGAAAATGGACCACTATCTCTATATTAAACATTAAAGCTTAAGCTATGCTAATTGTTGTAGTAATAAGCAGATTAAATATACTTTCCTTAAACCACAGTACCGTCCATTCAAAAAATATCCAAAATCTTATGTGACATGTAAAATGACCTTCCTTTAACATCGAAACGAAATTACAATGTTGATGTAAATTTTACATGCAAAGTCGAAATATACTCTAACATAAATATTTTTGATTTTTATAAATTTGTTAATTATCTAGAAAATATAATGCATAAATATAACAAGTATTATGCGACAAAGGTAGTACTTAAGAAATATAAGCTTCATTGATCTATAATTATTATCCATAAACAACCTGTTATATAAACAATCCCACAGTCATTGTCAGAACAAAATAAACAACACAACAAATAACAATGTGTCTGGCAACAATATGACATTACTTCATAAAGAGAAACCTGAGATACTACAAAACTGAATTATTACACCTAACATTTCACACCTAGTTCACGATTAAATAATTCAATCAAATCAATAATTTCTCTTATATATTATATGATATTTCTCCGTTTCAATTACCGTCATATCGTAATATAATTTCCTCGTAAATTTCTCCATTTTTTGTTCATTGAACATCTGTTATGACACCAAGTGTCACGTCCAAATTTCCGAATTCACAATGCGTTGGGAAGAAGAATCAGCATAAAATAATTAAGATAGCATCGATTTCTGAAAACTGAAAAACTTGAGAATGTCCTCTACATAATCTGTTTTCACTTACTGGTAGTCTTGTTTTGATATCCAAGTTTCTGGTTTCGTCATATGTTTGTGTGTGGATTTCCGTATGTTTATTGAATATTGACTGCAATAAAACTGTTATGAAATATTTTATATACTTCCACATAAATGGTGGAGTTTTCGGTGAAATACGAATCACGATAACAATTTCAGAAAGTTATTATTTTCCAACTGAAGGCATACTTCATTTTAGTCTTAATGAATATTTCAATTATAAATTAAAATTTTACATTTCCTTTATTGTATTCCATGTTATTAAATTTTATTATACGTTTGAAAGAACTGTTATTTTCATTACCTTCGTTCCTAACATTTCAGCTTACATGTTTACTTTTTTTTGAAATTAAAGATTTTAAATTCAAGGAAATCTCTAAGCATTTTTGATGTTTTTATGTATGTTTAGTTATCTGAATAAAAAGTGTTTTGCACGATTTAATAACGTTACTATTAATATTCGTCTTCATTATATTTTGATTGTACTTCCTAACTTACAGAACTATGTATTCAAAAAATTAGTTTAATTTTTTTTTTGTATTTCAACCTCATCTCAAAATTTATGATACCTGCACCATTGGCATGGGATCATAGAACATTGTCGTAACAAAATTAGGCGATTATTATATAAATAGTTGCTTTATGTATCCTTTAACAACCGTAAATTGTCACTTTTTACTGGTTTTACCTGGTGGGTTGGAATCGTTCGAATCTACCGAACATCATTATTTTTACCTACCCCGTCAACTCTAGATAAGGAAGGTATTGTCTTTGTCAAAAATTTCGGTGGTGAGTTTTCAATGAATAAGCTCGTTTTAGGGTGCCTAGAATACGATTTTACTATTTTTACGATGATATCTGTAGGTATGCGTGTGTGTGTGCGTATGTGCGTGACTATAATTTTGGCCGCGTTATCTCCAAAACTAGAATTCTAACAATTACAATTTTTATGTATTCGTTTTCCTTACATCCATATGCAGCCTTGATTAGATTTTGGTTATAATTGGTCATTTGAAGATTTTAACAGTTCTTCTTGAAAAAACGCTGTTAAATATTATTTTTTGACTTTTAATGTTATTATAAATATTCTTATCTATACGAATTGATTGCATTTTATGGTTCATATTCAATGGATATATAGCTAAAGAATTATAAGGAAATTAAATCTTATAAATCAGCCAGCTAACTATGGAAACAGCTACTATATTAAGAAAATTCTAACTGGATGGACTGTATTGCGAAAGACTTGAGAGAAAAGGAACTAAATGAGGATGACACGCAAAACAGAAATGAGTGGAAGAAGAAAATAAAACAGCTACCACTAACAAATGGGAAAAGCTAAAGAAGAAAATGATGTCAGTGTCAAGTGAAATTTGCATAGTTTGTTTATGAAATAATTTTACTGAAAATATAAAATCTTTTGCAAGAAAATTTATGTATGGAATTTGTATATAATACACAGGATTGACGGAAGGTATTATGATGGCCACATCAGATTTTTTAATATTGGTGTCATTCTTTGAGTTTCTTTCATAATCCGAAAGTCTTGTTTATTTTTCTATTTTGGTGTTCTTATGGATCTATAAATGCACTGAATACACGTCGTTAAGAAGATCTACAAACGCACTTTTTTGTTTTCTGGAGGTGGTATGAATGCTTTCAAAACATAGAGATATATGACATCGGTATAACCTCAAATTTCTGTCAGTCAACAACGAATTTTCATCTGTGAATTTAGCGGGAAGCACTACGAACATAACTAATAAAAATGGCCGTCATATTTTTGTCATGTAGCATTTTAAAAAAATTATAAAATTATCTCGTCCTTCGTAAAACTCGCCGGAAGGCGGCTTGTACAATTTTGGACTCGTGCATTAACAAATTGCCTTATAAAATTTGGTTTTTAAAATACTATTGTCACTGTCGCCTTTACTGCAAATTTCTGATTCGAACAAAAAGATTTTACAGCCTTGATACACAATATTTCGACGATCACACTCTAGAACAAGTATTATACTTCCAATATTAGAGATATTACATTACATATGACGAAAACAAGGAAATAAACAATAAAAAAAACACTAAACGGAAAAACAACTAAAGAAACACACAAATTAATGGACCATACCTACTTTACAGAGCAGAATATTGGGCACCTAGAAAAAATGATCTCAAGAAAATAGAATCATCAGATATGAAATTATTGAGATCAGTTAAAGGATGCTCAAGACTATATATGATTAGAAATGAAAGCATACGTGAAGAAGTAAATGAACAACCGATAAGGGAAAGAGCTAAAAAGTACAAAGAAAACTGGAAACAGCATGTCATACGTATGTCTCCCAATAGAATTCTAAAAAAAGCAATGATGTACAACCTAAAAGGAAAAAAAGAAACGTGGGAAGACTGAGGACAAGATGGTGAACCCGGAATAGGCAGGGTGCCTAATCCTGGAAGGACAGAAGAAGAATAATTATATCACTAGTCTAGTAACTGCACTTTTGTTTTTTGTTTTTTTAATGTGTTACAGCAGAAGATTTGAATTTCAAATAACGTGGATTTATTTTTTATCAGTTTTGATTTTTACATTGCATGTGCAAATATAATTACTTACACGTAGCTTAGTATAAAGGGGCAATTAACTATTTAGTTCTAAAATTTATAAACATTTCTCTAATTCTTGTGTTGAAAATACTCAAAAATTGACAGTTCAGCAGAACAGTAATGCCACAACTATAAAACTCCCTTCTTCTTGAATCCTTTTAAAATAAATGTTTCAATTACTAAATATGAATACGTAACGTGCTGCGTATTTATATAAGTATTTCAAAAATATAAATTTCGTTTTTCCCATGGGCTAGCAATATTTCTACTTAATTAATACATTTTTTTATTCATGTTACAAATATTTTAATACCCATTAATTACAGAAGATTAAGTCATACTTTAAAATGAGACCAAGGGCAAAATATTCTTCACACAAAATCTAATTCACATACAATTGCAACTTTAAAAACTATAAAACTTTCTATGCAACACATTTAAATAAAAAAACAATAGGTATATTTTATGACCGCCCATTTACGACAACACACACTGAACTACATTTAATTGTGGTCCATTTTCTAACATTTCTAACATTTCTCCTGCTCCGGATCTGGCAAACGAAAGCGAAACCATGGTGTGACCGTCCTTAAACTTGCTAGCACGCAACGTAGAGTTCTCGTAGATTAGTGATTCGTGATGTGTTGCAGGTATTTCGTCGGGACCATCCTACAGTTCCAGCTACATAGAGCCATGTGCAGACTAGCGGGCCAATATGACCCCAATGACCCCAACAGGCCGTTGCATAAGTGCGATATCTATAGGAGCAAGGAGGCGGGATATCTCTTAAGGTAAGATGAATTCTTTGTAGATTAAGACTAGTAGATGCTGTGGACAGGTTTCGTTCATTGGCTTTGGTTAATAATAAGTTTGGTGAAGAATGTTGTCGACGCGGATTACCGGGCACATTAGAACACTAAGATTCTTAATTTTCTGTTACTTTTCGATATATCTGAACACAATTTATGTTAGAATAAATAAATATATCATCACGGCATATTACCCATTGCTGGGTATGCCAATCTGCTTTGTACACATATATCGGTAATGATGAAATGTTTGTACCGTGCGTCCACTTACCAGACGCCACCTCGCGGGTACTCATTGCTGGCGTGGAGAGTGCACCACAGGGGTCAATTTGGTTCCATTAAAATTCGAAGTAATTTTTGGCCTCGGTCAAGATCGAACCCGGGTTCCCAGATTCGCAACCAGACACTCAGGCACACGGCCACGAGACCCCATATTTATTTATGTTATGATTCTGAATAATTAACTTTACAAGGATATGTATACAAAAACTATCAAAAATGCAACGTCATAAGTATGTAAATGTCTCTATTACTGTTATCTATATACATATTTAAAAATCTCACACATATAATGCAATCAATTTAATGAATTTATTATAAATTAAATGATTTAGTACTTAATTCAGCTTAGTTAAGCGGCACACTCTGTCCTATTAATAATTATAACGGAATTTTTTTTCATTTTGAAAGTAAAAGGCAAAGGTAATGGAAATTTTGTGCAAACGACTTTAAAAAAATCATAAAATTGTCAGTTTATATAATGTTAACGATTCTCGTTCATAATATTTAACCTGTATTGAAGCATAAACAACGGTAATAAGGATTGTTTACTTTCATGCATGGTTAGGAATCATATATTATTATTATTTTTAATTACATGCTCGGTCTATAACACAAATTAAGATAAACAGATAGTTTAACGTTCACAGTAAAATAAAGTTTTATAGTTATTACTTAATTACCAAGAAAATAAAGTGAGACATAATTTACTGTATTGAAATAATATTATTGACTCATCTAAATGCGTTTCCCGATTTGCTGCCTGATTTTTAAATTTCGCGGGAATTAACTATAAAATTATTGGGTTAAATTCGTAGCGTTTTTTTTTTTTTATTTCGTTATGCTATTGTTTAATGGGGCCCAATATAAAAAAAAGTTGCGTATATTTTGTCATATAAAAATATGACTATTTTAAATGACTGTTCAAAAATCTTTTTAAAATATAAAACTTTACAGTTACGCTATAACGATTTGACGTCACAACTTCAATGTAATTATAGTACTACTAAGCAAAAAGCATATCATTTTATATTATTCAAAATTTGTAAAAACAAAATTTATATATGCATATACATGTAAATGTATATTACGTGGGAATGTATGAAACACTTATCATTTTTATCAAAACAAAACATATTTGACAAGGTACAATTATAGTTTTCTAAAAATGATAGTTAACCACCTCGACATCAATTTTTGGCAGATTATCTGAATCTGTTTGCTCAAAAGCATCTTACATGTATTACAAATTATATATTTATTTAAAAAACTACACTGTAAACAAAATATCGCGTACGATCACAAGTCACAATGCTAACAAGAATGAATGACAGCTAACAGATGTAATTAAAGATCTGCCGTCACATTCAAATTTAAAATTCATTGTAATTTTTAAACAATATTACTTTAAAAACCTTACACATTTGGAAAATATAACAAACGCTAAAGTTCGTCAATTTATTCAATCCATCAGAAAAAAATCTGATGTGGCCAGCACATAACCTCTCGCCGTATATTTTACCTGGCTGTATGCATAAAGCAAAGAATATTTTTATAAATACAAATAATATATTCATATAAATCTATGACGTATAAACTTCTTTATTATTCAATAATAGCATGTCTCAACATGAAGATATTTTACCATAAATTATGTTACAATAAATTACAAAGTAGAGTTTACCATATATAAATATTAGGCTGGTAACAGCAATTTTCAATTCGAACAACGTTGTTTACTTTCTCTTCATATTCTTCTAGTAAAAACATTAATTTTGGGCGGTCTAAAATGTATATATGGATTGTGCATCTATTCTTACATATCTTCTTTTACATTTTATTTTTTCATACATGTTATATCTAAATAACACTAATTCCCTTTAATAAAGTGACGGATAGATTGCACTCCGATTATTCTTATATCGATGTGTAATTTTGTCAATATTTACAACTTACTTGAGAAGAATTTGATAGCTTTTTCGCAATTCAAAGTTACTCTAGTCTATAGTACTGGTGTACATTGTCCCATAATGTTTGAAACAAATTTAAGTCCTTCAACCTAGACTTGTCATCTCCATAATAGTCACAGATCAAGCATTAAGGGATTCTCCAAGTACATTTTTCTATCATTACTCATTATTTCTGACACTGACATTTATCTGTCAGTTACAAATAATTTAAATTATCAACTATTTTTCATGGCATTCTTTCGGCTGTCAAATTTATTACAACAGATTATTTTATATATTATACTTCTTTTATCTCTAAATCTATGGAATATATAATAATAAAATATTTAAATGTATCAGATAGAGAATTTAATTTTCTTTAATATTACCACAAAAAAATTTCAAAAAATAATATTTAGAAGATTTTTTTTCAAGAATCTTCTACTTCCGGTTGTCCAATTATTACCAAAACCTTTTCAGATCTTCCCATGAATGTCCGATTGGGAAATACGTTGTTAAACAAATTTTAAGTCTTATAGTTTTTGAGTAACCGTCCTTCCAACATCCCACACACACACATCCACACACACACACACACACACACACACACACACACACACACACACACACACACACACACAGACATCATCGTAAAAATGTTAAAATCGGATTGTAGGGACCTTAAAACGTGCTTATTCAATAAAATCTGGATATGCGATTTTTAGCATGAATCCAATACCTCTCTTAGCGAGAGGTAAAAATGAAAAATAAGTACTGGACCCCATTGTATAATCTTTCAGTTTGCAAGTGGAATTTTTTTGTAAATTATTGGCAAAAGAGATTAGTGTCAAATAGAAAAAATCGAGCATTTCCCACCTATCCTTTTATTTGAATTTATTAAAGGAGTTAAGGCATCGGATGCTGCTAGAACCATTTGTTCCGTTTACGGAAAGAATGTACAGCACGAAAATGATTTTCTTGTTTCAAGGAGGACCATTTTGATATAAGCGATTCTCTATGTTCAGGACGACCATCCGGCATTTATGAAGATCAGTGGAGGAGAATATATTCTTGATTAGTTCATGTATCTTCTTTGTAAAAAATATATTTTTTTTTGAAGTCAGTAAAAGCCCTACGAACTTATGCATCAGCCTGATAAATACATACATATATTTGTACTACGGTAACAAATCCGACGTCATTAAATAAGTGAAACTGCACAGTCCTTTTACCCTATGTACCTCGTAAGAATGAAATTATAAAATCACGTTTTATAAAAACAAGTTCTACATGTGAAAAGTGTAATTAATTGCCAACAATACTTTCCTAGTTCATTTTCGTTACATAATTTATATAACAATACGACAAAACATAACATAAAAACAATTCGATATTTTGATAACAAGCTTTCATTTTCGTAGTATTAACCGCGTTATTCTTTGAACCTCGTTGCGCAAGATAACCTACACTCATTCGGTCTTTCATCACCTGAACAGTTCCGGTCGTATTCCGGTTAAACCTCGAGTTGAAACGATAGTCGTACTACGCTGCTATTATCTTCAAGTATGTCGCAAGCAGAATACGCTTATAACGAGGTTTTGCAACTCTCTGCAATATGACTTCTGATTGATAGGACGGATATGTTGTTTTTTGTTTGTTTTCGGTCAAGGAAGAAATGAAAAGATTTATCTTCTATTATTAATTAGTTGATAATTGCTAGGATTATAATGTCAATATAACCTGCTGTTTTTAAAATTGATTCGAAGATATATTCTTACTTTCTGTATTACTCTTTCACTTACGAGTATGTTCAGTTACAATTACATGATTTGATACAAGATTCTTCTGACTTACAATGATGAACACAACATGCAATTGCAAATCACATGTTCACATCAACACTTAGATAAACAGTTATTATAGATATTGCTAAACATTTTTTTACAAATGCATACTATCATTAAGTATGAATCTTAATAAACATAATTGAATAAAAATGATCATAATTATTAATACATTTTAATATTTATAATAATGTAAATGTTTTGAAGGCGAGCCACATAAGGCTCGAACAAAATGATATTTCTTTGCAAAATTATAATAATAAAATCACATGGAAAAATACCAGAATCAAATGAAGTGTCATGTGAAATAAGATGATATCACAAAATGTGTTTTTTTTTCAATACGCGAATTTTAACTCTAGTCCGGTTTTGGTGTGCCCCGCAGACACATTCGAATATAAAAGTATGAAAATTTAATAAATGCAATAAGATTGGGACTTCTCCATCACTGACTTTGTAAATTAAGGTATTATAAATAATTCTTCGAATAATAAACCGTTTATGTTGAAAAGGTTTCATTGTAAGCAAATTAAAAATGTGGTATTAGTGTCTTAGCCTGTGTTTTACGCATTGCACCGAATTTTTGTGATTTCTAAGAAAATATGTTTTTTTACGCATTGTTATTATTTAAATAAACATATTTTTGTTGGTAAAGAGATGGGATTTTATATTATTTATATTTTTCCTAATTTATGTATTTTAATACAGTACAAATAACGCACGTGTCCGTCAAACACGATGTAACCGGATGTGTTGCGAAAAACTGGTAACTGTACTAGGGTTAAAGTTGGAACTTTATGGAACGTTTTTTGTAGTAAGGTAGATTATTCAAGCGTAGTCCAAAACTCAGCCTAATCATTTCTTAATATTATTATACCCACAGATGGGTCTAGTTTCAACGTAAGTGGAACCTAATAGTATTTCTCTAGTCTGACTACCGAATCTACTATGCAAAAATGCTTGGACCATCATCCTTCTAGCTCTTTTCTTGCAATTTCTAAGGCCTGTATCTTCGGACTGTTACCGTTTTTGCCTTCTTTAAATACATCATTTGAAATCCCCAACTTCAATCTGTTAGTAGGACCAATCAATTTATTTTGCTAGAAAATTAACATTCATTTTTTTTTCCCTGGCTCATTAAAATAAAAAATACGTAGGTAATAAGATTTGTTTAAATTTCCCAGATATATATTATACTTCGTTTCAAAATGAGCTAGAATAATAAATCAAAATTTGCAAGAATAGTATTGGATTTTTGTCAGGTATGCGGCATATAAACCCATTACAAAAAGTAGATATAGCCCAAAAAAAATGACTGTCAAATCTAAAAATAAAACTATAAATATCGTAATTATGACAAAGCGGCATACCGCGCGCACTGTTTGCTTTATAACATGCAAACGAGCCATTATTTGCGCCGCGCTGTTGAAAAGAAGCCATGCATTGATGGTTCCCCTACTTGCTATGTATTGTAAAATAATCTTACTGTTCCTTTAACATTTATTTGAAATAATATCTTATGGGAACGAAAACTGCATTATTTCAAACAAAAATAGCATTTATGTTATAGGAACAGTAGGATTATTTTAGTTATTTTATTATATACAACAAGTAGAGGAAACATCAAGCCATGTGTTCTTTTCAACAGAGCGGCGCAAATAATGGCCTGTTGGCATCCAATGTTAAAAGGCAAACAGTGAGAGATATACCGCCATGTCATAATTATATTTATAGTTTTATTATTGAACCCGATAGAGTCAATTTTTCTGGCTATACTATTTGTACCTGGAACAAAATTTACTTCTCTAACAATAGAAATATCTTTCAATAATTCCTTTTGAAGATTTTCATAGCCGTAGAGAGAGTTTCCAGTTTATATACTTATATCATCTGCAATATTTATTTCATTATAAGGTGAGTTCAGCTGAGAGCAAAAAATTAATTTGGAATTGAAAAGGTAAATCTCTATTGAATTTAGTCTTTTCGACTATCCCTTAGACTTAGCACACAATTATTGACGCGCCACTGGAATATGTTTGATGGACTGATTTATTACTCCAGCTTATTTTGAAATGAAATATAATCATTGATGAAACACCTATAAAACATATATTAATAATAATTAGCGACAATAAAATTATATATGGGAACTTGTATTTTAAAAAAATTTATTACGCTATAAAATTTTCAATAATATGCAAATGCTAAATAAATAAAAAAAACTGCAAGATATGGGAACAGTGAAAGGAATATAACTCGTTATTCTCTCTGCGGTCTGGCTATCCAGTGTATCATCTTCTGAAATCTTACGCAAACAAAAATCTCAAAATTAGATAAAATGCCAATTCATAGACTATCAATCTTCCACGTGATTAAACTGCGAAGTGATTGTTAACTCGTGTAAAGGTTTCCATAGAACTGTAAGAAATGAGGTAAAAACATAATAAAATGCGGTTAATTTTATAATTAGCGTATTGATAAAAGTTTTATTGATTACGGCATGAAGGACGGAGAAAGGAGAAAATGTTAAACTTGTTTCATGAGTTCTGGCCAAGATCAAGTATATAATTTCACGATTTGTTTTCATTCTGATTCGGAGGAAATTTTGACAGATGGTTAGCGAATGTTGTGGTCGTAATTTCTCAACAAAATTGGCACATTCCACCTACAAGAAAACATATAATCTCTGTTTTTTTGCAGAGCTAAATATAACACGGAATCAAATAAAAACTCGGACATTCACCGCTTGATAATAAGGAACTCAATTAGACATGAGATGCTATTTCCGTGTTTTTAATTCCCTAATATCGTTGGTAACCGTAAAATTGCTTCATTTAATTTCTGAAAGTTTCTGACAAAACTGAATCATCATTCTTTTTGATATCTTCCTTCGTTCTTGCCTCCACATACTTTTCGCATTTTGTGTCATTAGTTGTATTATTTTTGGTCAAAATCTCAGTTCGTCTTAGCTCAATTCAGATAAACTCAGTAAAATGTGTTCTTTTTGTACTAAGCTGAGCGGTACTCAGGGTACTAATACCCCCCCCCTCTACCCGACGCTATATCACTCGCGAAATATGCTCAAAATGATCTGAGCCATTCAGTTCTTCCATCGAAGACTAAATATTTTCCAAATTTCGAAGAGAATTACTACAAAAGTAAAGCTGTTTATTGTATGAATTATACAGAAAAAGCATCCCCGTTGGATACCATTTCTATAATGCCAACGTAGTTTTGCTCTATTTTAGTATTAAATATCTAAGCTCGTAGGTGGTAGACCTTTTTAGAATTTTGCAAACTCATGAAAAATGACATGCAAATTTCATTTCAATCTGTATTCCATGATAGAACCACTTTAAGTTGTTTTTTAATTCTCCTGTAAAATTTTGTAAGCTAAAGTTGGCCTCTTTTCAAAGGCACATATTCCATATACGTATAAGCCAATCATCCTTGCATTGATAATTTGTGGTCCAGTAGTTGTTAAGAAGAAGAAGAACAACAACAACACTGTGTCACTTGAATTATTTTCTTATGCTCAAACTTTTCAAAAACTGCAAAATTCTCATTTTGAATCAAACGTGATTAGTAAACAGGCAAATATCACAGTAACTTGACAAAAACACACAAAATCAAGAATATTTTATTAGCTTGCCACATTTGAATAAATTATGATATTCAAAAGAGTCATTCCAAGTTTATTTTTATTTGAATGTAGAATTCTAATACAACTTTCTTCGTTTCACAAAGAGTAATTTATTGCAACTGGTTACGCACATACGAAACGATGGAACAAAGCGCGGTTAGTCGGTTAGCAACGCATAAATTGTGAAGTAGACATTGAATACGTTGGTTGTTTTGAGAAATGTGCGATTTACGAAATGCAGAGCAGAAGTAAATCTTGGCGAGCGACTGGAATCGAAAGCCTGGCAGGTGAATTCAAGGTCCGGCGTATCCTGCCGATCTAGTTTTAAATCAGAGAATAATATCCGTTTCATTACAGTTTCATTTAATGAGATATTAATGAATTTATCCATGATGAGGTCATGAAGACATATAAGTTTTGCAAGATCACTTCGCCAAAGATGCACACGCGAGAAAATTATAATTAATTTACTAGCTGTACACTCTATAATGCTCGATTGATCAGCCTACACTTAAATTTTTAAATCAGTCTTACTGGTATGCTTATTTTAAATTCGCCGTTTCGCGTCCTAAGCGAATTTTGTGGTTTAACGCTCATCTAAGAATGATGTTTATATGTATATTCTAACTACACTCATGCCTAATTACACCACTAACACTTAAAAGTTAAACTTGGTTTTATTCAGACAAATCAATTTTATACTGTATACAAGTTTAAATTTTAAGTGTCAGTGGTGCAACTGGGCATTAGTTATTTTCATTTTTTGTTAAACTGTTTGTTAACTTAACTGTTGGGTTCTCGTGGCCGTGTGCCTTATAGCGTTTCCAGTTACATACATATTTAGTTTCGCACTTAGTGTAGCTAGTGATGTCATTCCCGGCACTATTTGTTGTTACAACACATGCGTAGTGCATTTTGAATGAAACATATAGAGAGTTTATGTACAACCACAACTGTTTATTTATATATTTTTCCAAGCATATGTTTCCAATAATTCTATTCTATTATTAATAAAATTATGTATTTGTTTTACATCCGTTGTATCTATACAGATATTTTTTACAGTTGAAAATAAATACATGAATTTGACAGACTGAACTAGCAAGAACTAGCGACCATAGTAAGTGCAAGAAAGTGCACATTTAGTAAAGTTCAGTTAACTAGAAAAGTATAAATGAAACACGTAAAACTCAGCTAGTGCTCTAAATGGAAAACGAGTTATGCACTCGTGCATAACGTAATAAAGTATTGTCAATCAAAATAATATATTTTTTAAAATAATCAATCAGAAACTAAAATTAATGGCGAATATATTAACGGAGTTTGTCAGAACCCTGCGCCACATTTACATTACAATTTTGGGGAACCAGCACTGCAGGCTTAAAATGAAAACTGTCACATAAAAAATTGATAAAATTAATATGTATTTTTTACAACTTATGTATTATATCGGTGCTATATTTTTTCTTTTAATTGACAGTAAAGTTAATAGGTAGTTTAACCAAAGATAAAAATTCCGAGCCTTAATAAGGAAAATTTAGTTAACTCCAGTAATACAAAATTAATTTCATCGAAGATATAAGCTCGGGCTAATATAGGCGAAGTTTACTTTCCAAAATAAAACGCTAACTTGAAATATCGTCCATCTAGTAGTTTCTGTTTTAACTGTCATTTTAATTTTTTCCAGTCAACTAATGGAGAAAGGCTCATCTGTTCCATGGAATGAAGCCCTCTTCCAGGCGACTGGAGAGGCCCGTATGGACGGCAGTGCCCTTCGCGAATACTTCCGCCCTTTGGAAGAGTGGCTACGTAATGAAAACCTCCGTACCCAAGAATTCGTTGGATGGGTCTACGATGGCGACTACTGCAAGCAAAGCATCCAGACAGCAGGTTTACAAGTCTACGGAGGCTTCTACAATAAGTCCCCAGGAGCCAATATATCCATCTGGGCCTTATTGATCCCCTTAGTGTTGATTATTATACACCACTAGCGCCATTTGCGCAACAGATAATTTATATTGAAAAAAGAAAAAGTCAATATTGTGAAACTGAATAAATTATCCTAGCTCTCTGTGGGTCAATGTTGTGAGAAATGTATTGGTCTCGTTTTTCAAAAACGATCAAATTTTACAAGATTCGATGGGATGTTAGTGATTTATTGAGAAATATTTATAATTTGTAGATAACCTGTACAAGGCAATACATAGCTGCCATTTTATTTTAGATTTTAAAATGATTAGTTAGTTATAAGTTTAGTTTTTAGGTAACTAATTTTTATACAAATTTTAGAACAATAACGCACTATCATAGTAAGTTTTTATATTTTTTTGTACTTACTTATATTATTGTATAGAACAACAACCGATAATTCTGTATCTAAAATTTTATACACTAAATATGAACACATTCGTTGAGTATAAATTTATTCATTTACAAATACAAATTTTTATTCTACCTACACCTTGTTACATTATCATGACAGTAAATGAACAGCAAACCATAACGAGTGCTACTGTGTGTGTGTGTGTGTGTGTGTTTGTGTGTGTGTGTGTGTGTGTGTTTGTGTGTGTGTGTGTGTGTGTGTGTGTGTGTGTGTTTCGGTAGGACTATAATTGAATAAAACAATGTATTTATTTGAAGGAATTTATTTACAAAAAAATGACATCTTAGGAGAGTAGAGGAGAAACTGTATGTAAGAAAAGGAATAGATGTCTACATTATAAAGGCAAAGGCTAGAAGGTGACTACTCAATAGCTGAAGAAATAGTATGCAGCATGCATGAGAACATAGAGACATCACAAGTGATAACGTATGAAAGTCAGATTACTAAGAAGGCACCTTCGTGACAGCATTCCAGTTTTAGTCTTCCAGAACATCGCAAATGAACTGGAGGACCGCGCCAAGCGCTTTGTGGATTTAGAAGGAATGTATATTGAAGAATAAATTTTAATTATGTTGATATACTTGCTTTTATCTTATTTATAAGGGAAGTCCTAAAACTTTATAACCACACAGGGCCATAATATCTAATAGGCTGACTAGGCTAAAGCCTAGAATAGGCACAGAACCCGATCTATTTTATTTTTTTGTTTTTTTTTTTATTCTAATCTATTTTACGCTTATATATACTCGTATATCCATCACCTATATTCAAATAAAGTAAATATTTTCCTTAATAAAAAAAAATATATTACAATGGACACATTTGAAATCGTATCGCTTAGCACAACCATTGAGCGCTGCTAATTTCAGAAGTATAATAGTAAAAATTTTAGCATTTGTCTCGAATTTTTATGAAAAATTCTAACATGTTTACAAACAATTAGAAAGAAAAAGTTTATTTGTACTTTTCCAAATATGTATAGTATTTTTAGAATATGTTTGTGCCTTCTTGTTACAAACTACACTACAACTAAAAAGTTCTTTAATGAATTACACAACTGCTCATCTCTCTTTATTAACTATAGAATCAAAAGTTATATAAATTGTAATTTTCAAGACATTATTCAAAATATTTCAAACGTTAAATGTAGAAAAATCATGTAATCAATATTGTTTCGTGTTTTCATAAATACATACAAATTGTAAAGACATGTTTAATTTTAAGTATATATTATAACGTAGGCGTCAAATTATTATCAGATTAGTTAATCCATTCCTGTAACCACACTATACAGGGTGTCCCAAATTAATTAAGATACCATTGGTATCTCGGAATCTATAAGAGCGTCCCAATTAATTTGGGACACTTGTATATCGTTTTTAAAATAAGAAGATTCTGCCAAATAATATAGTACACTTCTCTTTAACATGAGAACATTCGTCATTAAATTCAACTATATAATAAGTAAACATAAAATGATATTTAATTATCGTATTTGCATACTCTCCATGTTCGGACGGCCTGTTGTCAGTGTTCGTCCGTTATACGTGCTTATGTTCTTGCAGGGCGTATCCAGGATTTCTCATAAACAGCTCGGTTAAGACAAATTCGAATATGGTGTGAATATAAATTCAAAGTATACCATTATTGCTTAAACTCTTTGAATTAGTAAAAATAAATAAAATTGTAATTCTATTTTGTTTCATGATAGTAACGATATGTAAATCTTCTTTAATATTCTAAACACGATAATGACCTTTATGTACAAAGTATTCTCTATGTCAATTCTTTTGTAGTCTTTATTTATTACACATATAAATTGGAATTACGAGTACTTTTCTATATCAAGATGTAATAAAAATAAGCTCCTTTGAGATGCTGATCTTATTATCTTGCATACAGTATCCTGTTCAATAATTATTCTAATATTTGTAAATACTTTCAGAATCTCTGAGAACCTCCTTCTGTCTTTCTTCTTCTTGAACAAATCTGCATAACTGCATATATACAATTTTGCTCCTATAATAAACTTATCGATTACAAAACTGTGAGTTGTGGTTTTCCAGTTCCTTGCACAGTAACACATTCTTTTTAGTCTGCTACACTTGGACGCAAATGTAAAATAATAAATACTGTACTTTCACACCGTGAAATGATCTTCCTCTGCATTGAAGATTAACTAGTGGTCTGTGGTCGCACCTGAAAGATCCGATTACGCAATGAGAATATTTTCTCGCGCTGTCAAACTGATCTACGCTTCACTTCTTCAAGTAATTGCTTCGTAAATTGACAGGAGTGGAATATGAACGTTAATACTCATCCGACAAACTAATTTAGTACTCACCGGATTTTTAAAGTAGATGAGTGTAGAGAAGATTTAATTTCCTAGAAGAACGAGAAGTCAAAAATTATTAACTTAAAAATTTGAGTAAATACGAGCCCAGGCTCATAATAGTTAGGTCGACTTACAGTTTCAACAAATCATAATACCTACAGATATAGAAATTTCTACAAAATTATTTCGTCTATTGTAAATGTAAACATAAAAAAAACTCTGGGACAAATGACAGTGATAATACTCTGACCGACATTTAAAGCGTCATCTTCAGGTCTAGATTTATCATCTACCGAGACCCTTTTCTTTTGAAAAAGAACTTCAGACAAATCCAATTGGTAAAGTAAAATATACCATGCAAGACGTATAGGACAATACATAAGAATGTGTGGATTAATGCCTAATAGAATTAAAGCTATTTTAACTAATAAAAACAGTGTAATCCAATATAAAAGGTGGAATACTAATCGAAAGAAAATTATAGAATTTTTTCTCCATTTGTATAGGTTTCATAAATTGTTTGTTGAAAATGTATACCGGCCGAACTATTATGAGCCTAGCTGGGCTCGTGCATAAATATAATTTACTAATATAAATATCTGTGTGCATAAAATTTACAACTACTACATTCGGATGTGGTAAATTTGTTTGACGCATATCTCGTTAGATAATATGAGTTTCAGTGCAATAACATATAACAATAATCTTTTTATGTACAAAATGACATGGTTCATTAAACAGACATTTCTAAATGTAAAATATCTTAATATTAATCACTGCTGTTGGCAAAATAAAATCAAATCGACAAATCACGAACAACGTATTTAAGTGACAGATTTTTGCCAAAACTTGAGCAACAATAATTTATTGTACAAAAGAACAATACCAGTTCGTAATAATAATTTATATTGTCTTCAGATTTCAATTTAGATTATTTGTTCTGACAATAACTTCTTGTACTTGAATACGTGGTTTAAAAACCCTGAATTCAAAAATGTTCACAACTGCTTTCAATTCCTTCACGAGTTTATCGCGTCTTCCGATCAAAAATTGCAAATGTGCGGGTATGGAATGGTCAATCGTGCGTCGTGGGTGATTTCTACATTGCAAATTTATCCAAATACGTAGATTACTCAAGGAGTAATAGTAAATCTTAGTGAACGTAAGGTAAAGCGAATTGGGATTGCAAAACGTCGGTCTAAGATCGTAACAACGACAAATCTTGCTGATTTAACCGGTAATTAATATTAAATTTAAATTTCCTGCTTTGAATAAAAGGTTTTTTAATGTTCTGAAAATGCAATTCACTGACATTTCGTTCTAATGCACTGAAACAAATAATTATACACTGAGAGGTGACTCAACACAGATTAAGAAAAGGATGTTAGACATTACTGTGTATAGGTTAGTTCTAATTCCAGTATTTTATGTTCATTATTATCTTTTAATATTCAGAATTTATACTCATAATAATATACCCCCAAGGTTTTAATATTTCTGGTGATTTCTTGAATCATTTCCTCTTTTAGATAAATCATATATCTTTGATAGAACAGGGCCTCTGTAACTTCTATTGGATTTAAAATTCTACTATGTCGCCGTCATATGAGTATGGACTGGTGCTCAATTGTTTCGCTTCTCCGCACACTGTTCCTTGCCCTGCGGTGTTGCTGCTTCTTCATAACTTAGCATTTTCAACAATCCAGTGAATTGGTAACAGTGCAGAAGTCTCCAGTTCATATTTCTTTGACGGCAAATATAAATGATACAACTTTTCAAACTAAATCTAAATAAAGAAATGTCAAGCATAAACGACAGAAACTAATTCTACTACTCCAGACCAGTAGAATTTGAAATCTACTGTGTAAAAAATCTCAATTCTGGTCGAATTTTAAAGCTAGTATGGCCTAGAACTGCACCACCTTCTTCACAAGCTTTTGACATCTGGGCGATGGTCAAGTGTACGACGGTTAAATGGGCGACCGTCATTTTGACAAAAGAAACTAAAAAATTTGCATAGCTAGCAGGCATATGAGTATGAGTTACAACAAGAAAATTAAATTATTAAATTTTTATTTTATTATTGTAGCGCGCCCGAATGAACGCCGCAACTGGTAGAATATTCTCGAGCAATAACGTAATCCCCGGCGGGGGAAAAACCCTTACGCGTCTAGACTGGTTTAATTAAATCCGGTGGGTTGATCCTTTGTATTCGATGTCATTGTCGCGTCGGAAAGTTTCAGAAGAACATCGGTTGTATAAATACCGTCGGGAGGACAGCCGAGAGGACAGTCTGCTATATAGAAGCAACGAGCAATGAACAGTGGGTGATATAAATAAACAGTCTACGAGTGGTGAACATAAATAATTGTAGTTATATACATAAATATAGTGATATAAATATTGTTTAAATAAATAATCTTAGTGTTTAAGCATTTAATAATATTCTTAGTCTCAAATTACTGTTTATAATTATTTAATCATAGTGTTAGTTTTTTTTAATATTTATCCTAATTATTTATCGTTTAATAAACATATAATTGTAATTAATAATATTTCTTTGATTTTTACTCTTCACCCATACAAATAAACGTTACATTATCATTCCCGCAATGAGATCCGGTACTCATTGTTTAATTTTTTTATGAAAGATCGAATAAAATAATGAATTTTAGCTTTTGTTATTATAAATTCCAATTGTGTATGGTCATTGAAATATGTATTTTTCAAACATTTCCTTGTATTTCAAATTATGAGACGTTAGACCTTTAATATATGCACATCTTAGTGAGTACAGCAGGATTTTTTTTTACATCTGTCAGCACTATTATCCAACTACATGTTCAATAAAATAAATATATAATGATAAAATATTCGTACCGTGCGAGCATTTAGTAGACGTCACCTTGCAGGTACTCATTGCTGACGTGGAGAGAACAACACAAGGGTCACTTTTGTGCCATTCAAAATTCGAAATGTCAACACTGAAGTTTTGAGTAATATAAAATTGTTCTTTTTGTTTAATATTACTATAATACTTGTAACATCATACCGTTACAGCGCAAATAGTTTTTATTAAAATTATGAATGAAAAGTTATACATTTTTGTAACAAAAACGTATAAAATCATTTAGGCCCGGTTTTTTCACATCTTGAAAAAGTGCCAGTTAACTTATCTGCCAGATAAAAAAAATTATCGCATCATATAATTGACGTATGTATAATTTTATCAATTTACGCTGTAATATCGATGCGATATTTTTATTTTATCTGACAGTTAAGTTAACTGACACTTTATTCAGAGGTGAAAAAACAGGGCCTTAATGTGACAACAAACACGCAACTTTTGTTAGTACCGAAGATTATTATTTCGTAAAATGTCAATAAAAGCTAACAAGTCTAGATGTAAATAAATCATGTTTTCTACATATATATATACGTCTTCAGGAAACAGCGGAAGGTCAAGTATTTCTTTTCCTATTCTAACAGCGTTGTCATGTTTGAAATATATTATGGACTCTCTAAGAATTCTTTGCCAATATCAGTTGGTTATAATCTCAAGTAGGTGCACTTTTACCTCAACGTGAAATGAATCCCAAAGTGAGGTTTCGTTTTCACTTGAATGATTAGAAGTACATCATTCTTGACTGTACTCAATTAACTAATGCTGCATGAAATATCACAACATGTCGAGATATATTTTGTCATTATATAAGATTCTTACCATAAGAGGAGTACGGAAAATCCATTAAGTTTGAAACAAGAAAAAACTTGTTATTGAATTTATGATATGTAAATAAATAAATAAAAAATTCGAAGTAAATTCCATCATTCTAGTTCGTTGTTCTTGTTACGATGACATTTAATAATCTTAATTTATGGGGGTTTTCACAACAATTTTTATTAACATACTCGTATGCCTACATGGATGTTAGAAGATTATGTAAAAAAATGTTTTATAGGTGCATTTCATAATCAATTAATTTCGAAATAAAAATTCCCAAATTTTATGCACTTCTAATTATAGGCTTCTACATGTCGAAAAGATTTATCCTACTTCTCAATTGTGTGATGATTCACATAAAGAGATGTTAGTATATATAAGCACGTTTTAAAATCCTCAGAAACAATTTTAACAATTTCACGATCACGATAATGACTGGATATAAGTACTCTAATAAATCTTGTAACTATTTTATTCCGAAATTGGACCAGAGTAACCGCAGTTACGTTTCTAATAACCGTTTAAATATCGGAACGGTTACAGAAAGTTTAGGTTATTTTGTTGTTACCAGCGAAACTAAGCTTCATCCCCGGTCAACGCTAGTAAATGGAAAGAGAAATATACATAAATAAATAAATAAAAAATAAGTGTTTACGGTAGCATATTTTAAGGTTTTATTTAAAAATTAATAACTAATTATTAATTAAGTCCTAATTAGTTCCTATTCAACGTCTGTAACGTAATTAGATAATTCATTATTTTTAATAAAAAAAAATCATGTTGGCAGTGGCGCAGTAAAAAAGAATTAAATGAAAAATAAGAAATAATTTTCCGAATTTTGGAAAAATTCTTTTTTCATTGAGAGCATATCAAAATGTATATACCCTAAATTTTTTATCCTTTCTTTAACACCTTGTATACAGCGTGTTACCTTTAAAACAATCAGTTTTTTGGGTAACTAGTGACTATAAAGAGAAAAATATTATGTGGTTCTCAAACGGTAGAACAAAATTATATTTTTAACCTATATAATTTTGTAGTCCATTAGATGGAGATTTTTTTCTGATTTCAACGATATAAATATTGTATAGGATTGTATAACAATTATTGCTAGAAAAGTATTATTAAAAATTAGAAATAATGTAATCAAAAATGGCTTTACTACTAGTGTAACCTAGGTAACAATCGTATCATTAGTAATGTAAAATAATTCATCATTTTTGATCAAGAAATTTCTACACTACAAATCACTATTTAAATCATTCTTCTGAGTGTCCACTGCAATTATACATGTGATATGTAAGTGATTTACAACTTACAACTACCATACACATGTATGTGTACCCCAAGAAACTGTTAATGACAATATCAGACAAATCAGTATGCATCTCGTGCATTGACAAGCGGGCCCGCAGGGTCAAGAGAGTAGATTGAATTAATAAGTCAACCACTCAACGTTAAACATCAAACATCCTCCGAGCGATGTCCCATGCATCGTCCGCGACCGCGATAGTCGCATCAGTCGAGTGCGTTCAGTGAATGACGATTGAGTTGTGTCTGTGATAAATTCCCTGTGCATAACATAACCTCAAGTGAAAGTAATCGATCGTACTTGTGGAAGACTATGTTAGTATTTTTCACCTTTGTTTTTTACTAATAGCTTTTTACCAACGCCTACTTATACTTATAAATAAATGTATCACGGCTTGTTATCCACTGCTGGGTTTACTAATCTATTTTATATTCGCTGACTTTGGTGATAATGAAAGAGCTGTAGAGGGTGAAGTACCGCAAGGCTTGCTGTTGGAGTATTTGACAATTCGAAATAATAAAGTAGTATTATATCTACTAAAATCTCATTGCTAAGCTAACACTTTAATGATAAGGATGAATAAAATAATATATCGTGGAACAAATGCATGAAGGTAACTTTTTACACAAGATTAGACATGTTTTAAAAAAGGCATCACGCATTTATTAAACACTACACATTTTTTACGATTGATTCAACAAAAGTATTCCAAAATTTTACCTGTATTTTCAAACTGTAAAAGTTAAATATCAAAAAAGAATCTCAGCAATTTGGGTCAACAAATATACCAGCTCTCAAGAGCGTGCACCGATCCATATGAAATGCATATAGCATTTATGCGTTGATATTACAAGTCTGACTTTACGTACTAAGATCCAACGTGAAAAGCTACTACTTCACGCATGAAAACAGAAAATAGTTATTAATGATATAAATGTTAAAAGTTACATAAAATAAAATCACTTTTATCGCTATTTTTCATTTAAATTTGTATTTCTATTAATTTTTTAATATATACAAAAAAATGCCGATTTGTTCCATTCGTCATTACCAAGGTAATTCACTTGTAATACTAGTGTTAAAAGTAACAATGATCTGTCGCTTTTTAACACTGATGTCATAGAATGATATTTTTAACCCTAAAAACAAACATTGCCTACTTTTAGCAGATTTTTAGAAAAAAGTATTTATCTACGATAGTGCGTAATATTGACGTTTAGTTCCCAGTTTTAAGTATGTAAAAAGGTTGTTTAACAACAAGATTTCATTGGTCACAGGTTGCCGAACAAAGAGTGATTAAAATTTTTAAACACTCAAAATTTGCAAATCGATGTGTAATTTTTTTATCATGGCAAACTTCTCATTTAATATTGTGACCCTAATTCATAAATAAAAATCTGTTGTGGCCAGCACAATACCTTCCGTCAATCCTGTGTATAATGTATAAATTCCATACATAATTTTTCTTGCAAAAGATTCTAAATTTCCAGTAAATTATTTCATAAACAAACTATTTAAATTGCACTGACATCTTCTTCCGCTTTAGCTTTTCCCATTCGTTAATATGGGGTCCCTATTTTTGCGTGTCATTCTTGTTCAAATATAATTCTTCATTTCTCATAACATGTTCAAACCAATGTAATCGTCTTTCTTGTATCTTTCAAGAAACTTGTAACACTAGAGTTATTTTCTTACCGTATCTTTCCGTGTTTCCCCAACATCTACTTCAACATCCTCATCTCTGCCACATTAATTTACTTTTTATTGATACTGACATCTGTCAATTTGAATTATATGAATATATTAGTAGTTTCTATGTTTAGCATAGCTGGCTGAATTATAAAATTTAATTTCTTTAAAATTCTTTAACTCTGTATCTATTGAATATGAAGTATAAAATGTAATCAAATCGCACAGAGAATAATATATTCTTTAAGTTATAATAACGTTAAATGTCAATGAATCAAATTTCACTGTTAAATCTTCAAATGAGGCTACTTCCGGTTCACCAATTATAACCAAAATCTAATCACTTATTCTTCTGGATATAAACTAGAAGAATACGAAAAAAATATAATTTTTGGAACCGTGGTATTGAAGTTATGGGATCCGGAACTTTTGTCACACACAGACACACACACACACACACACACACACACACACACACACACACACACACACAGACACACATACACACATACACACATACACACACACACACACACACAGACACACATACAGACATCATCGTAAAAATGATAAAATCGTATTATAGGGACCCTAAAACATGCTTATTCACTAAAAACTCATCATTGAATTTTTTGACCAAAGAAAATATCTTCCTTACCTAAAGGTGACGGAAGGTAAAAATGTATATTTTTTATATTTATTAATTTTTAAACTCTATCGTAGATCTTTTGCGCATTGATATGTGGAATGACGATATTCTGTTTTAAATTGAACTTGACATAATTCATTCAATTTCATTTGCACAGGTTTTTTAAAATTATAAAACCACCAGGAAATAGATTCGTATATATATAGTTCCTTTCTAAATCAAACAAAGATACATATAATGTAATGGTAACAAATGTCTTTGCTTGTATAATGTGCTTATATAATTTAAATTCACATATGTTTTATCCATTCATTGACAAAGCAATTAATTACATCAAAAACTATTTTATGTATGTATGTAAAAAAACTTATTTAAATCAGAATTACGTCCATATGTTTTCTATTTTTATGTCCTACTCTCAATATTAATTTTTGAAACAAACATGTTTCGTAATTTTAATTCTTTGCTGTGCAATATATTTCTTGATCAACATAGAATTATGTACGTACATTTGCATTCTAAGCAAAAATTTGTAAACAATAATACTATAGTTATTAGCTTTTCCAAGTGCCATTTTTATTTTAGACAAAACAATAAGGATAACTTAACTTACGCATATTCCTATACAATTTGTTGAAATACTTTCTAAAAAAAATTACAACCAGTGTACGAGTCAAAATATTTTATTATATGTATACTTGTTTAACTATACAACCTATTGTTCATAAAAATTTCCATTTTTTGCTTTATATTTCAAGATCTGGAATATTATAACACTTTTACAATTTTTAAAACCGTGGTTTTTACCCTTAGAACGTTTTCATGTAAAAATCTTATACAATACTTTTTGGCAATTAGATCCCTTTGAATGGGGACTTATGAAATTGACGTCACACAACACACAACCTCCCCTCCAGTACTACACATGTCTTTAGAAGAAGACGGCAGGCTTGAAAAGATAGTTATGTATTACCATGGCTTCTCTTCCCTTCTCAACGTATTGTCCTTTATTATCCTATATGACATTTGCTCTGTTTTATTTTGCCGTGGTATATGACGTATGTATATGTATGAGTAGTCAGTTTTGTTAGAACAATGATTGTTTAGCTGTTGATAAATTCTAAAAATAATAATACCGAAACACAAAATTATCCAACACATTTAAATACTGTTTTAAATTCTATCTTAGTGGTCATGGTAGTGCTTTACTGTCTCTTTCTTCGAGCTTGTCGTCTTTGTCTAAAAGGTTACTTCAGAATTAAGTAGATGGCAACAGTATAATTCCCTTTAAATATTTCAAATATGTATGTGTATGTCCAATAACTATGTATTAGCAACTGGTGTCTCCAATTTTTTTCTCAGAATTGCTTCTATAAACTATTTATTTTTCGTTTCTTCCTACGTATTTTCTTTTTCTTTTTAATATGTTTAAAGAGGTTGAGGTCGTTATCTTGAAGAACTCATGCCAAAATAGTGTAATTTCCATTCTAATTTTTCCTCCAAATTCTGTTGGTGTTTCATGGCTTATAACGGTCGATTTATGTATACATATACCGATCCAACTATGTTAATGTCGATTCACATTTTTTCACCGATTTATGAATCGGAACACCTCCTTTTCCTTTACTTAAATCGCAATTTAAAATAAATAAACGTATTCCGCATTTATGTTTATTTAAATTGTCATCACTTTCTTTGTAGTAAAACGCGCTTCAATTGCAAAAACCGTTACCATGACCCACGGTGATTCAGTCCACGATCTTATAAAAAATCCCAACTATTCCTATTCTAATCACGAAGTCCCGCCTGACTTGGCATTAAAATATCAACGCTGAGCATTGTTGTCTTCAATTTTGATAACGCCGCAAAAGTCGGAGTGTTCTCCGAACTTTACTCATCAACTTTGACGGCAAAAACAAACAAACGATGCAACATATGGTCGATTTAGAGATCTGACTGTCTAATCGTCTTTCAGTTGGTGACAATCGGCCATCGTGAACCGGCCTTCGGAACGAATGAAGTGAGAGAATGTGGAGTAAAGTGGAATAAACGTAATCAGTAATAGTGATTTTTTTATGGAACCATTGTTGCGTAAATGCCAGTGAAGTTTTCGATGAATCAACAAGGAATTATCGTGCACTTTTGGTAATTTATTCATTAAGTTTGAGGACATTTTTTTAAGTTTGCCAATCAATTGGAGTTTCATATTGCTTTAACATTCTCATTATTACACAAATTACTAGCTATGAACTTTTAATTTTCCCTGTAAGGTATTGTATTATTATAGCTATGACAATGAAATATAATTGAGGGTTTTTCTACAAAAAATCAAATTTTCCCATTTCAATACCGTGCATTATATAACTCTGGCAATTTTTCTTTTTGCATATATTAAACACACAAACAAGTGAAATCTTAATAAAACAGCATTTATTCTCTTAGAACCAGGGATGGAAAACGTAACGTAACGATACCCGATAACGTTATAATAATATTTCATTTCAATATATATATATTTTTAAATAAAATTACAATTATAAAATAACGCTATGTAACCGTAACATAACAAATAACGATTCACTATAATGTTATTAAAGTTTACAAATTTTATAAGATTTTTGCCGTTTGAAAATATAATTTCTTGATAATTTATTTCGTGTTTCATAATGAATAGATGTCACTAGTGGTCAAATTCAAATGTTGAACCCTACTTCCTCTCTAGAATAAGATAAGTTGCAAGTTTCTTTTATACATTGTTTTTAATTTTACTTTTTAATGAATTTTTAGTACTTAAATAGGGTTATTGTAATGTTACAATAACGAAACAAAAATTACGATATTATAATGGTTATTTGTTTTTTTATTGAATTATTTATAATGTTATGTAACGAATTACTTTTTGTTATAACGTTATGAAATAGCGTAACAATTCGTTAACGTTATCTCATCCCTGCTTAGAACACCGATATTTCGGTGCAGTCTTGCGCCTTCTTTCGGGTAAGTAAGATCTTACAAAATATTTCATCTCATGAACACAAAATACATTCGTTCTTTACATTCAGTTTTACAACATGTTTGATGTTTGACTGAGATTTCGAGTAATTGTGAACACCAAATTTATACCACAGTCGAAAAATTTCTCATATAAGAAACAAGGATTTTATTGATTTATCAATTATTAAAAAATCTGATGTGACCAACACAGTACCTCCCGCCATTTACCTATGTATATAATTTTTATATTACTTTATAAAATTATCCATACAATATATTGAAAAAGTATTAAAGCAAACATGTAGAAAATGGAATAATCTTTAATTTTTATAATAAGAAATTGAGAAAAAATTATATTTAAAGGTATTTTTTGAAGAAAAACTATCTTGAGCTTCAAGTAAACTGCCATTTCCGATTATCCGATTGCCACCAAAATCTAATCAGTTTTTTCCATATTAGAATAAGGTAGAAATACATAGTTTCAAAACTTTCTGAATGATAGTATTTGTGTTAGAGCGTAAAGAGGCTCCATACACATACACACAGACATCATCGTGAAAATGTTAAAAATGGATTCAGGGACCTTAAAACGTGGCTATTTACCAAAATCTCGATATGCGATTTTTAGCACGATCCCTATACCTCCCTCACCAAGGGTAGCGGGAGGTAAAAATAAAAAATAACATCTAACCTGTTTGGTTTTTGTAAGAATTTTGCATTTACTCGATGAAAATTATGAAAATGAAGAAGGCAATGATGTTTAAAAAATAAAGATAGACATATTTTTCAACGTTTTATTATTTTGTTAGAATAAATTCTGAAACTACTTATAACAATATTTTCAAATACAGAGGGGGATTAATTTGGTTCTTACTTACAAACGTACAAATGTACACCCTCAAATTTATGGAAAATAAATACATATCTGTATTGTTGAAGGTGTTTATCAGGTGGCAGGTGTCATCTCACTAATTTTTTGCTGTGGGCAAAAAGAAGCCTTATAGTCCAGTCAAATTAGACAATTTTACGGCAAAACCTTGGAATAATTAAAAGTGAACTGAACTTTTGTATACACCTTTATTTAGTGTTTTGAAACAACGTCCGAAAAGTACCCTTGATTTGACCTTGAGCTGCACGAGTTATAGGGCGCTAATGTAGCAAAAATTTGTTTTTTCGCTTATATCTTCTTTTCTATTGACTTTAGCTATAGAACATTCTACAGAGAAATTGAAGTTTACAAAATTCTCTACAAAAAAGTATTGTGGTATTTTTGTTGTAGGACTAACCCATTCTGCAAAAACTCGCTGTGAACGTTGATTTGAAGGGTAACACGACAGTAATACGAGTTCCACAACCAATTTGAAGTCTGAAATTATGTATAATATACCATGAGTTGAATCAAATGGTTTTCTTCGTATATACAATATTAAAAAAGAAAGGTTCTCAAAATAGAATATTTCAAGGAAACCGCTTGGTAGGTAGTAGGGTCGACCGAGGGGATTTCTACCTGCGCTCCGGTTTTCCGAAAGTCTTGAGAATTTTTGTGATCTTTCTTTCAGTAGTAGTGAACAACATGTCGACGCAAGGGATTCGCGAATTGTTAGAGATGACACTGATATACAGAGACTTTCGGAATGGTTTCGGTTTCAATCACACAATCCATTTCCGGGTATTCAAAAAATTATGTCCATTGCAACAGGTCTGACTGGCGATAAAAAAATAAACTGCCACAAGGCGCAAGAAATTGGTACTACCGCAATTGACAAAGTTCTGGGTACGAATTTCAATGATATAAAATTCACGCGCGCTAGTAGAGTACTTCCGATTTCAACAGTAAATGGTAAAATCAAGGTTCACGATCGAACAAAGAATTAGTGCCATGAACAAATCCACCGAAGAACTCCGGGTATTTTTCCAATATGAATTGGCTCCATATCCAGTATCACTCTTCGATGACACTGGCATGCGTAAAACCAAGAAGTCCTCTCTCTATGACATCTTTAAACCATTGACATCTCGACCTGATTTTGAAAATGCAACTTATATAATTCACGGTGGCTTCCTCTTACACAGAGTTGTGTGACATCAAAATGATGCTTTTAATTCCATTTGCACAGCTTATGTACAATATGTACAGAAACATTTTGGCCCGAATACTATTATAGTCTTCGATGGATATTCCAACAGCAGCAAAAGTGTGAAAAGTATGGAACAAATCCGTAGATCTTCCAAATTGTCATCGGTAGAAATTTTGTTCGATGAAACAATGAACGCAACGGTAAGCCAAGATAAATTTCTTGCTAACAACAGCAACAAAACCAGATTGATTTCGATGTTGGCTAAGCATTTCGAGGTTCATAATATCCGTGTCAAGCTATCTGAAGATGATGCCGATATTTTAATCATCGAAACAGCACTTGAAGAATTGCGACAAAATAAAACTGTCGTTGTCGGGGAAGATCTAGACCTCATTGTACTCCTGATAGCTCGTACGCCGATTAATGGAGAAATTTATTTCATGAAGCCAGGCAGAGGAAAAGTTCCACAAACAATTTACTCATCCCAAAGTTCTTACCAATATGAATGCAGTAAACATCATCTTTTATTTCTCCATGCTGTCTCCGGGTGTGACACAACGTCAGCTCTTTTTGGTAAAGGTAAAACGACAGCTTTGAAGCTATTGGAAAAACGCCAAGATTTGCAAGCTGCAGCTCAAGTTTTCACGTAAGGAGATTCCTCACACGAATTGATTTCTTCCAATGGGATTAAATTTTTACTGGCATTATATGGAGCTCCAATTGAAGTAGCATCCATTGATCAATATCGTTACACATGTTTCACAAAATTAATAAGTAAAAGTAAGCCGGTGAAATTGGCTGTATTACCGCCAACAGATAATGCAGCTAAAGAGCACCTTCACCGAGTTTATTTTCAAGTACAAAAGTAGCTGGGAAATGAATTAAACCCTAATGAGTGGGGATGGATATTGAGAAACGGTGTATTGGAAACGAAAAAAACATAGAAGGAGAAGAAGAAGAAGTTGAAGAAGCTTAAGATAAGTCTATTTTGACTGTTTTAAGAAGTATTGAAAGGATATTTTGACCGAATGAGACTGTGGATTAGGCCTAAAGGGGATACCACATTAAAAAAAACGCGCCTCGTACTCAACCTCAAAGGTGGTGTGGATTGGGTTACTTCGTATTGGATTCACACTTTTAACACCTATACTACGGTAAAACGGTTAGACTTACGAAAAAACTACTAGAATACTTTTTTGTAGATAATTTTGTAAACTTCAATTTCTCTGTAAAATGTTCTATAGCTAAAGTCAATAGAAAAGGATATAAGCGAAAAAACAATTTTTTTCTACATTAGCGACCTATAACTCGTGAAGCTCAAGGTCAAATCAAGGGTACTTTTTGGATGTTATTTGAAAACATCAAATAAAGGTGTACACAAAAATTCAGCTTACTTTTAATTTTTCCGAAGTAAAAACCTTATTTGACTGGACTATTAGTACCTTTTTTTGAATTTAAGATAATCAAAGAAAATGCTTTCTAGCTTTCTTATTGTTAAAGATTTCTGTAACTTAATTTAATTCTGAATCATATTTAAATATTAGAATTTTTTGTAGAAGTGGTCAAACTTTAAAATGTAATAACTTGTTACTAAGATACTTTTTGCGAGAAACAGTTGTACCAAAGCATTTGGCATCCTTGAAAGTACGTATCACTGTATGTAACTCATATTTACAAAATTTAGACTATGGTTGTTTTTGCCAGAAGCTTCTTCATCCTTCATTTTGTTCATTACAAAAAAATAAATATGTAGTCATTCGAGATGTGTGTCTGCCCGCATTTATTTTGTAAATAACAATTTTTAATGAAATCGTTTTTAGAGCCCCAAGTCCAATGTTTTCGAAATAATACAAATGTCATTCAAATTTATGTTCAAAAAATGGCACTAATTTTACAAACAAGATATTGGTTAGTTATCAGGTATAATAAATACTTAAATATAAATGTACAGATATTTCATCGCTAATGGACAGCACCAATTTATTTCATAATTTTTAAATGAATGAAATTAAATATCAGTAAAATCATGCATTTACGCTTCTCACAATCTACAGTACTAGCAAACCAAAGTTCTATTTTTAGAATGTTGCTCAGTGTTTCAAATCGAAGCAAATTTGTTGTATTTTGCTGGGAAATAATTTTATTTAATTTCTAAGCAAGGAAACAAGATACCGGGAATTTTAAACAATTTTTACCTCCCACTAACCTTGGTAAGAGAGGTATAGGGATCATATTAAAAATCGTATATCGAGATTTTGATAAATGACCACGTTTCAAAGTCCATAGAATTTTGAAACCTTGTATTTCGACCTTACTCTAATATGGAAAGAAGCTATTAGATTTTGGTGTCTGGAAATCGCACTTTATTAGAAACTCAAAATAGTTTTTCTTCAAAAAATACCTTTAAATAGCATTTTTTCGCAATTGTGTTAGTATAAAAATTAAAGATTATCGAATTTTCTACAGACATGCATTAATATTTTTTCTAAATAATTTATAGATAAATTAATAAAATAATCAATTTTATAAATTCCGGAGTCTATGTTTTAAAGATAAACACAATTTCTTAGTTACACAGTTTATATTTCAAATGTATGTAACTGACAGATAAATGTCACTGTCAAAAATATAATCATTTCAAATTACTAATAGTAATGTTTTAAAAAGAAAATTGTATATAGAACAATAGTTACATTGAAAGGAATTTAATATACATAGTTTCCAGCATTAGTAAATATACAGGCATGTATTTATATGAAAAAATAATAAATATATCATCACGGCATATTACCCATTGCTGGGTGTGGTAATCTGATTTGTACACAGATTTCGGTAATCATGATGACATATTTGTATCGTGCGATCGTTTACCAAGCGTCATCTCACGGGTCCTCATTGCTGGCGTACAGAGTACATCACAGGGGTCAATTTTGTGCCATTTAAAATTCGAAATATTTGGTGTTGGTAGGGATTGAATCCAGTCCCCCAAATTCGTAACCAGACACCCAGGCACGTGTCCACGAGACCGCGTAGGTATATGTATTTAATTTAATAAAAATTAAATCGCGGTAGGTATTGTGTTGATTGCATCAGATTTTTTAATATAAACTTAATAAAAAAACAAAAGTATTACAAAATACTTATTAATATTTTTATTTAAATAAATAATTATAAAAGGTATCCCAATTCAAACGGATGTAGGTACCATAAAGTTCCAAACCTGGTTGAATTGTAAAAGCAATTTAAAAAAAAAATATTATTAACATAATATTGCGTAAATAAAGTATTCTACCCCATTTGAATGTCAAGAAATAAGATATGGTACTTCAGTAGTGTTATTACATGAAATTAGTTATTATTGTATTTTAATTCTAGGTAAATAAAAAATATTTGATTAATTGATAACCTATTAGGTTTATGTTTATCTTGTTTAAGGCTTATATCTTATATTTACTTGTACTCGTATATATCAATACTTCAGTATGTTTTTTAAGTAAACACAAAAAATAAACATTTCAAATTCAAAGTCTTTAATTTTATGATGAATTGTTTGTAAATCACAATGAAGATTTCGAAGAGAGACAGCCACATTTTAAATATAAAATATGATCTAAAAATAAACAGCATAAATTAGAATGCCAGTTATCATTTTCAACGTGACTCTTATGATTGACACTGATCATAACAGAGCACAATTCTAAGAACTTTCTAAATCGAAACACTATTGTAACCTGTCAATGAATTGTAACAACGGCAGAATTATAAAAATATGTTGTGTTATGGTACATTCTACTTCCGAACTACAATAAGAGAACTATTTGAGAAGATACTTTCGAAGCATATATTGATAATTTAAAAATTGAAAGTAAAACTGTGAGCTTCTTATTTCACAAACTTTTGAAACTTCATTGGTAATAAATCAAGTAAAATTTTGTTTCTAATGAAGTAGAAATTTGCTCACACATTGTCCAGATGGTCCTTGCAATATTAGATGTCAATGTTATTAAAATAATGTCAAAGAGAAAATAATTTGCATATTTGTGTTTACAAACACAAATAACGAAAGTTTATTTTGAATTAAATATTGTTAATTATCGCTTGTAAGCATCGATAGTCATCAATTCATTTCACTACTGCCGGAACAAAAAATCAATCTTTTTCAATTATTGCGTTTGGATTAAATTTACAGAAAACGTACGACTAGACCCTACACAACCTTATTTACGCAACCTATAAACTTCCAAGACGTATAGCCTTGTTGTCAGACAAAATTGGGACTCCAAAATTATATTTTTGAGTTTTTAAATAGGTTTGGTTTGTCAGACAGCTGAACAAAAATATAAGAAGTATATTGATGTATTTTTGTTTAAAATAAAAACAAAAGATTCTCCAGGCCTTTTGATAAAATATCCTACAAGATAAACAATTGTTTCTCTTTTCTTTTGAGATAAGATTCTTCCACTTTTAGAAAATAAACAGAATAAAGGTATGGTGCAGTATTTATATTCTACATAAATATTGTTCTGGATAAAAATAGAAGTTATCAAAGTCCAAACAACGTCTGGATATTGTATATAATTAACAAACAAATAATACTGATATCCGTAATCAGTGACAATTACTTTTTTCGAAACAATAAATTGAAAATGAAATGCCAAACACAAATTACCTTGAAGCTAAAATAATTCTCAACAACACCTATCTACCTAGCTCTACCCTGTTAATTAATAAAAGTAAAAACTGAAACCTAACCGCGGTTATGAGGTCAGAAATTCACTTTCAACCTTCAGTATTTATTCCAAGATCAATTTTTTCAAGCGCTCCAATCTCGAAGACTATAATTCGCGTCCGTTCGAATGTTTGGTAACGTACAATAAATAAAAATATAAAACATTTCCTCCGAATTGCGAAATCTTCACCGGATGCTGCGAGAAAGAAAATCAACCGTGAAGGAAAGTCACTAGATGGTAATCAAGGAGTTGCGTATAGTATTAAGATTATGTCGGCAAATTATCACTTATAATAATAGTAATATCCGATACGAATTTATATCTAAAAGTTTAATTGAATAATTTATTACTATTTCTTACACACGCATTAATTTTTTGAAACTATATTGTGTTTAATTTCCGGACTTACGTATAAAAAAATGTTAAGTATACAAATTACATTGTACCTCTTAACATTTCGCCCCCAACTTTATAATATGAACTACCGGTTTCAAATTAATAATAAACAAAATAGCCAATGAAACCTATTTTTTATGTCACTCTGCAATGGTTATTTGCACTATTAGTCTTGAAAAAAATGCACTTTTGCGACTGAATTTATTTTGACGGGCCGGACTGGAAGCGCGGCCTTGAAATAAGACCACACACAAAGAAGTTTCTGGACGTGTGGTACACAATATTTTTTTTGTACCGACCACCCTAAATTTATTAAATGAATTTGATTTATTGTCCAAATATGAAATACTAGGGATTTTTACCTCTCGCTAAGAGAGGTATTGGAATCATGCAAAAAAATGCATATCCAGATATTAGTGAAAAAGCATGTTTTAAGGTCCCTAGAATCCGATAATAACATCTTTACGATGATGTCTGTGTGTGTGTGTGTGTGTGTGTGTGTATTACAAATATTAGAAAATAAAATTCTCTATCCGACACATTTAAAAAATATATTATATCTTCTATAGATTTAAAGACACAGATATATAATCTATAAAATAATCTGTAGTAGTAAATCTCACAGCCTACTCACAGCCCAAACATCTCCATGGTAACTACTTGAGAAATTATAATGTCTGTAATTGACAGATAAATGTCACTAATGTCAGTGTTAAAAATTCAGAGATAGTACCGAAGGCTTTTTCTGGGAACGATATTTTATATTTCTTATTGTATTATATATTTAAAATTATAGGTATATTACATGAACCCTTCAGAAATACCGCCAATCCCATTAATGAATTGGAAAAACCTCGAACATTTAGAAGAAATGAAGAAAACTTCCTCATGGAATGAATTTAAAATTATAGAAAATACGTAAATATAAAGATTAAGTGTAATTAGAATTTTCTGTATGTACAAGAAATGTTTACAATACTTATATATACCACAATGGAAAGAGTGCGAGTGGTATTGTAATGGCCACAACATATTTTTTATATTGGTAATATCAGAAGATTTGAATAATTTCGAACGGTATAATTTTACAAACAGCCTGAAAAATCAGCAAACATTTTTACTGCTTTTGCAGTGTAAGTTTAAATGTAATTATAATTGTATCGCTCTACATACGAACTTTTCCTCATACGACCAGTTTTTATAATCCATTTTTTCCTCTAGATAGGAATTTACTCTCAAGCATACGAGTATAATACACGTTCAGCGATAAACCATCTCTAGTTGTTAGTTTTTATCTAGGATGCGACGAACGCGATATTAATTGATTTCCCATAAAATAAAATGAAAAACTGAGTTTCGAGATACGAACTTCGAACCGCGAACAGGAATGAATTAAGTTCGCATGTCGTGGAACCACTATACTTACATTTAGATTAAAATCAATTTAGTATTAATGGCCAGTTGCACGGCTTAGAGTAAAGTCTTAACCAAAAATCTGTTGTGGCCAGCACAATACATCTCGCCACTTTTGGTTACATACGTATATAGTTCGCGAGCAGTCATGTGACATTGTTGGCCTTGACAAGCAGATATGGGGACCCGTGTCAGAATGACAATTAGTAATTATGTACATAGATGTCAAATGCCAGAATTTTTCATTAAAAATTTCAAGATTTTCTAAATTCACGTAGTTAATTTGTCACCAGGAGTGTGGAATTCACTTGTCGAGGAAAATAAACCACATGGAATTCGAAAATCACTAAATTTAGAATGAAAAATTATGATATTTGACATCTATTATATCTGCCTGTCAAGGCCAACAAAGTCACATGACTGCTCGCACCTATTGTATTTAACATTTCTTGTATACCTACACTCTACACTAAAAATTCTACTTACATCTATTCTTTATATTTAGATCTTTTAATTTCAAATTCATTCTGTGAAGAAATTTTGTTCTCTTCTAATTTTTCGAAATGTTTCCAATTCATTGTCGGGATTGGCAGTATTTTTGAAGGGTATATGTAATATACCTATAATTTTAAATATTTAACTATTAATACAATAAGAAATAATATAATGTATGTACTTCCCAGTCTCTGGATTTTCACACTGACATTTATCTGTTAGTTACAAACATTTTAATATTTCAATTGGTTTCCATGACATTATTTGGGCTGTGAGATTTATTACAACTTACAACAGATTATTATATAACTTATATTTCTTTATCTCTAATTCTATAAAAGATATAATAAAATATTTATATGTATCTGATAAAGAATTCACTCTTCTTTAATAAGCAAGAACAAAAATTTTCAAAAAACAATATTTAGAAGATTTTTTTTAAGAATCTGTTACTTCCGGTTGTCCGATTATTACCAAAACCTTTTCAGCTCTTCCCAGTAATGTCCGATTGAGACATACGTAGTTAAACAGATATTAAGTATTATAGTTTTTGAGAAATCGTCCTTCCAGCCGACTCACATACAAACATACACACACACATACACACACATACATCCACACACACAAACACACACACACACACAAACACACACACGGACATCATCATACGTAATATAACAAGTGATATGATTATCATCGATGATATTCTCGAGTGAAACCGAGCTGCAGATTTCACGAGTCCGAAGGACGAGTTGAAATGTGCTGTTTCGGTTTCACGAGCAATATCTTCGATTATTAATCATATCACGAGCTTATATTTAATGAGAGAATATAATGAATTTTTGCAATCTAACATAACCTAACTTTTGATATACATATTCATATTGTATTAAAACATGCTACTTACGAGTTTTATTTAATATTTCAGAGTTTGAATTATTGTTCTTATTAATTTTTATACTCAAAATTAACTGTCAATGTCATAAATAAAGAAAACAAATCCCTTAGTAACGACTATAAATACGGTGATAATTTCCTTGTTTTTATCATCGCTGTGATAAACGCGTAGCTAGGGAGATTCTCAATGTTGATTGGCGGAAAACATGTCACGTGACTAAGGAATTATATTCTCAAAAATATTACAATCGGATTGTAGGAACCTTAAAACGTGCTTAATCATTAAAATCTGGATTTGCGATTTTTAACATGAATCCAATACCTCTCTTAGCGAGAGATAAAAAGTGCGTATCGAAATTTTAACTAATATTTAACAACTCATTTGATATTTCCTTTCGATATGATATTGTCAATGTAACCAACAGTTAAAAATTAACTATAAGTGGACCAACTGGCCATAAAAGTTGTAAACATTTCAGTAATTCTTGTGAAAATGACCAGATATTGACATTTCACCAGAATAATACCAACTTATAATCATAAAAGTCCCTATCTTTTTGCCGGCCTAGGTCGGTAAAAAAGTGTTTCTGGATGAATTAGAATAATGTAAAACTAGTTTTACCGGACGGAGGCACAAAAATAATGTTTACAAAACGTTCTATAAGCTAAATTTAATATTTTAAAATTGAAACTGGTGTCATAAAAATCCAGATAAAGTTGAAATGTAAAACTCCTAAAACCAAAGATCAAACTAATTTTTAAAACAAATAAAATGAATAAGAATATTAATACAACAAAAGGTTGTAGTTATCGTTAGTGTTTCGCTTTCGCATAAAACATTTATTGTTGATTAAATTTAAAATATAAAAATTACTTTTTAATACTTTTAAATTCCTTTAATTACCCATACCAAACACATAAAATAATACTTTTCTGCTTTTAATGCTACTGAGAATTACATGCTACACAGATAGTGTGAATAGTAATTTTTTGGTTGTTTGACAATATATAATTACAGTTTTTCAGTCATGACTGTAGCAAATTATTTATATAATTAGAACTGACGTATATAAAATGTAATAGTATTAATTAATTATTGTTACTTAAGTAACTCGCGTAATTTATAGAATTACTTCACATTAATAAAGTAAATAACATAGTGAAATGCCATATATCTGAATTCGAGGCCATTCGCAGTAAATATTGACATCCTTGTTTTGATTGTTGTAAGTTGCTAAATTTCTTTATTGTTGCCTTATCTTACCATAATAATAATGTTTAATAAAGTAGTGCACCCAAGCAGAAATTTATTGTACTGGCAATGACATAATTTCACAATGCCCCGCTAAATCCGCGACAAAAAATATGTAAAATATTTTAGATTTACGCATTAATCATAATTGTATATGACGACATGTCCTATGTACAAATAATATATGACGAGTACCTTGTACTTGTATTTGTAATAAAAATTGGACCGGCGCTTTGGAAATTTTTTACTACTTCAATAATTATGGTTTAACTTTATTCATTGTTCTTAAATTTATATTTTGTTCTTTGCACATGAGCCTTTTAAATAATAATATACATAAAACAACAGTATGAAATTTAAAGAAAATAGCGTGATGAATGTGGGATTACTATTTCATGTCACATTAAGAAAACTACTACTAGTTATTTAATTTATTTTATTTTCCAAGGATTCGCAGTGTATTTTCCAATTGAGGACAAAGACATTCAATATAACTTGCAATGTTGCGAAAATAAAATGCACGGACACGTAGGAAAATATGTGGAGCTTTCATTTTATTTGCGCCACAAATATTTCATTTAATTTTTCATAACGTTTTGGTATTTTATTTTCATTGCTTTTTTTCTGGCAAACGTATTCCAAACAGTACGATACTTTTCCACTTTTCCAGAAGTAGATATTTCAGAAAACGTTACTTGTTATAAAAATAAGTTAATTTCATTTCTGTTGTCGATTTTAAGAGCTAACAGATGTGAATGTGCTTTTTCCTATTTCGCATTTAAGTTCAACTTTGTACAACTGTTTTTGGGGATACAAAATTCAAGTTTGTACAACTGTTTTCGGAGATTTCTTCGTTTGTGACGTTGATAACTTAGTCTACTTGTTAAATACATATATGTATTTCATTTTAGTTTCAATGTTGTCATTATCATTAGACTCACGAAAAATTAATGCAATTAGATATTTTATAATAAAATAATTATACCAACAGTAAAGCATCGTTTTAATTTAAAATTCAAAGTATTTATAATAATTATAAGTTTTAACTCTAACCTATCTTCTAAATAAATGTTGTCAAAGTGTCAATTGTCAAAATAAATTAAATATTAAATTTATTGAAACTGTCAGCGTTGCCAACCTTGATATTTTAATATTTCTTTTAATAATATTTTTGAAACAAAAGTAAATTAATGCAAAATAGGAAAAATAGTATGAAAAGTAGGTGTTACAATGTCCAATTATAACACTTAACTTTCAATATACTATTTGCGTTTTTTTTTACATTGTTTGTAAAATTTAATATTTTTTTTATTTACTTCTCTTCCCAGCTAGCTGGAAAAATCTTTTTTTCGCGATCATTCAGAAAATGAGATGTTTCTGATTACTTTTTAGATCGGAAATTCCTTGTTTACTGAGCTAGCTCGGAAAATTATCTAAACCTATCTATATGAATGTATCCACGGCGGCCAGTTATTTATATCTTATTTCTTCGCAATAAAATAATGTATATGTATAGATTTTTATTTTATCTTTTTTTCAGGACCGCGAAAAAAAATTGTACCTAACAAGACATGACAGTGTATTTATTGGGCTCATACGATTCCAAGGCTCGCCTACGGCTCTCCCTGGAATATTCTTGCTCATCCAGTAAAGTATTACTTTCAGGTCTTGTTACATAAAGTACTACTCCGGCTAACTGGAAAAGACTTTTCCCGCTAGTCAAATGTCACTTTCCAACAATTAAAATATCGTCATTTTGACTAGTCATATTGTAATAAAAATGTACATAATAAAAAAATGCTTTATTTAATAAATAACTTAAAAGTACGCAATAAATTAGTAAAATTATAATTATTGAGAAAAACAGTAAACCTTCAAAACAGGTTAACATAACTCAACTGACAGAATCAATAAATATTTTGTCGTTACCCAGCAACATTGTCATATGTTAAATGAGACTAAACAAGTTATAATAAAACTGTCAAAAATATTAGTAAAATTAATGTCTAAAACTCAATGATTAATTACTATACTTTGGTTCACGAAAGATGACTATTCAAGGTCACTTGTTCGAAGAAAGAATACACAGCACTTTATACAGTAGTAGCTTAGCAACATTTCATGTTAGAAAGAGAAAGATTATTTGACGTATTTCTATATAGTTTATGTTGTGTGACAGATATACGTAAATGGTGACATTACTTTCTAACACATTACAAATAATAATGACGTATGTCGTAGAATTACAGATATCTAATTATCTACTGCACTGCCCTCTGTCCTAATAGTTACCCAGAGACGTTGACATTTAAATCAAATTATTATTCCATGGTTTTTGTCAAGTCTTATGTTTTTGGGTTTTGCAAATACATAGGCGAAGAGCATAAATCTTTGAGAAAGGCATTATTTAAAAAAAGAAACAATTTTCAAATAAATTACACTATTTTTTTCAGTTAAAATGTATCCATAAATATTTCAAGTTGCACGTCTTTGTATACGAAATGCAGTGAAGTTATCTGCTAGTAATATTATACCATACAGTTAATAAATGACCTTGAATTGTCATATTTCGTGAATCAAACTATAACTGAATGTGAATGAAAGAGTATATACACCTCGCGGATATGCAAATTCGAGCCTCGCGCTCATAGCTGATCTCGGTTCACCTCGGTCATCTAACATAGTGTTCGGCTGTAATGGAATATTTACCGGCTGGGTGTGTAATATACTATTTATTGTGTACCTGATCTTAGTTACCCTGAAGAAGGTACAAGTGTATACCGAAATATCGGTTTTGAATAAATACTGTATAACTGAAATTTTGAATAGTTGATCATAAATTTATTTATTCTATTTATTAACAGTCTAACGAATATTTACAAATTTCTGTAGTCAGACCATGAAATTAATATCTAATGCAAAATGAGAAATATACATTTTTACACTCATATAATAAAATAACAGACATCTGGGTATGCTTGCTAATATAAACAATTTCTTATCACATTGTTGGAATGTTGTATTCCTAGAATCTTATTTATTTACATCTTATCTTTATTTTAATTTTTAATTGCTGTTGTACAATTTTATTTTGCAGAAACATGGAAAGGTGTTTGTGAAGCCTCGAATTAGATAATTTGCGCTCCTTCTATCGAGTAGTCGTCGAGAGCAGATGTTCCACAAATGACCCAGTTAGAGAAATGTCAACGGAAGTGCTAAAAACTTACGTAATGCCAAGATTGTGATATGATGCGGTAAACTGTAAATACTTAGTGCTGCCAAGTGTGTATTGTGTCAAGTGCAACAGACATGTTTTGCCGACTCGTATTATTGGCGCTCTTCACTTGGATGGTAAACAGTAGCTATGGAAACCATCTCATCGGAGACCATGTTTGCACAATGGATCAGACGTAAGTTAATAGGAATTTAAATAGCTTAAAAAGTTACGCTCAGCTTCTTCTTAGTGAGGTTTAATAAAAAATAACGGAATTTTTTAGTTGTTTCAAAAAGGTAATAATTTATTTATTAATATTGTAAAACGAGGAGAGGGGAGATTTTAAAGCTGGTGCTCTTGCAATTACCGCTTTACCGATGATGACACTTTTCACTAACTGGTGGTGGATGATTGGAGACTACCAAAGAGACCACTTTGTTGAGGAGGAACACATACACTTGCATACTTATGGACACGGACATTCTTTGATATTTATACTATTTATTTACATATATTTACAATAGGGTCCTCCATATTTTTTTTTTTGTTCTAAAACAGTGGATTTTACTAATAATTGGGGTCATAAATTGATCTTTTTCAAAACTTATAAAAAATAAAAATATATAAATATGTTAAAATAACTCTTGTGGGCAATAATTAAAAATATGCGTGGATAATGAGCAATTTAATAATAGATATTTATACACCAAGTGAGTTAAGATAATGTTTATTCATGAAAAGAAAGTTTGAACCACATGCCCGTAGGGCGAATGGATTAAATTCTTTGAACGAATAAACTTTCTTACCTCACGTAGTTTATGCAATATTTTATTCAAATTGGACGAAAGAATAAGAAAAACCATTATAATATTTAATTTTGATAAAATAAATCAATTAGTAAATTGTGTATAACAAACTTCGTTGATAAACGTCAAGTCGTTTATTTATAAATAAGCTTTATTTACTGTCATTTGTGTAGCAAAAATAATTAAAATAGCTGATTTGACTAATAGAGACTGTGGTGAGTTTTATTTTCGTACCTGATGTTATTTTAAATGCATTATTTCTTGCAGAGCGAGTTAAAATTCTGAGAGAGTGACTTAAAAATATTTTTAAATCACTAGCAAATAAACAGTTACTTATAGTTGTTGATATGGAATTAATAATGACAATTTAAAACGTCAAAATTGAATAAAATAATTAATAACAAAACGTCGTATATTATAGTCCAAGTTTCTATTGCCACTGGCAGGCTATGTCATTCAACATATCTTTCAGTTTCATACCAACACACAGAATCTGATATGACATCATAAATTTAAACAAATGTGATTTCGTTTAATTCCGTTATTTTTTGTTATTTTCTGCATTCTTTTACTTGAAAATGGATTCCGTATTTTAAAAAATTGATAGCAGACGAATTGAAAGTAGTGATAATTTGGAATAGAGTAAATGTGTGATGTAGTATAGAGATGAGAAATGGTATTAAAAACTCGATTATTTTAAAAACGAATCACTTTTTTAAAACTTTGATAGTATTTAACACACAGTTTTATGGTCTAGTTTATAAAATATTCATGTTCTAATTTGTTACTTTGGTGGGGGACTCCGTTACAATAAATGCAATACAGAATATTCGTAAATATGCCGATCCCGCATCTTTAGGGCAAAATACTTCCGTTACACAAAACGCGAACCATAACTCAAACTCTACATGTCTTTTCGACATGAGAATCAAACATCGGCTCTACATGTCTTTTCGATATGTGTGACAAACACAGACTCCCTAAAAACTAAAAGTTTAGCATCTTCATGAGAGGATATCTGACAGATGCAGGGTGCAGGGAATCATATGGTATCCGTAACCAAATATGTTATCTGTCAACTAAAAGTTCTTTATCAAAGTTTATATTTATTGCAATGTAAGGTTACTTCAGCTGATCTCGAAAAAATAATTAAGAACTGAAACGGTCAATCTCTCGACTTTACCTTAACAAACAATTATTGACAAGGCACTGGAATGTGTTTGACGGACTGATATATTCCTCCAACTTATTTTGAAATGATGTTTATAAAAATGTAATTTCTGTCCCATATTGCACATAATATTTAAGGACACAAACGTAAATGTGGCACTTATATCGTTTTGAACTTAAATGTTTCAATAACATTTCAAATTATTAATTCTGCAAATCATGCATGCATTTAGAAATATCAATTATTAACAAATGTTAATTATAGGTATTTGGGTCAATACATACGTAAAGAATTAGTTTATTTTGCATTTGTAGAATTTACAAATAAAACTAAAATTGAAACTAGTTTTGTACCTGCAGTAATTAGACCATAGAAAGTCTATTTTGAGACTTATCAAGCAAGTTGCATTATTATACATATCATTACTCATATATAATTATAATTCTGTTATGATAAATTATTAATGCGTAATCTAATTTAATACTTGAAGATTATAAAATAACGACTTATATAAAATTTTAAAAATATTAAATAAGTAACCTTTTGCAATTCCAGCTATTACGCATAGTAAATTTATGTACGATTTAAATCTTATGATCTTACTAATACCTACTTTTATACATGATGCATTTAAAATCGAAATTTATGCATCTGCTTTCCAAATATTTAAGTCTGCATATATACTAATTTAATTTAACTGAATTGTAAGTGCATTTCTTCATAAAAAAGAAAGTAAGAATAAAAATTATGATAACGACATGTTTCCTTATTAAATTTTTTCACTTTTAAATAACAACACTGCAAATTCTCTACATCCTAAAAGCTTGCAAACAATCTTGTTATGGAATGCTTTCAAAATAACCATGAATTCCAGTATCAATCTCTTCAACGAAAACCTTCTACCCCGTATTTTCACCATATTCACAAATTATATAAATATGGCGATTTTTCTATTACTTTTATTTTTATTATTTTTATTTCTTATTTTTTTAGCGAAATTGCCGTATGACGTATTATCTTGATGTAACAAAACTCATGTCTTTGGAACTCTAATAAACACTTCCGCAAACATTTTTCAGTATACCATTTCCATTTAGCTGTAACTGTATTCTGTCCATTCCACTTAATACCCATCCAACTTTTTTAGAATTTTTTATGTTATTAAGAATAAATAATAAAAATAGAAATTCCCTATTTTTTGTTTTCTAGAAATTTTCTTTAATAACGCATAAAATGATTATTAAAGTTTTGGCGCGAAAGTTGTGACGTCAGTGTCACTCCGCTATAAGTAGAGAGAACCAACATACGTTGCCACTATTATGGTAATATACGATAATTGTTGAAAGAATAAAATTCATTTCCACTACTATCTGTGATCAAAAATCTATAAAATTAATGGTAATAAAGTAAGCCAGACTATTAGTCTGTAATTTCAAAATATATATTTTTGTGATTTGCTTACGTGATTAGGTACATGGAATACGGTTAAATATTGATTTATTCAAACCTTCGATATATACATAAATAAAAATCATAAAAATAGGATTAAAATATGTCATCTTTACCGATATTTGCGTACAAAGCAGATTGGCACACCCAGCAATAGGTAATATACCCTGATGTTATATATTTGTATTTTTTTTATCTGAAAAAATTACTACGATATATTAAATATCTGTATGTTAGGGTATCTTTAAAGTGAATCGCGTATTTATGAGCAATAGATGCATGGTCTACAATATAGTGACATTTCTACAGAGTAACTGGACGACTGTAGTGACGCTGACGTCACAACATGGCGACCATTCTTCACAAAAAAATTAATTACATTATTATCGGTACAAAAATACAAAATATATAACAATTTTTATTTCATTTTCATTTATTTCTATTCAAAATTCATATGCAACATGTAATTTCTAAAAAGCCATAAACTTGGACGGGCCCATTCCATTTACCCGACGTCTAGAGAATAATGCATACATTGCTACTTTTTGGCTCGCTGTTTCTTGGTTATTGTTGTTGTTTCACTATATTTATCAATTCATATACAATTATACTCTTGGTGTGTAAGTATGTCAAAAAATGTGATGTGACCAACACAATACCTGCCGCCATTTAATTTTTATTATTATTTATACATACCTATGGGGTCTCGTGTCCGCGTGCCTGAGTGTTTGGCCGCGAATCTGGGAATCCGGATTCGATCCCGATCAACGCCAAATATTTCCAATTATAAACGGAACAAAATTGACCGTGGGCAACGCTTGGTAAACGCTATGTAATCATCATTACCGAAATCTGTGTACAAAGCAGATTAGCACAACCAGCAATAGCTAATATGCCGTGACGACATATTTATTTATTTTTTTATTTAAATACATACCTCCATATTTACTAATGCTAAAAATGATGTATATTTAGTCCGTTCCATATAACTATTGTTCTATTTACAATTTTCTTTTTAAAACGTAACTATTATTAATTTGAAATGATTATTTTTTGACAGTGACATTTATCAGTCAGTTATATACATATGAGCTGAACTGTGTAACCATGGAGTTGTGTTTAAAGCATAAATTCCGGGATATAATTTTTATATTATTTTATAAAATATATAGAATAACTATTAACGCAAACCTGTAGAAAATGTATCAATCGTAAATTTTTATAAAAATATATTGCCAAAAATTAACATGTAGAGGTATTTTTTGAAGAAAACCCATTTTTAGCTTCAAGTGAAGTGCCATTTCCGGTTAACAGATAGACACCAAAATCTAATGGCTTCTATTCATATTAGAATAAAGTAGAAATACATATGGTTTCAAAATGTTTCGAATGATAGTATTTGAGTTAGAGTGTCCAGAACATCCACACACACACATACACACACACACATACACACCCACAGACATCATCGTGAAAATGTTAAAATCGGATTGTAGGGACTTTAAAACGTAGTCATTTATCAAAATCTCGATATGCGATTTTTAGCACGATCCCTATACCTCCCTTACCAAGGGTAGCGGGAGATAAAAAAGGAAAATATCACAATGTTCTTGTCGTTAACAACTGTAAGAGACATCTTACTCCGTTTTGGTGCTGAACTGAATTATCTTTTCGTTCAAAGTATTTAAATCAGATGTAAATTGTAGTCAAAGAAGGCACGTCAAAGGTTCCAATCGCCTAAACGCTATGCTATCTATAACATGTCAATGGGAGTAGGTATATCTATAAACATGTTGATGTCATTTAAGTACAGTGGCAAACAGTGTGTTTGCATTTGTTCTTGGAGAGAGTGAACAACACGGAAAACACGTAAACCTGAATTATCAGTCAATTAAGAATAACAAAAGTCTTACAGAAGCGATAAAAATTTCATAATATTTTCATCTACGTACTTTTTGACATTTCTGCAAATGTCATTTACGTCTGCATATTACATTTACCTTATTTACATATTTACAATCCAATGAGTTATGTAAAATTCACTAATGTCCTCAGAATATTATCTCACGCAGAAATTTTAAATGCCAAATGATCTAAGTTTAGTACCTTTTTATATCTGATACTATCTTTGACGTAGTCAAAAATGTTAAAGATTGCAACATTCTAATAAATGTAAAGATCATGTAAGTATGTAAGTTATCGACTAGTTGTCTTGATGTTTCAGATACACAGTCACATTTGAAAAACCCATTAAGAAAATTGTGACAAGAAGAGAGTTTGTCTGGTGTATGAGTGTACCACCAAGATGTTCCAAATATATTCCTCAGGAAGTTGATGCCATAGAAATTGTAGTAAGTACATTTTGAACTTATTGTGATTATTAATAGCATTACTTTAATATAATAGTATATTATACAATGACGTATAATAAATGAATGATCTTATTATCAAGGATGAAGTTACAACAAGAGCGAGCGAAGCGTGCAAGGGGTGTAATCATCCCAGGTAATAATAGCCATTATAGCGAGTTATATATTATATTGTATAAATTTGTTTTACAATTTCATTTTTTAACCCTAAACGTATTTTTTTTTATTAAAATTAGGTTGCCATTGCAATGATTTGTAACATAACTTTGGTGATGAACATATGTCATTTTGAAATGTTAATTCTTTTGCATACGTATTTTATTAAAAATGTTCTGATTGACTCATCGGAGGGAATAATATAAACCATATATTCATTATACATATTAATTAGTCGGAGATAAAATAACTTTTGCAAAATTTTGATAGTCACCCAATCATATAGTGTTAAACAAGGTTTCAAAGCCTAGTTTTAATATAAATTCTATTTTTTTCTGTGGTGGAAGACACCACTCGACAGTTATTATATTGTACGAGGCCTGTCCGGAAAGTATCCAATCTTGTACTATATCTTTATACCTACATCTGATATTGTAAAAAAGCGGCCATATTGTATGGAGAGGACACATTTATGAGTAACCCCACCAAGCGGCGTGGCCCTACAACTGTTTAGTGTACCGGTTCGCAGTTGAATGAACGACCGCATTAGTATGTGTCGCATTTCAAAATGACCGAACCTGTCGAGCAAAGAAACTGCATTATGTTTAGCCAAATCTAGGTCATTCTTCTTCTGAAACAATCGGCATGATTCGTAAAGTGTACGGTGACGAATATATAAGCAATACACAGATTAATGAGTGGTTTCGAAGATTTAAAGATCGCCGAATGTTAGTGGATAGTAATCCTCGTTATAGACGGCCTGCAACGACCAGAACTCCAAAAAATGTGGAACGTATTCGTGCCACAGTGAACAAAATCCGTCGTTTAACTGTGTGAGTTAGCAGAAGGCCTTGGAATTGCGAAAACTATTGTTTCTGAGATTTTAACTCAAGATTTGGGGATGAGTCGTGTGGTTGCGAAATTCGTTCCACGGCTACTGACGGAAGTTCAAAAGGACTGCCGAGTTCAAGTCATTCAGGACAACATGGAATTCATTAGAAACAGCCCAGAAATGTTTAAAAAGCTAATTACTGGCGATGAATCGTCGATCTACGGCTATGATCCAGAGACAAAAGCCCAATCTTCGAATTGGAAGACACCTGAAGCAACGTTGAGGCAATGCTCACTGTTTTGTTTTACCAATAAGTTATTGTTCACCAGGAAAATTAAATAAAGAATACTACCTGCAAGTTATGAAACGATTACGTGACGCAGTGAGAAACAGCCCGATGTATGGAGAAGTGGAGACTGGATGCTCCACCACGACAATGCACCTGCCCATTCATCGCGTCTTATCCAGTAATTCTTGGTCAAACATGTCATCGTACAACTTCAACGGCCTCCGTACAGTCCTAACCTGGCTCCGTGTGACCTTTGGTTATTTCTCAAATTTAAAAATCTGTTGTGGCCAGCACAATAACCTCTCGCCATTTTCATTTTATCTTGCATAGGGCGCGAGCAGTTATGTGACTTTGTTGGCCTTAGCAAGCAGATATGGGGGCCCGTATCAAAATGACAGCTGGTAATATACATAGGTGTCAAGTATTATAAGTTTTCATTCGAAACATTATGATTTTCCAAATCCATGTGGATTATTTTCCTCGACAAGTATATTCCATACTAATGGTGACAAATAAACAGAATATTATGAAATTTTGAATGAAAAATTATGACAATTGTGACATCTATGTAAATAACTACTAGCCGTCATTCTAACACGGATCCTCATATCTGCTTGCCAAGACCAACAAAGTCACATGGCTGCTCGCGCCCAATAAGTAACGAATTTAACATTTCTTGTACACACAAATAATTGAAATTGTTTCTCTTCTTTCGTTCTATGAGAAATTTTATCCTACTATTCTAATATGTTCAAAATTCTTCAAATTCATTGACGGTATTAGCGGTATTTCTTAAGGATATATGTAATATTGACATACCTGCAATTTAAATAAATATTTAATTAATAATACAATAATATATATTAAATGTACTCATACCTCCCAGAACTGACACTGACATTTTGCATTTATTTGTCAATTACAAAAATTTTAATATCGCAACTGTTTTTCTGGCACCGAGATTTATTACAACAGATTATTCTATATTATTATATACTATATCTCCAAACCTATACGAGATATAATAAAAAAATTAAATGTATCAGATTGAGAATTTAATTATCTTTGATATTTGTAGTAACAAATTTTCAAAAAATAATATTTAGAAATATTTTTTTTAGAAACTACCACTTCCGGTTGTCCAATTGTTACCAGAACCTATTCAACTCTTCCCATTACTGTTAGATTGAGGAATCCGTAGTCAAACAGGTCTTTAGTCTTATAGAATTTGAGAAATCGTGTCTCCAACAACCTCACACACACACACATCCACACACACACACACACACACACACACACACACACACACACACACACACACACACAGACATCATTGTAAAAATGTTAAAATCGGATTCTATGGACCTTAAATCGTGCTTATTCAATAAAATCTGGATATGCGATTTTTAGCATGAATCCAATACCTCTCTTAGCGAGAGGTAAAAATCCATTGAAGGGAAGAAAATTTGAGGACGTAGAAGCCGACTTCAAGGGGACATCGTCAACATTATCCAACAATACCCCTATTCTCAGTTGTAGTAGCAAAACATCGGATATTTTCTAGACGCGCGGGAGCAATGCTATATTACCGAAAACTAAGAATTAAATTATATAGCTAAACCCAGAAATGGTTTAAGCCGTGATGATATGTATATATTTTCTAAGAACAAGTGTACTAGCTTAGGAAATTTCTGTAATGTTTTTGGTTAAGTAATTATAAAATTCTTTTTCCAATACTGAAACATATATTTGGTAATGTTAATTGGCCTTTTCTAATCTAGGTTAGAAGATCTAGGAGTAAATCTAAGATGGGAAAATTGCGTGATGATATTAAAATAATTTACATAATTTTATATACTTTAGAGAAGTTTTTTGCTAAATTTAAGATTGATCTAATATTTTTTATTAGACGAAGGAAAAAATCAATATTTTATTTAGTTGCTTTTACTCTAAACATTCTTCGTTCTGTCAGAACAAAATTTTCAACCTTTTTGTGATGATCTTCGTACTGTCGCTTTGTGAATTCCAGGCCCCATCATATCGATCATCTTTTCTTGGATAATTATATATCTATTACCCTTATGTCAAGAGCTTTACGAGTACAATGCTGTTTCACTTGACTCATCTTCTTGTAAATTCTCTGTAGAAATTGCAAATCTCGTTTCTAGTACCGTGAATCAAATCCCGAAAACATAAGCGTCACTTTTGATACATCATATATTTTTGAATTATATGAATGATGCATCTTTATTAAATGAGTAATACTTGATTTTATAATCAAGCATTTTTAAATTGTATATTAAAGATAATAATGCATTTATTTTATTGTTTTATTATGCATATTTGTGTGATATCCTTGATGATACTAAGTAAATTTATCGTTTATCATTAGCATAAACTATTAATAAATATATGTACAAGTACTTCCTGATATTGCAATTTTTATTTTGCCCCGATTACGTTTCAAATTTTTTACATATTTCTTCCTATTAAAATACCGTCGCATGCCATATCATAACTGCAATTACGATTGAAATAAAACCTCTAATTAAATTACAAAATGTTTTAAGTAACTATTCTTATGAAATAGGTAGTGTAATTCTCTTATTCATTAATTGAATGACTAAATTGCAGTAAATAATGAGCCAGTTAAAGTAATAGACCTGGTATAATTAGTAAACGAAATAATGAGAGGTATAAGCGGATCTGAGGGGTGGAAACAAAGCGGATTAATAAGTAATGCTATCAAGAGTGCATTGCCCTTCCTTTTTTCCGTATCCCTATTGGAGAATAGATTATGATAAATGTACATATAATTACCAGTCAAAGTAAATACTTAAATGTTTGTTACTCTAATATTTGTCTGCTTCCTTGCAAACTTTAGTCCTATAACAGTGAAAATATGCTGATGTCGTTATCAAGTTATTGATAAAGATGAAGTGGCGGATGCAGAGAAGGGGCAGGAGGACTGCCCCCCCCCCCACCATATGGTTTATAAATTCAAAATTTATAATATTTAACAATGAATCATTATATTATGACGAAAATTTCAAATTATGTTCAGTTATTTTGACGCAAATCATTTTCGCCAGTCCCGGGATGATGGTAGAGGCTAAAGACAATACCTACACCATCTGTGTGAGTTTGAATCGGACACACAAATACAGGGCCTCTATTTTCTAAATTTTTCTTAACTCTTTCATAGATTTCATATTCTACTGGTCTGGAGCAGTAGAATTCATTTCTATCGTTTATGTTTGACATTTATTCATTTACATCTAGTTCCAAAAATTGCATAATTTTGCATTAATTATTCTTATCCAATTCTAGTAGAATTTGAAATCCAATAGAATTTAAAGTTAAGAAATCGAGGCCCAGTTTATCGTATTTGCGCATCTCGCAACAGTGGTGCTAGTCATATTTATTTTTTCTTGACTTTTCGATGTCTTTAAATATATTCATGAAAAATTATTTTTTTGTCGCCCCCCTCTAAATTTTATTTCTAGATCCGATACTGTAAGGATGTAAATATTTTATTGTTACTTTTCTAAAATCTTACGCAATACATGTTTGTTCATAAAGTTTTTGTAAAATTTTAAAGATTAAAATTTTGTCTTTATAATTAATTAATGAAATTAATAGATATTTATACACCAAGTAAAAGATAATGTTTATTCATGAAAAAAAAGGTTAAGTCACGAGCCCGTAGGGCAAGTGGGTTAAATTCCTTGAGTAAATAATAGTAGTTTATATATATAGGGAGTAAAGTTTGTCATTATTTGTCAAGAACGAAGATTATATCCTGAGGGCTTAGCCCGAGGGATGCAATCGCTTGAGACAAATATTGACACTTTACTCCTGTGTTATAAACGATATTTTATATACAATCAAAAAAATGCATTATTTAACAAAAGAGACGATTAACAATATGTAAAATTAACAAGAATGGAGCACATTCCTATAAACGAAAAAAAAAACCTATACATAGGTATGTATTTTTTTTTAATTTTTCACAAAAATCATTATATTTTTTTTCTAAATAAATATAATTGATAATATTCAACATATCTGTTAATCAATATTAATTAACAATTGAACATTAAGAAAATATATTTTTTCTAGGTGGCACTGCGAATGGCTTTGAATCACTTTATTTCACTAGGGTGTACTTGGCATTTTTATTTCTCTCGGTAAATAATTAAGCACATTAAGTAATGATTGTGATAAGAATAAAGTTAACATTTTTTACTGGTTGTAAACAGGGTGTTAAAGAAATAAGTACATTAAATTTAACCTATGATAGAACTCGTCAAGAGCAACAATATTTCTTAATAACTTTTTTCGAAATCTCACTTTTTTAGTATTTTCATCCCCCCCCCCCATAAATTAACGAGTCGTTTAGGTATTTTCATAATAATTTGATCCAGTGGCAAGAACAATGAAACAATTGTTTTTGACAAATGGCAGTTGTCATTTTTTTATATAAATTTTGACAAATAAATCGATTAATAATTATTATAAAAGTTGTAATCAGTAAAAATGCCTGCCTTCACGAACAGCGAGTATACAGACATTTGCTAGCCTATGGTGAAGCTTAGGGAAACGTTACCCAAACCCATCAAATTTATTTGGAACGTTTTCCGAATTGTCATCTTCCAAATGTTCGTATCTTTGTACATGTTGTTCAGCATCTCCGAGATCATGGGTCCTTTAAGCCTGTTGCTTAAGATCGCCATAGAACACGCCGACGATTTAGTACACGAAGAATAACACTACAACAGAAAGTGTCATATATGTCAATTGAAGGATATTGAAAGAACAATAGTTACATTCTTGAAAATGCAGCTACAAGCATACTCAACAACAAGCAGATGCTGGAAAAAGTAGAGGATTCATTTAGTCGTCGCCTTCATTGACAATGACCATAGCCATTTTGAATATTTGTGATTTCATTCATGCCTGCATCACTTTTAATCATTTTTATGCGTTTTCTTGTTCCGTTAATTGTAGTGTTGTTCTTCGTCCGCGTCATCCTATAAATATCCTACCATTTTTCTGATTGTTCAACCTGTTGTAACAAAAATTTGACGCATTCTTTTTATATTACCTTAGTCGAGGTATTCTATTCTATCTTTTATCTTCTCCGATTTGTATATAGTTTCATCTTCTGGTGTATCTGTCAATTTATTCAAAAGTTTCTAATCATTGTAATCAGTCGCAACCACAGACCAAAAAAAAAACTCATGGCGCATAACGCTCGTCACAACCACAACGAAAACACAACTGGACAGCTGTTTGTAGACACACGCGCAAATAGTACCATTTTGAATTTTGGCATTATGCAACGCACTCTACGTTGCCGAAATGCATTTGTTTTTTTTTTCAACCATAGGCGGGTAATGAAATTTGTGACAAAACCTTGAAATTTTTTAACTCAATATCTAGAAATTTTATAAGAAAAAGTTATTAAGAACTTTATTGCACTGGATGAGTTCTATCACTGGTTATGTATTTAATCTACTTATTTCTGTTACATCCTGTATAAACATTCTTTACGCACGTGGTTTATACAATATTTTATTGAATTTTAAAAAGCATTAAAATATAATATTTAATTTTGACAAAATAATCAATTAGCAGGCCGCATGTGAATGACAATCGTCGTTGATAGACGTCAAATCGTATATTTATAAATTATAAACAAGCTTTATTTTGTCATTTGTATCGTGAAAAATAATGAAAATGGCTGATTTGTCTAATAAAGACTGTGGTTAGTTTTATTTTCGTACCTGATGTTATTCTAAAGCATTATTTGTGAGTGAGTTAAATTCTGTGAGAGTGATATAAAAAAAAATTAATTCACCAGCAAATAAACAGTTACTTATAGTTGTTGCTATGGGGTTAATTATGACAGATTAAAACGTCAAAATTTAATAAAATAAACTAAATGGTTGCAATCTCGTTTCATAATTTTTACCTCTCGCTAAGAGAGGTATTAGAATCATGCTAAAAATCGCATATCCAGATTTTAATGAATAAGCACATTTTAAGGTCCCTAGAATCCGATAATAACATTTTTACAATGATGTCTGTGTGTGTGTGTGTGTGTGTGTGTGTGTGTGTGTGTGTGGATGTGTGTGTTTGGGGTTGTTGGAGGTACGATTTCTCAAATTCTATAAGACTAAAGACCTATGTAACTACGGATTCCTCAATCTAACAGTAATGGGAAGAGTTGAATAGGTTCTGGTAACAATTGGACAACCGGAAGTAGTAGTATTTTAACAAAAATCTTCTAAATATTATTTTTTGAAAATTTATGTTATTACAAATAATAAAAAACAAAATTCTCTATCCGACACATTTAATTTTTTTATTATACCTTCTATAGATTTGAAGATATAAATATATAATCTATAAAATAATCTGTTGTAGTAAATCTCATAGCCTGCTCACAGCCCAAACATCTCCATGGGAACTACTTGAGATATTAAAATGTCTGTAATTGACAGATAAATGTCACTAATGTCAATGTAAAAAATTCAGAGATAGTACTGAAGGCTTTTTCTGGGAACGATATTTAATATTTTTTATTGTATTATTAATTATATATTCAAAATTACAGGTATTTTACATGAACCCTCAGAAATAATGCCAATCTCGTTAATGAATTAGAAAAACCTTGAACATTTAGAAGAAATGGAGAAAACTTACTCATAAAATGAATTTATAGAAAATACGCAAATGTAAAGATTAGGTGTAATTAGAATCTTTTGTGTGTACAAGAAATGTTAAATACAATACTTATATATACTACAATGGAAAGAGCGCGAGAAGAATTGTGATGGCTACAACAGATTTTTATATTTAAAATTCAATCAAATTAATTTTCTGTAAAATCATACTTTTATGCTTTACAGTGCACGTTACTACGTTGTAGTAGACTTGCACAAAGTTCTATTTTTAGAATGCTGTTTGTTGTTTCAAATCGAAGTAAATTTGTTTTATTTTTTATATAATTTCTAAACGAGGAACCGAGACACAGCGAGAAATTCAAACATTTTTTTAATATAAAATAAATGAAAAAAGAGAAATGTTTCTAGATACTAACAGATTTTCGGTTTGATATTTTAAAAGATATTTTCTTTAATTAAAAGATTCATTAAATAATAAATCCTATTAATAAACGATCATAGCAAAAATATATAAATGATTATTCATTAAATTTAAATGTAATTAAATGAAAGGTAGATATCTTTCTGCCTAATGAGCATATTAGCAAATTTCTGTCATGTTTACATATTTTTACAATCATAAAATCTATAAAAAATCTACTCTGTGTGGCGTTAGAATTTTTGCTCCAGATACTTTGTGATTTTCCTCTTATTACATATTACATGACGTGACGTATTATATGTGTAACTTGACACACTTGTAACAGAAAATTTGTCTCCGCTACTTCGTTTTGAAAGTGTTGGATTCGTTTTTTGTAGCAAGTATTATCTAAATTAGTGTACACAAATAGAGAAAAAAAATAATTTGATTTCCGTAAACAGTGGAAGTAGCCGATGCTATCATAATTAAAATCTATCGCTTTGTGATATGTTCATTATTTTTTTCATTACAAGCAATTATGAGTTTGTTAATAGAAAAATTAATATAATAATAAGATATACTCTTTCTTCCTCTGATATAATATCAATTTTCACCTTTTTTTATTGTACCTAACACAAGAAGAAATTTGTATATATACATATATATATATATATATATATATATATATATATATATATATATATATATTAATTTGTCGAACTTAAGTATTTACCCTTGAACGTAAAACAAATTTAAAAAATCTGATGAAACAGGGTTCGATCTCGACCGACGCCAAATATTTCAAATTTTAAATGGCGCAAAATTGACCCCTGTGGTGCACTCTCAACGCCAGTAATAAGTGCTCGTGAGGTGACACCTGGTAAACGCCCGCACGATACAAATATGTCATCATCGTTATCGAAATCTGTGTACATAGCCGATTGGCACACCCAGCAATGGCTAATATGCCGTGATGATATATTTATTTTATTTATTTATATACTTACCTATATTCATTGCTGGCATGGAGAGCGCACAGGGGTCAATTTTGTGCCATTTAAAATTCTAAAATATTTGGCGTCGGTCGAAATCGAACACGTTCCCAAGATTCGCGTGAAGTGACGCCTGGTAAACGCCTGCACGGAACAAATATGCCGTGATGATTATTATTATCTTACCTATATTTTTACATATTTACTTATGCTGGAAACTGTATTAAGTTCCTTTCCATATAATTATTGTTGCAGTTCCTATTTTCTTTATAAAACGTTAATATTATTATTTGAAATGCTTAGTTCGTTGACAGTGACGTGTATATCTGTCGGTTAAAAACATTTGAGATCTGAATTGTGTAACCATGTGTATGAGTTGTGTTTAAAACGTAGGCTCCGGGATTAAAATTATAGATAGTTTTACAAATTTATCCATAATATATATATATATATATATATATATATATATATATATATATATATATATATATATATAAATTATTAATGCAAACCTGTAGAAAATTCAATAATCTTTGATTTTTATATAACATAAATCTCGAAAAAATAACATTTAAAGGTATTTTTCGAAGAAAAACTATTTTGAGCGTCCAGTAAAGTGCCATTTTTTCGGTTATCTGATTTATTCTAAAATCTATGGCGTCTTTCCATATAAGAGTAAGGTAGAAATACAAGGTTTCAAAATTTTCTGAGCGATAGTATTTGAGTTAGATCGTAAAGAGGATCCACACACACACACACACACACACACACACACACACACACACACACACACACGCACGCACGCAAGCACGCACGGACGCACACATACACACAAACACACACACACACATACACACATACACACAGACATCGTCGTGAAAATGTTAAAATTGGATTGTATGGACCTTAAAACGTGGTCTTTTACCAAAATCTCGATATGCGATTATTAACACGATCCCTATACCTCCCTTACCAAGGGTAGCGGGAGGTAAAAATTAAATTGGACATTAATATGTTTGGTTAACGAAATAGAACATTGTCATAAGCATTTAACCGAAATTTTTCAATGGTCTGTACATATACGTATCATGTCCAGTATTTTAAATATGAAGCCATATCAATTTTATGTTTTCCTTATGAACTCGTAATTCATCTTGTTAAAATGACAACATAAACTTTCGTTGAATTAATATAGACTAGTAGCCTACAACCTTTGGTATATAATACTCCTAAGTGATTCTAAACCATTTAGTTACTACAAAAGCTTGGTTCATAGCTGCTTACCATTCATTTAAATCAAAAAATAATATGTAATGAATATAGGAAGTTCTTGAATACTTTTGTCATAGACATAATATTTAATAGTGTTTAGAATAATTCCTGCGTCTAGTGAAATATAATTTACGAGCCCAGGCGTATAATATTTTCGCCAGCTTACAATTTCAACAAATTATAAAACCTGCACAACCAATGAAGAAATTGTACAAAATTCTTTCGGCTACTTTAAAAAATATAGACTTAAAACTTTCAAAAACTGTGGTTCAAATGACGGGTGATAAAAGTTCGACCAGCTTTTAAAGGCTTATCTTCTAGTCCAGATTTATATTCATCTGAGATCTCTTACTTTTGGTACAATAAAAACAACTTCGTAAAATTCAATTACATACAATAAAATCTACATTGCAAGACATATGGGACATTACTCTAACAGAAGAATATGCAAGGCTTTTAGATGCAATGCCTAATAGAATTAAAGCTGGTATTACTAATCAGGTCAAGGATATTTCAGTCCATCATAATCTGTATGAAACGGTGCTGAATCTAATAGAAATGCAGGACTAAGGACAAAGAAGGCGAGAACAATTGCGCAGTTCATAAATTACAAAAACAAATATGTATCAACTTTACTCACCTACATGAAATGTGATAAATAACGCTTCAGCATTTTGAAAACCGCTGAAGTAAACAATAACGTATGTACATTAAGTATAATTTATTATTCTAGTTATTGGCATTAAAGTTTCAATTATGAAGTAACAATAATACAACAATAAATCTTAAGCTTTTACCTTTTACGATTATTTAACAATTTGAAAGGTAAAAGTTTAGTCCTTTTCCTAATTAATACAAATGCTCCTTTTGGAAAACATGTGTAACGTTTACATCACCGACCGATCGAATCTGATGGTTTGGTATGTATAGAGTTCAGTATTTTGTGACATGTATGGTTCATTAACCCGATATGTATCACATATAAATTGCGATAATTTCATCTATAAAACATCATAAGAGTTGTTTTCACTTTCTAAGGAGGTATCCCAACTAACCAGGGCATTAGTGCGGTGTACCTAATGACCAAGCATATACATCCAAACATTTCAGAACCGGATTAATTTTTTTTTTAATTTAAACAAAGTTTATAGATACTTGTAAATTAGTTTTATGTTACACATGTTCATTAGTGATATTTAGTATGATCTTCCTTATAGATTAAATTATCGAAATGAACGATGAAACAAATATAAACTATTTCTAAATATTTATTTAATTACATTTAATATGCATTTTATAACATTACATGTTTTACAACTTAGTTCTATTGAAAATATATTTAATGAATCAAGTGTTTTTCACTTACCTTTAACAGACGTCGATCTAACTATTATAGAGTTTATCGGCAAAATAATATTGATTGAATTTTCATGACTATCAATTTCTTAGTTTTGAGGTCTAATATAAAAGTCGTTTCATATTCTAAACAATTACCTGTACGTTGTACATGGTTACACAGTAACCGGAGTTCTTTGAGCATTGCAAAATACGAAGTTTACCCGACAGATCGATATGAAACGTATCAACGCCCAGAGATGGATTCTAGGAAGATTGTTCTCTTTTTGACCACAGAATCCAGCTTTAAATAAATTTATTATCATGCTCTTTACTTAATTATCATTTATTATTTTTTAAATGTAATTGAAAGGTTTTATGACGAAACTCTGAATTCAAAAAATAATAAATAAAAAATCATACTAGTATCATAAATAACTTTTGAGTAACTGTAATGAATAAAAATATATGTATATGATTTGTTAACAGATGATTTTCTGTAAAATATAATTATTTTATTACAAATTTTATACTCACTTCAATAAAAGTAGTTGAATACAATAGTCTATTGTTTATAAAATAATACTTAAATCGCTAACACAATACTAATATTTCACTTATCACTAAAATATCAACAAAAATGTCAAAACACATTTCGCAGTCACAAGTTCACAAGGTCAACACACTTCGACAATCAGTGTTGTCAATCTAGTAAAAATTAATATCATATGGACTTATATTTACAAACAGAATTTATACTGTTTGCTGAAAATCTATGTTTAAACTTGTTTTGTGTAGAAATACTATTGTAAACGAAAATAAATAAATACATAAATATACGATCCCAAACTCATAATAATTCGCCCGGTTTACATTTCAACCAGGGATGAAAAACATAACGTAACGATACCCGATAACTTTTTATTTTTTACCTCCCGCTACCCTTGGTAAGGGGGGTATAGGAATCGTGCTAAAAATCTCATAGCGAGATTTTGGTAAATGACCATGTTTTAAGGTCCCTACAATCTAATTTTAACATTTTCACGATGCGTGTGTGTGTGCGTGCGTGTGTGTGTGTGTGTGTGTGTGTGTGAGCGTGCGTGTGTTCGTGCGTGCGTGTGTACGTGCGTGTGTGTGTGTCCTCTTTACACTCTAACTCAAATACTATCATTCAAAAAAAATTTAAACCTCTACCTTACTCCAATATGGAAAAAGCCATTAGATTTTGGTTTCAATGCGATAACCGGAAATGTCAGTTTACTTGAGGCACAAAATAGTTTTTCTTCGAAAAATACCTTTAAATGTTATTTTTTTAGAGATTTATGTTATATATTTAAAATTAAAGAATAATTAAAGATTAATAAATTTTCTACAGGTTTGCATTAATACTTTTTCTATATATTTTATGGATATATTTATAAAACTTCCTATAATTTTAACCCCGGAGCCAACGCTTTCAACACAACTCCATGGTTACACAGTTTAAATCTCAAATGCATGTAACTGACAAATATATGTCACTGTCAACAAATTAAGCATTTCAAATAATAATAGTAACGTTTTAAAAAGAAAATAGTAAATATAACAATAATTACATGGAAAGGAAATTAATATAGTTACCAGCATTTGTAAATATGTAGGTATATATAGGTAAGTATATGAATAAATAAAATAAATATATCGTTACTGCATATTACCCATCATTTCTGGGTGTGTCAATCTGCTTTGTACACAGATTTCGATAACGATGATGACATATTTGTACTATGCGAGCGTTTACTAGGCATCACCTCACGGGCACTCATTGCTGGCGTGGACAATGCAACACAGGGGTCATTTTTGTGCCATTTAAAATTCGAAATATTTAGCATCGGTCGGGATCAAACCTGGTATTTAAATTTAATTTAATTTTAAGAATTTACATGAATAAAAATTAAATTAAAGGAGAGGTATTGTGTTTGCTACACCAGATTTTTTTAAGTAACGTAACAATTACTAAATAACATTAGTAACCGTAACGTAACAAATAATGATTCAGTATAACGTTATTCATGTTTACAAGATTTTTGCCGATGAAAGTATAATATCCTAATTTCCTAATAATATGTACTTGCTGTTTTCTGTAATCGAACACTTCATTTTATTTCTAGAACAAGGTTAGTATAAGTTTTTTAATATCCTGTTTCTAATATTAATTCTTAATTAATTTTTATTACAAATTTAAGAAAAATATAGTTATTGCAACGGTAAAATAATGAAGCAAAAATAACGTTATATAACGTTAGTTTGTTCTTTCTTAAGTTATTTATAGCGTTACGTAACGGATTAATTTTTTTATAACGTTATGAAATAACGTAACGTTTTGTTAACGTTATTCCATTCCTATTTTCAACGAATTATAAAATCTTCACAAATGATTAGAAATTTCAACAAAATTATTACGAGTTTGGGCTCGTATCATCTCGGCTATTTTTCATTTTTGGGTATGTCAATCTGTTTCTTTTTGTGCTATTGAAGTGTCTCACCAGAAGAAATAACTCAGAATGTCATTTTAACAAATTAATAATTTTAATTATTGAGCTGTAAATAAATATTGGAAGAAGCTTTCAGAACTCATTGTTTTTATTTCATAGCTGTAAATAATGTTATTTATCCACGACTGTCAAATAAAATACCCATAATTCAATCGTTTTTTTCAATTAATGACCTTCGTTACTGTTGCTAATTGAATAATATTGACAGTAAGATGGAATAATATTATTCAATCATTATGTCAAATTCAATTCTTACCTTTCAAAGAGTACAAACAAATTACTTTTAATAAGTTATTTTTTCCCATAAAAAGCCAAAATTACACTAGTTTTCTCAATTTTCATAGTTTTATTGTCTTCTTAAGTTTAAAATGTAGTTGAATAGTCGGTTTAAAATTTTCTGCTAAATGTCAAATCACTTCATAATTTTGTTACAACAAATACCTAGCGGTCAACGCCAACTATTTTCTAAAATTTATTAGGTTATTTCTGATTTTGTAAAAGTACAGTATGTTATTATTTGACACTTCATTCTCATGAGTAATAGCATACATTACATGCTCATAATATACTATTATTATGCAAATTACATTACAATTTACTCCGATAATGTTTGTTTTTATAAAATAACAAAAGAATAATTTAAACCACCACCATAACTAATATGTAATGCAGTTTACCTAATTTATATCCTGTGAGGCTTGCCTCTGATATATAGTTAAAATGAATAAGTATGTCAGTTTTTCATAATGCTTTCATCCCTGTAATAATTACGTGCGCTAGACAAGGACTGTTTGAGGTTAGCCTCAAATGCAAACTGCAATGAGTGCGTGAAGGATAAAACATACATACTTTCCACACGACGCTATCGTGCGTCGCGTAGTAGCAAATTTTGTGAGTAGGTGCAGGAAAGCGTACATCTACTGTGCATTGTCGTAAGTTAGATTAAATGTTATAAACTGAATATCGCATTCGAACATAAACATAAGAGTATGTAATTCTTTTATTTTTTCCTTGTGTTTATAGTTTACGTAGTGTTTTAGTATTTTGAATTTAAGATGAAAACTAAAACAAATATAATGGTTTCGGCTGAGAGATCTAATTTAAAATATAACATCAATTTCGAAGTAAGTGACAATGTAAGGATTTCTGCAGATATTTTTGATTTTAATTAACACAAAATATCATAAACTGTCTTACGAAGATACTTTTTTTTTTCTTAATGAATCAACTGACTAAATAGTTTTGGTGCACAAGCCGGCACTGAAAAATACACAATAATTTTCAACCCAAACCGTTCTAACCATAATCTTTCACCTCACACTCAGCCAGGCAACTCTATTAACTAACCCGTTAAATTATAACAAACTAATACAATTACCCCTTAATCTTAAAATTATAAAATAACCTATATACGTATTTCGAGAACTAAGTTCTCATCATCAGTAATACAAATTTAATCAGAGTAGCTAAGATTACTCAATATGTAAACCAGAGTTGTAAGGTCCTCTGACATGGTTTACATGTTGAGTAATCTTAGTTACACTGATTAAATTTGTACTACTGATGATGAGAACTATGTTCTCGAAATAGTATATAGTTTACTTTGTATTAGTTTTAGCTATAATTTAACCTTAGACTCATATTATTAATCAATCCGTTAAATTGATGTTCTGCTATTTTCAGATAGATAGTTATTGGACTTATGTATGTATATTGTTACTTGGTATGTACAATTGTACTTCAACTTCATAAAAAAATAATGAAATTCATATCTTCGAAATAACTAACAATACAGTTACCTATTACAGCAATATTTTAGAAGAGTATACATTGAAAGTAAATATTTTAATAACGTGTTGTCGGAACCATCTAAATTGGCTGGCTGTAAAATGTAGTTGAAAAACAAAATAAAGTATTGATTTACAGAACATTTTTATATCTTTTGTTTCAACGTATTATTGGGGGCATTTTAAGTAGAACGAATGTAATTTATTACCAAAAACTAAAAAATAAAATATATCATTTTGAAACAATTTATGTATTACTATTTATATACATACACTTCGTTTTACTTTTAATTGAGGCTCAGATAATTCAGCGATGGTAAATGAAATCTGGATAGCCTTCATTTACGAATATATTTTCAGGTGATTGTAAATTTAATTTAAAATGTTTGTGTATTATTTATATTATCAATAAGACAGTCATTATCACACGATGTTATAAACGATATTGTTTGGGGCTCTGTGTGCTGACGGGTTGGGAATTCATTTTTTTCTAATGAAACTATTATTTATCAATTTTAAAAGAAAATTTGCAATCTTTTGCGGATAAACTTGGACTGGGAGGCGATTATATATTCCAGCAAAATAATGATCCCAAATATACAGCACTTATTGTTAAGGAGTGGCTGCCTGATTTCAACTCTATTGAGAATTTATAGTCGGAACTAGATAATCGACCACGCAAAACAGGGATGTAGTTAGGATATTTTTGTAGGGTGGACCAACGGCGGGCTAAAAAATATTTAGGTGGGCCACTAAACAGAAAGTTTTGTACTACTACTTACCTTTTTCATTAGAACACAAATAACCAAAATTTCATTTTTAGTCATACAATTTGCTACGACGCAGAATAACATTTTGCAATATTCAGCAACTCCTGACGAATCTGACTGAAGAATAGGTAAAAAATCCACATCATCTAATTTAATAAAATCAATACCTAGGCTACTGCAAGCTGTAGTTAAACTAATGGTTACATCACTAGATAAATATAAAAATATACTCTTATGTGTTAATAGTTATTTAACTATCAAGTGTGTTAATGAGGGCGATTAATGATCGAAACATTTTAACGCGTGAGCGTAGCGAACGCGTTAAAATGTCTCGATCATTAATCGCCAATTAACACACGTGTTAGTTACAATATTTTTTCGTTGACCGTATCTTACTTAAATGGAAAATCTAATTTTATTCCATGACAATTTTTTTTAGGTTAGTAATGGTTGACCGAACGTCAAATTTTACGTCAGAAAATCAATAAGGTTTGTCATCAATTGTTTTCAGTGGATGCGTTCAGTTTACTTAATCCTAGACGACACAAGCGTTTTTTATGGTATTTGAGGAATTTTATTCTTTCAAATTCATTTTAAAGGTATGCTACGTGAATATATACCTAGCTAGTAAGTGTCAAAAGCATGACTTTTAATTCTGTCTACCTTTTTGCTACATCTTAGCGTTAGCAATATATGCTGTGTTCCATGTGGTGAACGCACCCAATAAATCGTTTATTAATAAAAAATCATGCATTAATAGGGGTCATTAATGAATGATTTTCTATACATTAAGATAACCTATTAATAAACGGTCGACGGAAAAGATATTTATAACTGTAGGTGTACAAATAATTTTGTGCCTCAATTTTTTGAGATCCTTTATTTTGAACACAATTAAACAAAGTAAACTAAACATTTTTATTTTAATTTGATGACTATCATTTCATTCTGAAATATAGAAAGAGGACTATGATTAATTACCTGGCGCCATACCGTAGGTAAGGGAGGTGTTTTCGGTCCAAAAATTCGGTAGTGAGTTTTCAGGGAATAAGCACAACTTAGGGTCCCCAAAACACGTTTTTACTACTTTTACAATTATGTCTGTGCGTGTGACAATTTTTTTCTTCCACGATAACTTCTATCGAACTTCTAAAAAATTATATTTTCCGTATTTAAGCTTTCAGCATTCATATAAACAGTTGATTAGATGTTGGGTAATGAAGACCTATATTAAAATATAATCCAAAACTTTTTAATTTTGATATTTAAGATTATTATATCAAGGGGAACAACATAACAGATTTTGGCTAAAATTGATAAACCGGAAATGATACTTTACTTGAAGCTCTGAACAGATTTTCATGAAAATTATATTATGATATAATCCAAAACTTTTCAAATTTGGTATTTAAGACTTTTATGTTAATGATAGCAACATATTAGATTTTTTCTAAAATTGATAAACCGGAAGTGATACTTTACTTCAAGCTATGAACAGATTTTTGTGAAAAATATATTATGATATAATCCAAAACTTTTCATATTTGATATTTAGTCTTTCGTATTAATGAGAACGATATATTCGATTTTTTTCTAAAATTTATAAACCGGAACTGGAAACAACAGATTTTATTGAAAACATATATTAAAATATAATCCAAAACTTCTGAAATTTGGTATTTAAAACTCGTATGTAATTTAAAACAACAGATTTGGAATATATATGATAAACCGGAAATGGTACTTAATTTGGAGCCCTCAACAGATTTTCGAGGAAAAACAAAATATAACCCAAAATTTCATATTATAGATCTTTTTATTTTTTCGAACAACAAATTAAATTTTGATTACAAACGATCAACCGGAAGTGACATGATACTTTACTTAAGCTCATTGCTATTTTAAACATGAAATTAGCGTGTGTGTGTGTGTGTGTGTGTGTGTGTATGTGTGTGTATGTGTGTGTGTGTGTGTGTGTGTGTGTGTATGTCCTCTTTATGCTGTAACTCAAGTATTATCGTTCAGAAAACTCTTATGCCATTAGATTTTGCTGTAAATCAGATAACCGGAAATGGCACTTTACTGGAAGCTCAAAATAGTTTTTCTTCGAAAAATATTTTTAAATGTTATTCTTTCGAAGTTTGTTATTATAAAAATTAAAGTTTTTTAAATTATCTACAGGTTTGCGTTAATACTTTTTGTATACATTTTATGGATAAAATTATTAATTTATCTATAATTTTAATCCTGGAGCCTACGCTTTAAATACAACTCCATGGTTACACAGTTCAGATCATAAATGTATGTAACTGGCAGATATATATCACTGTCAACAAACTAATAATTTCAAATAATAATAGTAACGTTTTAAAAAGACAATAGTAAATGGAGCAACAGAATAATTATATGGAAAGGAACTTAATACAATTTCCAGCAGAAGTAAATATGTAGAAATATAGGTAAGATAATAAAAATATATAATATATCATCACGGCATATTACCCATTACTGAGTGAGCCAATCTGCTGATGAATCAAACAGATGTCGATAATAATGATGATATATATGTACCGTGCGGGCGTTTACCAGGTGACACCTCACGAGCAATTATTGCTGGCGTGGAGAGTGCAACACAGGGGCCATTTTTATGCCATTTAAAATTCGAAATATTTGGCGTCAGTCGGGATCGTACCCTGTATTTAAATTTAATTTAATTTTATAAGTATTTGCATGAATAAAAATTAAATTAAACGGGAGGTATTGTGTTGGCCAAGTCAGATTTTTATTTTAAATTTCCTGATAAGTGTACGAATAATTTTGTGAGCTACTGTAGATAGATGCTTACATTATGCATAAGCGCCTGTTCTCATTGCAAAAAAGACATTACTTTAAATGCAGTATTACACCACACTTAACCAACCATTTCATTAACAATTAAATAGATAGCATAGATCCTCATTATACAACTTCGTTAGTCTTATATGGCAGTGGGCTCTGATCTACATCCATCTACCGGACGTCGCCTTTGTCGGACTATCGGTCAGTATAGGTATTTACTTTCACCTGCGTTTGTTATGCGTTGCTAAGAAACCAAGATAGTTGTCCGTATCTAGTAAATGACGGTTTGCGTGAACCAGTTTGCAGTATTGGTTTCGGAAGTTTCTACTTCCGATGGTAGAATGTTGAGTAATTTTGGAATTTACCCTACGGGAGAGTTTCTAATGTGAGCAGAATTAGATTTATTATTAACGGAAAAAATAACAAAAATGCATGCGGAAAGAAAATGATCGAAATGTTTGACACTAATCTTTGAAATCTTATATAAACCTTTTTTTGATAAAATAACTTTACGCTCTTAATGCACAAGTAACTATGCTGATTTTATTTACAAATTTCAGTAATGATAATATATCTATACCAACGAGTATGATCCTTCTTTTCAATATTGGTTTTGGTTCATACAATGTGTAGATGTAAAAATCTTATATATCTATATTACTTTTTTTGTAGTTAAATGCTTTAATTTATAAATCAGTCATTTCCTAATTAAATATGTGTGTTTTGACGGAAATGTAATTCAAAAGGTTAAATATAAATGCAGTAGCAATAATATTATTTGAAGTGGTAAACCGCTATCCGCCCGAAAGCCAGGGAAATGTTATTATATATTTGACATTCAATTACGTACTTATACCACATCTATTACTCATTACGTAAATAAATAGCTTTTGTTAATCATATGTATCCAAGTGCTTTTGATGCGAATGCCAGTTTCAGATTACAAGGTTCTTGCGGTTGAAATATGTAGCTAATTTTATAGTACATCACGTCATTATGATATAAGCCAGATATATTTTTTTCCAATCAAGAACATATATAACAAGTATAGATGATATATTAAATTGGCCTATCCAATCAAAAATATATGCAAGAAGTCTAGATGAAATATTGACTCAATTTACATACGTTGTAAAATTTTAATATTAATTTATTCAATATTCAGAAAATTAATGTTACAGTAATTTAATGTTAATGATATCAACCGATTTATATTAACTTGCGAAAAATATAAGAAACTAAAAATCCCCAATATACCTATTAAATTATATACCACTGAACCCCTTATCTCTCGTATAAGTGGAAAGTGTCCGCAACTTTACTATATCCAACCTTGTCTAGCGCTCGGACACATGTCTACAAGCGCAGGCGTGCACAGCCGGTAATCGAATAAAAAATCGAATACAGTTGACGCATGCGCATAAGGGGCCGTGGTCACGATTGAAGAGTGCAAAATGTTGCAGACATTTCTTGTTGGTCTTTTAAATGTCCACACGTTTGAAATGTTTTCGGAAAATATGAATTGTTTTTAAACTTTGACAATTAAATTTACGTTTAGTATCTATGCTATGAAATTAAACAGTAAATATATTTTTTTAATAAATCTATTTTTTATGCTCCTGTTGATAAGACTTACGATTGACAATTTGATTACATGTTTACATTGATTTTTTATTGAAATCGATGTCTTTGAAGAAAAAAAGATTTTGTAATAATTTTGATAATGGGGTCATTTCACATTTTCTAATTTATTTTTTTCTTGAAAGAATAGGTCAAATTAAATATGTAGGTGTATGTTTTACACCTTACAAGACTTTAGAATCAGAGATATGATTTTTTTAAAGTTTAATTTCAAATATTTTGACGCTGACGTCACGGTACGTCACGGCTTGGCGGATGCGGCAGTAGCGTTCTACCGGTTATGTTTGGAATTATGTTTCGGTTATCACTTGTCAGTTTGATTTTGTGACAGCAACATATTGTTAACTAAAAACATATTTCTTATAACTTTTGGTATTTATTTAATAAATGTTTTATTTACATGCCTTTACTCTTAACTCTGTTGTCACCTGTCACAATTTAGGTTAGTTTGTTTACAACATCAAAATCAAACGGAAACCACGTGGACCGTTGTGTGTGTGTGTGAGAGGAATGTCTTTGTGTGAGTAACAAACCGAGATATTAGCAAATTTATGAATGAAAAGTCGCATATTTTATGTTATTTTATATTACTATATTTATTACATGAGACGGATTTCACGATTTTATAAAAAAAAACACGATTTTTTTTAAATGGCCCCATTTGAGTACTGAAACTATGCCGAAGGCGTTATTTCGGCAAAGTCAGGAATTATTGGCTAATTTTATAGCGTATTTTGAAGCAGAAAAACATAATAAGGTCCTTTTTACAGTTAAATTGTAAAAATGAGGTAATTTTAATAGCATATAATTGTTATAATATACGGTACAGTGGCATAACTAAAATTCTTGAGCCCCTACGAGAAATAATTTCTAGGTTGCCTCTAATTAAGACTTTAAAAAATAAAATAAAAGCAAAAAATCTTAATTTTTACAATATATGTAACAATAATTATTATCTCTCTTTTACATAATTAGTCATTTTCATTATTGTAATCATATCTGTCTTGTAATTAAGCATATTATTTTACCTTGGCTCACAGTATAGGCAACAATCACAACATAAACCGATCCAGTCTCATATAAATTAGCTAAAAAGTTTAGTAACTTTCTACTGATGATGTAAATTGGTTGATTTCGTGGAACGACCATATAAATATTTTAATTAAGCAAGACATGAAGATGATCTCAAAACGTTTTAAATATGTTTTAAATAAAATTATTGTAGCAACCAGTTTAAATTAATTACAACATTCCGTTCAATTCCCCTTTTAAAGGCTTGTGTTATTGAGTCATTCTGTGATTTTATTATTATTACTTGAGGTCTTTAAGCGCTAGTCACTTTTGTTACTACAACCTGCAAGGCCCTATCTTAGTTCTCTGGAACTAAGGTAGTCTCAGAGTTCTAATGAAGACATTTGCTCTCTCAAAAGTTACTTTCCCGATCTCATTGCCGTTAAGTCTGGCATTTTGTTGATTTTTGCTCCTTTGAGACCTTAATTTAGATTTTTTGGACCTGGTGCCCTTATTTGATAACTTGGACCAAATAAACCCACTCCACTTTCTCCTGGCTCTAATTTTAGACCATCCGTAAACCTATGCTGCCATTTGGATTATTCCATTATTACATTTATTTAAGATGCGTGTCCAGCTTATAGCATCCGGGTATGATCAATACAGTAAATTTCTTGAAAGATGTCCGATCAAGGTCATCTGTATCATGAACGAATTAACAAATTGGCATACATTTATCTCTTTTCTTTGCAAAGGCTATAAGCATGTGCGATAAGGATAGATATAATACGCTTGTCTTTCAAAAATTCATATTGTTTCGACTAAGTTAGGACATTCCACTTTAAAACGATGCTCGTTGTTGATAATACTTTAGCTGTAACGTAAGTTTATTTATTAATTCAGATACATTACCTTGATTCATAGCCGTACGAATAAGTTATTTTGTGTCAGAGTCACAAAATAAGACACTGACACAATGTTAGTGTCTTATTTTTCACAAATTTGGTTTTATATTTGCTAAGAAACTTACCAGTTGACTTATTTTGAATGCTTTTATAATGCTAATATATTTTCATAATTATAAAATAACAGTAGTATCTTATGTATCCTCATAAAAACTAAGCAAACAACACTACTAAATTTGTCATAATGCGCAGAGCAAAAATCTGAATTCATACAATTCGTGGACAACCTTGATCGCACATCTTTCAAAATTTTTACTGTAGCTGTATTTTTTATGCCAAATCACAAAATTGTCGATCTACAGGAAAAATTTCATCGTAGAAAAATCATGGAAATAATGTCGAATTGTAATAAATGTTTTTGTTACAGAAAGAGGAACGAATACGAAAAATCGATGTATGTTGTGAAGACTACATTGAAGACAAAACTCAAACCTACTGCATTCCAAAATGTAAATCCTGTATTCAAGGAATTTGCACGGCTCCTGAAAAGTGTTCATGCAAAGAAGGATTTACTGGAGTATCTTGTAATCAAAGTAAGTAGAACATATACATCACTCTCTTCACATTTTGTAAACGTATTACATAATATTGAATCGAAATTTCTCTTTGGACTCGTAAATTAGATCAAATGGAAAACTGTCACAAATCATCTTTGAAATGTTAGTTTAGATTTAAGATAGATGCCATGGACAGCATTAATTAAAAATATTTATGACATAAATTAATTGTAGAATTTTTCATTTGTTATACTACAAGCATAACTAATATAATTAAATAAATTTGCTCATACTTAATAATATTATGCAATAAATTCAATTATTAAATTCAAAGAAAAATGTAATATAAAAAGAAAGTTAACATATTTTTTTTATTTACCAAGAATGTCAAATTAATAATAGAATTCTAAGCATCATTCAAATTGTTATGATATAATATAATAAACAATAACTGAAAATGAATTACAAATACAGTAAAACACTCTTCTGAAGGGAGTTGGCAGCACACGTCAAATCCTCCCACACAATTCCTGAAATAGTTTAGTTTTTCCAGTGCAGACGCCTTCTTTGAGTGGTCTTATTAATATGCCCCCCAATTGCTCATATAAATAATACATGGGAAAAAATTGCTATCGACAGGTATGGAATGGATTCAGAGTTACATCACTAATCGAAAAATCAATAATAACGATTATTCGGAGTAGATTAATTTCAAATTTTGAAGACAATCATGACTTGATATAATTGTAAGGTTACAAGATCTAAAAACCATTAAAAACACGTAATAGATTAAATTGAAATTTTATAGAATGTTTCGGCAGCATTGAATACTTATTATCAATAATAGGAGAAGTCTAAGGTTAAATTATAAATAAAGCAATTACCCCTTAACCTTAAAATTATAAAATAAGCTATATACGTATTTCGAGAACTAAGTTCTCATCATCAGTAGTACAAATTTAAGCGGAATAGCTACGATTACTCAACATGTAAACCATGCCAGAGGTCCTAACAACTCAGAGTTGTAATTGTTTTAGTGTTAGTAATGAATACTTAAATTTTAACTTTGACACGGCTTCCTTTCCAATGCATTTTTGATACGCATCCATCATTACAATATGTAGTTAAACACATGTTTAGCTAGCTACATTTTATTCAAGTGGCCATAGGTTTTATATACTGATCAAGATTTGATTGCTAAGATAACAAAGGCAGTAAATCTGGCGGTAAGTGAATGAATCATTTATAAATTACCTTAGCAACAGTATTAGAATAGAAATCATAGTTGCCTTTAGTAAAACAACTACTCGTAGTATCAATTTTGATCATATTCTTTAATTTAAATAAGTATCCAGGACGTTAAGTGCATTTATACCGATTTCGACTACGTCTTGGTATCGAAACATAATCCTGCAGCCTCTCTAGCGGTTTACTGCACTTACCGCCCTTGAGGGGGCAATGCACGGTATGAAAAATAATATTTTATTAAACATTTTATAAAAAAAAACTATAAACCTTAGAAGTGCAAATCAAAGTTTATTATATAGTGCAACTGGTAATCTATGTTTCCTGAGAAAAGAAAAATAGATTTTTATTTCATTATTTTTCTAAAATTTATAGTTTTTTTATAAAATGGTTAATACAAAATTTATTTTTCATACCTTGCATTGCCCCCTTAATACTTAAATATCTATAAATGTCTTATGAAGTATTTCTTCAAATAACAGTTAAGGGCAGTTACCTAGGACATCATTTTATTGCAATTTTCAAAGACATTGATTTATAGATTTTCTATGAGTTACAGATCTATGTACATGTTTATAGAAATTTAAGAGAATGCCTATAATCCCACTATAAATCAATATTATATTATTCTTTACTGAGCTAGCGCGGAAAATTGTCTATAAGGGATCGCAGAGTAACTACGATCCCTACATGAATGTTTGCATAGCGATCTGTTGTTTATTTCTTATTTTTTCACAATAAAAAATAAAATAATGCACAACTATAAATTTTTGTTTATTTTTTTCAGGACCGCGATATTTTTTTGTATCCAACATGACCTGAAAGTGTCTTTATTAACTGGGCTCACAAGCTTCCAAATATCGCTTACGGCCGCCTCTGGAATATGCTTGCTCACCCAATAAAGTATCACTATCAGATCTTAAAATTACTATTTTTTGTGCCATTTTATTTTACCAATTGACAAAATTTATATACGAGCACATATATTGTTATATTTTCTCTTCCAAATACCGAAAAAAAGTGCAAAAAGTATTACAGATATACGTTTTACAAAGATATAATACATACGTACAAAAAGCAAATAATGACATACAATGACAAACATATGTCTAAAATATGTAACATAATTTTTTTACTTTTACATATTCAAATTTCCATTTCAAAGGAGGATTGTTTCTCTTACTCCAGATTTTACCTTGTTCTTCATTTCTAAATTTATGCTAAACGTGATAATATTATACAAGCCAGCCCTGTGAACATACACAACACATGCTTTGTCCATGTCTCTCCTCTGTTAACGAATGCATTTATCTCCTATTGCCTTCGTAGTGAACTGTGAAGTATGGATTTGATCTGCCTCAGCACATAAAGGTTCCATAGACATGTATCTGTATACATTAAATTTATTGTGTTTTGTATTGTTCATACTTTACAGTTTCATTCACATAATATAAACCACTCGTGCAGATCGCAAGATGATTATGATCAATCTTACAAAATGATCTAGTTTTGTCCGTTTTGATCTCATTTGGAGTAATTGATGATATGATTGCTGATTGCGAGAATGTAATCATTTGATTTGGTTTAAGTTTGTGCAATGAGATTATTACCGCTACAAGACTTGAATTTGAATAACTTAAAATGAGATTATGCTAAATTGGAATTAGTAATTAAATTCGATATTTCATCATGCATTTCTTTTTTTGTTCTTTAATAGAGTATTACAGTTTTATTTGAATAGTTTATTACAGAGCAAGGTTGCCGGTAGGATAACTCGAGGCCAATGTAATTTGTTGCTAAAAATAGAAAAGCATATTGTCCACATTTATACGATTTGCAAATCTTCAAAAATAAGTTTTTTTAGCCACTTTTATTAAAGGTTGTTTGTAGGGAGACATTAATGTGTACCTAATATGGAATATAGATACACACTAAAACTTCATCACCACTTATGACATATGTATTTAATGTGTACCTTTATAAATGCTTACATTATTTAAGCCATGCACCTCAAATTATAATTTCGACAGCTGGTTAAACACAACCACATCACTTTGTGGTGGGTCATAAGGGCATAAGGAATTTCTAGGCAATGAAGAAGCAGAGCTCGCAAAAAAGAGGTAAATTACCGGTTTATGAGCCTGAACCTTCTTGTGGACTCTTGAAACCCCAAATATCGATCAAATCTGGGATGAGTTAGTCATAGTCTTATATTGGCGAGACATTCTGCGTTTTAGTCAGTTTCACCCTCTTCGACAATCACCAAAGGGCTATTAAAGGCCAACGCACATTGCTCGGTACAGAACGGCACCTACCGGCTGCGCGTCGATCGGCAGCAGTAAGTCTGCACAAGGCGTTTTTGTAAAGTTGATCGGATTGATCCGATGCAATCTGTAGCGTTTATAAAGTCAATCGGGTTAATCTGACGCATTCGTAAATTCGCTCTGATCCGTTAGACCGAGCGATCCGATCAAAAATTTTCAATCCTGATCCATGTGTAGGGTTAGTACAGATTGCGCGCGCAAATTTAAAATTATAAACATTTGCGTTTCAAAAAATGTATTTATTTAATTGTTTCTGATTATAAACATTGCAGCACTAAGCAAGGTCTGAAGAAAATATCGCAGTTCGCACTTTGTGAAATCTTTATGAGATATTTCGAACAAATAAATGACCACATGAAACAATTTCTGATCGAAATAATCTAAACAAATTATTTAAGTGGTCTTTCAGTCTCACTTGAGTCGTTGTGTATAAAATTATGTACAACTACAGAAACAACCGCTATTTTCTATCCATTTTAATAAGTTAAACTTCTTCTATAACCTCAGATTTAAACGTCAAAATCGTATACAGATCTGACGCGTTCGTAAAAGCTTCGATAACCGGATGGATCTGATATATCTGTGACGTCATCAAACAGATCCGTCGGATAATTGCGACTGACTCTACGAAAACGCCTATAGTTTTTTTTATGGAGCTGCACACACTAGTCAGCTCGGCGGCACTGCGGCTATCTCCATAAGAAGCTAAACAAACCGATCGCTTCTGAGTAGTGGAAGAATCCGGATAGTTTCGGTTTCGGATCCAAAATTATCCGGATGTCCGGATAATTGAATGCTAAAGTTTTCGGATCTCGGATCCAAATCTCAGTATCGAATATTGGATCCGGATCTGAGTATCGGATTTTAGATCCGAATCTGAGTATTGGATTTTGGATCCGAATCTGAGTATCGGTTCTTGAATCCGGATTCGAATATCGAATATTGGAAACGAATTTTGGTATCGGATCTTAAATTCGAATATGAGTATGTCATATTAATATGTTACTTTATATGTGTAATAATACAAATTTGTATTGTTTTCTTTATCATTTACTAAATAGGACTCTATGAAAGTATAAATTCTTTTTCTTTACATTTGCACAAACTACCTGGCTTTTTTTAAAGGGGTTTGCCTTCACATTCAAAATGAAGAATCGGCTACAGAATTAAAATTTGGATCCGGACCCAAATACGAATTAAATTTACGGATTTCCGCGTTAATATCCGAACATCGGATATCCGAGGATCCGGATATTTTGAAATTTGGGTACTCGACTCCAAGTTTTGTCGGATCCTCATAGCACCAGTTCTGAGCAGTGTGCGATGGCCTTAACTCTCAGCAAAAAGTATCTTAGAACTAACGTATGTAACAAAAATTAGACAGATAAAGATTATAATCCCCCAAATGTTTCTCAGGTGCGATTTTTGGGCATTTTTTTAGCAGGAAAGTATACAGTAATGGCTAGGAATATTTCTGACGATGAAGGAAGTAGATTTAACATCGTCCAGAGGCAAAAGAGACAAGGTATTAAAAAACTACGTCGCATTGAAAATAATGGTCCTCTATCAGTCCTTAGAAACTTCGGAACACATTGTAGGTGAATGTCCATTTATGGCCGTTAGAAAACTTATCTATCTAGATAAAATGTATCTCTCGGCAAATGAGATCTAGAAGCTGACTCCTGGAGCACTAACTGGCTTTATGAGAACTCTGGGGCTGCTTCCAAAAAATTATGATAGGGCCATGTTACAATTAATAGATCTTCCAAGTCGCAGTGACAAATATCCCCAGACACTTCTTTTATTAAAAGAACCACTCCCTAATAATTCATATACGCTATAATGTATTTACAAAATATTTCCCTAAAGAAATATTGCAAAATGTGATAAAACATACACTGTTTACATTGCTGTATACATATGCATAACTGCATAACATTATAATGATGAACTATTTATTATTTATTAGTAGAAGCAATAAGAGCACGCATACATGAATGACAATAAGCGAAAGGAGTGTTGGTTTACATGGTGTAACATTGCCACTTGTCACTTGAATGAGATGAATGAAACTTAATGAGAATCTTGACTGTTACAACTATGCAAACCGGCCAATAATTCAACTAACTTGTGACTCAGACACACAAATCAAATTTTCACTTTTTTAAATATCAGTCTAGCAATTAATAACGCAGGGACTGTAGTTTAAACTGGGACTTTTCGCTGGTTACATACGAGTATTATAATTTAATAATAAATAAATGTTAACTAATCTTTTTCAAATATGCCACAAGAGAAGTAAATAGTATATTACATCCGAGGTGGGATATGTTTCATTACAGCCGAAGGCATGTGTGTATTACCGAGAGGCGAAGCCTCGAGGTGAGATACTGCGCGAGGCTGTAATGAAACTCCCACCGAGGTATGTATACTATTTTATTCACAATCATCCTCTTTTTAAATCAATAATTTTCAGAATAAATCATTGAGTTATAACCTTTAATTTTGTTAATGTTTTTTGACAGTTCTATTATAATTTGTTTAGCCTACTTTATTATAGAGATCTATGACAATGTTGCTAGGCAACCCCTACATAAACATTTCCAACCCGTGGGGTGTAAGTGAAATCTGTTATTTCCAACCCAAGAGATTGTCATTGCAGTTAGGAATGACCTCTAAAAGGTTAGGAATAAACTTATTACTATAATGATTGTGAATAAATAGTATTTACCAGTTGAGGACGTATTTGGCATCCAAAAAAATAAATTTAAGCCAACCCTGCAGATATATGACAAAGATAAATTAACGCAGTTTTCCGACAGTTCAAGTTCAATTATCTCCAAATTTTCCTGTGAAGTGTATCCTTCCTTAACACAAATGCTTTTAAAATAGCAAGTGAAAATTATACAGTCGCTAAAATATCTTTCACCAAAATCTGACGACGAATAAAGCTACTAAACTCAGATTAGTATACCTAACTAGTTCACTAACTTCCGAAGTTTAGTTAATGTAACATTTATATTTTCATAGTATTAGGTGTTCGCATAACGAATTAAATGAGTTCAAAAAACACTAGACAAATACAATGTTTTCTGCAATATATTGCTCAAATGAAGGTATCTACATTTACTACTCCATAAGAGAAAATTACACAAACTGACAAATACAAATTACTCTTTTAATATAAACCATAACTCTATGTATGCAATATACAACATATTAAATTAATGATATTATTATTTCTAGCTTGTGAAGCAGGCTTTTGGGGGCAGGACTGCGCCCTGCAGTGTTCCTGCGCAAACGGAGCGCCCTGCATACCGGAAACAGGAAGTTGCGTTTGTGAGCCAGGGACAACCGGTCAGAAGTGAGTTGTTTATTGGAATTATAGTAACATACATTGTTGCACTTTCTCCGGGATTTTTATACAGTTATTGGAATGAAATTTTTGTTCAAGTGAAAAGAACTGAGTCATCCTGGTTTCTAAATACAAAACTATAAATTAATTTCAACATTTTTATGTATATTACTTGGTAAAATGTTACAGTTTTAATAGAGTGTTACACCCATAATTTAGAAATTATAACCATAAATAAAATGTATAGAAATTTATTTCTCTGTTTCGAAATTAGATATATTCTAGCAAGTATATTGATGCTACACTGATCGGCAAAAAAATGGGACACCTTTAATATTACCAATCGTAATGCGTTGAATTTGTTCCATAGAGCAAAACCGTTTGCGCATTCCTGAGTTAATTTTTTGAGACTATTTCAATCATAAACCAATCCAAATTCAGGATTCTACCTAGTTAGCAAATTTTATTTCCACAAAACACCGTCACAAAATAATTTTCTCGTCCTTAGAGCCAATAAGACGCTGTATATTTACAAGTAATTGATATAATAAGCGAAATCTTTTTGACGTTTTAAAAATGCCTAGAAACATATTGTTGATATACCTGCCAAAGTGTGTATATTTTCAGTGTTTTCAGTTTTTATTAAAAATAAGTCAATTCGGGCAGGAATCTGTTCAGAACATTGAAAAAGCAATCTTAAATATATCACCTCAAAACAATAAAAATTGGATTTTTGCCAAGAAAAAAAACTATAAATTATTACCTGATTTTTGGAAATAATCATCCGAATACCATTCGTGGTTAAATTTTATCGTGGCAAAATTTTCTGATTGCCTTACTCGAGCCTGTTGATTGATCAAAAATCACTCGCTTGACAACTCGTGATTTTTTTTAAATGCCCCTCGATAAATTGCTATGCAACCAGCTCTCGTAACAATCTGAATTTTTTTCCGATAAAAATTTACCACTTATAATATTGTATATATGACAATATTGATAGTCGCCATAGCAATTTTCAATTGCATTTTGTTTTTGAATTAGAGGCTAACAATTATTTTTATTAATTTTGAAAATACCTCGTATCTCCCTTATTATGAGAGATACGGAAAAAGAATTCAAACAATTTTTATTTGGTATATTATGGTACAAGAACGTGGTGGTATAATTTGGGTTACGTTATTATGTATATGAAACTTTTTTTTTTTTTAGTTAGTTCTAAGAATTAATATAATGTAACAATATTTATAATACAGTTAAATTGGTAACAATATTAACACTTTAAAAGAATTATACTAAGCCAAACCAGTAAATGTGGAAAAACGTTAACGAAATTAATTAAAATAATTAAACAGACGAATTTAATAATGTGTAATTATATTAAGTCAAAGCAGTACATTTAAGAAATACAGGCGAATTAACCCAGTCGAATGTAATAATTATTATAAAACATAGCCAAATTATTAACAAAATTTATACTTTAGAAACATTATATTGTCAAATCAGTAAATGTTAATAAATATAGAGAAATTTACTAAAATATTTAAAAAAGATAATAATAATAATACTTATTTATTAAACATAGTCAAATTGTTAGCTTAGCATGATTCATACTTTATAAATTTTATATGAAGTCAAATGGGTACATAAATAAACCCAGGCGGTTTTATTGAAACATTTAAACATGTCAAATAGAAAACCTTAAGTAATGGTTAACCATTTGACTAAATGAATTTGCCGGTTGTTATTATAATGAATTCGTCTATGTTTTTTTCTCATTCACTGATTTGACTTAGTGTAATGTTTCCAAACTCTGAAGAGTAAATATTGTTAATACTTGGAATGGACTAGGTTTTATAAATATTGTTATATTCGACTGTGAAATGTTTTAAAAAATTCGCTGATTCGTTTATATAACTCTTCAATTACAAAACCATCGTGCCGATAAAAATTACTAGAGGGGCCGTGGTTTCAAAAATAAAATAGATACAAGGAAACATGATAAATTCATCTTACAAATGTGCCAATTTAATATAATAATTAATTGATCTTTCCCCAGATGCGAGACTATAATTTCCCTCGCTTCGAAAAACTGCAGTGTCGAAAACTGCAACAAAACCAACAACCAGAATCCGCAGACCGTGCAAAATGAAACAAAAGAATTTGATATCATCAGTGAAACAAACCTTACAGTTCTGACAACTGAAAAACCCACAACAACTGTTCCTTCCACCAGCACCAACCGACTAGAAATTTCTACACATCCGGACAAAGAAAAGAATCATACTCCGGATCATAATACGTCGATTGCGTCGAAAAAAAACTTCAATTCTACTGGAAAAACTCACCTATTTTCGGATAAGGGGCCCGAACACTGGCAAATGGACGAAATAGTGATAGAAAATAGTGATTCCAGTGTTAAAGACACATTGGTAGTGTTTATTATTAGTATTGGAATAGGTATTCTTATCATTTTAATATTAGTGGGATTCATGTCTTTAATGATAGCAAGATACAAAAAGCAAAGAGACTTAGCCATCAAAAATGTGCTTAATATTAAGTCGACAATTGATAATAAGAACAGACTATCTACGGAGCCTATTATACAGAGAAGTGTGTTCCACACGCCATTACCGGGTATGTATGTAATCAATATTTTTACTCCCGTAAGGAAGGTATAGTATTCTTCACGTAAGAATGGCATTGCGCACTAAAAAGTGAATGATTCTTGAAGATATTCGTAATTGAAGTAATGTCTTTTAGCCACACAAATTACAGAATCTGTTCATAAAGCGACGTATGTCGTAACTCTGTCTAGAAAATAATTTGAAACTGTCAACATAGTTTGAATACATTGGCGTGTATTTGCATTGTTGTTTCTCGTATTGATTTACGTATAATGCAATAAAAAAAAAAAAAACTATCGGAAAGGGCTAGAATAATGGTGTTGTTTGCATGTGCATTTCTTGATGCAGAAAAAGATAATTTCCGAGTAGGTGTCAGCACCAAATACAGAGCGAATTGAACTTCCTATTATTGTACAATGGGCAATGCTATTCTTCGTTAAAAATACTATACACAGTGTCCAAGATAATGTGACCAATATGGGGATTATGAAATCAATTCCATTTTTGCATTTTTAACTGTTTAAATAAATTATACATCGTCGGAAAGCTAAAAAAAACTATTTTCAATGTTGTTGTACATTTCCATATAAAACTTATAACTTTGATATCAGAACTCAATATCAAATAGTGATGAAAATTTTTGAGTATCCCCATTCGCCTGAAAAATAAATGCCCTAAATATCAAAATCAAAATCCAGTATTATTTCATACTGCAAAATTTATATTTTCGCCTATATATTATAGTGTCTATCTATGTCTAAGTTAATAATAATAATAATTATTGTATATCAACTTATTTAAGTTATTACAATTGATGATTGGGGTGAATCGATATTTCGTTACATTTTTATGACATTTCGGTTTTACACATTTAACTATATTATATCATGTAGAGCCCAGGCTCAAATTTCTTACAAATAGATTTTAAACTACAAAAACAAAATTGGTATTAAAGTATTCTGTCATTGGGTTACATCGACTTTATTAGTAATAACAGTTTTAATTCTATTAGGCTTTGCATCCATAAGCCTTGTATATTCTTGTGTTAAATATTGTCCCATAGGTCTTTGAGGTAGGTTTTATTATACGCACTGGATTTTTTCGAAGTTGTTTTTCATATTCCATAAGTAAAGGGACTCGATACAAAATAAATATCGACTATAAGATGATCTTTTGAATGCCATTAGAACTATTATCACCCGTCGTTTGGCCTACAGTTTTTGAAAGTTTTAAGTCCATATTTAAAGTACTTGAAAGAATTTTGCAGAAATTTCTCACAATATGTGTAGGTTTTAAAATTTCTTGAAAATGTTAGCCGGCCGTAGTTCTTGACCACTTATGTTGAATACGTTATCTTGGACATCCTATAACTAAAAAACGCATATCAAGATTTTGATACCTAAACAAAAAAGTTTTAAGGATTATACGGCCCGTATAATCAGATTTTAACATTTTCACGATTATGTCTGTATGTGTATGTGAAGTTCTAAATAGTTTTTCCTTTGAATAACAACATTAAATATTATTTTTCGCAATTAAAGATTATTAAATATCCTATGTTTTCATTAAAATATTTTAAAATAAAACATTATTAAATAATCTATTCTTAGAAAATTTGCAGCCTACCATAATCACACCTTGGTTACATATTTAATATATATTAAAATATATGTGACTAATAAATGTCAAAGTTTTAAATTAAATAATTTATATTAAGTGAGATAATGTGTTAGACACATCATATTTTTAAAAATACCAATGTAATGCGTGAAACATATACGACGACGTATACGACTCCGTGGCGCAACGGTAGCGCGTCTGACTCCAGATCAGAAGGTTGCGTGTTCAAATCACGTCGGGGTCAAAATAACTTTTTATAATTTATTATCTTTTCCATACTTCATCAATTTTATCAGGAATTAATTGATATTATATAAATTACATTCGTTGTAAGTATATATCAAGTAGCAAGCAAAGAGTTTCAGTTGTTTCCCTATTAAGTAACTGACAAAATTGATTAAATTTCTTGTTAAAACATGCAAAATAATGTGTTAAAAATTATATAACAACAAGTGAGTTTTAAAATTTTGTACGTCATACCCATACCTAATTATATTCATCATCCATTACTTTTTATATTGTACTATCCAAAGATTTTTTTTTTTACTAATTATGAATGTTTTATTTACTTTTCAGACCCACCAATATTTCAAAATCCAGTTTTTACATTACAAGACTGTCAACATGCTAAAGTTCAATACAGCAACTGTTCAGGTAAAATACTTATTCTCTCTTTTGCTACAACTGGCTGCAACCATTCGTACTCTCGTTATATGAAGGTAGCATACGTATCAACATATATTTCTGGTATTTAGCTTACTACAGCTCTTTTAGATAATAAAATACAATTTTAAAAAGCATTAATTAAATCATTTACATTCTTGAAACAAAACCGTGTTTTATTGCTCTAAAAAAATTAAAACAAAAATATTATGAAATATTATTTCTGTCGAATTTGTTTGGCAACAGCTGACGCTATTGTAAACTAATAGGGCTATTCTGTAAGCATTGTTATGACATATCGAATCGTTAAAACGTTATGTCGTTATAATAATAACGAAAATCGTTTAATAGGCTTATTCTGTAAACGTTCGTTATGACATGCATTGTTACATCGTTATTATAACGATATTCTTTAAAGTGGTATTCTCTAAACAATAATTTAATTCTACATAACGAAAAAAAGATAACGATATCGTTATTTTTTAACGACTGGAAAAATCATTCGTTACCTAAACGTTTTGTCAATAATTCAGTATTTTTATTCATGTCAAAATAAAATTGCTATTATGTTGAATAGTGATCTCAAAAACCCGTCATATTATATTTTTTACAAGGTAATATTAAAATAATTTAATAAGTTTTTATTCCTAGCGCCTAGCGTAAGCTTCCCAATTTGTCTACAAATGGTAGTAGTAGTTCTAGCATAGCCCACAACAAGAAGCAGAAAGAGTCTGACAGCTGACTTCCACCAGAACTAATCTAACCTAGAGTGATATTGAATTATTTTAGATATTTCATTTAAAATTATAATTTGATTCTAGGAAATAAAGTTCTTAACTTAATCTCAAGATTATTTTTTTAAATGTGTTACATAATACGGATAAGAAGACAACGATTATCGTTAAGTAGATATAACGAATTTCATAATAACGATTTCGTTTTGATAACGATTCGTTAAGCGAATATTTTACAGAATAGGCCTTTAAGTGTGCAATTGCGCATTGTAACTAAATCAGAGGGCAGAATATATTTCCATATCTAACCAACGCATTTTTTATTAAACGAGTTTTACAACTATTATTTTATATTCTTTATTCGGCTTAAAGTTTTGAACTTGAATCTACGGTAACATTAGGCATTAGGTTATTCTGAACTTACAAAGAATATAAATTTTCTGTTTTAAAGATATTTCAGTACATAAAATCCATTACTGTATATATTTTATAGAAGGCATTTTTCCGAGAACATACAAGTATTCTACCAAACTTCTTGACACACTTTATAAAAATCAATAGCATCATTATTCTTCTATTGAAAAGACTTTTATTAAAATAATGAATAAAATTTGATTTGATAATGACAATAATTTACCAGTTGTGGAAACTAAATAAAATATATGTAACTGAACTTTGCTTCATTGGGACTGGTATTTTATTAAATTGCGTGTTGTTGCAATTGATAACTCCAAATTTCTTTTAATTATTCCTATAAATTGTTTGTTTTGCGTTTCTTCCACATTCTGTTTTTTTCTATAAATATATTTACAGAATAGGACTGTTGCAAAAATTTATGCCTTCTAAGTCCTAAATATTAAAAATATTGTTGTTTAAATAGCCTCAAATTTAAAAATATACTGCTGCAAGAAATTAACGCGTCATTTAAAACTTTTAATATGTAACAAATATAACAAGTTATATTTATTTATAGACAATTAAAAATATATTTCAATAATTTTAGGACATAATCCTAATAAAGCTTAAAAACTAATAAAATTAAAGAAAAAAAAATACACTAAGAAAAATAATTATTGAAAAACCAAATTAATAACGCGTAGTTCTATCTCTATTGTGGATTACAGCCTGTCATTGACTATTCATACCTAAAATTAAGTGACCCTATATCATTCTCATCCAGACTGTTCCATAATTCCACAAGTCGGCGCTCCACTTCCTCTAGGTTATTAGGTTGAATTGGATGATCTCCTTAGCACCTACCAAGGATATCCTAGACATGCTCATTCCAACTTCCAACCTCCATAAGGTAATTTTGGACTATCCGAGCACTGTAAGATCGGACATTACCTTGCATTATCAAAAAAAATTGGGACGATGTAGGAATTTAGTACCACTAACTCCGTGCGACCTCTTAAAGAAATTACACGCCTGATCATGATTGACCCTCCACCGAATCAAATGGTATCCATAGTATTGCATTGAGCATATCGCTTATGTGGTCGCGATATACTCGGATACGTCTATCACAATTGTGTCAAGGCCAGACCTCGAGCAAGAATATGGGGTACTAAATCAGCTTCCCTGAGTCATTGGCGAACAGTTTCATTAATTACTCAACATCATCCACTTCCAGAAGCCGAAACTGCAAGGTTCTGGCTGTTATAAACCGTTCTCTTAAGGTGGAAACTTTTAAAAAACAATCTTGGACGACGGTTGTTGCACTATTTCGACCTTGTCCAGGTCTTTTGGTATGGTCACCAGTTTTCATATATCTTTGAATCATTCGAAAAATCGATGTAGGGGATACGCCACATGTTAAACTTCTCTCCTATTCTTCGATAGCTCCAACCTTCTTCCACCAATACTGTTGCTTGAGCACATTTATTTTGGGTCAAATTTCTTATTTCGCGTGGCATAATAATAAATAAAACAGAAATCGTCAAAAAATCATATGTAACAATCTAAAGGTCCTTTCAATATTAAGTGCTTGAAAATTTTAAATTATCGAGATATTTTAATATTAATATGTGCTGGTCACAGGAATGGGCAATTGTTTTTCATGACTATTTCTGGGGCTATTCTTTTTATTTAATTATTTACAAAAATAAATTATTATTTTTATTACTATGAAAAATATTACAATTTCATTTAAAATACTGTTTCCCCTATTCATAATTAATATACTGCTATTTAACTTTGCTAAATCGCAATACAAAAATTCATTTGTCCAAAATGGCGAACCATCCAAATCAATTCCATATTATATATCGTCCACCTGTCATTTTCCATTCTTCTTTTGATTAAAGTAACAAATAACCTGTCCTCCAATCTTATTAAATTTATCTCTCCAGAAACTCAGTCGCAGTATGACTTTCCACCGTCGTCTGGAAGCTACCGAGCTGCGTCACTTCCAGACTCAAGTCTGCAGACGACACAAGAGCCCCTTTACGACGAAATCCCAGCGTCGAGACGCCCTAGGCCAGTATCTACAATGAATGGATGCAGGCACTCGTGTTGCGGCCATGTACAGTGCCCTTACAACACGTGATATGAGAAGTTTTTACAGGGGTTAAAATACAGAAAGACTTCAAGAAGATATAATAAAATGGGGTGAAATGTTAATAATTTCAAAATAGATGTATATTTTTTGTTTGTAAAACATATCTAATGACTTTCAAACGAACACTAAAGTATGAAACTGCGATAAACCGTAAAAATAAAGTAGCAAAACAAACCTAAAATCAAAGACATGATAAATTATCAGTTACTACTGACAATTTTATTTAACAACTGGCAGTTGACAAGTGATATTTTTTCGCTATTTTGAACACGACCTGCGTTTTAACTAATAAAAGAGAGATATCAGGAGCGCATTTCTAATTAATTTTGAGAACTCGGACTATTTCATCTATCTGAGGTCTGTATAAATAGGGTCAGATTTTAGAGATTGTTGGTTACATTTTTTGAACAATTTTAAATCGAATTTGTATTTTTGGCTATTTTTTTAGCAATGTTGCTAAGACTTAGCATCTTTCTTACAGTATAGGGGCATTTTATGAGCACTCTAGTAAAATTATATCTATTTTGTTCTGGTGAGTTTATTTGTAGCATCCCACAAAAATCCAAAACTATTCTTACAAATTTTTATTTATTATTCCTGCTCATTTTGAAGCGAAGTATAATACTTTTCATGACTTAGCGAAAAACCAAATTATAAAAAAAAATTCAAAATGAAAAGTTCCGTTATATTCTACCTAATTTGATAAAATTAGAAAATTAAAACGCTATATTCGTAAATATGTCAAAAAGTCTGACATGATTATTTGAGATAGTCTCTATAGTCTCTGTCTATACTATCTCCAAATGAATTATAATCGACCCTTGAAATTAAATATACGAGGCCTGTCTAAAAAGAATCCGACCTTCGACTGGGAAAATAATATTGCGTACCTAACGGCGTTGGGACTCTAATCCCCCCATGACATTGTTGCCAAAATCTGGCGAATCTTACAAATTGTTTCGCTTTAAGAGTCACCAAGCTTTTGACAAAACTTGATGCTAATCTTTGCTCAACACGTTCCGTCATTTCGAGCGAATCGAAAATCCGACGAATATTTGGAACAACACCTCACATAGCAGCTACCGAAGAGCGAATGACGCACCCGATGGCGAAGCGAAAATTCAGGCATGCTCATGAAGGTGCCCCCCTTCACTTTGGAAAATGGCGCCGCCCTACTGTCATTATTTTGCGCGGGTAAATTTAAGATCGGATTTTTTTTAGACAGGGCTCGTATACAGGTGATGACCGGCACTGCCGAACATAAAATCAGATTTTCCTAATTTCCTGCTTCCCTAATTATTTTAAGTAAAAAAGCTTGAAATAAAAGTTATAGAGCATAAAATTCTGCATCTGAATCAATAAGCAATATTAATTTTATGTGTTTTGTAAGAAATTAGGTATGAAAATGTTGAAATCACCCTGAAAATAGCCATGGAATTGAAACAAAAAAAATCTGTTGTGGCCAGCACAATACCTTCCGTCAATCCTGTGTATAATGTATAAATTCCATACATAATTTTTCTTGCAAAAGATTCTAAATTTCCAGTAAAATTATTTCATAAAAAAACTATTCAAATTGCACTTGACACTGACATCATCTTCTTCTTTAACTTTTCCCATTCGTTAGGGGTCCCTATTTTTGCGTGTCGTTATCATTCAGTTCCTTTTCTCTCAAGTCTTCCGCAATACAGTCCTTCCATCTTATCTTTGGTCTTCCTTTGTTTCTTTAACATCCTATTACTAAACTATTCATTCTTGTTCCAATATAATTCCTCATTTCTCCTCATGACATGTTCAAACCAATGTAATCATATTTCTTGTATCTTTCTAGAAGCTTGTAATACTAGAGTTATTTTCTTACCGTATCTTTCCGTGTTTTCCCCAACATCTACTTCCACATCCTCATCTCTGCCACATTAATTTACTTTTTATTGATACTGACATCTGTCAATTTGAATTATATGAATATATTAATAGTTTCCATGTTTAGCATAGCTGGCTGAATTATATAATTAATTTCTATAAAATTCTTTAACTCTGTATCTATTGAATATGAAGTATAAAATGTAATTAAATCGTATAGAGAATAATATATTCTTTAATTTATAATAACGTTAAATGTCAATAAATCAAATTTAACTGTTAAATCTTCAAATGAGGATACTTCCGGTTCACCAATTATAACCAAAATCTAATCACTTGTTCTTCTGGATGTAAACTTGAGGAATACGAAAAAAATATAATTTTTGGAATCGTGGTATTGAAGTTATGGGATCCAGAACTTTTGTCATACACACACAGACACACATACATACAGACATCATCGTAAAAATGGTAAAATCGTATTATAGGGACCCTAAAACATGCTTATACACTAAAAACTCATCATTGAATTTTTTGACCAAAGACAATACCTTCCTTACCTAAAGGTGACGGAAGGTAATTAACAAATGTTACCGATTTATCTGTCAAACCAAGTTAATATATTTTTATTATTTGTATTTTCTGTTCAAGTGAAGAAATAAATGAATAAATTAACAGATAATTGTTAACTGGTATAGAAATTAGAAATAATACCTAATAAAAATCAATTATCCTAACATGGCTGATAAATTGTTAGACATTTGTTATTAATTTTGTCTCAATTCCATGGCTATTGCTATTTTTGAGGCGATTTTCAACATTTTCATACCTAATTTCTGCCGTTATAATGTTGCTTATTGATTCAGAATTTTATACTCTACAACTTTTATTTGCAGTTTTTTTACCTATAATAATTAAGGAAACTGGAAATTAGGAAAGTCTGATTTTACATGTTAAAATCCTATGTTCGGCTGTGCCAGTCACCACCCTGTATAAGTTATATTATGTTAAATTAAAAAAAAAATATTCTGATGTACTGTTTTGTTCAACTTTATATTTACCTGCTTTGTTAAAGGAATTTTGTATAAGACAACATTTTTATGCTACAAAATAAATATAAATATTTATAAATTTTTAATCTCTATTTGTATTTTTATAATTTAAACATAATATATTATAATTTAAAGTTTATTTTATGAATAAAGATTGTTTTACCTAAAATATTTATTATTATTACAAAGTTATTTAAACGTAGAATTAATTATGTCAATAGATACTGTTTGAAATAAAAGATTAAGTGATATGAATCATACTAAGTATATACATATACTCGTACATATATTAGCTTAGATGGACAGATAAATAATTATATTGTCCTTCAAAAAGTACAATACCACATTTACATTATGAAAAAAAATCATCGAATTTACATACCTAACAAGTTCAAATTATATTGTATCGAATACATTTTTAATAATTTTGTTTAAATTGATACACGATACCTGTATTTGTAATTACCTTTATTATAAAACTAATTTATATAATTTAAATATTGGGTACCTTGAATACAATCATATCACTAATATTAATTATTATTTGTAATAGGTAATATGTTACCAAATAATGTTCGTTATATAAGTTATACATTATGATCTCTCTATAAGAATTAGCCGTATGTATATTGTAATATTATAACATTTATAAAATAAATATATCAACTATAGAAATTTGTATTTCATCATAATTTTGCAAATAAACATTTGTCATTTTGATTAGAACAAAACAGATAATCCTACGCTTCAAAATGTGTTCGCAGAGATAAAAAAAAATCAAGCGGATGTAAGATAAAAGTATTCCAAATGGAATTTTTTGCCATTAGAAACACATTTTTGCCCAATGTTTCCCTAATTACTCATACCATTTTCTTAATATCCATAACCATCTACAAAACTTGAACAAAATGCTCTTTACCTAATGTTAAAAATCGATTAATCATTTCTTGTAAAAGACAATTGATCATCAACTTATCTACTGGTTTCCTGTACCCCCACGCCTTATTTACGAGATGCGATTGTTTCACATGAACAGTTGAAGTTTGGAAGTCGCTATGGCCGTGTCGAAAGCGTTGGGAATTTTTATTTTTGTGTCCTTGGGGCTTTGTGTGAAGTCCCAAGTCCATACAAAAGGACATCATCCTTCAACTAATCTGACACTGCCCAAGGAATCTGGGATTTGTATCTTGGAAGTACCGTATGTATCAAAAGATTTTATTAGATAAAAATACTGTGAAATATAATAATTTTGAAATTTATTTTTTGAATGTGGGAAATTTCTCGACTGTGGTATAAATTATGTGTTAACAATTAGTCGAAATCTCAGTCAAACAGCATTTATTCTCTTACACAACCGACGTTTCGGTACACTCTTTTACCTTCTTCTGAGTAAGTAAGATCTTACAAAATATTATAGAATTCTGTTGCCGAATGTGATTGCAAAATGATGTGTATAGCACATTATGGATTTCTGTACAAAGTTTATAAAACTAAATGTGAAGAACGAATATATTTTGCATATATAAGTTGTAATATTTTGTAAGTTTTGTCCCAGAAGAAGGTGCAAAAGTGCACCGAAACATCGATATTGTAAGGGAATAAATGCTGTTTGACTGAGATTTCGAGTAATTCTTAACATATATTCTATGTATACCACAGTCGAGATATTTCCCACTACCTAATAATTTAATATGCCAAAAATAAAATAATATAAATTTGCAATAATATTCTTACTACAATCAACATTTTCCGTTTCTAAATTAAAATTTATTTTCAGAACTCTCGATTTACTAAGTGACACCCAAAAACAAGGCATTATCCCAAAAGGCAATGGTGTAAGTATTTCAAATAACTGGTTAACATTACTATAGAAAAGAGGTATCCTTGACCACAGCTAAGTTGATTCTTCTCAGAATTTTACGTCATAATGTTCATTGGATATTCATTAGCATATTCTTAAATCTTTAAACTTGACTTTGCGAAATTACAATGATTAAATGAGTGACGTTATCATTGAGAGCGTTATTTTCTCACAACTTAATACAGAAATGTTAATTAATTTGATGAATCTACAAAGGCAAATACGTATCAATGCATAGGTGTTTTAAAATTAATTATCCGTTATTACGTTATGGGAAATAATCTGGTTCAAGTGAGATTACCAGTCATTTAATCAATAGGATTTTAATATGAATACTAAAATATATTTTTATTTGGTTCCTGTATCAGTTTTATAAATTTATAACTTAATAATCGTTGTGTAAATATAAATGATACAGTCATCAATCATTTTTTGTAATAATCACTTCCAGTTTCGTTTTTTTTTTTCATTTAATTATACTAATTATAATCATATTATGTAAACATTTATTATAAATAAGACATTTCACTTTGTCCAACTTTTTACTTTGTGACATCATTGTTCAGAGTTGTCAATCTGAACTATACGTAAGTTGTATTGTGTATTTTGCATAGAAAGTTTAATTAAAATATTCACGTATTTATTACAGAGAAAAATTAAGATTTATAACACGATAACTCTTACTTTCAATTTAAATTTCATATAATCGCCTACCAAATGTTATACCCACTAAAAAAATTAATTTGCATGATTTAATAATACATTCATACCTTTGTACCAAAAAGAAAACACGTTTCTCAACATAAAAACTACAGAACAAACAATATGTAGCTGACTCATAATTAACAAAAAAAAAATAAGGTTAAAGCATCGGTAGTTGACTCTTTAAAAAATGAAATTGTGTAATATTGTTGTTTAAAAACATGGTTTATTGTTTAGCATAAGTATAAGCTATTATTCGCATTAATTGGTGGCTTAGGAAGTAATGTGCATGTAAAAATTAAAATTATAAATAATAACCACATAAAAAATATTATCAAAATGAGGATATTGAATGCATTAGTAGTTGATCATTAATTTTAATAGTTCAAATATGAATGTACCAGTAGCAGACACATTGTAAAATATGCCGTAATGTTTACTTAATAACTTAATCCAGTACGTGGTTCATACATTAGAGGCCACAGAATTTTGGAATTCACATTTCCTTGGTTATCACTGCCGTAAGCGTGCGGTTGTGGCAATAATTCAGTGATTCATTTTTTGCATTTTCGTGATGTTTTATGTTTCTTTTCTTTCTCTTCTAATTTGAAAATATACAGAAATTTGGGTGCAATATACATGTAGCTGCATTTATGAGAAATCAAATAATGGAAATACTATAATAAATGTTTAAAAAAGTATTAGCAATTTCCAGTGGGTGTCAACTAATAAAAAAACGCCAAAAATATCTAACAGTATTTGACACCCCATATGCGGCTGCACATGACCTAAAACAAGTAATATTATATATATATATATATATATATATATATATATATATATATATATATATATATATAATCTATAAGGTCACTTTCTATTAAATCCATTATCAACAGAAAAATTTGGAAAAGTACTATTAATAATTTATTACAGTACATCATACCTACTAACTTATCTTCTTAAGTATTTACTCAATAATTCAGCAAGTCTGATACAAAAAACTATCACTGCTTAATGAATCACTGTTATTATTCAATGAGATGGTTTTTGCATTAACCAATGTTACACACTTTCAACACAGATGGTTATACTAGTATTTTAACAGCAAAAGCAATATTAAGAACAATTAAATTTCTTTATTTAATGTACACTAGCTTGCAAAACAAATCGTGTACACCTTAAAAATCAAGTACCCATTTTCTTACATTTTTTTAAGCTATGTATATACTATTTTTTAAATTAACTGTCCCTGGAATTGTCACTGTGTCACCAACATGTCCCTTTTTATCTATTGTAAAGCAAGTTCTTCATTGTATTTAAGTTACTGTTAAATAATTACATATAGATATATTCCAGAAAAATAAAAGAAGAATTTCTTGTTTTCTATTGACTTTGGCATCTTAATTGACAGTAATAATATTGATAAATTAAAATTCAAGGTAGAGGTGTAGGCAATTTATTTGCAAGACAGTGTAATTCAACTTAAAACTGTCAACTACTATTATAGTGCGCTATGTCAACTACAAGAATAATTCATCGAATAAGAGGGACTTGTGGTTGTGCATTTTATATTATTGAATTTGGTTATGACGGTCCGGGATTGAATCTCCTAGGCATAAATGAGAGCCTACATGTATTATTATTAAAATAATCATCATCATAAGAAAATCTATCTTCAAAGTTCAGACATTGTCTTAACAGAAGTGCTGCCAGTCACTGGCGTAGCCAGAATGTCTTTTTTTCGAGAGGGGGGGGGGGGTGATTCAGACGTAAAGTTAATCAATTTTTAAAATTTTTATTTTACATGTTTGCAACATTATATCAATACAGGATGCATGCACATTTGCGTATGTTTGTTTTATCACACGCGCATTTGTATCTTTATTTTCTTCCAGAGGGAGGGGGGGGGGGGGAGGTTTCTAAAGACAATTCGTCTTTAAAATATGTCTAATTAAGTTGGCCTTCACCTTTCTTATTTCTCGCAAAATTCTTCTCAACATCCCTTCATTCTTGATTCTCTCCATCCAATTTTCTCCAACCATCGCCAAAATCACATCTCAGAACATCTTCCAAACATTTTTTTCTCCTTCTTCCTTGAGGTCCATGTTTCTCATTTATACAGTACAATGCTCCATATTAAGCATTTTACGAATCTTTTCCGTAATTCTGAATAATAATAATATTAACCCATTAATTTATGTAAAATTATTAACTGTTAAGAGAAGATTACACTAATTTATTCTTCTTTCTAGTCTCGTCCAGGCTACAGCAAAATCCAAATTTGCTGCAGCGGTTATACCCTCATCCCCCATACACATATCCGCTGTGGCCCAGTTTGTGACAACGGTTGCGTAAACGGTAACTGTACCGCCCCAAACAAATGCGTTTGCCACGCAAACCACGTACTCGACCTAGCTGGGAACTGCATCCCTACGTGCCCAAAAGGGTGTCATAACGGGGTCTGCCCCATAAATGGGGTTTGCTCCTGCAATGCAGGGTACACTCTTGACCCTACTGGGAAGTTCTGTCTGCCTGTATGTCAAGGAGGATGTGGAAATGGGAATTGTACCGCACCGGGGGTTTGTAGCTGTCATGCTGGGTTTACCAAGTCGAATAGTTCAGGTGAGAATGTCCAAAATGCTTCCTGAAAACTGGTGTCATGCAATTAAAGGTATCCTAATAAATGAAACAAGTCCATTTATTAAAGTTTCTGGATTATGATGCCATATCGTTAGATATTATGAATTAATGTTTCGACAAAACAAACAAATCACAAAAATAAAAGTTTACTGAAAATACAAAAAACTGTCTGTGTGGAATATACAGTAAGAATAATAAAAAATTGAAGGTATATACATTCCGAGGTGTTGATTCTCCATCAAAAAGATTTTTTTTCAAAATCGGAAAATTATTTCTTCTTTTTCATTTAATACTTTTTTAGTGCACCACTGTCGACATAATTTTTTTATTAAAAATAATGAATTATTAATTAATTAGTAATTATTTCATATGTAACGTCTGTTACGTGATTAGATAATTTATTAGTTTTAATAAAAAAGATCTTGTTGGTAGCGGCGCAGTAAAAAAGATTTAAATGAAAAATATAAAATAATTTTCCGAATTTTGGAAAAACTCTTTTGGATTAAGAATCAGCACATCGAAATATATGTATTACACTCAATTTTGTTTACCTTTTTTAACACCATGTATATAATATACCTAAAAACGGTATTGTGCTAGCCACGACAGATTTTTTCATCATTGTAATAATGGCAAATAATCATTTCTAAATATTTCTATGTCTGTTGTAGAGATATACCTTACAATTCAAAATGTATCTATTTTATCATAGGTCGATGCGAATACAATTGCGAGGGTGGATGTGGTCCTTATGGAGAATGTGTTTCTCCCAATAAATGCGCTTGCAGAACTGGATATGTTGTAAGAGTAAGTTTTCCGTAATTAAAATAATAGATAACATTCATAATTTAATCCTTTCTTAATTAAAAAAATTATTTCAGGGCAGTTCCTGCGAAGCCCAATGTCCAGGCGGTTGCATTAATGGTAACTGCGTTGCTCCTAATACATGCGCTTGTAAACCTGGATGGACTTTGGATAAAGCTGGAAAAGTCTGCTCTCCTCATTGCTCCAAACAGTGCCTCAATGGAGAATGTACCGGGCCAGATATATGCACTTGCAGACCTGGGTATATCAAGGATGTCCGAAGCGTCGATGGTAAGTTTTGGAAATATGTACTCCGTTTTAAATTTGGTAGTTCTCCACTTCCTTAATGTCTGTTAACATTCCAGATTTCTTTCTTCCTTTTCTTCCATGTATTTTCCTTTCAGTTATACAGGGTGATTTTCAATTTCAGGTAAAGACTTTCAGGGCCTATAGTACTAAATTTTAAATGTTTTTTTTTTAAATTTCTACATTTTAGTACAATTATTTAAACCCCGTAAAAACTCATTTTTCACTGCCTTATTTCTCCGAAACTATTGAAGATCGGACTCATGTTAAATAAGTTTTTTTTACTCATTTTGATCAGTATATGCCCATAAAGTTTTACCCGAAGTTGAGCAATAACCTACATATTTCTGAAAAAAAATCCCTCGTTAAAATATGTCCAAACCAATTGATCTTCCTCTTTCTAATTTTGCATAAAATTCTTCTTTCTTCTCCAATCCTTCCCAACAACTCTTCATTTATGATTCTTTCAATTCAATATTCTACAACCACCACCACCACAAGCACATTTCAAAACATTTCATATACATTCTCCTTCCTCGGTACATATTTTACATCGATATAACATACTCCATATGAAGTATTTTACAAACCTTTTCCGTAATATAGTGATACACAATTCCTTTCAACTGATAATATTGGATTTTTGCAGGAAACCGATGCCTCGCCCATTGTCCCAATGGCTGCGTCAATGGAAGCTGTTCTTCCCCCAATTTCTGCATCTGCAACCCTGGATTCACAAAAGATCTCAGCGTCAAAGGAAGCAATATTTGTGTTAGAAGGGCCAAGCGATCCGTGTTCTGGAATTTAATCCCCAAACAACTACATTAAGTTATGATGACAATTTTGTATTTTTGTAACAATATATTTTAAGGAAATTTGTAATGGTTTCTCCCATTAAAGTGATTATACACAAAATGATAATTCTTTCTGAGCAGTAAATCCTGACAATTTCCTGTGATATCCTAGTGATAAACCAGTTATATAAACAAACAACTATTCTAATTTTTCAGTGCGAAGCGCCATAGCTAACAACAAACATGGCTAGAATAATTGTATTAATGTGCTATGTTTTGATAACATTAATAACATATACGAAAAGCCAACAGAATACTTGCCGTTTAACAAGAACGTACGTATATTTAGAACATTTGAATTGAACAATTTCTTATTAAAAACAATTAAATTATAGAGTAACAAAAACAAAATCTGTGCCGTTTAATGTGACATCTCTTGACCCGAAAACAAAAAAAGTGATAGTGAAACTACAACAAAGAATAGAGGTATGATAATTTTAAATAAATGTCAATATATCATCACGGCTTATTACCCATTTCTGGGTTTCTTATGACGCGTCACCGTTTGAACTTTCTGTCCAAGAGAAAACACTACTCGTGTAATTTTTGTACAACGCTGATTCGATGTAACAAGGTTTCCTAAACCCTAAAAGGTTCTTAATTTATCATAATTCATTAGAACGCAGATTTTTTTATTCGTTATAATCAGAGAAACGAAGGTCAAAATAGAATTATTAAAAATAAGACACATAGTTACTATTTAAAAAAAATATATTTTAAATATGTTCAATGTTGTTAGTTCAACAACAATACTCTACACACCATTCTTTCTTTTCATTGCTTAAAAGCTACCAACCATCAACCAATATTCTTTTCGAATCCTGAATACTTTTAAAATAATCATAACTTGCAGCATCAATATCTTCAAATGAAAATTTTCAACACCATAAATTTTAAATAATTACTGAAGAAAACGCTCTCTGGTTAACTGGATATTTCACCAACAAAACTTTTAAAAAAAATATTTATTAATTTAATGTTTGTAACTTAATTTCAAAGGAAGGATAAATAACTGTTTAATTTTTTTCTACGGTCTATCTGATTTTCTTATTCTCGATCATTCTAGCGTAATCTTTGTATTACTGTATTTAAAAATAATTTTCGCAATCCCCATAAGTAATAACGATTTTGCAAGTGTTAAATTTTGTAAATATATTTATCAATTATATTTTCAGAAATATAGTGCAACCGAAGCATATACAGATTGTTGTGTCGGATTTATAAAAGACAAAGCAGGAAAATGTATTTCTGCTTGTTCTAAACCCTGTGTGAATGGAAAATGTACTGGAAGAGAAATTTGTACTTGCGGTACGGGTTATATGGTGGATCCAAAAAATAAATTTAACTGTTTACAAAAATGTTCCAAGCCGTGCAATAAAGGGACATGCACTGGTCGTGAAATTTGCACATGTTTACAAGGATATATATTGGACCCAAAAAATAAATACAATTGTTTGCCAAAGTGTTCTAAACCATGTATAAAAGGATCTTGTACAGGACCAGAAACTTGCACATGTTCAGGAGGACATATCTTAGATCCAAAGAATAAATATAACTGCATACCGAAGTGTTCACAAGCTTGCAACAAAGGTACATGTACAGCACCAGAAACTTGTACATGTATTTCTGGATATATCGCAGATCCAAAGAACAAATATAATTGTTTACCGAAATGCTCAAAATCATGCATTAAAGGTACATGCACTGCACCAGAAACGTGCACTTGCTTAGGAGGACACATTTTAGACCCTAAGAATAAATACAATTGTGTACCAAAATGTTCTAAGCCTTGTAACAAAGGTACATGTAATGCACCAGAAACTTGTACATGTATTTCTGGATACATTTTAGATCCAAAAAATAAATACAACTGTCTACCGAAATGTTCTCAAGCTTGTAACAAAGGTACATGTACAGCACCAGAAACCTGTACATGTATTTCTGGATACATCTTGGATCCAAAAAATAAATATAACTGCCTTCCTAAATGTTCTCAAGTTTGTAACAAAGGAACATGTATTGCTCCAGAAACCTGTACATGTATTTCTGGATACGTTTTAGATCCAAAGAATAAATTCAACTGCCTGCCTAAATGTTCCCAGGCAT